>OY284417.1:5555469-6155469 GCA_958301585.1 Merodon equestris | reverse complement strand
GATCAGGAGGCTTGATCAAGAGACTTGATCAGGAGGCTTGATCAAGAGACTTGATCAGGAGGCTTGATCAAGAGACTTGATCAGGAGACTTGATCAAGAGACTTGATCAGGAGGCTTGATCAAGTGGCTTGATCAAGAGGCTTAACCAGGAAACTTAAGCAAGAGGTTTTATCAGGAGACTTGATCAGGAGGCTTAATCAGCAGGAGGGATCGACCGGCATGATCGGCGGGTTTGGTTAGGAATTTTGATCGGCAGGTCAGATCAGCAGGCTCGACCGGTGAACGTGGTCGGGAGTTTTAATAGGCAAAATTGAAAGAGAGTCTAAGCCTGTAGAGTCAGCAGAGTCAGAGTCAGAGTCAGCTGTTGGCAGAGGTGTGTTACTTGGTAACAATTCATTGGAATGATAATGACGAGGTTGGCGTTGGAGAAACTGCTTGCAAAGATGAAGGGAATGAAGACGACAAGAATGAGAAGGTGAAAACGAATGTGAGCGGGCTGATTGGTGTTGGTATGGGTGTTAGAGCTCTTTCTCTTTAGCGGTTTTTAACAGCTGTTTGGTGCGTCGTTTGCGATATGGTAAGTTATTGGCGGGTGTCTTTCGCTCAGCATTCTTGGCGGTCGAAAGAGTGGTTTCATTAAAGCATTGCCAGAGTTGCTCATGTGGAATGTATGCTAGGGAGAAGGGCTTGATTTATAGTTTAGGGAAATGTGTTCTTGTAAGATCGTCCTTGGGTCTTAGCTAAGTAGTTTTTTAAGTCTCTTTCATTTTGCCTGGAATTAAGACTAGACTAGACGTCAACTAGACCAAAAGGAACCTTTCACTGGTCATTGTTAGACATTGTACAGTGGTTGTTACAGAAGTTCTTCTTCTACAATCTTGACCGACAGCTTTAGTCAGCGACCTTTGCCATCAACTTTGATGAGGAAGCTTGATAAGGAAACTTAATCAGGAGGTTTGATCAGTAGGCTTGATCAGCAGGCTTGATCAGGAGGCTTGATCAGGAGGCTTGATCAGGAGGCTTGATCAGGAGGCTTGATCAGAAGGTTTGATCAGTAGGCTTGATCACGAGACTTGATCAGGAGGCTTGATCAGGAGACTTAATCACGAGACTTGATCAGGAAGCTTGATAGGGAGGCTTAATCAGGAGGTTTGATCAGTAGGCTTGATCAGCAGGCTTGATCAGGACGCTTGATCAGCAGGCTTGATCAGGAGGCTTGATCAGCAGGCTTGATCAGGAGGCTTGATCAGGAGACTTGATCAAGAGACTTGATCAGGAGGCTTGATCAAGAGACTTGATCAGGAGGCTTGATCAAGAGACTTGATCAGGAGACTTGATCAAGAGACTTGATCAGGAGGCTTGATCAAGTGGCTTGATCAAGAGACTTAACCAGGAAACTTAAGCAAGAGGTTTTATCAGGAGACTTGATCAGGAGGCTTAATCAGCAGGAGGGATCGACCGGCATGATCGGCGGGTTTGGTTAGGAATTTTGATCGGCAGGTCAGATCAGCAGGCTCGACCGGTGAACGTGGTCGGGAGTTTTAATAGGCAAAATTGAAAGAGAGTCTAAGCCTGTAGAGTCAGCAGGTAAGATTGGCAGCCCTTGTCAGAAAGTGTGATCGGCAGGTTTGATTTGTAGGCTCCGTCGACGGCTTTGATCGACAGGCTGAACCAGGAGGCTAGAATATTAGTCTTGATCCAAGTTTTGAACTAGGATAGGAGACTAAATTAGCAGGCTGAGATTGAGGTTGTCAGTAGTTAAGAAAACTGGTTATGTTGGCCAAGCTCAGGTTGATCACCATCGAGGGACTACAATATTTGCCACAGGCGCAGAGCCGGCGACGTGTCAGAGCTGGACATTCGCAGAGCAAATGGAGAAGGGTTTCCTCTGCGTGAGTGTTATAACAACTACGGAAGTGGGATGATTCTAGATTCTGTTGAAGTGATGTCTATGGCGGAGGTCGTTTGCTTTCTTTTTTTTTTTTATTAATAGGATCAGGCTTTTCTTGGTATCCTGTATCTAGTTGATTTAGCCCCCCTACGATTGGCTGCTCTCATCTGCCCTCTCATTCCCTTCTATTTTACTGTGTGCTGGAACCACCCCCAAAGGGGTGTGATATCAGTCCAGCTGGTTTCATTTCTTTCTTGCATTGATCGACCAGAGAGTGATAGCAGACGACAGAGTTTTAAAGGCCGGCTGTGCTGAGTATTTTGCACGCTTGCTGGATCGTTAGCACTTCAGCTTGATAGATGCTCAAGTGACCCGGGAGACTGAATGAATTTGAGATATTTAGTTGGGTCGAGAATATTCCCGATCGCTGGCAGAAGTGTTAAAGCCCTGTCGTGAGAAGGAAAAGTCCGCTTCATTAAGTCTGATGGCGCCTTACGCCGTGTATTTGATGTGAAGGTCCGTGGGAAAGAAATGCAGTATTGCAGTAAGTTTGTAGGGACGGGGGAATGGAGAGGGAGGGGGGGGGGTATGCTTCAGATTACATTCATAATCGAAAGCCTTCTTCGATGATCTTGACCTAACAGCTTTAGTCAGCATTCTTTTTCATCAAGTTTGGTCGGAAGGTTTGATCGAGTCATTGGCAGGTGAGATCGGCAAGTTTGGCCCCAAAGTTTGATCGGCAGATTGATCGGCGGATTTGATCGAAAGATTTGATAGACCAACTAAATTGGCAGACTAAGTTGGCTGGCTAGATCGGCAGCCTTTGTCGGAAAGTATGATCGGCAGGTTTGAACTGTTGACATGATCTGCAGGTTTGATTTTTAGGCAGGCTATATCAGTACCTTCATTGGTAAAAGTGATCGGCAGGTTTGTTCCGCATAATTGAGCGGCTGGCTGGATCGGTGGGTTTGATTGGCGGACTTGAAACATGGGCTTGAACGACGGATTTGACCTGTAAGTTGGAACGACAGACTTGATCAACCGGCTGGGTCGGTAATTCTGATAAGTAGGCTTCATCGGTAGGTTTCATAGACAAACTTGATAGGGAGACTAAATCGGCTTAATTGGGATGTTGATCAGCAGGTCAGATCTCTAGGCTTGATCTGCAGGTATGATTGACAAAACTGATCGAATGGCTAGATCGGTGGTCTTAAATGACTGGTTTGACGCAAAGGTCTTATCAGCTGCCTTGATCTATGGGGGGCATTACTTACATGTTTAACAGACCGTCGAGCCCGATCAGCAGCACTAGTAAGTAGACTCAATCGCCAAATATGATCGGCAAATTTGATCAACAGACCTTCAAAATAGGTTTGATCTGCAGGCAAACAGAATCGGTACGTTTAAAAGACTGCTCTGTAGGCTAAATTTTCCGACTTGATCAATAGACTTAATTGACAAGCCAAGAAAACAGTCTCGATCAGAAATCAGTAGACTCATCTATACACTTGATCACTATTCTTGATAGGCAATCTATGCTATCAGTTTATTTATCAGCGACCTCGATCAGAGAGCGATAGGCTTAACAAGCGGTTTTTAGATAGTTTATTGCATAGCAGTTTTGATCAGAGATCATCCGCATTAATCCAAAGCCTTGATTGGACACAGTGAACGGTAGCCAGAATGTAATTATTTCGATGATCATCAATTTCAATTATCATTAATCACTGAATTCTGCTCTCAGCGATCTGGTGATCAATAATTCTTGCGATCATTGATTTGATAAATGATTTATTTAGTTAATTATTGTAAGATCGTAGTCAGTAAATGGTGATTTTGATCCCAGGTGCTATAACCATCATAAGCATGACCATCCGATCGAAGATTTTTAAGATCACTATCTCACTTGAACACACTCGCTTGCCTTGTCGCTTTAATCCACTTCCCATTACTGGTTAGCCACAAGTAATGATCATCGGTATTGATGATCGTCGTCTTTGGTATGGTCACGGTGTAGTATGGGGTCGTATAATAATTTATTTCTCTATTCTAATTGTACTATTAGAGAGAATATTCTTAATGGTCTGATTCAACTACTAGTTAAAGTGCAAACCAGAAATAGTTTGGAATTAATTAAGATGATGTTTCTTTTTATCGAAAACACTGTTGAAAGTATCGAACATAGGAAGGCATTTTTAAGAATGAATTATTGGTTCTATACTGGACTCACACTGTGGACTATATGGGCAAACACGTACGAAATAAGTCTGACAGTCTACGGATTATATTTCTCCGGAGTCTGCAAATCCATGCAGAAGCAATGGAAACTGGTTTAAAGCAAAAAGATTGAATTGGAATTCGAAATCAAATTGAATCAGCTGAATCATGGCGGATATGGCATAGAGTTTTGCATTTTTTATGCAGAATATGCATCGAACATTTCTATGTTTACCATTCCATTAGCATAACCAGTTCATCAAACACTTACCAGATCGTCTAAAAACACCCCTTGCTTGCACGCGATCGTCAATCTCTTAAATCAACTTTCACTTTCTCAACTGAGACAAATCCTATGTGACTGATTCTAGATGCACTTCACGTGCTGCACAACACCCTACAATTAGCAAGTGTAATTTCAGTAAAAAAAAATGGCTTTACAATCACATCTACGACTTTGTATCCGTCACTGATTTACGAGAACCAGTCAGACGTGTGCATTAATTAATTTAATAGCAAGAAAACAGATACTTATCAGATATATAATTAAGCACTTCATTCCAATGTGTCTAGATAAGCCGATTTCGATGGCGAGATTTAAGCATGGGGGATTCATCGATAAGTGGAAGGGCTCCCACTCGCCTTTGATTCTTGAATAGGAACAAAGCCAAGTGATTGCATCTGTTCAGATAATTATCTTCTGTTTTATTAGATCTATGCGATTAAGCGCAACATCTGGTAGTAGAAATACACCGAGATGAGTTCAGAACATTTCTTCACCTCAACAACGTTTGGTAAACACATTAACATAGATATCTAATCGATGTTGCATAAAAAATCGAGTGATTTGAAGAGCTATTCGCTTTTATGGCTTTCAGTAGTTAGCGATTAGCATATGATTTAGAGTCCAAGCAGTTCCATATGGTTGTGCAACATAAAGTAAAAAAAAAATTACGCACGTTTGCTCGCAGCTTGTTAACGCTCTCTTTTATTGATCATGACATGTTGTCATTAACAGCTAACGCTCTCAATTAAACCTGTATCCGATCACTGGTACGATCCAAATTTGTAGATCTACATCGCCGGATTGATATTTTTCGAGTTCAACTCGTGCTAATGGAGGGAATATAAAAATTAAATGTGTTTTCAATAATTTAATAGCCACTTTAACAACATGCTTTTATTATGTATCTATGAGGTCGCGAGTGTTTACACACCTGCAAAGAATAATTTCGTTTCTGTTCTGGTTGACGTGGTACGGTGACGACAGCAGTGGGGAAACCATTCCAATCACGAAATTCAGATATAGAATAAAAATAAAAGAAAACATCCCAGAAAGAAGATTTATTATTGTGATATAAATTGTATCGAGAATGCTGGTGTGTGCAGCTGCTCCGTTCATCAGTCGGTTATGTTGAGTTTCGTGACGAAATTGACTTTTGCACCTCATGCGGGAGGCAGCGCATTGTCTTGGGATCGTGATAACTGTTCAATTAATACAGTGAATCAGTGAATGTGTTGTTTAATAAGGTGTATGAAGTCATTAGTAGCGTTTATATCTGTTTACTGAGGTGTGGAACGTATTGGGTTAGGTTTTAGGTATTGCCAGTTCGCATCTCAACTCTTTCATCCATTCAAACTTTGTAGTTAAATATCGATCTTAGCCACTGCCAATGGAGGTACTGCAGCAAGTTTGAAAGTATAAGTAGCAAAAAATACAGAATATCATATGAAGATTGTGTACTGTCGTTATCATGATAGGACAACGCAATTTTAAGATTTTAATTTGTCTTATATGGAAATTTCGTGCACTTTCGAACAATTGCTGAATATCCAGTTCCCCAAGTGGCCACATTGACCTTCCAATTTTATCCGATGGCCTACATCGATTCCATCTTCCTTTCACATCAATTATGCTGCGAACCAGTTTCCCGTACTACATCTTCCATGGCACAGAATGACTCCATTTAACGACTATCAAGAGTAATATTGTCAATTACGAAAATCTTCCCCATTTCTCATCTTGTTACCTCGCCGACATCATTCGAAGTACGCCAGACGCCTTTTATTCGACCGCTCAGACTGGCATCGCCCCCTCGAGGCCAATGCATTCACTTTAGAAAAAACAACCATCAGCAGACATACCATAAACAAAAGTGCTACTTCGATTGCACATCTCGTGTTTACATTGCAGTTCAAGAATTCACAAAACTATTCACAAAAAGCGCACCTTGCGCGAGGTGTTTCAGCTATGTACTCTCGGTATCTATCGCATTTAACGCGACTAATGACCATCAAATCAGACGCGAGCACCATTTGGTGAATGGAACTACACGAGTTGGGTGGAAAAAAATGTGAATTGGATTGCGTACAACGAGTTATATTTACAGACTCGAATGTATCATAGATTGGGAGACGTTTTAATATAGTCTTGTCCAAGTCACGCATTTATGTTTCATTCAGTATCACGATTACACGGGCGAACAAGTGTTTTTTGGTGCGTAATTTTGGGGACGCGGTATTCCCTGGTGATATCTGTCAGATTGGCGACTATTTTGTAAGCAATACCTTGTTCGATGACATGTGCGGTGTGGTGACATGTGTCACTGTTAAATACTCAATTAAGTTCTTATATTTAAATTGGTGAGATGCATTATTCCCCTGCGGACGTTGATTTCTTGTAGAGTGAATGGATCGACCATCGATTGTCTATCAATGCCAGATAACCCGTCCCATCACAGCGTGATGCGGTGTCGTAGACCTCTGGCAAAAGATATTTATGTCAATTGGATGTAAATTAAGCAGTTTTTAACAGGCAAGTAATAAATAATAATTATTCAAGTCATTGATCATCGGACCATTGAAGTCACACATCGATCGCAACTCTGCAGTTCTGCAGCTGCCATCGATCCACATCTGACGAGAGAATACCAAAAAGAAAACGCTGGTATCTCCAATGAAATCAGCTACTGTTTGAAATGAGACGCATTCAAATCGATTGTACTTACAAGTAATGGCACCGCGAATGGCCATGTTCGGACTAAATGGCCAACAAATTGATATGATCATTTGTTCGTACTGCATTTGGTGGAACGAATCGTTGCAAGTCGTTGCATTTGGCTGCATTTAGTCGGAATCAATGAATCTCTGCACGGTAGACTGCGTGCTGGGGAAGCTAATCGTTCGGGTAATGGACATCATGGTCAATGGCCCCTGACAAAGTAGGATTACTAAGGTATGAGCTATGCAATCGTGATGCACTTTAAGCCTATTGATCTAGTTACACGATCTTCATTTCATAGAATTGTACGACTTTTAAGTGTCTTTAAGAGCTCTTACCTAGTCACGATCGCACACTTGAGCTCAAAGTATGTTTTATTTCACACAATCGCCGACGCCAACGTGTAGCACGTAAATCCTATTAGTCAAACCGAACGCCAGTCATCTGTTGAACGCGATTTAATATTATTTTATTTATTTTAGCAAGTATCTGTTAATTTTTCGACTTTAACCGATATAGGAGAGTGATCCACCGATCGTGATATAGCGATCCTCTCCTTCTTATCTGCATTGTGGATCAAAACTCTTCCAACTTTATTTAAACTCGTATTTCGGTAGCGCTTTTACCTTTTCTTCTATTTTCATATTCATGAAGCTCTATCTGACGATCATCGAAAGCTTTCCCTAGTCGCTAGTACTAGCTGTTTATGACTTGAAAGCTTCCACTGATCTTGTAGCATACCAACCAGCGTACTGGATTATCATCCAAAAGATATGCAACGACAATCGTTCATGACTAGCTTATAACAGCAAATATATTTCTTACACTCACAAACACATACAAACAATCGCACACCATTTCCCAGCTACCCTAGCTCTGTAGAAGCTTTTTCCGGTAACGCACGATCACGAACTCTCAGTCCGTGTACATGCATCCGGTATAGGAGGAAGTCATAAATCAGCATATCCTTGGCCTCAATATAGTGAAACGTTATCGTATACTGCGAACAACACATTTGACCCTAAAATATACAAATTTTAGCAATCATTGATCTACAAAGCTTATTGGATACTAACTGTTACGACTGGATCCACACTCATGTTGTACATCCACTCAGGTATTTCGGACGCAGCATCGTGCTGGACGTAATTGTTTACGGCAAGTGGAAAGAATCTAGACGTATTGTCGATGGGATCTAATGAACTGCCAGGTTCAATTCCGATACTCTCAAGGCACCTTGCTAGTTGGAAGTCTTCGGAACTGGGACTTGGGCCCATGCAGAGGGTCTCATTGTAGAATGCCTCGTCCATAAAGCGACGAAGAGCTGATTTGCTTAGCACGTAACCACCACCGCCGGACATGTAGACCTGAAATAAGAATATTATAAGTATACTACTGGTCTTCAAAAAAAAGAGGAGCGTTGATCGAAGACAAAACTTGAAAGTAAACGAAAAACCGAAGGACGAAGGAGAAGTGTTGTTCGCAAATGTGCGATAATTTTAGAGGTAGACGTCAAATATTGAACTTGTAGGCACGACAAAAACAAAATCACGATCAGATCATCGCAAATCATTGGAACCTGATTAACGACAGTCTGCGTTACCTCGAAGTGCTCTAACATGTTTTCACGATATCCGCTATCGAAGGCTATTTAACTGTAGTCATCAGCACCCAGTATATAATGGACATGTCTGGTTAATGAATATAATGTTAAAATTATGGAAGAGATATCAGAAGAACATGTACGAAGTATGTTCAAAAAGTTACAGGAATTTCGTCATTCCGCGTGTTTTGGTTGACGCGCCTCGTCCAACTTGATTATTGTTGCGTAGCTCTACATACCCGACATGTGTCTGCTTATTGCTAGCCAAATCGGACGCTTGGTTTGCTATCAGCTGCCAACGGGGCTAAGTATTGAACAATGTTACACGAATTAAAAAAAAAATCAAACGAATCATGGGGTTACAGACGAGCATAATATTGCTGTAGACGAATAAATAAAAAGCTTTTCAAATATTTATCAAATATCCCGGAATATTTTGAACGCGCCTCATATTTTAAGGCCGCAATTGTTGTGTCCATAATTTTTCATTGCGAACCTTCGCTGGTGTTTCACAATTTGTAAGCCAAGTAAATTCTCCCTCATTCATTCAGGATTCACAATTCGGTGAATATCTCGATCGAACCTCAAATTTTTATCACCGCAATGACGCAATTTTTTTTTTGGAAAAATATTTAACTCTATCTCTCATTAAGATGCCTTTTCTTAATACAAAATTTCGTCTTTCTTCCCACCTTCATATAATCGCAAGCTCTTTTCTCTGAGAAACAAAAGGAACAAGTTATGAACAATTTTCCTGTACTCAATCCATTAATAACTACTTCAACCATTTTGATATTTATCTGTACTTTACCGAGCTAAACAACTTCGTTTACCGATTAAGTAGATTTACAAACCAAACTTGAAGCTGATTCAAAGTCCTTCTCTAAGTTTATCAACTATAAAAAAAAATCGAATGAAATTTCAAATGATTCCCATCACCAACTTTTTTATAAGCTTTATAGATGATTCTACCCACTTTAACTACTTAGCAAAAAATTGCTTGGACAATTTCTCCCTTCCACTGTCGATTCTTATATTACTAAAAATAAACTGAATAGACTTAATGGTGATTCAGTCCTGCCTCTGATGGCCTCTCTGCCATGTTTCTAAAAAAATGCTTCTCCACCCTTTCTCTTCCTCTCTCTAACATTTGTATCTCTTTCTATTGCCCGCATATGCAAAGAAGGTCCGAAGAGAGACCTTAACAAGTATCGTCCCACTGCCACACTCTACGAAAGTAATAGGTATCAAATCTTAAGCTTTCACTGCGGGTCTCTAATTTTCGCTAGACAAAAAGACATCCTCAAATGCCGGCCTACAACCATAAACGTAGTCGTTTTATGTTGTACTTTACCCCCTCAATCATAGAGGTTGACAAGGAAGTCGGCGCTATTTCATCCGATTTCTTTAAGGCATGTGACAAAATTTTGCAAAGAATCATACTCTTACCTGTACAACAACATCAGGCTTGAATGAGAGATGATCAAAAATATTCTGACGGAGGCATAACACTCAAGACCACTTCAAAATTCATGCATTTCCAATATAACACCCTAATGACAAAAAAAACAAAAATTACTGTGAACTACAACCAACGCGACAAATTCAGCCGAATCTCTCGAATCCTACCACCACCGAAGTGCAGTGAACGAAAATCTTCGACACAAACCATCTGCACCCCGTCCAGGTTGTGTGACAAACACCATAAAAGCGTAGCTCTTGAACCTGTGCGAACGCTATAAGAACAAAAAAAAAAACAAACAGCTAGTACAGTGGTCATTTTAGATTTGCCGTTTCTAGCCCATTTTTGCTTCCTCCGGCGTCCTCCAAGGCAGCCACTTAGGACCCCTTTTTTTCATTCTTATTATATTGAATTGGTCACTAAACATTTCTACATCTGCCGCCTCTAAAATGTGATCCCCTTCAAAAAAGATTAGTATTTCGAGATTAGTATTACGTCGTTCCCCATGCTTTGTCATCTCTGCCTCCCTCTCAAGGCTTATGAACTTGAAAACGCTGATAAAGCGAAGAGATATCCGAAATCCTCTTCATTCATTCACTCCTTCCACTTACCATTAACTCTGCACGACCGTTTATAACTATATCTTTGTAACATATTTGACTCCAACATCAGTATTCCATGCTTAAAACACTGTCTCCTCGTTCGACTCGGACTCATACCTCGGCCAGATAAAGATTGACAATAAGTCGGCAAGGATATTGGTATTAGAGTCTATGGCCCAACATAGGGCTTGGGACCAATTTGTGTAAGTTTCAAGGGCTTTATCTCCGATTTATTTTTGCCTAACTTTTTAGAAAAAGGTAAGCCCAAAATATTGTGTCTAATGAAGCGAGAGATAAACTTGGCTAGGGAATCGAAAAAAAGCTTAAAGGCGTTCTTTTAGAATATGGACAAAGTTCGTAAAGAAGCGAAGCCTTTCAACGAGTGCTATGTCAGCTACTTCAGTATTGAATTGCCAAATTGTTTCCAAATGAACGAGGACTGGGGGATAAACACTTTAGTTCAAAATTAAAAAAATTCGAAAAAATTATTTTATTTTTCACTTATTTATCCTGTCCTTGCTTCGGAGACGAGGCCCAAATTATCAAAATCATAAAAAAAAAAAACCCAAATTAATTGCTGTGAAGTGATTTTTCATTTAAATCACTTTTTGAATATGAAATCGCGTTAATGATCACCAACAGAGCGCGATTTCCATCACTTCTTGAATTGTTTCAGGCTGATTAAAAGTGATTTCTTGTAGGACCTGGGCTTCAATAACTCCATAAGAAAAAGTTTGAAGGTGTTAAGTAAGGCGATCGCGGAGAGCAGTCAAAATCACAATTTTTCCAAATAAGCTGATCGAGGAGCAACGGAGCAAACATGTCGGTGACTTGGGCTGTGTGAGGTGGTGCCGACTTGTTGGAACCAAAAGTTGACCGTATCTTTATCAATCAAAATTGGCTTGAGCGTCTTCATGTCTTCATGCCTCAATAACTAGCTAGCTGCTCTAGCATCGTCTTTGAAAAAGAGCTGTCCAATGATTCTTTCCACAACAGTTGCAGCTCAAATAGTCACGCTTTGGTGATAGACAGGTTCCTTGTAACTTAACTGATTGTGGTGTCCATTGGCATAGAACCGACAGTTTTGTTTAATCACGATCTCATTCAAAGAAAAGTTGGGCTCATCGGTCTTGAAACTCTTATTCAGAAAAATTATCGTCGGCTTGAGACATCTTCATAACGAAAATCGCTTTATCCAAGTTTGTCGATCACTTGAAAAATAATTTTCAATCATCATGGATTATGCGTCGGAGAGACGTTGGAGGTATGTCTAACTCGACGGCTCGATATTGTCTCTTTTATCTCTTAATCCTGGCCTGTTCACACGACCTCGGGCAACATTCGCCTTGATGTCTGGCATGACCAAGATTGTTGATGGTAGAAATGCTTGATGGTGTGGTCTGAAGGCGATATTTTCAGGATAAGCACGTTGGGTTCTCACAATGTATGTTTTAAATGTACGCGTAGACCTGCACGTAAAGTTCCATTGCTTGGACTGTTCTTTCGAACGCAGGCTGTTAAAGGCTGATCTGAGAAGAGATGTGAATGCTACAAGGTTGCCAGATGCCCAAGCTTTAAATGGTCCACTCTGTAATTAGGGCGCTTGAAGGGTTCTAATCGACTTTTCAAAGTAAATGAATTTCACAATTGTAAATGATATACACGTTTGGGATAACGACCTACCATATTAGTAATAGAAGCACTAAATTGTAAGGAGCTTATAGGAAAAGTTGACAATAGATAGGTTATTCCGTAAAATGCAGTGCAAAGGAATTTTTGTATGTAATCCACAAGAGAGCAGGCCACCCTAACAGACTTACTAGACTTGGTTAAATCAACTGCTTTCAGTGCCACACCCTCGGTTGCTTAAAGTCCTTTTCCACCGATATGCATTGCCTCAGATAAGATGGATCCCGATAATACCAACGCCATCGAATGTTCTCTCCTCTCCTCGGCGGGGAACTGGCAAAACCCCCCGTAGTACACCTGCCTTGAAAAACCTTTTCGACTCTCGCCGTTCGGAATCGGCATTAAACTGTAGGTCCCGATCACTTGTGTGAAAAAACAAATCGCACACAACATAAGTGAATGAGAGAAGCTAGGCTCTGGCTCTTCGTAAGCTGTAACGCCGTCTAAGAAGAAGAAGAAGAACTCTACGGAGGTACTGCCTGAGACCAATAAAATTATAGGCCGTAAAGTTGAAGTCGTAATATTTCCTTCAACTGGGCTGATGATCGACGGACAAAAGCTGTTCGTGGGCTCTACACACAGAAAAGAAGGGAAGAGAATGGGCTTTTTAGAAAAAGAAAAAAGAGCAAGTTTGAGGAGATGGAGGGATGATATTGCAGAAGTGATGTTTTGATGATCGAAGCTGGAGGCTGACAAAATTACTGGCGCTTAAAATGAATTGATCAAGAACATGCGTCAAATTATGTGAAGAATATGGATAAAATATCACCATCGTCAGACCAAGCAGGAGATCAAGGTTCAACTTGTCTCAACTAATTTGTTTACACAAGTTTTTTTGCTGAAGGCGTCTTGGGTGTTTTTAAAAGTGATAAAATGGAATATCGTACGGTCATATAGGCCTTCGTTTTGGATAGATTAGCTAAGCCTAATCCAAAGTTGTCAAGAGTTTACAGGGGCTCTGTTCCTTCGATGTCAATCGTTATAAGGTCACGAGCTGAATTTAAATGTGATCGCATAACCCACGTGAAGGATGGCCAAAAATCGCAACAAAAAACCATCGAACTTCGAACATAGTGTTGGATAATATACGAGTGAAGATGAATGAGATAGCTTGAAGAAAGGATGTGAAACATCCTGCACAAATTATTAGAAATGCGAAAGCTCTGCGCAAGATAATTTTCATAGTAATCTTTGGACCGATCCAGTAGGGTTCCGACCAATTATATGCGGCGATTTGTCACCATACAAGGATCCACCACTATACGCCAGTAACGAGACAGCAGTCCAAGCAGTGGTGAGAGGCGGTGGTTCAGCGTAAAAAAACAGCGAAGTTGATCGCATCTGCTAGAAAGGTCATGGAAAACGTATTTTATTCAAATTTCTTGGCTAACTCGATCTCGAAATTCGCAAGAAGAGGCTTGGCCTGAACAGTAAAACAACAGGATAAGGCACCTACACACAAAGGTATGTTAGTAGTTGCAAACCGTAGGATCTTAGGGTACGATTTGCTCGGCCATCCCCCTATTCTCCTGATTTGGTACCCTCAGACTCGCATCTGTTCCCAAACTTGAAGAAAGGTGGATGTATATTCTTACAACCTCCCAGATTATCACTTTCGAGGAGGAATATTGATGATGAAGAAAATTGGACTAAGTATGTTGAAGTCTAGGGAGATACGCCGCTTTTTTGTTGACGCATATGACAGTGTCTACCGAAAGAGCCAGCCCATGCTAAACTCGTCGGAAAATGCAAATGACAAATTTTTCGCTCCAGTTAGGTCAGTAACGAACCTACCAAAACCTTTGATTTTAAAAAGGATTCAGACAAGGCCAAACATTGTGATGTAATTTATTCAACATCATTCTTGAAAGGTCGTGCGGGTCTCACAAACAAATGTCTTAATCACTTCGGTCCTCCTCTAGGATACAGAGGCTTGAACCTTATTGAAAAAGGTTATGACGGCCTTGGGCTGTTTGTGAGGAAAATTCTACCCACTCTCTTCAATCCCGTCTTCAGTAAATTATGGGCTAAATTATTGCTCTTCACACTGATTTAAAATAACAGTGACTCAAGCTAATTAACAACAATCTAAATTGATCGCTTAAATCCCCAAAACGAACACAATTTCGAGATAAAATCACAACCATCTGTCAACCGACTAATTAGCTCATGCTATGTATCCCTCAATGATCTGCTAAGTCCACTCGATCAAACGCCTTCAATCAACAGGCTAAAGCTACACTCATCAACCGCAAAAGCTCCTCATCATACCACTAAAATGTCACGCCAAAAACCAAACACCACGAACAACAACACGGACGGCTATTCGTTATCTCCTAATTTAACTATCCATCGGATGCGGCACAATCGAACAACATAAAACAATGCGAAAGAACAAACAAAAACGATGGCAATAAGTAAATAGGTATAATGTCAACAAGTCATTACCAAACATGTGTCAGACATACCTAAATATCTGTCCGTAACGGCTTGCAGATGCTTGATACGGGTATTTCGTAAGTGGCATCTCCTTCATCTTTCTCCAGCCGGGGTGTTACGGAGAGACGAAGGTCGATGTTTCACTCTTCGACTCGCTGCCAACGTACCCGCTATACCGCCTCGTATCGGTGACATTTAAAAATTGCAACGTTGAGCCAATATGCTCTTTGGGTCCGGACAGGAGAGAAATGAAGGAGCGGCAGAGAAAGAGAATCAATTGTCATCGCAAGAGGAGTTTGGCTGGCCATCGAGTGCTAATTATTTCTCGATTTGCAATGGATACCGGTTTGAGCATTTGAGCTATGTACGTGCACGAGTAAGTCTCTTGATCTAGGGTGCGACTTGTTGGTCTCTTGCCGAATGTCAGCCGAAAGTGAAACTGGCGGCAATGAACGGCCATCATCGGAATGCTAGTATCTGCACACTGCCTAGTTGGAATTCCGTGAGACTATTCGGGGATTTTTCAGTTTTTTTTCCCTTTGCATTTGAATAGATCGAAGATGCGTAGTCATGTCAAGGTGGCATTGAGCGCCGTGCGGTCTCGGAAACTGACTTTTATGTGACATTAAATAATAAATTTATTAGTCAACTCTGTGTGACAGGGTGTATGCAGATGACAATTCGTTCATGGCAGCCGATACATTGGAGTTTGTGCCATAAATCAGTTCGTAGTGGAAACACCAATGAATCGTTATTTGAATGAGGAAAATCGTGGGCGGTACGTTTACCACGTCAAATGGACATTGACACCTTTCAGCGCAAGGGTACTAATACGGGTTTTGAAACTTCTTTATTTACCGATAGCTGTTTACTATCTCGGCGCGGATTCAGGTCTCAAGTCGCAATTGCGAGATGCGCAGATGTTCAATTCAACACGATTGTCGACGAAAATACGAGTAGTCTGTGACAGAGACTTGTAGCCGAGCGAAATGAGTATTCTGAGCACATGGCAGATGTTGAATTAATTCGGCCTCGGTTTAAATATAATTTTAGCACAAAAACCCATAAAAAACAGACTTGAGATCCTGATCCCGAACTGGATTCTTCCAATATATCTCTGAAATCGTCAATCAATAAAATCAAAAGAGATTTGCATATCGTGATTGGCAAGTGGACAATCAGGTGGCGAAGTCTAGTTACTATAAAGATCCAGATTAGTAAAAACTTGATTGGTTGATACAAGTATCAGAATTTGGTACATGTTGTCAACCCCACATGGTGACACCTGCGTTGCCACAACCTGAGGCGAGAATTCTTGGGCGACTGTGTACTAGAAAGCTGTAAAATAATTGATTCTACTACGTAAATCTTCTCGGTATTGGGCCGACGATTGAGAGATTTAGGACAATTCTGATGATATCACATTTATAGTCATAAAGGAGCTTTACTATTGCATCAGAGCCTTGGGGTAGAATGAGTGACAAATTAAACTTTAGAGACACAAAGGCAATTAACTAAGAATTCTTTATACCCGGAGGTTATAGCTAATTCCTTAATCTGAGATTTTCTGTCGTGTCAACAGCTTCGAGACAACTAACAACCTTGTATGTAGACAAAAAATAATTGATGACATCGGCACATGTTTCAAGAACAATGGCTGTCTTTTCTGTGCTAAAAATAGGAGTATGATTCGCAGCGCATTTATTTTCTTCTTTTTTTTTTTAATTAAATGTTGAAATTGCGTTGTTCCTATATCGTCCATCGCCAGCAACTACTTCTTGTCAGAATGCCTCGGCTTTAGATGCAATCAACCTTTCAAACCTTTTTTTACAATGCTCATAAGATGTAAGCTTCTGCTTGATCACGAATCATCAGGACATATGATAATTAGGACAGCTAATATGTTGGGAATACAGTGGATGAGGCAGGACTTTCGTTTGGATGTTTCTAAGTCATTTTGTTGTGTCTCTCGGAATATTCCGGACGTTCTTCCTTCAAGCACGGTTGAAGCGCATTAATTGCTGTCGATAGCGTCCTGATGGTCCCATTCAGTCTGAACACCCCATAGGAGACTACAACCTTCTGATCATTTCATTTCATTTATTTTAACAAACAGTATGTAACCTCATGTCGGCGTTGAACTTCCTTTCTGATATTGGGACGCTTGAAATTTTCAATTGTAATATTATAGCGACTGAGGCCAAGATCCGTGCCAAATCATCGTTCTATAATGCCAGTCAAGGTTTGGCTACAAGTACGAGTAATTGTACATCATCAATGTACATGTGGTTTGAAGAATGCCTGCATATAGATCGTTAATGCATATACTGAAAAGAATCGGACCTAGTTTGGAACCCTGAGGGACGCCATGCCTAACTTCCATAGGAGATGAACAGCATTGATCTAAGACGACTTTTTGCGACCTACCTGACTACATTTTCACTAAAACCAAAGTCGTACTTCAGCTTCCAACACAAGCCTTCGAGAAATCCAGCAAACAGAATGGTGGGATCAGCATTGTCTTATTTCTTCGAGAAGATTTACCATGACTGACGAACAGCTGTGATTAGGTTTGAGACCTGATTGCTGCATACATAAAAGATTATTGAGTGATAGGTGAAGGCCGTGGTGATCTAGCTGTGAATGCTGGGTGGTTTTTTTAGCGATTGATATGACACTAGCGATTTTCCACGACTGTGGTCTTCAGTGGCCACCTCAAAATCGTCCAGTCTGGGGGTAAGTTCATTTAAACTTAAAGCTTCTGCCAAAAAGCCAAGGCCTAGGTAATAAGGGTCGAAAAGACATTTAGAGTTCTAGTCACAGCTAGATATACCAATTTTACGTACGCTTTCTCCAAGGTTTTTTTGGGTCGAGGGATGTATTTAGTTTAGAGGTGATACATCCTTGCTTTGAGTTATGTAAAATAGTAGAGGAATAGCTGCGAAACGAATTTTGCTTGGGATGGGCTATGCTTCCATTTACTATACGAGCTGTCAGGGACATGCTTTGTTATAGGTTTTGATCGTCTTCGTCAATCAAATAATTGCGCTAAGATTTCTTGAAAAATGTCGATTTTATTGTTTGGATCAGCCCTACGGCGACATTATTTCTATTATTGGCAGCTTCAAGAATATATATGCCAACGGCACAAACATCTTCGATTAAAAACGAAGAAAATCAAACGATATAGTTGATGATCGGGCAGTAGAACAAATGACGAAGGAGAGCCAATTATTAGTTTAAATGGCAATTATTGAGCTAAATTCAAGCTAACTGAATCTAACTTAATAACTAGGAAGAACGGAAGAGGAGGCGCGATTAAAAGGACGGGTTTTTAGGCATGGAGTGCTGAGGTTGAAATCGAAGTAGGGATTCGAATTAACACT
Source organism: Merodon equestris (assembly GCA_958301585.1). Taxonomy (NCBI): domain Eukaryota; kingdom Metazoa; phylum Arthropoda; class Insecta; order Diptera; family Syrphidae; genus Merodon; species Merodon equestris. The sequence continues at coordinate 6,137,179 of OY284417.1, read as the reverse complement.
TCCCAGTTTACGAGAAATAGGTTCATTGAAGCCAGAGGCGGTACGAGGGGTGTGCAGATAGAAGATACGGGGATTTCGTACATTGCGAGGGTAAGTGTTAATGGAGACTGAGCTGTAGAGGGTCGCGCAGTCAACGGTACCTGAAAGGAGTCGATGGATGAACAGAACAGATCTTTTTTCCTCCAACGTGTTTATGTTTATTAGTACAGATTAGACGGTCTTGATAGGGTGGTAAGAGCAAAGGATTTTTCCAGGGGAGACCTCGAATAGCAAAGATCACGAATAGCCTGAACGGTGAAGATGGATTGATTATTGAGGAGGAGGTTTGATTCGTTTACGTGAAAAAGTGATTGATTGGCATTTGGAAATGTTAAGCTCCAAGCAATTTGTGGAACACCTCGTGGAAAAACTATTGGGAAGAGTCATGACTGGGTAAAATGGTCCTGAAGAACTTGGTGTCGTCGGCATATAGTGAGATGTGGGAATGTTTAATCATAATTACAATATTGTTTATGGTAAGAACAAAAAGAAGTGGATCTAAGTGGCTGCCTTGGGGAACACCGAGGGAAGCTTAAAAAGGATTATAAAAGGCAGGTCTGAAATGAACACTGTAAAAACGATTTTCCAAGTAAGAAAATATCCACTTCAAAGAAATAGGATCGAAACCAAAGGAAGACAATTTGAAGAGTATTAGACTGTGGGAGATTTTATCAAAAGTTTTATTGAAATCGGTTGAAATAACGTCGACTTCTTTGCCGTTCTCTAAGGCTGAGCGGGTAAAGGATACAAATTCAACAAGGTTTGTAGTTGTAGATCTGCATTTGAGGAAATCGTATTGTCTAGGGGAAATTAAAGACTTGCTAGAATAAGGGAGTCGTTGGCCAAAGATTGTTTTAAAAAAGTGGCGAAAAATTTGGCGATAATATTGGGGTCATTTGAGGTCATTTGATCATGGAAAGAGAGTGAGGTAGGGTAGCCGTCACATTTTTTTTGTAGTTAACAAACTTTAAGAGGAACTTGGGATCACTTGTAAGTTTGGCTTGCATTTCAGTTAAATAGCGTTGATAGAGGGAGTTGTGAAGGGCGATAAAGTGGAGATAGCGGCCCATGTACATAGTTAGAAAAGTCATTAGGGGATTGACCAAGATTGTCCACTTTTTATTTCATTTGTTTCTTAGCGAACGGAGCCTGTTACTAGGGTTAGGAGGTGTGGACAAAGTTTTGCATTGGGAAATGGGAATGTAAAAAGAGATAGTGTTAAATATTTCCCTGTAGAATATGGATATTGCATCACCTACGATTAGGTTATCAAAATTGAGAGGGCAAGCCACTGCCGCAACATCTGCTTAGCTCGGTCACCAAAAACATCCGCTAAAATACAATGGCTTTCGGAAGCACTTTTGTTCATACTAAGCTTATGAAATAGAAGAACAATTTATCCGGAAAAAAAATTCGACTTATTTGAGAAACTATGCTCTAACCAAAGGTCATACAGTATACTGAAAAAACGTCTACTGTCAGCTGTTTCACTGAAAATGTTTGGCGTAGGAAATAGACCAAGGATGTGCGATAAGTCATAGAAGAAGTGAAATAAGAAGTAAAAAGATAAGCTGCATATGCACTATGTTCAAAAACTAACATGAATTTCGGATTCTCACAGTCTGTATCTACTTCTTAATCTGCTGCGCGTGTTGGATCGATCAGTTTTGCTAAATGATCGAAATAAAGGGTAGCAACATTTTAGGAATATTAAACATTGGTTGCTGTGGGGCTGCTATTACTAAACCAGGATATACCAGTGATATTAGCAATGCGCCGAATGACATAAGGAAATAATGACGAGCTCTTAACATACGAAACACTTTATATGAAAAGCAAACGAAAGCTCATGCCACAGAATTGTCTCCGAATTTTTGGAAATGAAAGGTGTCGCGGCAAAGTTTATTCTAAAATAATTCTATTCAAATATGAAGAGGTTCGAATGGAAATTAAATTTGGAAAGAAAGGATGAAAGGATAGGAAAGGACTGGATAGGACTGGCCTACATAAACTAACAAACTTCCATTATATAACAATTATAATCGGAATCTTCATTTATGTAATTGGTTCGAACCCTACAGGCCCCAAAACGTGAAGATATGGAAACATACGAGGTTGTTCAAAAATTAGGATGACTTCTAATTTTTTCTAAAACAAATATTCATTTATTCATATAAATATCTATTTTATCCCCTTCAAAGTGAACCCCTTACCCTTGTTCCCGCGCTTCATCAATCTTCGAAGCACTTCAGATGGTTGCATTTTGGAATAGCTCTTTACCTCCTTAACTGTCTTTTCATTGGCCTTTTCAGTTTTGGGAAGAAAAAAAAGTCGCAAGGAGCAAAATCCGATGAATATACACAAGCAACGATGAGCGAGCGAGTGCATTATCGTTATCCCACAGCCATGTATTTTAGTCCTCTACCTTGGAAGGCTGGGGTAGGAAGACTTATGCAAAGGCTTTCCATGTCCGTCTGTCCGTACGCATATATCAAAACAAACTTGCCGAGTAGCTATGAGCCTGAAACCTGGCTGTGTTATACGAGGGTGGTCCGATAAGTACTTAGCCTCACCGCCAGATGGCGCCAGTATCGCAAGAGCAACTTACTATCATGTATCATTTTAGTAAACGGCTACTATCGAGCCGGATCGGACTCGTAGTTTTGTTTTGACCACACGTGTGGAATCGGGAGTGTCCGCAGATTTTAGAAAAATGGAAAAAGAGCAATATCGGTCGGTGATTCGATTCTTGTTTTTGGAAGGGAAATCGCGCAGAGAAATCAAAGAGGATTGGATGCTGTGTGCGGTGACTCTTCTCCTTCGATGGCGATCATCAAAAATTGGTTTAACGAGTTTCAACGTGGTCGTGACAAAAATCCACGATCTCGTATTGGCAGACCGCCGATTGAAGGTGCGCGAGATAGCTGAGACAGTAGGCATTCCAAAAGATCGCGTGGGTCATATCCTGCATGAAATTTTGGGCATGAGAAAGCTGTCTGCGCGATGGGTGCCGCTCACTCCGGACAACAAGCGCAACCGTGAGATCACTTCAGAGCAGTGTTTGGCGCTGCTTAAGCGCAATCCGAAGGAGTTTCTGCGTCTTTTCGTGGCAGTCGACGAAACATGCATCCACTGGTACACAATAGAGACCAAGGAACAGTAGAAACAGTGGATTTCACCCGGCGAACGTGCTCCGAAGAAGGCGAAGACTGTCCCATCGGCCGGAAAGGTGATGGCCACCGTTTTCTGGGACTCACAAGGTCTGATCCACATCGACTACCAGGAGTAGGGCAAAACGGTCACAGGGCTATACTATGCCAAATTATTGGGCCGATTCGACGCCGAATTGAAGAAAAAACGGCCCCACTTGGCGAAGAAAAAAGTGCTCTTCCACCATGATAACGCACCGGGTCACACCTTCACCCTCGCCCCGGCCAAATTGGTCGAATTGGACTACGAACTGCCGCCCCATCCACCGTATTCTCCAGATTTGGCCCCGTGCGACTTATTTTTGTTTCCAAACTTGAAAAAGTCACTCGCCGGGCAGAAATTTCAGTCGAATGAGGAGGTCATCGCCGCCACGGAGGCCTACTTTGCAGACCTCGAGAAAAAGTATTTCTCAGACGGGTTAAAGAAGGTGGAGCATCGCTGGGTCAAGTGTATCGAGCTAAAAGGAAACTATATTGAAAAAGAAATCGCCATTTCTGCAAGTACTGCAAAGTACTTATCGGACAACCCTCGTAGAGCACAAGATTCTGAGCTCATAGCGACCGGTTTAAGAACCCTAGCTACTGTGGTTAGTGATATCCAGTAAAAGTTTGTAAAAATTCGATTGGAATTGTAGCTTGGCTCCTGGAGAGCTGATTTCATGTTTTCTTGTTTTCCCCACAAATTGAAATGTTTTCTTCGTACTGTTTCACGCAAACGGCGCACGCAATAGTGTACAACCTTCCGGCAAGAACTCATGCTGAACCCCACAATTGTAATCGAAGAAAACAGTGAGCAAAACGTTCACATTCTTCTTCGATCTTAGCTCTTCTGGTTGCTTCCTTTGGGATGATTGGGCTGTGGTATCGACGTCATAACCAAATACCCATACTTCGTCAGCACTGATGACGCTTTATAGCGAATCTAGATCATCATTCACGTTATTCAAAAGCCTGGGCGAGCCTGGGTCAAAACTTAGCAATCTTGAATAAAACTTCGCTGACATACTCTGATTTTGACGTGGTGGAGCGACCAGAGGAGATTGTCTTTAAATCCGTCTCGGCCTTATATGAAGAGCTCATACTACTTATAAACACTTTCTTTGCTCTGAATAAATTTACCAGATGCCATAGTGTAAATTTAAAGAACGTTGGAAGCATTTTATTTTTCACCCAAAATTTAAAACAGATTCCTTTATCTATCTAGCGTCGAGCACACTAAAACATGTCTTACGACTGACTATGTCAACATATGTTAAGGGACTTATGTACTAACACAAGAAGAAAAATGTACTTATGTAGCTTCCGAAATTCCAAAAGTCACCTTAATTCTTGAACTGACTATATATGGTATACAAAATAATTTATAAAGGAATAAATGGCAAGCATTTAAGTAGGTATTTTTCCACTTTGGTAATATTTCTGTAATTTATTTGACAAATAAAAACCAAGCGCCCACGAAATCACATATTATTTCTGTGGCACCAATGCTGGAAGGATAATTCCAGGGGGGTGGTTGTGATGCATTGGTAATCATCGCGGACTATTGAGCTGAAGGTCTGTAGTTCCAGTCTGTCCATATCAAAGAACAATTCCTTTACGGTGAAACTGTGTAACAACATCAGCTGTGAATAAGAGATGATCAAAACAGTGCTGACGAAGGCATAACACTCGTAGTATAAGATTCATACTCTGTGTGTACATTTCCACATTGCGACGATGGAAACACAAAAGTTACTGTGAACTGCAACCAACGCGACAAATTTAATCGAATCTCTCGAATCCTATCTAGGACAACCACCCCCGGAAAGTAGTGAACGAATATCTTCGACACAAACCATATGCCCCCCATCCAGTTTGTGTGACAAACACCATAAGAGCGCGAAAAAAAAAAGAAACTGCTTGAGAGAGTAGTTTGACATATTGAATGCCGCCTAGATTTAGGTCAGATTAGAAGGCTTTAGTTAGTAATAAAAAGGCACTTAATCCTAATCAACTTTAATCCTAAGTCGTTTGCAAACGCATCAAATTACCTTTTCATAAGCAAGTCGGTAAGGACGACAATATTCTTAGACAATAACACAAACAAAAAATCACAATATAATCAGGCATGAGTCAATGAAGCTTGGTAGAAATTCACAGCGCCGTCATAGGCTCGCTCATGCGTACATATGTATGTAAGGTCTGAACTATGATAATGAATGATGGTCTCCATGAATTTTCGTGACATCCGCCACTGTTAGAAATAAGACGTCCAAGCCATCTAATTGAGTATAAGCAATTTGACAATTTTTACTGACCACTGATTGATTGGTCCTCGGAATATTTGATGGCATCATCGGCCTCTCAAAAGCTTCACTAATAGGTATCATTCAAGCTGTCAAAAACCATAAACAAATTTATATTCTTGATGCGAATGAAATTCACTTAATCGCCTCTGACCAGTCGCACTCGTGCCAACTCGAAACCGGTCGGCCTTGGGTTTAAACGCGCATTAAATCCACACGGAAGACCGGCCTATCCTCCGAGGTATCTCCGCGGGGGCAATTTCTTACAATATTTATCTATGGAACAGGTGTCTATGTATCTATTACTCCTATTACTCATTTATGCAAAATGTTTAATTTGCACTTGTAAGTTTCTAAAAATAAACACGAGCCGATGTGTGACAAAAGCAAAACCCGAAATTGCGAAGAAAACAAGTTACGATATCTACTGAAGCTAATATTTGAATAGCTAAGCATTCTTATCTTTAATAAAGATACGCAGAATGGGGGTTATCTGTACGATATCTCAGCCCTATCTACGTCGAGCTAACATTCCTGTTTTTCAATTAAAAACATATAAAAAAAATCTCGACAGACAAACTGGTCCAGTGGGATACAAGATTCGTTTCTCGTTCACAAGTTAGCAAATAAAAATTCTTCATCACTCACCGTGTCTTGCAAGACGAATTTGTGGCCGAAGAAGATAGGTATTTCCGCGTCATACCCCGACAGCATGTATCTCAGGTTCTCCATTATGACATATCTTAAATTCATTTTGTTATTTGCTAATCGGTCTAAGCCTTCGAGTCACATCACTTACGTATCGTCGTCTGCCTTTAGGAACCAATCACCGTCGTCCAACAGATTCTCGTAAACATAACGAAATCCTTCCCGGGTCTTGGCCCACAGATTCGAGTGATTATCCTCGACACTAACGTTCACTGCACCCAGACTGAGATCCTCCTCGTTGCTGATGAATACCAATCGATTGCAACGTGTTCCCCACGTTTCGTTCACGACCACTGCCTTTTCGCGATTATCGGAATAGGTCAGCACCATGCAAACGACTCGAACGTCACGATATAGATCGGCCTCGGATGCAGGTAATGGTGAGCCCTCGCCGGTTGTTGCCATCACGAGGGTGGTTGGGCGTTCGCTTAGTACTTCGCTGACGGAGTTGTTGTACGTGAGAAGAGTGATAAATGCCATTCCGAAACCGAAAACGAAGCCAAGAAGAGCCGCCAGTCGAGCCCGTAGTTTTGACGACGCTGTCTTGACGAAACGACGGTGAAGAAACCGAAACCAAAATTGACGCAAAGACAAACATGCGGAGAAAGAGAGAAAGAAAAATTGTCAGATTAGATGGATTACGGAAAAGCCGTTGGCTAAGGATTAATTACCGTCGCCGCGATGCCGGCAGTGTGGCGGTAGCACATCCGAACTCATCACCGATTTTAGTTAGACTAATCGCGTTAACTCGTTCTCACCGTGTCGCGTATTTATCCATGACTGTTGTCGCAGCGACGAGACTGGGAGAGATGACAACGAAGACGACGATGGGGACTATGACGAGGATGGTGACGGTTATAATGATGAAGATGATATCAGTCGGAGCCGTTGATTCCGCATTGGATGCCGGCAACCAACGACCGGTTGTGGCGGCATCTTAATGAGGAGCCGATTTGAATAACTAAACGGAGGCGATGGTGATAATGATTAGATACACACGAGCATATGGTGAGCATGGCACGCTATCGTGCACTTCTGTCAAGCTGGTGATGATATTTTCCGTTTTGATGAATTACTCAAATGCTAGCTGGTGTCGGGGAACGGATGTAACGAAGATGCACTGATGCGAACGGAATTTGGGTGGGCTACGAAGATGCGCTTCGTAGATTAATGCTTTATGATCAGACGTGATAGCTGGAAGACTCAACTATTTAACAAGCTTACAGAGGATGCCGTTGCGTGACCTTCTAAATCTGATACCAGAAATTGTGGTTATGTGTTTATCGAAAACTTGTTGAAATAGATGCGTGATAAGCCAGATACCTTGTAGGCTTGTCATACGAAATTGATGTATGGGCCGTCGGGCTTAAAACTTATTATCAGACTTAAGCATCTATTTCTGATCGGAAATAAGACATTAGTCTCAGGTAATTGGATGACATTTGTATTTCTTATGATTTTTTAATTAAGCTGGGTCAAGATTCAATGCAACAAAATTTCTCCAAAATTATCCAACATATTCTCAAGTTTTTGACTCTTCCGACCAGAATTACTAAATTCATTAAACCTTGTCCGAGTTTTACGTTTAAACAGAATTCAAAATTTAGATCCAAGATTTTCAAGACCCCAGACGCACATTTAGCATCCCCATTTTTTGCTGATTACTACAGCGAGCTGTTGCCTGCAGAAAAGGCCTTTATTAGGGAAAAATGGGCTTCCGAAATATGGGGCTCGGTGTCTTATGTGAAATTTCGAACTTCGGGCTTTTGGCAGGGTAAGGACACATTTAGCTTCTCCATCCGGTGCTGATTGCAATAATGAGCTCTTAACTACAGAATCGCCTCAATTAGGAAGACATGGGCTTCCGAAGTATGGGGCTCGGTATATTATGGGAAAGTTCGAACTTCGGGGTCTTAGCCTTTCGTTTCAAATATTGTTTCCTGTATCCAGATTGTGGGGAACGAAGCTATTCCGAAATCCGTGACGACAGTTACTGCGTAAAAATTAAATAAATCCTGAGCGAGGCAATTTAATAAATTTTGTTGATCCAAATTTGTAGCCTACAATGTAGACTTTAGCATAGCCTTATTTACTAAACGAGGGTAACTCAGTTTTAAGTTATTACGATATCCAAAATGTATGGCTTTAAAACTGATGTTCAAGTTTCGATCAAATCTCAGTGGGAATTTCTGGCCAAATTTTGTTCGACGGGACAGTTTTGATTATTTTTGGTACCTAATTTTCTTATATGCGTTTTTAAATTTTATTTTATTTTGCTTTCACGTACAAACCCAAAATTTGTAAAAAAAAATTAGAATTTTTTCAATTGTTCCAAAACCATTTCGGCGAAAGAAAAGACCGCAAGGAAGTCTACTCCATAGGTGGGAGAAGACGTAAGGATGGACCTAGTAGAAATAGAACACAACATGTAAGCATGACAGGGAGGCTGACTTCCAAATTACATATGGCCGGTAATAGTAATAATAAAATTCTTTAAAAAATGTGTGGTGAACATGCCACCTTCCAAGCCTCTATCAAAAGGAACCATGGGCAATTATACTATCAACGGCTCTCTTAAATAGAAAAATTTGGTCCAAGATTTGTTATACGAGTATTATTCTTTGGGAGTAGTGTATTCTGTTTCCGGTACTTCTGAAGGCTGATGAATTGGTAACTAAGAAAGTTTGGGGTCCAACTAATGAGAGTTGTTGGTTAACTAATCCACGCAGACGCTAGTTGCATAGATCATATACACTTTAGTACGGTCCGTATGGAAAAGTCAAGTCATAGGAAACCCTTCTCGGCTAGGAAGGTGTTGGGATTTACCTTCTGCGAAAAATAATTTCGACAGATTTATCGTCAACAGATCTGAGAAATCCAATGTGGAAAAGAGGAATTACTAAGGAACCATCTATGATTATAGGCATCAGCCTCAAATCAAATATTTTTTCTGTTCCCTTAAGAGAGGAAGAACATAGGAGAGCCCGTCATTATGCATCCAACTCATGCTTCGAACGCCTCAAATTAACATACTTTTAACAGACGACTATTGACCGGCTCAAAGGCACTGAAGGCTTAAAATGTGGCCCAGTTAAGAAGCACATAACATTTACCTAAATTGAAACGGCGTGTTTTTTCGACAGCCGACGAAAAATGACTCCCATAGTTAAGCATAATATAGAGCCAAAGGTCACCACTACAGAAGAACATGTGCATGATGTTAGGGCTTTGTTTTTTTTTTTAATAGGGTTCGCGCAAGTTCTAGAGTTACGCCCTTATAGTGTTTGTCACACTACCTGAACGGGGGTTTGTGTCGAAGATGTTCGTTCACTACCCTCCGGGGTGGTTGTCCTAGATAGGATTCGAGAGATTCGACTGAATTTATCGTGTTGGTTGTAGGTCACAGTAACTTTTGTTTTTTTGTGTTCATGTCACTAAGGTGTTCTTTGGAAATGCACATACAAATATGAATTTTGAAGTGATCTTATACTGCGAGTGTTATGCATTCGTCGGCAATATTTTTCGATCACCTCTCATTCACAACTGATGTTATTGCACAGTTTTTTGTTCTTGGCTATGGATAGACATGAACAACAGACCTTCCGCTCAAGAGTTAGTGATGATTATCATTGCAACACGACCACCCCAGTCATACTCTAAAGAGCTCAGAGTATGGAATTCAGTCGTCGTAAGCGCAGGAAGTTTAAAAAGACTTTACTAAGACAAAGGTAGGAATTTTATAATGAACGTCGAGAATGTATGCTCCAAGCAGAAGATGTCAAAATGCATAGGTGATTTCGGCAGGACATGAGGTTTATCAAAAGAAAACGTCCTGTGAGTCTATTTAGATGAGACAAGTTCGAAACCGAGCAGCTTAGCGGTTTCAGGTGGTTTTTGGATTTAAATAATGTTGTTTGAGACGTCGATGTTGTGCGTTCTTTAACTACAGCGTATACTTCGTTTTGCCCCGATTTGCCGGTAAACGCCTCATTGACCGCTCGCCGACAATCACGTCAATATCATCCGCTTAAGCAAGCAGTTGAACGGACTTTTGGAAGATAGAGTTTCGTACGATCTTCACAAGTTTGACGTTAAAGAAGTCACATGACAGTGCGTCGTCCTGTCTAAAACGTAAGAGGTCTCAGTAAGTTCGTTACCGGAGATGTGAGAGTTTTCCATCGTCATCCTACGCAATCTGTAGAGTTTGGTTTGGTAGGCTTCCCTGGCCTGAAACAACACTGGTAAGGACCTTCCAGGTTGTTGACGAATGCTTTCAGACCTTTACCCAAAACGGCAGAGAGGATTTTATCAGCGATGTTAAGGAGACTGATTAATTTATAGAAGTCCATGAGCCTGAGTCCGTTTCCGATGTTTTCCGATGGCTCTAGCAAAGATTTCTTCGTTGCCCGGCTGTGCATTAAAATCTCCTAGAACGATCTTCATGTTGTAGCTGGAGCATTGATCCTATCTTCTTTCTAAGAGATCATAGAAGCCATCCTTGTCCTCTGTCGGAGCATTGGCGCAAATCAGGCTAATGTTGCCGAATTTAGCCTTGATTCGAATTATTATGAGGCGCTTCCTTATAAATGTAGAGCTTAAGACCTTTTACCTTAGTCTGCCTCGAACAACAAATCCACATCCAAATAAGCGATGACTTCCCTCTCTATAGCAATCGTCGTAGTAAATTCATTCAATTCATCATCTCCGAAATTCATTGTGTTTTTTCGCTTGCTGGGGTCGTCATAAGTAAATCCGTCCTTGTCAGAGGCTTGAGGTTGCTTCCGAACTATATTTTTTTTACGTGGTGAGGGAGTTAGCTTCACGTACAACCTCCAACTGGAAGGCCAGGGCTTTTTCTGAATCCTCGGATGAAGGGTCCGGGTAAATCCAACGTCGCGTCGGTAACCATGCTGAGGCTGTGACCGCTGCCGTCGGCTCTACTATGTAGGATTCATCCGCAGCCGCTTTTTTTTCCAGGATCTCGACCCGACCTTGGAAGTCTCCTCTTAGACCTGGACTTCGATTAGCTTTAATAGGGGTGTTGCCTAGGTGGCTCTCACTAACTGGAGCTGTGGACGCCGGTGATGACCGATTTGCCTCCATCTCCATACCATCTTTGATGTGAACGCATTCTTCTCTTTTTAAAACGGTCCTTGACCCGGATATTGGTTACCGGATGTTATACTGTAGCCTGGATTCACTCATCAATGCACACTTTACAAATATTTCGCTATTTTTAGATATTGAGCTCAGATTCACTTACCATGGTTAAGAAAGGGCGTCAAATTGACTTAATTAAAATGCTCGTACGATTTCTGTTCATATCATATGGTATGGCTTGTTGGAATGATGACTGAGGTCAGTGGCATAACAAGCCAAAGATAAGCAACTATTACAAAAGCATGACCGATTTGAGAAAGTGTATAGAAAATATCGATTAATTCGATGATTGGCTCGCGTTTTTAATTAGAGCACCAATTTGACAAGGGTGATTCGAGTCACTTTTAATAAAACAAGAGTGAAGTGGAAGGCATTCGAGAGATGTCAAGAAATGAAATTAATTATTGTCCATCTTGGATCCAATTTCGTAAACGTAATGCGGTGCAAGGTTAGGCCTTTTATTCATCTCAAATGCAAACATTGAAGCCCAAGCTGACCTACTCCGAATATCTGGTAACTAAATGGCATACGTGGATTAATTTTGTTTCCAAGGTTGTTGTTCTGCTCTTGATATGAGGGGATACCGTGTCGCATTCCCTATGAATGGAGAGTAATCATTACCTCTTTGGCAAGAAATTTGACGAGAACATATAGATGAGCTTAGGTGCCTAAAGGGCGTGTATAAGAAAAGTAACCAGACTTAGGTAATTTTTTCGTCAAATATAACAGGCTTGAGCCAATAGAAGCCAATACGGAAAACAAGCCTGACTTATCTCGCCAAGATTTAATTGAATTCTCTTAAAAAAGTAGAAAGGATGTTTTAGACATACTCCTTGCCAAGATCCACATCTCAAAGCTCTGCAAAAGGCGAAAAGATGGACTCGCGAGTGCAAAGCTATCGAGTAGGATGTTGGAATGAATGCCACAGGGGCAGAAACCCAGCGATCAACCCCTGCTGTAATGTTAGACTGTAACACTAACAGCTAAATTCAGGACAGAATCTAGCACTTGGAATGCATTTATGATAAAGAATTCTGCTGACATGGAACCGAGGCTCTGGCGCCGTCAGACAAGCTTGATTTATATCTGGTGCCGCAATCTCACCCCGAACCCCTTAACCTATTTATAGAGATTGCCAATGGTGCCGCAACACGATGTGGGTTGTTTCGATCTGGCGATGTCTACTGACCTTTCCTAGATAACAAGACCTTGGAATCAATATTTTTCTTATCTGTTCGCCAAGATTTCTACATTCCATCTGAATAAATAGTCGAGGTATACTGTTATACAAAAAGTTTTTTTTTTTTAATTTTCCTCTTATCCACTATAATAAATTTCTAAATTCTGTGCATAGGTTCATAAGATTCAAAACAAGTCCCTAAGATCTCCATTGTCACTTAGTAATGGCCATGGCCATGTACAGCTTCACGATGTACGACAGCATTGAATCCATTTTTATGGTCAGCGGTGTACTTCACGGTTCTCTTGTGTCCATCGGGTTCGATTAAACTGTATTCACCATGCACTGCATCGCCATGACGGTGTTCCTTGTGACTATGGACATCTCCGGTGTGGGCGTCATGGACACCATAACTAAATTCGTATTCGGCTGGAGCAAAATTGTCTACATGTCCTCCGTGTCCGCCACCACCACCACCGCCTCCTCCGTGTCCTCCGTGTCCGCCACCACCACCACCGCCTCCTCCGTGTCCTCCGTGTCCGCCACCACCACCGCCTCCTCCGTGTCCACCGTGTCCTCCAGCAGCAACCAGACCAACAATGCACAACAGTGCAATCACGAACTATACCAAATGAGATAAGATTTGATTAAGATCCCTGAGACCAAATAGTCCTGTATCCTTACCTTAAGGGACATGTTTGAAATATTAAAGAAAAGTTTCTTTGATGTAAGGGGAAGTGGCTGTGTTGATGCCTACCGGTTGACTATGCTTAACCACTGCGAAGCTTAGATTATTTATAATGATGAACGTAGTGCGAATTAGCCCTACTCTTCGCGTAACAGAAGTAGCCGGCTACTTTCGGCAATGCTTTCTGTATGTGGTGCAAGGCCATCAGAAAAAGTAAGCAGTAATCAGGTAATGGCCTTGGAAACTATGTGTATGCTAGCCGTGCAGCAGCAAATGTCAACGCTGATGATCGTAGATCACTTGAAGAGATGACCAAATTTAAATTTTGATTTAATTGGTTTCTAATAAGTTAAAGAGGAAGGAAATAGTAAGAATGGAAGAATGTAATGTAAAAGTGTCATCCAACAAGGGTTGTCATTTTAAATTTTGTGTGATTGTTAAACTGCTGGCAATCACCTCTCTACGCGATCACATTTGATATGTCAAAACAAGGAGATTGATACGCACTCGTACAATGTGCTGAAACAGTGAAAATTCTATACAAAACGTCGTTCGTCGTCATCATTCGTGAATTTAGTAAGCTCGAACAGGTAAGTGACTAAAAGACCCAAATTTTTGTTCGACTGAAACTGAACCCCCATTTCGTGGGGGTGATTCGACCTATTCGTAAGCACTCTAAACCGCATTTTGCAAACAGAATTTGGCTTACATGGATATAAAGTGCAGTTGACATAACAACTGAAGAGACAGACGATCCAAAACAAATGATAGTTTGATGGGGTTCTGGCAGGCGGAGCGATTGGACCATATTTTTTTATCGAAAATGATTCCGGTGCGACTCTCTTAGCAAATGAATTATGTTATTTTACGATGTTGGCTGACTTTTATTTTTGCCTTATATATGATGACGCGCAGGGGAAATTAAGATTTCAACCGGCCGGCTAGATCGTGCACACATGACAACATGCGACATACTCCTTTGGGGCAATGTTAAAAATTAAGTCTATGTGCATGGCCGGCAACGACTGATTAAGATATTTACAGAATACAGCCAAAATTACGCGAAAACGCCGCGCCGTTAAAAATTTAATCAAAGGAAGGCATATCTTAGGTATATTCAAGTTGCATAAAAATCCAGGGCTATCGGACAAGTTTTGGAACCAATTCCATTTTCAGTGACGTTTTGCGTTTAACATAGCTCCAAAATTCTGACACAGGTTTTCGGGGTTTAATTTTCTATCCAAAATCCAGCTCTCTTTTCATACGGCCCTAGGTAGGATGTTAAACATGACTTCTAGGGCCGTAGAAGAGTGGTCCTGTTCCTCAACCTTTTGTTTTCCATGTGCCTTTACTGAACGCCGTCGAAAAAATCGTTCCAGGTCATAATACAAGAATGGTTACATTGATACTTGAGAAAGTTTTTGTGGGATATGGCAAACTAAAATAGGTGAAAGGCCAATAATGCTTGTCGTTGTTCCTGTTCACAGTAATTGCGAATTAAAACAGCTGAGTGAGGCACTCTTACGATGATGAAAACTGCTTGACGTAAGACTATAGGAGTTCATAACTGAGTTCAGACTGAGTGCTAAATCAATAACCAGGCTTGAACGAATCTTGGCCAAAATTCGGAACAAAGTCTACGAACCAAAAAGGTTTAATGTGTAGGATGTGGCAGACACCCTATGGCAGTATGTACCATGTGGCGCAGAATCTTGCACTCTAGGTTGGTAAAAACTTCTTTATTTTCCTCGGTCATAGTAAGAGAACTAGAAAGCAATGAATATATTTGCAGTACCTAAGAGGACTGTTAAAAAAATAACGAAAATTATTGGTTTTTGAAAAGAATTTTATTTATTCGTCTCCATCAGTGTTAGCTCATCTAGGATAAGCATCATTAGATACTGCTTACAAGATTCTATCCAGCGTGCTGTGTGAACGTCTAAAGCCTTTTTTCTCCGCACAAATCAGTACATACCAGGGCAGCTTCCGGCCCGACAAATCAACTATAGACCAAACTTTCACATTAAGGCAAATACTAGAGAAGACTAGCGAGTCTTAAATCGATACGCTTCATCTTTTTATCGATTTCAAGGCCGCATACTACACAACGCTTAAAAAAATGCGATGCACCGTGCGGTTTAGTTTAAGAACCTCAGAACCGTTCGACACCTTCACCGAATTTCGGCAAGGTGATGCGCTCTCATCTGACTTCTTCAACCTGGTACTTGAACAGATAGTGCGGAGGGCAAGTGTTTACATGGAAGGCAACATCTTCAATAAATCGGTCCAAGTGTTGGGATACGTAGACGATATCGACGTTATCGCGTGTTCCCAATGTGCTGTTGTAGAAGCCTTCAGAGCGATTGAAGAAAAGGCGAAGCGTGCTGGTCTGAGGGTAAATGAGGAGAAAGCCAAGTACATGCTTTCGAGCACCTAACAATAGACGACAGGGGTGGTCTTGATGCAATGATAATTATCACCGACTGTTGAGCCGAAAGTCTGTAGTTCAAGTCTGTCCATAGTCAAGAACAATTCCTATACGGAAAAAGTGTGCAACAACATCAGTTGTAAATGAGAGATGATCAAAAAGTGCTGACGAAGGCATAACACTCGCAGTATGAGATCAGTTCAAAATTCATACTCTGTGTGTGCATTTCCATATATCACTTTAATGACATGGAAACAAAAGAGATACTGTGAACTGCAACCTACGTGACAAATTCAGTTTAATCTCTCGAATCCAATCTAAGACAACCACCCCCTTAGGGTAGTGAACGAACATCTTCGACACAAATCATCTGCACCCCGTCCAGGTTGTGTGACAAACACCATAAGAGCGTACACTCTTGAACCTGCACGAATTATAAAAAAAAATTTAAAAAAAAACACAGTGAATATTACCTTCAAATTAGGCCACATATTTTTAGCTCTTATTTCACGCCTGCGAGAGACTATTTAAACCTTAGTATCCACGTCATTTCAGTGATTCCTGGTTACCTTACTTATTATCTATTATCTATAGGTTGTAGATCATTATTGACTTTATTTAGCGACTCTAAAGCCAGATGCCTTTTCATTTTCAACGCCCTGGTCGCCTCTTCGGAATCGCTGATGCCCTCTATGATTTGTAATTTTCTTACAGCAGACCTACTAATAGTAATCATTAACATCTCCAAATTATTGGTGCAGTTATTTTCAGAAATTTAGACGAAAAGTTTGGGAAATGACGGGAAGTTCCTGTTACTTTTTGAACAAACTTGTCAAATGCCTTCCGAATAACTGCGAGCGAAATGTGATAACCTGCTAGTTGACCGCAATGGGAAAGAAGAAAATCAGAGTATCGCCAAAGCTACAGTGGCGGTAGCCAGGTCACCTAAGGGAAAGCTGCTGATGATTGAGTCAAAAGCTGGTTTTATAATTTTGTTTTCTAAAAAGTTACTTTTAATTCTATCTACTACAGTACATTTCTACATATATCTGTTCATAAGCAATCAAATCAACTCCCTGAAGCTTCCGCTTTGAGTTAATGATGGCCATAATGAGCCACAGGTTCACGATGTACGACAGCATTGAATCCACTTTTATGGTCAGCCGTATACTTCACGGTTCTCTTGTGTCCATCGGCATCGATTAAACTGTATTCACCATGAACTGCATCGCCATGACGGTGTTCCTTCTGGCTATGGACATCTCCGGTGTGGGCATCATGAACGCCGTAATGAAATTCGTACGCAGGTGGAGCGAAATGGTCAACTGCATGATGATGTCCTCCGTGTCCGCCGCCGCCTCCACCGCCACCGCCTCCTCCGTGTCCTCCGTGTCCGCCACCTCCACCGCCTCCACCGCCTCCACCGTGTCCTCCAGCAGCAACCAGGCCAACAATGCACAACAAGGCAATCACGAACTATATCAAATAAAATAAGATATGAAAGTTATTTAAGAAGTTGTCCTGTATCCGTACCTTAAGAGACATGTTTGAGTAGCAAACAGAAATGAAAGCGAAAATCTTTGAATCAAACTGAGTATCTGGTTTGATGTCTGTAGATCGACTATGATTAACCAGTAGCCAGCTGAGATTATTTATAGTAAGTAATATAGGGCGGGGTAGCCCTACTCTTCGCGCAACAGTGCTACGTTCGCCAGTGGTATTAGGAAAGAAATTACATGATTCAAGGTGAACGCATTTCATGATGGCAATAGAGGGCAGAAGAAGGCCTTGAAGAGCTGAACTTTCTTCAAGATTGCTCTTTCTCGTAAGTTGGGAGACAATGTGTACTAGTATAGGCCTCTGCCGCCCTGGAACTGATTGTCTTTTTATGCAACCGCCAGACTGTGAAATATAGATTAGGTTGAAGGCCTAACAACAAAAATGTTGCTCGACATTTTGCTAGTATTTAAGATTGACGTCATGGTTCGGCAAAAGGGCTTATAAGTACATAAAGCAGCTTGAGGAATCTCCCGGATATCAGCAAACATTTGTGATTTCTTAATACGATCGCACAAGTTGTCCGTGTTCAAAAAGTAAAGGGAATATTGGATTTTCATGGAATACATGTTAATCCAAGAGATGTTAATCATTCACATAAACGCAATAAAAAAAAGCGAAATTAAAAAAATTCCGAAATTTGTTAAATAACTTTCTAGTTATCGTCCCTTATAACTATCACTTGGTGATCGGGGCTCTAAAGTACTTCAGTATTTTAGGATTTGAGTACGTGAGAAGTATAAGTACCACTGGTGATGTTGTATATTAATTTGACGTGTTGTTACCCACTTGATTGTTGTCTTGAAGATTGGCGTATTTTTGCCTCCAAAGATTAAGATATTTTAAAGTACAATAAATAAAAGTGCACTGGTCCTAAAGCACAACCCTGTGGAACGCCGTTTTTTATGGGGCAACTTTAGAAATATTGAGCTTGTGTTTGACATACAACTGCAGCTGAAGTGACCCCTAAGTAGCAAGTGCGGTAGAACTATCTTCATTATTAGTTGTGTGACCATCGCCAAGGAAAAGAAGTGAAAATTTATTTTGTCTTAAATTTGTGAGTCCATTAGGCTTGTCCTCATTTGTCGCTAGGTAACAGAATATTTTCTCTGCATATATAGGTAATTATGTTACAAGTTTAAAAAATGCGAAGGGGTCAACTGATGTAGATGGCCAGAATAATGAAAAAGTATCTAAAGGCAAGGATATGGTAAGCTAGTTCGACTAACAGAAGATTTTCTGGTGAAGATTTCCCACAGAAACTATAGATGACTGAAGCATGGTGAAAGGTACTATTCTTGTCAAATGCCCACCACAAAGGGTAAGGTTTCACTTTAGCAACCGGAAATCCAGATGTACTTAATTTGACGATACTCAGTGCCTTCTTTGGATTATATCCCCTCATCTCCCAATATCATCGAAAATAAATTAAATGAACTCAACGATGTGTTCTGATGGCCTCCTTACCATATTTCTACAAAAATGTCCTACCCCGTCGCTCCCTTCAGCTTAGCCCTATTTCTAGTAACCTGTTTATAAGACACCAAAAAGTCGAAAGGGCTGTATAAGCAATTATCGTTCCATTGTCAAAATATCACATACAAACTTTGCTCAAAAAATAAGGTGACTTTTTATTTTTTCCGAAAAATTTATTTATTCATCAATATCTTTTTTGTAAAATTAATTCCCCCAGATATAATATATTGCCAGAGCTTTTTCCAATCCTCAAGCACTTCTGATAAACACTTTATGGTATAGCCTTGAGCTCTATCAATAATGCAATCTTTATCACCTCAATCGTGGCCAACCGCCGTTCTTTCATAGGTCTTTCCTGTTGACATGCGGGCATCGTCATTAACATCTTCTCGGCCTTAGGCTCAGATTAGATTTGCCTAATGAAACAGTCAACATTTCAAGTAAGTTGGAGAGCTTAATTTTATTGTTCACTTAAAATCTAAAACCTTTGACCTATTTTCTTCGATAGCAACAAATCGCCATATCTAACCTTTATATCTGTAAAGAGCAAACTAAATATCCAAAATGGTTAACAATACTAACAAATATTCTGAGCCAAGTGATGATCATATCCGTCGTACAATGGTAAATGTTTTTACTAAACAAAAGCAAGGTCTTCAGCTTTGCCACATTATTGCACAAAGTCTGAAGCCTAAAATGGACGAATTTCGTTATCTTTTTGTTGGTTCAGGGGTTGACATTATCTGTGTCTCTGAGACATGGTTCTCTTCTGATCTATTAAGACAAGAAATTATTCAAAAAGATCTTAATTTATTTCAAATTTTTCGTGGTGATAGAGTTAAGCGTCCTGGGGGTGGGGTTGCCGTGTATGTTCTAAATGGAATCTTCCGGAGTATTAAAGTTATACGTGAGTCCCAATCCATGTTTGATATGGACTACTTGTTCCTAGAACTATCAACTGCTGAACACTGTAGACTTCCTGGTGTAGTCTATAAACCTAATAAGACTATTAAACTATCCCAGTTTACTTCGCTGCTTGAAGATGATTCCCTACCCTCTCCTAACTTTATCCTGGCTGGAGACTTAAATAACGACCTCCTTACTGAAAACAACCTTATAGATGATTGTGTTCACTTAACCTTTTCCCGGTAAATTCTGTCATCCCAACCCATTATGGTAGTACAACTAGCACCCTACTCGATGTTGTTTTCGTAAGTGATTCTATGTAGTAAGGCGCTCTTCTATGACCAGTTGTCAGCCCCCGGTTTATCCAAGCATGATCTAATCTACCTAACCTGACTTAAATTTCAATGATTCAACCAACATATCTCAATTCAGAGACTTTCGGAGCATTGACTACTCGAAGCTAGAAAATGATGGGCGGAATATAAACTGGGAACAAATTTACTACATGTCTTCACCCTATCAACAATTAGAGTTCTTACAATCTAAAATCTCATCATAATTCTTGGTTCACCAGTGAAATCTGCCTATTAATAAACAAATGGGATGAAGCTTACACCAAATGGAAGCGTTTCAGAGTCGAAGAGTTTCACAAAACGTATTCTTGCCTTTTCCTGTATTCAACAGGTAGATGTCGGAATAGACATGATCCACACCAAATTCTTTAAAATAATCTTCCCAATGCTTTTGCTTTTTGTTACTCACATCTTCAACCAGATTCTCACAACAAGTGTTTTTCCCTCGTTCTGGAAGACGTCAAAGATCATACCCGTGCCTAAAAACACCTCAGGTACTGAATTTCATCCGATCGCAATTCTTTACTTTCTTTCGAAAGTCTTTAAAAGGATCTTGCAAAGCAAATTAATACATTCCTCCATCAGTATAATCGCTTGACTTCTAAGAAGTCAGCCTTTTGCCCTAAACACAGTTGATCTACGACACATATGACATAAGGCAGAAGATAGACATCGGCAAGGGCATGTTTCTCGTACTTCTCGACTTTTCAACAGCATTCGATACAGTCAACTATAAGATTTTATGTGACAAACTTTCTAGGGTGTTCAATTTCTCAAATTCCGCTGTTAGCCTTCTGTCTTTATACCTGGACAGCCGTCAACAAGGAGTTTTGGCTAAAAATTCCTTATCGGATTTTCTTCCTAATCGGTGTGGTGTGCCTCAGGGATCCATCCTGGGTCCTCTTTTATTTTCCTTATATATAAATGAGTTGCTCTCTATCGTTTCTTACTCCATCGTTGAAATTTACGCTGACGATACCCAACTACACCTTAGTTGTTCTCCTGACTCGGTTGACCATTGTATTAGTTGCATCAACTCCGATCTGGAAAAAATTTACAACTGGTCTGAACAGAATTTATTTCGCCTTAATGCTAATAAGTCTAAATGTATTGTCATATCCAGGAAGTCCATTGACACCTCTCTGTTTCCTCCGATCTATATCAACAACGGACCGATTAAAAACCTTAGTATGAAATTCAATACGACACTTACCTGAAATGATCACATTAAAGATTGTGTTGGCAAAGTGAATGGGATCCTTCGCTCCTTAGGGGCGAGTCAACGTCTCATGCCCATGGTTACTCGAAGCATTTTAGTCAAGATCCTAATCACACCCATACTTACTTATGGGTGTGAAGTCTATGGAAAATGCGATGCAGTTAGTAATCGTAAGCTGAATGTCGCATACAAGAACGCTGCTCGCGGGCTCTCATTTGACAATATCCTGAAATGCCGATCAATCATATTGTTGCACAGCATCATACGCACACGTCAACTTCTAAACCTCTTTAATAGGATAACGTTTTATGCTTCTACCAGGACCAGTAAAATTTTAATTCCGCGTTTCTTCTATCTGACATCTGAACGTCAATTCTTTGTTAACTCCGCCGGCTCTGGAATTCCCTACCACGCCATATCATTGAAATTGAAGATCAGAGGAGGTTTAAAAATGAATTGAAAATATACTTATCTGTAATAATAATAAAAAAAAATCCGAAAATCTAAAGTAATTAGCTCGTGAAATGTACATAGACAACATACATAGCTTTTTTACAGTCCATAGGGGGATATCAACTTAAATTTCTTACTTTCTTCCGATGTCCCCCAAGGTAGCCACTTAGGTCCACTTTTTATCATTCATGCCATTAAGGATATTAGAATGGATCTCACTGTACGTCGACGACACCGAATTCTTCAAGACCTGTTCCTCGGGATATGGCTCTCTACAGATGGCTGTTCCGATGATCCACAGTTTAGGTTAATTTTTGGCGACAATTTTGACAGCCAGTCAAGCACCTTGTTTAGTGAAATTAAAATCTAATAATTTTTCTGAACCCTAGAAGCGTGGTCGCCTCCATTTCCTATGTTTTCCTTTTTGAACAATCTTTGTTCCTATCTCATTGCTGCTATAACAACCACGAAATATCCTCGTCTCTTCTATCTACCACCTATGAACCTGACTCTCGTAACTTGCGAACTGTTAATTTCAACCTATGCACTCCATGCTTAAAACTTTGTCTTCCCAATCGCTCTTCCTAGCCCTAATAATAGTTACAATATTAGTTCTTTATATTAAGCTGCAGCACAAACTAAGGCCGATAAAAGGATGTACGGCTGCGACTAAAATCAGAAAATCTAGTCTTATCTTAAAAAGCTTGAAATTTCGAACCCTTTAACGCAAAATGAAAACGATTGCTGCGGCACGACTACTGACCTTTTCAAGCTGTTTTACCTGTCGTCTCCAAATAATACAATTCAATACCCACAACGCTTCTCTACCATCCGGAACGACACTCCAACCACATCCTCGCGGATGTTTTGAATATTTATGAGTCAAAGACGTTTCTATACTTTCATCTCAAACGTTTTTTTTTTTGAATTTTTATCTTATCTATTATAACACATTTCTATACATATTCTAAAGTGATTATAAAAAAAAATAGAAAAAATTGTCTAAATCTCGTTCGTTGCTTAGTAATGACCATGATGGCCATAATGATCCACAGGTTCGCGATGTACGACAGCGTTGAATCCATTATGGTGATCAGCCGTGTATTTAACGATTCTCTTGTGTCCATCGGAGTCAATCAAGCTATATTCACCATGAACAGCATCGCCATGACGGTATTCCTTCTGTCCATGGACATCACCCGTATGTGGATCATGTACTTCATACTCGAATTCGTACTCGGCTGGGGCGAAATGTCCTCCGTATCCTCCATGACCTCCGCCACCTCCACCTCCTCCGTGTCCTCCGTGTCCCCCGTGTCCTCCGCCACCCCCGCCTCCCCCGTGTCCTCCGTGTCCACCTCCACCTCCGCCTCCTCCGTGGCCTCCGTATCCGCCGTGTCCTCCGCCGTGTCCTCCGCCTCCTCCATATCCACCGTGTCCTCCGTATCCTCCAGCAGCAGCCAAACCAACAAGGCACAACAGTGCAATCACGAACTATATAAAACGAGATAAATTTTGATTAAGATAATTGGGAAATAGTTATCCTGCATCCGTACCTTGAGGGACATGTTTAACGCAATAAACGCAAACGAGCGAGAAATAGTTTTGATGTGAAGATAAGTGGCTTTGTTGATGCCTTCAAGTTCACTATGCTTAATCACTGCAAAACGGAGTTTATTTATAACGAGCGATGTAGTGCAAAATTGCCCTACTCTTCGCTAAGTTTTCGGTAATGCCTTGTGTATGTGGTGCGAGGCCAACGGACAGTTGGATACATGGAAAAAGTTTGCAGCAATTCGTTAATGAGACTTATTTCGGCTCCCTTAGAATGGAAAGGACTTTACGCTACAAAATTTTAAAAATAATTTCTCAACAGCAGAAATGGTTTGTCATATTCTCGGGGATTTCTTCAGTCAACATGGGTGGTTGTGTTCAAAAAGTAAGAGGAATTCTCTGATTTCGCGGATTGAATTAGTCTAAGGCGCCCAATTTCTGCATTCTGCTATGTATTAAAGAGGTTATGTGTGGCTTGATACCTTCGGCGATTTTTCAAATCTGTCGTTTCTAGAGAACTGTGTTTGGGTACGTTGGTGGGCCGTTTTTGATGTCGCACATGTTGGAAACTCATTTTGTTCGACGTGTGTTTCAACACTGACCAAATAATTTTGTGTCAAAAAAGCAAGCTGGAGCTATCGAGTGTCAGTAAATACTGCTCTCTAATTTTCAAGGATACTAAATGGTACAATAGTTTGGATAGACTAGTCATACCCAAGGAGCTATTTTTTGGTTTTCTATTGTTATACTACTTAGCAAATATTCAGTTTGAAACAGGAGATCGAATCCATATTTAAGGCCAAGTAAGCACTACTTTAACTTGGGTAAACGGACAAAAAAGATAGGCTACGAGAAGACATCAAACCTAAGCCTAAGTTTCGATCTCTAGAAACCAAAATCAGTTGAGGCTTGAATGGAGAGATTGCTCTCAGATAGATCGTGATTGGCCTTAAAGACAACGTTTCTGACAAGTCCTTTGGAATGGCATAGTATATTTTTACATCATTAAGATTGATGTGGAGCAAAAAAGGAAATGGTCCCAGTATGTACCCCTAAGGAATACCACAACTTACAGGATATAACAGCCAATAACGATTGGCCTTTTGTGCTGAAAAACTAGATATAATAATGACATTTGGCTCCGTTAATTTTCACAGATACTCGGATCCTAAGTTTTTAAAAGCTGCATAGAATCTCGTGATGATGGGTAACTCTTTTCTCAGCTCTTAACATTAAAATTTCATGCGAAATCCAAAGTTAATTTTTAGTTTTTGTGCTACAGGATTTGATAGGATCCTTGAAGAAACATATTTTTCGAAGAGGATGAGTGATAAAGCTGAACATCATGGCATTTGCAAAAAGAACGAGCTTATAAGCTTAAGGCTTAGAATACTGAAGAAGACCCGCACGAACAGTTGAAGGCAGGAACTAAAAAGTCTTTGTTTGCTTACATAAGCAATCATGGTACCTCCATAAGAATTTACGAGATGATATATTCAGCGGAGCATGCATAATTGGAGCCATCGCTAAATATTTCATTGAAAAAGTACTAAAACCATGATTTTAATGAAAATTGCAACCTTTTCGCTCATTTCGATACATGTTAAGAGTCTGCAATGCTATTAAGTCATTACTAGTGTTAGGATTAATCGATGTTTCTGACACACAATTTGATTGACGTTAAGTTCATAACGTGTGTATTAATCGCGTTTGTTTTTTTTTTAACGCTAATTACGTTATTTAGGTCAAATCATTTCGCATAATCAGATTAAGCTTAAGTGTAGAAAACCTAACTCTCACTTTCTAGTCGAAGTACAACAGAGAAGTTACGGATCAACATCATTATTGAACGGTATGGGTTACCTCTACTTGTGTGCTTAAAAATACAATCATGTACGTCGCCAGAAAATGGTCAGAAATAACAATTATGGGGAACAGATTATTATTCATTCTGATCAAAATGGAAATATGATTCATGGTTATGCCATAAGTGGACAAAAGTGGAACTAAACTAGAAAAAAACGATCGAAAGCTTGGTGATAAAAAATATTGCGCTAGGCTATTGGTGGACATTATCAAAGGAATTGATATGTTTGCTCACAGTATGCCTCTGAACAAGTTCCTTTCTTCAGGGTTTCGTGGTTCGGCATTCAAGTGGTCTGTTGCCTATTTAAAAAACAGAAATCAAACTGTTAAGATCAGCGATGTGTCAAGAAATCCTAAGGTGTTTAATTAAGGTATACCATAAGGTTCTGCTCTTGGTTCCACGATTTTATAAAAGTCCCCAGGTTACGCATCACTCACTTTAGAAAGTTTTATTCTGTCTTGTTTTGCAAGCTATTTGTTTTTTTTTTTTATTTAAAATAAGGCTTTTCGATCTAGATTATAATCAAATTTTTGTGTTGCCCTCTGTTGCTTAGTATTGAATTGAAGGAAAATTAATTAGGATGATCAAATAAAAAAATTACCAAAACTTTAAAAAACAAAAAAAATCTAAAACGCCAGTATAGGACCTTTTATTTCATAGTTTTTTTTTTATTTTTTTTTGCCGAGAGTCCTCATTTATTGATTTAATGGTTTTTAATATTCATCTTGAACTCCGGCCGAAAAACTTGTCGATCAACAATCGCCAAGAAATTTTTATCCGATTTAAGTCTTAACTCTTCGCTAGTTCCGCATTTCAACTGACATATAATCATTAACATTTTTTTACTATATATTTGAAATCATCTTCATGTTGAAAAATGATCTCGCCCGCTGGACAGGCATTATCTAATCGTTATTTTTGATTAGAGATCAACGTTACACGATCCTTATTCCTTTATTATAATTTATAATCTCTTTCACTTTCAAACTCAGGTTTTTTGTACCCTTCAGAATCTTAGATAAGCTTTCACAATCCTGTCGCCTATCGCAGGCTACAAGACCACTTTTTGTAGGTCTCTTCTATCGGTTCACTGGTTATTTAATCGGGACGTTATATCCCGATAATGACCTGGAGCAATTTCCAGCCAAGTTCAAAATGACCGCACATTCCTATGTGTGCTGGTCCTGTAGCGATACAAATAACCAAGTATTATACCTATAGTTACGCCTTAGCTCACACTATTAATTTTGATTTCATGTAGCATGGAGGAAAATGTTTACTATCTCGGAGTAAAAGTTTTCAATTCAAAAACTGAATCCCCTTACTTCCAAGATATAGAGAGTATAAGTAAGACTTGCCGTTCGCATATTTGTTTATTAGTCATTAAATTGATAAAAATCTAAAACTTGAAGCACTAAAGAACGGTTTATGTAAATTAATGACAAACTAGGACCTAAAACCGGCCCTTGTGGGACACCAATTGCTAATTAACTCAGCATTGAAATCAGCACTGTACAGTTTGTCTAAAAGAATTTTATAATTTCCCTTCGTTATGTAGATAAATAAAGATATATCTCACTACAGCCTTAAGACAGCTTCTTCTACGGACCTACCTTCACAGAACCAAATTCTGCACTAAATACAGTCTTCAATTGGACGTCCGTCGGGTTTAGTTATTATAGTTTTTACTGGCCCACTTTTCGAAAACCCTTTTATGTAGCGGAATACAATCCTTAACAACCATGAGAAAATACAACATCAACACAGATGTTGAATATATAACATAAAATACTTAGAATAAAAAAAATGCAATAAGCTTCACCAGACAAATCCTTATGCCATAAATTACGCTGCATTTGGCAACGCGTGGAGTTACGCAAAGCAACTCTTATGTCTCGTAATGTTAAAATCCGTAATATAATAGACACTGAGAAACGAGGGTTTTGTGAAACTTGATCTCTACCTAAGAATAGGAAAAATGATTTCGGGTCTTTAAAAACAAGATATTAAGGAAAATCTGTGGTAGAAAAAATGACAAAGAAACAGGCGAATAAAAAAAACTACACAATCAAGGGGCGAGGAACTGTACAGCCCAAATTAATGTCCGAATTATTTAGGGTGGGCAGAACACGTAGATCGAATGGACAGTGGTTATACATGGATGGATCAAGAAAGGATGGGACATAACAGTGAAGTATGGAATGAACACACCCAAGACGGTGATGCTTGGATAACTATAAGAGTTGTTATGGCGACTCTGAAATTACGAGCTCCAAATCACCCGTAATAATAATAACCACTTTTCTCTTTAATCTTACATTCAACTTGTGATTTTATGGATTTTTTTAAATTCCTGTTTTAGATTTCTTTTACATTTTTCTTTTTTGTTGAATAATTTTTACCAGTTCTAGATTAATCCATTGCTTTAAACGCTTCAGTTTAGTTTTAACTAAGAAACTATTAATACGTGTTTTAATATTTTTAAGAGTACCTATCATATGCTAGCGACGGGTCATCTTCTCCGTATTCTTGTTCGCAAAACACAAACCTTAAAGCATTTATTAGTCAGGTAAAAAAAAAAAAAGGAGCTGAATTATAATTTTTCGACCTATTAACTTGATTTATAGTGAGATTAAGCATGGAGTGATCAGTAAATTTCAGGTCTAGCATTTCATCTGAGACGCTCTAGAAATGGCAGATTCGAATTCTAGAGGCTTCAAAACGTCTATAAGGTGACTCTTCGAAAAATGTTTATTTATTGGTCAATATTTACAATATTACTTTGA
The DNA here is from genome assembly GCA_958301585.1 of Merodon equestris. Lineage (NCBI taxonomy): Eukaryota > Metazoa > Arthropoda > Insecta > Diptera > Syrphidae > Merodon > Merodon equestris. Next base: position 6,109,311 of record OY284417.1, on the reverse strand, counting down.
AGTAATCTCCCTCAGATATAATATGCCTGCGCTGGTATTTTTTTCCAATCCTCTAGCACTTCTGATATACATACATAAACTTGAGCCCTTGCAGCGTGACGGTCTATACCAGCAAATCTCCATCGCAGGTTGCTGGGACATCATAACAATATTGTTATAGTCCAAGAAATTATCGTGATGCAAGAGAAATTTTGCACCCGCAAATCTGGACGTTGCTTTCGGATTGCTTAACTCAAACAGCACATAATTCAAGGTAAAATCCCTTCGACGTTATATGAAGAGCTCGTGCCACTTTCAATTTTTTTTTTTGCGCAGAGTACACTTGCCAAATGCCTCAATCAACATTTCAATTACGTTGGAGCACAAAATTTTATTTTTTACACAAAATTTAACATGGATTCTTAGATCCAGTTTTTTCAAAAGCAAAAATCACCAAGCACATGGGGACATATACCAACATAACAAAAAACAAAAACATATAATAAAATAATACGACTATCTGAAGACCAGTGCGGGTTTGTCTCGGGTAAATCAACGACAGATGCAATCCAAAGTATAAGGGTCATGATGGAAAAGCATCGTGATTCGTCAAAGGACTTGCATATGGTGTTGGTTGATTTCGAGAAGGCCTTTGACCGGCAACCAAGAGATCTTTTATGGGTAGCGCTAAGACAAAAAGGAGTTCCAGAAACCTACGTGCGAGTGATCATGGACATGTACAAGAGAGCAACGACAAGAGTAAGATGCACCGCAGGAGTCACCGAAGAGTTCGCAATCAAAGTCGGTGTACACCAAAGGAGCGTCCTCAGCCCACTGCTCTTTATAGTAGTCCTTGATTGCTTGCTTGAAGGAAAAGTGACGGACCCCAATGTGCACCAGCTATTCTTTGCTGACGATGGAGCCATTATAAGTGATGATCAGGCGTCCCTACAACGAGCACTTGATGTGTGGGTGGACATTTTTGAGGGACACGGGTATCGTATTAGTTCAAAGAAGACAGAGTATCTGTGCTGCCCGTTCTCTGACCCTCATCAGCCTATTTCAGATATTTACTTGAATGAAAGAGTGCTTCCCAAGTGTGAAAAGTTTAAATATCTGCGATCTATGATTAATAAAGAAGCAACTTGTGATGACGACATCAACCATCGCGTAAGCGTAGGGTGGATGAAGTGGCGGGAAAACTCCGCCATCTTCTGAGATCGAAAAATGCCCCCTAAGCTGAAAGGAAAGCTCTACACTTCAGTTGTACGCCCGCGCTCACATACGGTTCGCAATGCTGGACAATGCACAAAAAGTATGAGAGCAAATTAACGACAGCTGAAATGAAGATGCTTTGCATGACAGCGGGAGTAACAAAGCAAGACATAATTAGAAGTTCAAAGATCAGAGGAAGCCTCCACGTAAAAGAAACCATCACAAGAAAGATAGAACGCGACCGACTCAGTTGGTACTGCCATGTTCAAAGGAGAGATCCTTTGAACCCCGTCCAAAAGGCGATATCAATCAACGTTCCAATTTCAACACGCAATGCAAAAACACCAGCATTTGATTGGCCTGAGCGATGAAGTAATCCCAAACCGGGAAGCCTGCCGCTACTTTCTGAGGTCAAACCGACGGACCCCACAAGCGGACCAGTAGGAATGCAGTTAAGTGGGAAGGTTATGGTCCTACCCTTCTGACCATAACGACGCCGGAAAAAAAGGAAAAGAAGAAGAACAAAAAACAAAAAAATCGCAGGATTCCTAAAGTCACAATTTTGTCTGAATTTTTTTGAAGAAACCTCATATAACACGCCGGCCGTTGGGCCGCCACTGCACAAGAGCGAGAGAAAAAGCATGAAATCCTGACTGCGGGCACCATAGTGTAACGAGGGTTGGCTTATGGATTCGAAACCAGACGATTAATAAGCCCATATGAATTGTTAAGTTTTTTTTTTTTTTTTGTAAAGCATACAAATTTCTTCTTTTAAAGTAATATAAAGCTATAAAAAGTAGAACTAAAGTTAACAAAAATAAAAATAAATTAAAACTTAAGTTTCGAGTCTTATTTCAAGTGTTCTGGGATACTTTTAGTTCGATCAATTATAAAATTCCCGTTACTTCTTGAACAACTATACATATCTGGAATGTATTCAGTACCCAAAAGTCAGTGTTGAAAAATTTTAATTAAGCCCTATCTATCCTTAAAAAAGTCTTAACTAAGCAAAGGTCTTAGGAAAACACAAACTTTTACCTTTCGTTAGCCCTTATTGTATGAACCGTATTACGCAAGGCATTCCTTTGTTACAGCTCCAGCCTTTTGTCACCTATTTGATGTGGCTATGCATTACCAACAGCTCCACAAATTACTATAATTTGTCATTACTAAAAATGAGCGGAGAAAACAGCTTAAGCCCAGTGTATTTGCAGATAGACAAAATTTATTTAACCTGTCACCATTCGCGAATGGTGCACGAGTGCCAAGCACCTATACAGACTCGGTTGCCTATCCTCTTACTTTCACTCGCAATATCATTGGATTATGTTATGCACTGGCCAGAGTTCAAGAATTTACTATCACATTATCGTTTGTAGCGGCAATAATCGTCTGATCCATATTTACGTAAACTAGATTCATGGTGATTGGTATATCCAAACTTTAAGCTACTATATTTGTACACGAGGTATGCGCGATGAGGAATATTTTGTTTGGAGGAATTTTCAAACCGTCAATTAAATTTTCCATTAAGTGTCGAATAAAATTGGTTCGGAGTCGATATCAGTATTTTTTCTCGGGATATGCAAGGCGAAAAAAAATCGCTTTATAAAGATTTATGGATCTTGAATCGAACCCATTGCTGTGACTTCCAAATTACAACTTAGTCAAAGTGGAAATCGATTTTCCTGGAAATGATAGAAATAAAAACCGAGCATGAGTAAGTTAACAAATGCCTTAATGGGGTATCTCGGAGATATCGTTCCAAATCAAAATATAAGACTAGCAACATTTTTGGAATAACAATTCCCAAAAGCCCCATTGTCTGTGGCCAAGATGTTTTCGAAACGAACCAATTAGGATGAAAGCAACCAGAGTTCAAAAAGCCTTTAAAAATCAAGTTCTCTTGTTCGTTTTTTTTCTGTTAATTCTTTTTAATTTTTCACTTATTTTATTTTATAAAATAAATCAAAACAAGTCCCTGAGATCTCCATTGTCACTTAGTAATGGCCATGGTCATGTACAGCTTCACGATGTACGACAGCATTGAATCCATTCTTATGGTCAGCGGTGTACTTGACGGTTCTCTTGTGTCCATCGGGCTCGATTAAACTATATTCACCATGAACTGCATCACCATGACGGTGTTCCTTCTGGCTATGAACATCTCCGGTGTGGGCGTCATGGACACCATAACTAAATTCGTATTCGACTGGAGCAAAATGGTCTACATGTCCTCCATGTCCGCCACCACCACCGCCCCCTCCGTGTCCGCCACCACCACCGCCTCCTCCGTGTCCTCCGTGTCCACCACCACCACCGCCTCCTCCGTGTCCTCCGTGTCCGCCACCACCACCGCCTCCTCCGTGTCCACCGTGTCCTCCAGCAGCAACCAGACCAACAATGCACAACAGTGCAATCACGAACTATACCAAATGAGATAAGATTTGATTAAGATCCCTGAGACCAAACAGTCCTGTATCCTTACCTTAAGGGACATGTTTGAAGTATTAAATAAAAGTTTCTTTGATGTAAAGGGAAGTGGCTGTGTTGATGCCTACCGGTTGACTATGCTTAACCACTGCGAAGCTTAGATTATTTATAATGATGAATATAGTGCGAGGTAGCCCTACTCTTCGCGTAACAGAGGTAGCCGGCTACTTTCGGCAGTGCTTTCTGTATGTGGTGCAAGGCCATCAGAAAAAGTAAGCAGTAATCAGGTAATGGCCTTGGAAACTATGATAGCCGTGCAGCAGCAAATGTCAACGCTGATGATCGTAGATCACTTGAAGAGATGACCAAATTTCATTTTGATTTCATTGGTTTCTATTAAGTGAAATAGGAAGGAACTAGCATGAATATAAAGTGTCATCCAACAAGGGGTGTCATTTTAAATTTTGTGTGATTGTTAAACTGCTGGCAATCACCTCGCTACGCGATGACATTTAATATGTCAAAACAAGGAGATTGATATGCACCCGTACAATGTGCTGAAACAGTGAAAATTCTGTACAAAACATCGTTCGTCATCATCATTCATCAATCTAGTAAGCTCGAACAGGTAAGTGACTAAAAGACCCCAATTTGGGTTCGACTGAAACTGAACCCCCATTTCGTTAAGGCCATATGAATCGACCTATATTAGCACTCTAAGCCGCATTTTGCAAACAGAATTTGGCTTAAATGGTTGTCAAGTCCAGTTGACATAACAACTAGTTTGATGGGGTTCTGGCAGGCGGAGCGATTGGGCCATATTTTTTTTTATCGAAAATGATTCCGGTGCGACTCTCTTAGCAAATGAATTATGTTATTTTACGATGTTGGCTGACTTTTATTTTATGACGCGCAGGGGAAATTAAGATTTCAACCGGCCGGCTAGATCGTGCACACATGACAACATGCGACATACTCCTTTGGGGCAATGTTAAAAATTAAGTCTACGTGTATTGCCGGCAACGACTGATTAAGATATTTACAGAATACAGCTAAAATTATGCGAAAACGCCGTTCAAAATTTAATCAAAGGAAGGCGTATCTAAGGTATATTAAAGTTGCATAAAAATCCAGGGCTATCGGACAAGTTTTGGAACCAATTCCATTTTGAGTGACGTTCTGCGTTTAACATAGCTCCAAAATTCTGACACAGGTTTTCGGGATTTAATTTCTATCCAAAATCCAGCTCTCTTTTCATACGGCCCTAGGTAGGATGTTAAACATGACTTCTAGGGCCGTAGAAAAGTGGTCCTGTTCCTCAACCTTTCGTTTTCCATGTGCCTTTACTGAGTGCCGTCGAAAAAATCGTTCCAGGTCATAATACAAGAATGGTTACATTGATACTTGAGAAAGTTTTTGTGGGATATGGCAAACTAAAATAGGTGAAAGGCCAATAATGATTGTCGTCGTTCCTGTTCACAGTAATTGCGAATTAAAACAGCTACATGAGGCACTCTTACGATGATGAAAACTGCTTGACGTAAGACTATCGGAGTTCATAATTTGATTGAGTGCTAAATTCGGAACAAAGTCTACGAACCAAAAAGGTTTAATGTGTAGGATGTGGCAGACACCCTATGGCAGTATGTACCATGTGGCGCAGAATCTTGCACTCTAGGTTGGTAAAAACTTCTTTATTTTCCTCGGTCATAGTAAGAGAACTAGAAAGCAATGAATATATTTGCAGTACCTAAGAGGACTGTTAAAAAAATAACGAAAATTATTGGTTTTTAAAAAGAATTTTATTTATTCGTCTCCATCAGTGTTAGCTCATCTAAGATAAGCATCATTAGATACTGCTTACAAGATTCTATCCAGCGTGCTGTGTGAACGTCTAAAGCCTTTTTGCTCCGCACAAATCAGTACATACCAGGGCAGCTTCCGGCCCGACAAATCAACTATAGACCAAACTTTCACATTAAGGCAAATACTAGAGAAGACTAGCGAGTCTTTTTATCGATTACACAACGCTTAAAAAAATGCGATGCACCGTGCAGTTTAGTTTAAGAACCTCAGAACCGTTCGACACCTGCACCGAATTTCGGCAAGGTCTCATCTGACTTCTTCAACCTGGTACTTGAATAGATAGTGCGGAGGGCAAGTGTTTACATGGAAGGCAACATCTTCAATAAATCGGTCCAAGTGTTGGGATACGTAGACGATATCGACGTTATCGCGTGTTCCCAATGTGCTGTTGTAGAAGCCTTCAGAGCTATTGAAGAAAAGGCGAAGCGTGCTGGTCTGAGGGTAAATGAGGAGAAAACCAAATACATGCTATCGAGCACCTAACAATACTCGTACACGACAGGGGTGGTAGAGGTTCAATGGTTATCATCACCGACTGTTGAGCCGAAGGTCTGAAGTTCAAGTCCGTCCACAGTCCAGAACAATTCCTATACGAAAAAGTATGCAACAACATCAGTTATGAATGAGAGATGATCAAAAAGTGTTGACGAAGGCAAAACACTCGCAACATAAGATCATTTCAAAATTCATACTCTGTGTGTGCATTTCCAATATAACCCCTTAATGACATAGAAACAAAAGAACTACTGTGAACTACACCAACGCAAATTCAGTCGAATCTCTCAAATCCTATCTAGGACATCCACCCTCCGGAGATTAGTGAACGAACATCTTCTACACAAACCATCTGCGCCCCGTCCAGGTTATGTGACAAACACAAAAAGAGCGTACACTCTTGAACCTGCGCGAATTATAAAAAAAAAAAACAGAAAAAAAGAAAAACAAAATTCGAGGTACATAATTAAGGAGTTGGTCTATCTCGGGGCAAACGTGAACCCCACAAACGATATCACCCTTGGCAACCGCTGCTTTTACGGCCTGTGAAAACAGCTAGGGCTAAAATTCCTAGCTCGAAGGATCAAATTTATACTCTACACTCATCTTGCCAGTCTTGCTTTATAGAGCCGAAAGCTGAAAGATAATCAGGACAACAGAGATGATTCTGGGATCCTTCGAAAGAGCAGATGGGACAACCGCAAACTCCCTGAGCTGTACAAGGATGTGGATGGAGCATGAGTACCAACGCTCCAACTAAGAGGATCCGAGAATCCGAGCCTCCTGATCCGAGAAGGAGAAGAAGATCGAATCTCCGGTATAAAGACCAAGTGATCGCGGATGCAAAACGGCTTGGTCTTGATAACCGGCATGCGGCCGGGTCTGTCTAGAATGGAACGCTGTTTTAACTCAGATTTAGACCCTCAATGGGCCGCTACCCACTTATCGACGATCCCTTCTAAAATCTGATCTTAAAATAGCATAAAGGTCTCTCAACGATACGACTTTGATTTCCTTTCTATACTTGAAATACGACAAGCCCTTTAGATCCTTATTTTTTGCTAGTTTTGCTAGGAGAAGGCATTATACGATGTTAAGTCTGATTTCAATTGAGGCTACGATATCGCTATGGTGTTATCTAGGCCAATTTGACGATGTTTAAGCAGGACATTATCTTCTTGCAAATGTCATAAATTGTTTTCACAAATCCGGAGTTTTCTCTTCCAGATTTCTTCATGCATCATGCCCTTTATTGATCCTTTGACTTTGTGAAAAAAATTCGGAATGTTTTACCGTTAAATTGAAAAAAACACATTGAGCATGGCCTTCAAAGTAGACTACACTTTTTGAGCTCTTATTTCACGGCTCCGAGAGAATATTTAAACCTTAGTTTCCACGTCATTTCAGTGATTCCTGGTTACCCTACTTATTATAACACAAGGTTGTAGATCATTATTGACTTTATTTAGCAACTCCAAAGCCAGATCCCTTTTCATTTTCAACGCCCTGGTCGCCTCTTCGGAATCGCTGATGCCCTCTATGATTTGTAATTTTCTCACAGCAAACCTCATAGTAATTCTTAACATTTCCAAATTATTGGTGCAATTATTTTCAGAAATTTAGACGAAAAATTTGGGAAATGACAGTAAGTTCCTGCTACTTTTTGAACAAACTTGGCAAATGCCTTTCGAATAATTGCGAGCGAAATGTGAAAATCTGCTAGTTGACCGCAATGGGAAAGAGAAAATCAGAGTATCGCCAAAGCTACAGTGGCGGTAGCCAGGTCACCTAAGGGAAAGCTGCTGATGATTGAGTCAAAAGCTGGTTTTATAATTTTGTTTTCTAAAAAGTTACTTTTAATTTTTCCCTATCTACTACAGTACATTTCTACATATATCTGTTCATAAGCAATCAAATCAACTCCCTGAAGCTTCCGCTTTGAGTTAATGATGGCCATAATGAGCCACAGGTTCACGATGTACGACAGCATTGAATCCACTTTTATGGTCAGCCGTATACTTCACGGTTCTCTTGTGTCCATCGGCATCGATTAAACTGTATTCACCATGAACTGCATCGCCATGACGGTGTTCCTTCTGGCTATGGACATCTCCGGTGTGGGCATCATGAACGCCGTAATGAAATTCGTACGCAGGTGGAGCGAAATGGTCAACTGCATGATGATGTCCTCCGTGTCCGCCGCCGCCTCCACCGCCACCGCCTCCTCCGTGTCCTCCGTGTCCGCCACCTCCACCGCCTCCACCGCCTCCACCGTGTCCTCCAGCAGCAACCAGACCAACAATGCACAACAGTGCAATCACGAACTATACCAAATGAGATAAGATTTGATTAAGATCCCTGAGACCAAACAGTCCTGTATCCTTACCTTAAGGGACATGTTTGAAGTATTAGAGAAAATTTTCTTTGATGTAAAGGGAAGTGGCTGTGTTGATGCCAACCGATTGAATATGTTTAACCACTGCAAAGCTTAGATTATTTATAATGATGAATGTATGGCGGGGTAGCCCTACTCTGCGCGTAACAGAGGTAGCCGGCTACTTTCGTCAGTGCTTTCTGTATGTGGTCCAAGGCCATCAGAGAGTTGAGTTTATAGAAAAAGTAAGCAGTAATCAGGTAATGGCCTTGGAAATTGTGATAGCCGTGCAGCAGCAAATGTCAACGTTGATGATCGTAGATCATTTGAAGAGATGACCGAATTTTATTTTGATTTGATTGGCTCCTAATAAGTGAAAGGGGAAGGAACTAGCATGAATGTAAAGTGTCATCCAACAAAGGGTGTCATTTTGAATTTCGCATGATTATTAAACTCTCGGCAATCACCTATCCACGCGATGACTTTTAATTAGTGAAAACTAGGCGATTGTTACATTTAGATTGACACACCCTCGTATAATGACTGAAATAGTGAAAATTCTATACAAAAGTTTGGCTGTCATTATCCATCAATTTAATCATCTCGGACAGGTAAGTGACTAAAAGTAAAGAAAGTAAAAGTAATAGTTTGATGAGATCTTGGCAGGCGGTGCATTTGGGTTATTTTTTTTTCAAAAATGATACCGGTGCGATTGTCTCAGTAAATGGATTATTGAACAATGTTGATGCTTTAGGGGCGATGCCGGCCAGAATATTACCGTCAATGGAGAGAGAGAAATATGATTTCTGACTTCCTCAGTTGAATGGCATTGACGTGACAGAGGTTTGCTTTTAACAAGATGCGGCAAACATTATCTGATCAATTTGGACCTATGAACTGGACACCACGATCCTCTGATCTCACACCTTTAGATTACTTTCCTTGGGGGTATGTGAAATCACTAGTCTATGCCGATAAATCAGAGACGTTGAACGATTTGAAAGTCAACATTCGTCGTGCTATTGCGGACATACGGCACCAGTTGCTCGACAAAGTTGTCAAAAATTAGACTTCACGATCGCGCTTCAATCGAGCTAGCCGTGGTAGGTATATGCCCGAAATCATTTTTTTCATTTAATTTTTTTTTATGATCAAATCATATTTAAACACTAATGGCATAAAATTGTCTATTAAATAAGACTAATATCGTAAACATTAACGTTAGCTTTAAGTTATTTATTTCATATTAAATGTATCTACCTGTAAGAAAAACACCCTTTATGAAATGGACGACGAGCAGAGGAAATTAAGACTTCAGTCGGCTGGCTAGATCGTGCAATTTAACAGCATTCTACTTACTCCTTTAGGGCTATGTTAAAAATGAAGTCTGCGCGCATGGCCGACAACGGCCGATGAAGGAAAAAAGTCAATTATTTACAGAATACAGACATAATTATGCAAAAACGTCTACTATCTTAGGTATGGCCGAGTTGGATAAAAATCCACGTATATGGGACAAGTTGTAGATACAATGGCGTTTTGAATGACCTGCACATCTTCACTATGAATCTGATACATACACGCCTAATGGGCCTAATCTTACGCCCGATATCTTGCTTCTCATACTGCCCTAAGTAATATATTAAATATGACTGAAGAATACTGGTCCTGTTTCTCAACCTTTGGTTCTCCATATCCTTGCATGGTTCCGTTCACGTTATGGTACGGTCCACCTTTTTACTGAGTGCCATCGAAAAAATCGTTTCGAGTCATAATACAAGATTAATTACATGGGTATTGGAGAAAGTTTTTTGGAATATGGCAAACTAAAAGAGGTGAAAGGCCGGTAATGATGGTCATTGTTTCTGTTCACAATAATTGCGAATTAAAACAGCTGAGTGAGGCACTCTTCCGATGACGAAAACTACTTGACGTAAGGCTATCAGTGTTCGCAATTTGACTGAGTATTAAATCAATAATCAGGCTGGAGCGGAATTCGGCTGAAATTCCGAACAAGGTCTACAAAAAGGGAACCAAAAAGTTTTAATGTGTAGGATGTGGCAGATTCCCTATGGCAGTATATCCTATGTGGCGCAGAATCCTGTTCTCTAGGTTGGTGAAAGCTTTTATATTTTCCTCGGTCAGAGTAAGAGAGCTAGAAACCAAGGAATATATTTGCAATACCTAAGAGGAGTGTTCAAAAAATAAAGAAAATTGTTGGTTTATGAAAATAACTTTATTTATTCATCTCTATCAGAAAAGCTTCACTATATATTATGCCCATATACCAAACTTTATCCAAGGCCCTAAAACACCACCAGAATTTGATGTACAAAATAGCGTTTAGCTCTCCCAACGCTTTTGATCTCATCTCTATGCTTAAGATACGACAAGCCACTTAGATTCTCTGTTTTTGGGGACAGAAAAAAATTATAAGATGCCAAGTCTGGTGACAATTGAGGCTGCGATATCACTACAGTGTTATCGTCTTTCGAAACTCATAGATTATTTCGTCCGGACTTTTATCTTCAGAATTTTTTCAGGCATCATGCCTTGACAAGAATTGAGGATGCATTATCATTAAAATGGAAAAACACAGTGAGCCTGGCCTTCACATTAGACCACACCTTTTGAGCTTTTACATCTTCCCTCCTATAAAACATCTGAACCTTAGTTTCTATGTCATGTTCGTGAACCCTTGTTATATTACCTACACAACACATGGTCCTAAATCGTCATTGACTTCATTAAACAACCCAAAGGCAGAGCCCTTGTCGTGTTCAAAGTCTTGGAATCGCTGTTCTAAAGTTTTACTCATAGCGGACCTACCATAGTAATACTTAACATTTCTCTATTATATCTGCACTTATTTTCAGATATTTACACGAAATAATCCGAAATTCCTGTTACTTTTTGAACGCACCCGGCAAGTGCCTTTCGAAAAGTTTGGGGCGAAATGTGGTATTTTGCAAGATGACCAAATGATAGTAAATAAAAGAAATAAAAAAAAGCATCATCGCAAGGCCAGTGGCAGCCGGGTCGTCTAAAAGAAAGCATCGGAGAAAGCTACCAAAGTTCAAGTCAAAAGCCGGTTTTATAATTTTTTTCTAAAAAATTTCTTTCATTTTTCTCTTATCTACTATAATACATTTCTCCATACATTCTACGTGTCTGTTCATAAAAAATCAAAACCATTCCCTAAAACTTCCAGTGTGACTTAGTGATGGCCATAATGGCCCACAGGTTCGCGATGTACGACAGCGTTGAACCCACTATGATGATCAGCTGTATACTTCACGGTTCTCTTATGTCCATCGGCATCGATTAAACTGTATTCACCATGAACTGCATCGCCATGGCGGGATTCCTTCTGGCTATGAACGTCTCCTGTATGCGAGTCATGAACGCCATAATGAAAATCGTATTTGGGTGGTGCGAAATGATCCACATGATGATGATGATGTCCTCCGTGTTCACCAGCAGCAACCAGAACAACAAGGCACAAGAGAGCAATCACGAACTTTATCAAATGAGATGTGAAATTGAAATCAAATGAGATGCTTGAAAAGGAATTGTCCTGCATCCTTACCTTGGGGGACATGTTGAAGGAAGTAAAGAAAAATAATCTTTTGAAGTGGCTGTGTTGAGGTCTATAGGTTGACTATGCTTAACCAGTGCACGGCTGAGAATATTTATAACGACTGATATAGTGCGGGGTAGCCCTACCCTACCTACGCGTAAGATAGGCGATCAGCAACTTTCGGCAATTTTTGGTGTGTGTGGTCCAAACCTTTGGAATGACTTTCAATTTCATTTCACCGACGCTGGCTTGGCGGGGGGCTACCACGGCCCCCAATTGTGCGTGAATTTCAGCTTTTTTTTTGTTTGCAGACATAATACGAGCAGATAAGAGAATGTGTAAAGTATCGGTCGTTTGATCTGTTTTGTATATCTGTTGAGTGGGTATTGAAATTTCACCGCAGATAAATCTTAATTGAAAATCTAACGCTTTTGTTGTATGTAATTGTTGCTCATTAGTGGGCGATAAATGCGCGCGGGCAAACAAATAGACGAGGAAGGTAAGAAACGATTTGTTCAATTTTATAATTTCAGGGTGGTTACATCAGAGTGAAGTATTGTAATGGCCTGAGTTAAGTTGCCCGGCGAAAAGTGGTTAAGAGAGTTAAGGAGTGCTGCTTGCACTTTTAGGTACAATAATTTAGTCTCGAGTTACGAAAATTGTAACGAACATGCATTAAGTGGTGCAACCTCATTACCTGACCGTTTCAATGGGTCGGGTGTGATGTTGGACAGCAATAGGTCATTGGACACGTTTGTGGCTACCGCTCGGAGTTATGTCATGAACGGTTTGTTTATAGTGCCGAACGAATTTGAATTCCTTTCAGATAGCAGGCGTGACGATGCATTCACTTTCGTGGTCAGTTGGAAAGATGGTGCGTCAGATTCGGATACTCCTGAAAGTATGCAATGATCAGCGAAAGATAAAAGTCGACGAGATACAGTGGCAACGAGAAAATGAGATACAACACGATTTATTTTTACATTTATTGGCATCGCTAGCGGTAAAGAACAGAATGGATCAGCACCAACCCAGTGATCATGCCAATAAAGCTTTTCACCTCATTATAATTGTCTTCAATTGTCAGTAATTGACAGGATCGGAGGGAGTAAAAGAGAGATCAATGATCCCTATAGACAGAGATCATAAATTAATTTTTTTAACCATCATAAATCAGTCCACTCATCATTCTGGCGAAATTGATGATCACCCACATGCAAATTCAATTTTTTTTGTATTGATCCTCTGCCTGAACTAAAATGTTTAATTGCTCGATCGCACCAATTAACAAAAATCGATCGATCATATTAAGAACGCCATGCGACAGAATTGAGACAAGTTTTTTGGGGACCTAAGATCCCTTACGATGTATATTTAGTATTATTTTCTGTTAGTGATTACTGTGATCGTAGGTGATCGATAGCTCAGAATATACCACAAGATGGCGCAAAATTAATCATCCATTTTTTTTTCAATTACAATTTTTTACTAAGCAAAAAAAAATATTTTAAGTGATGGAAATCTTTATTTGGACCTTTACAATTTAAGTGGTAAAGATGATATCTGTTAAGTGGCTGTCGCCAGTCTTGATACACATTTGTACCCGTTTTATTGCATTTTCTATGACTTTCCGCAAGATTTCCAGTGATAACCGTTCGCATTCCTGTCGAATATTCTTCTTAAGGGCTTCTTGGCATAAGCCCTTCAAGTAGCCCCAAAGAAAAAAATCTGGGGTGGTTAAATCAGGCGATCTTGCTGGCCATATCAACTCACCAAAATGGGAGATTACGCGACCCGCAATCGCTTCCTTCACAATGTCCATTGTGGCTCGTGCTGAGTGTGTTGTTGCAGTGTCTTGTTAAAACCACATATTCACCAAGCCCAGCTCATCCAATTCCGGCAGTAAGAAGTCGTCGATGGCGTCCTCAAAAAAATACGGCCTAATCACTCCTCCCGCCGTGAACGCCGCACCACGGCGGCTTTTCAGTCCCCAAAAACGAAAATGTTGTTTTCTCATGTAAGTGGCAATGCGCCTCGTCGCTCATGATGATTTTCGACACAAAAACGTCCTCTTCGCTGTTGAGATTAAGGATGGCTTGCTAGTAATTCATACGCGTCTAATGGTCAGCAGGCATTAACTGATGCACTGTTTGTACTTTTTCAATAAAATTTGCTGTCGGATCCGTCTGGTGATGCCAAATTGTGTGGCCCGTCGTCCGGCTGATGTTTCTTCATTCTCAGCGACATCGGCAGCCACAACCGCGATATTCTCGGCCGAACAACCAGTCGTTGGCCCGTCATGGTCCTGCATGGTCCCCTGTGGTTCCAGTATGTTCGAGTCGAGTAGCTAAGCGTCGAAATGTTTACCCGCGCGACGAGTTTAAGAAATCGACGTCGAAATACTCTTGCGGAGTATAGCGCTCCATTGCTTGTCTGTTTGTATACTGCAGCTATCTAATTCACAAATGTCACGACGTACGACGCTATTTTCGAAAATTATAAAATCTTGCGATAAGGTGATTAATTTTGCGCCATTTCGTAAGCTTGTTCAAAAAATAAAGTGACTTTTTGAAATTCGCGAGCTACAATAAATACATTCGATTTCTCGATTTCAATTTTTTCTTGTATTACATTGGTGCAAAGTCAAAATCTACTCTGAGCAAAAAAAACTGTTTATAAGTGGTACAAGCTCTTCCCAGAAGCCCGAAAAACTGAGGTTGTCCACCATGAACCACCGAATGAAGACGTTGAAGGAAAAGGATTGGCCCACACCGTGAATTTTTTTCCAGATATTTGGAAACGTAGCGAAGTTTGTTGAACACTGGTGACAAAACATTGGTTTATGGTTTGACATCGAAATCAAAACACAATCATCTTAATGGAAACGACCAGAAGAGTCAAGACCGACAATATTTTTCAACTTCTTCTTCGATTACAATCACCTGGTTCTTCATACGCTCTTGGTGGATGGTCGAACTGTCAATAAGGTGTTATATCTTGAAGTTTTACGTCGAATGGGTGACGCAATAATAAGAAAATGTCTCGATATGGGGGTAATTTTTTGATCGGAAACAATATCGTAATAATGCCTCAGCCGCCTTAGAACCGTCTTAGAATCCTGTGACTTTTTCCTCTTCCCAAAACTGAAATAAGCGCATATTAGAAGTGCTTCAAAGGTAAGGAAAAGTTTAGACGAAAGTGTATTATATCTAGGAAACTTACCTTGAAGGGAACCAAATAGATATTGATGAGTAAATAAGCATTTTTCGCGAAAAATTAAAAGTCCCCTTATTTTTTGAACATACTTCGTATGTCTTCCTAATTATTATTATTATTACCCGCCATTTGAAACTCGGAAGTTCAGAGCATCATTGACCATCCTTCGCCAAACCTCCCTGTCGCGAACGTGTTTCCTCCTGTTCGCTGTTCTATCCCATCTCTTATAGATCCATCCTTATATTGTCCACCCATCTACGGCACGGCCTTCATGGCATTATTTTCCCCTCGGGTTTTCCATTCATTACTCTTTCGACTGTTCCTTCGTTCTGCGGGTCTCGCCGATCTTAGTCTTCGCAATTTAGTTACGCGGCAATGCTTAAAGCTGAATAGAGTACCTCGAGTTTATGATCGTGTAGTTTTCTCCAATCACGTTTCCTCGTCTTGTTTTCCACCATAGATTCTATCTTACTCCTTCTTAGTCAGAGACCGGGTTTAACATCCGTGTCACTGGCATTATTGTGGTTTTATATTTTGTCATTACAGGAAAACAGAGTTGTTTTGAATAGTGCCTTCACCGCGAAGAAGCACGTGTTGCCCATATACAGCCTTCGATCTCTGTCGTTTTTGGCAATGAATACGGTTCCCAAATATTTGAATTCGTCCACTTTCTCAAAGAGTTTATCGAGTACAATCAGGTGCGAAGTTTGGATGGATCCAATTCGGTCAGCGGCCATATATTTGGTTCTTTTTTCATTTACTTGCTTACTTCCTTTCCTGCCATTACTAGACTTTCTACAATTCTTTCAATAGTTTCCTCACTATCTCCTGGTAGGTTCCGATCAGGTCAGGGCAAGCTGGAACGCATGTGATTCCATTAAAGGTTATTCTCCCCTTACTTTCTGAAGGCGATCTTATTACGAATTTCAGGACTAAATTAAAAAGTAGTGGTGACAAGGCATCTCCTTGTTTTAATCCTTCACGTGCCGAGACATTTCCTACTTTAACTTGCCCTTTGCTTCCTTTTAGGGTTAATTGTATCACCAAATTTTTTAGGACCCCAGCTTTACAAGGTGTACCATTTCGCAGGATTCTCAATTTTTTTTTTAAAGCAGCAGTAAATTGAAATTCTGGTCACTCTTTAGTGATTCCTCCTGAAGCCACATTGGTAGTCGCCCAATGTCTCCTTTGCTTATGATGTGAGTCTCTTTAAAATAAAATTTGACAGCACCTTATAAAACTTGATAGCAGCGATATTTCTCTGTAATTGTTGCATTGTGCTCGTTCGCCCTTTTCAAATACAGGAAGGTTGACTGAGTTTTTCGATTCCTCGGGATCATTCCATTGTTCCATATTATTGTGATGAGCCCATTTAACTTTTCTGTAAGTTTATTGCATATTTCGTATTAGGTCGGCCTTGTTATTTTTAAGCCGATGGATTGCTTCTTTTACTTCCTTAATTGTTGGCAGTTCTATCTTTACCTCTACTGTGTGGATAGCACCTTTTCCATTGCTGCTGACTCTCCATAAGCATTCAGCAAATCATCGAAATATCTACTCCACTGGGCTACAAGTCCTTCATTATCAGAAACGAGCTCCACATTATCGTTGCGAATAAATCTTGATTTGGCCTAGTATCCTTCTTGTACAGCATTTAGCCCTGCATACATTGCTCTCGTGCTTTTAGCTGCATATTTTTCATGAATTTTATCAAACTCTTTCCTTTAGCATTGTCGTTTTCTATCCCTGACTTTTTTTCGTAGAGCTTGCTATCTTCTACGCGTGAACCCTTCGCTTTTTTCCAGGGCGTTAAGTCTTAGAATATTACGGGCTTTTGATTCTTTCTTACATTTTTCGTCAAACCTCACCTTTACTTTGAGGTTTTTGCTATAGCCTAGCTTGCTTTCAGCTGCCTCCTTCTCCTCCTCCCGCTTCGATGATTAGGATGTGGTCTGAGTCGCACTCCGCCCCTCTGTATGCTCTAATGTCTAGTACATTGGTATGGTGTCTTCTATCTATCAGAAAAAGATCCGGTAACATCCATGTAGACTTGTGTATTCCCTTGAATTTGAATGTTTTTTTTTTAAGAGCTGGTGAAACTTATTGTCTGAAGAAGGTTTATAAATTAATTATAATAAAAGAGCACTAAATCGTCTTCCAAAAATCGCTATAGATGTCAGCAAATAAATTGGATTCACATCATGCAAATTTCTTGGAAATTTTGGGTAGGAAACGCGTGAAATTAAAATTTATTGTTGGTTCTCGAAGAATAGTAACAGCGCGCTGCTGAAATGTGTCATAAAAGCTTCCATTCTTGCCAGATGTGATGTGATTTTTTTCTATTAACAACGATAAAGAGAACCTCGCTAGCTCTATGCGAACCCATAGCAGATCGAGTTCCGGAAGAGTTTATGGAATTTACGGAAAAGTTGATTTTTGTATAGTATCGGGTCGGGTCTGATTTCGAATCTATACGATCACTGATCTCCGACTAGTTCAGTGAATTTGTTAAACTTGTAGATCAATTGCATAGTACTTAAGTGATCATTAGAAATTGAACTATCGCATGAAAATCATTTATAATTAGCGATCGACTGCTTTATTACTGATCCTTGAAGCTGATCTGTATAATAATATTACGAGTATGTCCTAGATAAGAGGTCGTTTGAAAAACTACTTGACAAACCAAAATTGGTTCCATCCTAACGCTTTCAAAATAGAAATGCTCGATCATGTTGCGAGGATCACTTTATGCTGTTTCTCAAAAACTTGATTCCATTGATTGAACTTTATTCAAAATACTTCTAGATAACGTGACAGACTTCACAATACAACCAATGCTCACTGAAGTATGATCAGATGGCGTGATCTTCGGCAGATCAACCAGATAGTACGATACCGGAGGGGACTTCCCACCCTGACATCATATCAAATTAAAATAATTTAAATGAACTTCCAAGGGAATCATCAAACACCAATCATTTACATTTTGCTCTCATTTTAAAATTAGTTTACTTTAGCCCAATTGTTGCTTAAGCGATTAGACACAAACTTTTTTATTGGGAAGTGATTTCATTACTAAATTACTAAAAAAAAATATTGACAAAGAGCATACTGATCATTGATAAGAAAGTAAAAAACCGTTTTTTTGACAGATCACTGATCTTGTATTTTGTATTGGTCACGATCACTCCGGAGTAGCTTAAACCTGAAAGAAATCTGAGTCTACACCGTACTGGCATTGATCATGTTAATTTTAAAAATCGTCAAAGAAATCAAGAATCTACATGGTAATCACTTGTTTGCTTTGAATATCACCGATATCTCGAGCTTAATTTGAGATTTCGGTTTTAAATATAAACTTACAAAATGGTACTGAACTTGAAAAGCTTAAGGCCAGCAATATGATCAGTGAAATACAAGTCGTGACCCTGAAATTCTCTTAGATTTTCCCCTCGTAGTTACTAAGTGAATTGACTGATCAAACTAAACGATCATTAGTGATCGCCCGACAAACTTTTGGAATAACGATCAGTTAATCAACAACATAACCAATTGGATTTGTTCCTCACATTGCTTCAATGCCAGTCTAAGAATTGTATCCAATATTTGAACGATCACAATGAATAATCACCACCACCGGAAGGCATAATGCGATCCCCTGAGTTAACAAGTTTTGCATTGATCAACTCCGAGGTACTAAGCTCTACCCACTCGATCATCAGGAGAACCAACGGCCCCACAGTATCGAAATTCCGAACCGTGTCAGGCGAAACGTTTGTCCACATCGTTTTGTGCCATAAACGAAAATCCCAACTTTCATGATCATGACCAGAATACATAATTCGAATACGCTAAAAATATCTCTGTTTTTCCACGCATCTAACACCCAACCTTATTCTCTTCCATGACTGCCGTAGACAGTAACAACAACAACTATTCATGCGCTTATCAGTAACAGAAGCGACCATAGTTCCACTCTCACCTTCTCCCCGCCAGTACTACATATTAACATTCCAGTCCATTGAAGCACACCATAAAAAATTAAATTCACCCATACTGTCTGCCGATCGCAACCACCGTTGATTTACATAACTCCCGATCGTGTTAAGAATCGTTACGGCGACCGCAAGACACAATAAAGCAATGAAAAAAGCATAAAAGAACAGAAACACGAAACGAAAAAACACAGAAATCCTAAATCCGGAAAAACTGAAAAGCTCGCCAATCGACACAGCGACGACAACGCGTCATCGACCATCGCTACTCGGCTCGCAATATACCGGCAATAGCGTTGGACATGAAGAAGATACGAGAAGTATCTCAGTATCTCTTTGAGTCTTCAACGTGCACGGTCTGTCTTTAAGAGTGTTAATTTCGGCTCGCAGTTTCAATTCGGTCTTGTGACGCGTATCCCGTAGCCGTAAGCCATTGCTAACAATCGCGAATGGCATTATTTCAATTGATCGACGCGATCGTGCTGCAATCGATCATAACCCGCCGTGCCTAAGATGATTGTCGACATTTTGCAATCTCTAGCATTGAAGTACGTAACAATTATTAATCACACGATTCGATCATCGTCGGTTTTACTCATTCCTTCGTATGTTTGTTGAATCAAAAAACAAAAATCAAAATCGAAATCAAATTCCAAGACGCAACTTGAGCCAAGTTGAGCTTTTCGTTCGGTACTTGTAGGTACACTTGTAAGCAGGTGCTCTTAAGTGACCGCGATCCCTCACTCTCTCTCTCTCTCGCTCGCTCTTTTTCGGAGGAATTGTTGTTTATTTTTTTTGTTTACCCTCTGCATATGAAGTTTTGTTTATTTTTCACGCCACTACTTGATCCCAATGTCAAGCGGGTATTCGTATAACTAACATCAATCAACCAGCAGATACTTGAGTATCGAGTAACCCCATGTACAAGTGATCGCGATGAGGACTTTGATTATATTGATGTTCGGCCTGGTTCTTGGGTTTTGTCTGTCACAATTGTTGCACATGACATCGTGGACGCCACGGTTCGATGAATCATCGATTGTAATGACCCTGAGGCGGAGTTTACGTGCGCGTTACGAGTATGAAGACTACCTGAGCGGAGGCGGTCGATATGAGATAACATCGAATCACTTGGAATTCGGAATGCACGATCGTGGCAGTAATAACAGGAATAATTCCCTTGCCGAGAAGTTGTACAACGAGACACGTGTACTATGTTGGATATTAACAGGGCCGGAGAATCATATAAAACGAGCTATTCATATAAAGAAAACCTGGGGATCACGATGCAACAAGTTGTTGTTCATGAGTTCGGCAGTGGATGAGGAGCTGGGCACCATCAAACTACCGGTCGGGGAGGGTAGGAGAAATTTGTGGTTTAAGACGAGAGAGGCGTTTAAGTACATCTGGCAGCATCATCGGAACGATGCGGATTGGTTTCTCAAGGCCGATGACGATACGTGAGTATGAATTTGGTGTTGTCGATATACTATGAAACTATCACTTTCGTTTTTTTTTCCTTTTAATGATCAGTGATCGTGGCAGATCAGCAGTTATTTCGCGACTCTAATGCGAATTTCTACAGTCGTGATTGAAATTCATTATGCTCTTGATCAGTGGCATTGCCGATCGGTTAGTCTGCAGATCACTGATCTTGCGATTAAGATTGAATCTTGGTGGTCATCAATCATGATCATGGTTCCAATGGTCATTAACTACTGTTAACGATATCATCGAATCTGGTGATCACTGATTTGTTAACCATTGATTCGGTTGTTATTAGTGGTGATCATCTGCATCAACACTGATCCTCATATAGACGATCATTGACTTAGTGATGGTTGTTTAGTCCGGTGATTAATGCCCGTGATTTACGGGTTCTGACAACGGTCGACCTTTATATTTCTTAACATAAACGATCGGTTGCATTGTTTATGGTGATCAAAGTCACTCACGATCGTTGCTCCTATTGAAGATCAATGTCTATGGTGACCGTTAAGTCGGTCGTATTCAAATGATCATGGACTTTGTTAATCACTAATTTTTTAATGACCGATCAGAACATTCGTTCTAGTAATCATTCTCTGGATCTTTGGTTTTACTCGTGATTGAACGTCAATCACTGATCTCAGGCTGATCGGTAGTTAGACATATCTTTTTTGAGTGTCCGTTGTAGTAGTCAGAGATTTTGGTAAGAGGTGGCTAAAATGTGTAGCTCTAGTAGAAGATACTTTAACTTTTGTAAGCGGCGGCAACTGTCAGTTTTGTTTTGATATTTGTGAAGTAAACAAAAGCAGAATACACGTCGACAAATCCTGGAGTTCTATACTCCTCAAGATAGTGATTCTTGAGTGATTTACCACTATAGTGGCTATCACTTGCCTCGAAGAGACTGGAACAACACGCAAGAGAGAGGCACCAGGAGGCTCCGTAGTGCTCGTTTCGACGAGAATACCACGGCTGTGGCTGAAGGCGTCAGTAACACGGCTACTTTGACCGGTGAGCGATACAGACCTTGTGTATGATCAATGATTTTTTATCGTCGTAAGATGAGGAATTGGGACTATGGGACATGTGGCTCTCACACGCGATAACATATAATTTGAAGAAATCGTCGCCTAATGCCACTTTTTAGCGATTTTCAGAGACTGGCAAGATCGCCCGTTTTAACAGCTCCAGACTTCTTTTTTTTGGGTTTTATCAGTCACAGATCTCTCAGAAAAAGCCAAAAACTTTAGAATCTTTCAGAGACAACGACCGACCAGAGTCCGAGAATTTATCACCGAAAAGAACAAAACTGCAGTAAAAAGAGCCAAAATGATCAACCAGCGCGGTGTCGACTTGTCCGGTACAAGTTTAAAAAAGCAATGGGAAAAATATTAAAGGTCCAAATAACATTTAAAGACACAGCAAATCAAGGTCGGGTGAATGTTTTTGAACCGCTCTGTAGTAAGAGTTTGATGACCAAGTGATCTTAAATCTAGCACAACTACTCGAAGATGACGCTGCATTGATCAGTCATTGATTCTCATGATTATTGATTTATGAAATCACTAATGATCTCTGCCATCAACTTTATGGTTGACTTCATGATCAGTGTCTTTAGTGATCGTTGGCTAATGTTAATATTCATAACCACTGGCGATCAGTATGATGAATTTATGTGAATCGTAAATTTAAATAGCAACCGGTGTTATAAAATAATCAGGATGGGCGATCACGTTGATCGGTCTCATGCGGACTACTATTTAATGGTCAGTTATTCATCGTATTCCTTTATTCCAGATACGTGATAGCGGAAAACCTTCGCGCTTTTTTGTATCCCTACTCAACAGATGCCCCGGTTTATTTTGGATGCAAATTTAAGCCTCACGTTAGGCAGGTAAGCTTTGAAATTCTTCTTTTTTGTTATGATCTTTCAGCATAATATTTCGTTCTCTTTTAAGGGCTATATGTCTGGTGGAGCTGGCTATGTTCTAAGTCGCGAGGCACTCCGTCGTTTTGCCGAGGTAGCATATTCGAACGGATCGATCTGTCGGCAAGGCTATGGCGGCTCCGAAGACATGGAGATGGGTAAATGCCTACAGAACGTCGGCGTGGTTGCTGGCGATTCTCGGGATGAAATGAAACGTGGTCGTTTCTTTCCATCCGGACCGCAGTCACATATCGTACCGCGCGACAAAAGCCATTGGTATTGGCGGTACATATTCTATCCCACAGATGATGTAAGTTGATAAGTAGTTCTATGGAATGTGTGACATTAATTGATTTTCCGGTGTTTAGGGCTTGAATTGCTGCTCAGATCATGCCATCTCATTCCACTACATACATTCAAATATGTTCTACTTGATGGACTATTTGATCTATCATCTTCGGCCATTCGGTGTGGTCTATGATAGAGATGTGTTACCGGATAAATATGATATGGACAAGTTGCTGCACAGATGGCGAAATGAAACGTCGGAAAATGATCTGTGATGATGGGTTTGGTGGAGCAAAGACTTTAGCTAGTTGATAATGTGTATCTGAGCGATTTTTGTATGGATTAAGTTAAGTTTTTTTAATATATGCATGTGGATAAATATATGAAAGAATTTATACAGTGGATTGGAGATTTTTTAATGGTAGTCTTGCTAGTAGGAAGTAACGGCCAAGGCTTTTTGATTTACTATCAACAGGTGTGGTACGTGGCACGAGGACTATATTAAGCTAGTTAGTAAGCTTCGACTAGATTTTTAACGATTTATTGCGAGAATCTTATTCCTTGGGATCTGAGTAAATCTAGAGATAGTGAGACTTACTTGCCGGAGTCAACTCCATCTGGTGAACAATTTTAGATGAGATTATTCTACAAATAATCTCCCGAAGAGACGCAGTGTTCCTTAAAAAAAAAATTACAGCAACTTAGGCCCAAATAGTTGTCCAAAATGTGGATGAGGTTTGTTCAAAAAGTAACAGGAGTTTTCAAATTTTGATTATCTTTTTATTTATTTGGTTACATCGATTGTATCAATGCCTAAAAATTTAGCAAAAAGAGCACTGAAAAAAAATCGAATGAGTAAAATCCGAGCAATTTCAAAATTCCTGTTACTTTTTGAACACATCATACATACATCCATCTGATTGAGATCCATAGTCCTACTGTGTGCGCCGCTCATTCCACCCACCATCATGAGTGTCTTGGAGCAATTGATAGGTAATACAAATCTGACTCTACGTGAGCCTAAATGGGAACCAAATGAACATTTTAAAGTCTTTCCGACAAGGCATTGCACTATCCACTTGATTCGAGTATACTGTAGCTTACCAAGCCAATTTCACAATCAATCGAATTCTCAGAACCATGCATCTCCAAGGTAACCAGTATGCAAAAGGAAATTGAATTTGCAAATTCACTTCCGTATCAGATCCAAGCGAACGAAACAATATTCAGAAAATTGCGTTCCTAACCTATTCAGCCATGGTGCCATTGAAAATACTTTATCGTGAGTATCTAACATACCTGCAAGTGGCTTCATGACACATTTATTTCTATCTTTCTCAGGTTATTCCTCTAATATTGGTCCTCAAGCGCTAATATGCTTCGTATCTGGTGTTGTATTCGGCTTCTTCCTGGCCATCCTCTTTACTCTCTCCGCGAGTTCTCCATTGCATCTCACTCATAGTGCCAGGAATGCAGCCGATGACGAAGTCTCCGATGTACATTTGAATGCCACTTCTCACAACCTTTCTAGCTACTCCCACCTCGATGACAGTAATAATTCTATTGCCGAGGCACTCGACAAGGAAATTCGCATTTTTTGCTTAGTGATGACGCAGCCTAAAAATAATCAAACCCATGTGCAACATATCCAACGTACCTGGGGCAGACGTTGCAACAAAATATTGTTCATGAGCACGCTGAGCAATATTACGAACCAGGGACCGGTGCCTCTGCCGGTGACGGGCCGGCTAGTATACAAATGGGCACAGACAAAGGCCGCGCTCAGAAATATCTACAATAATAACATCAATGACGCTGATTGGTTTCTAAAGACCGACGACGAAACGTATATGATCATGGAAAATCTTCGATACATGCTGTACCCATATTCGTCTAAGGAGCCCCTATATTTTGGACGTCTGTTCAAAATGTACAGGGAAAGTGTAAGGATCTGTAGCCGATATACGAGATCTACTGATCATCTTTGTATTTCAGCGCTACAAGCCCGGCACCGGGGCGTATGTTCTGAGCAAAAAGGCACTTCAACTGTTCGTGGAGAAGGCGCTGAACGATCCAGTTCTCTGTGATGTCGCGCATATTGCCGTCGAGGGTGAAGAACTAAATACGTGTATGGATAACGTCGGAATAAAAAGTGTCGAGACGAACGATTGGGAAGGACGTGCTATGTTCCTCCATTTTCCACATATAAATTTGTTTTATGCCATCCGTCCGCAGTACTGGTATTGGCAGCATATATTCTACGAACTAGCTCAAGTGAGTGTAGAAGCATTCTCATGAGCTTCTGTTGATGGGTTTTATACTTTTCAGGGCTTTGACTGTTGTTCGGACAATGCGGTTAGCTTCCACTTCGTGGAGCCGATTCATATGTATGTTCTGGAGTTTGTCACCTATCATCTACATCCGTATGGGATAAGTTACAAAGATAGACCATTGCCAGCGAAAAAAAGCGTGATGGAGGACCGGAAACCCTAAACTTGGTTTTAACTCTGTTTAAACTGTATTGAAGCTTTTACTTTTGTTCTTTGAGTTCTAGTTCCAAATACATTTTTAAACTGAATAGTCATTCAAAAACATTAATAATTCCTGAACTCTGGATACGGTGCCCAAAGAATTTAATTTCACTGACCATAGGCTTCTCAAAGTTCCTTGGAGAGGCTGGTGTTTTCATTCGAAAAGATTGGCAGCAATCCCCGCAACGACTCCTAATAATGAGTGCTTGCATGCCCCGAAAGCTCAGGTGAATTAGTGGGACAACCTCTCTATCCAGTTGGGTGAGGTTTCGGGTTAGCGGCGTCAATGGGCCAAGTTTTTTTTTTTTTTTTGAAAATGATGATGCGGCCGAAAGTGCATGAAATGCTCTACCGAGGGTCATACCTATACACGTACAGGAGGGTAACATGACGTCATCTTTTCTGTCCCTTTTTCACTGTACTTCATCTCCACCCTGGTACACCAAAGACCTACGCTCTAAGCGTAGTCACAGCGTTTCTAGCACTTGCAGTCTTATACCAAACTCGCTCAACTACGAGTATGTGAGGCTCTCTATTTCGTATGCCTGAACCGGGTGTAATGTTCTCTAATCTCCGGCTTCAAGTAGTCCCACCTCTTTATAAATGTAAAAACCAAAATTCAGATGACAATCTCAATGATGATTTCAAGGTTCTGACCTTTTTTACCCATTCTTTCAATCAATTGTTTAGTCGTTGAAAATACGAACTACTGTCCTCTGCGAACCATCCGCTCCTAACCCTCACGATTATATTTCAATTCCACTTCACAGGGTCTCGTCCCTTAGCTTAGAAAAAATGCTTACTTCCAATCTACAGAAAGATGGAATTAGCACGACGATAGCTAATCTACATCTCCAGATCTTCTACCATACATTTTGTAAACTTTTATCTGGATCTGTCGAGACGGGCAAACAGGAAAGAGTTTGCATAAGCCTCCACTACCACTTTGCAAGGTAGAAGACTTAAAAATACGAAAGACGGAGGTGCCCAACTATCGCCCAATTGCTTAACCCGTCCCATACGTACCCAAACAAGATTATCGTCTAGGATACAATGTTCTCTCGTTGCAACTCCATCTTTTCCCCAAAGATCAATCGACAACCATATCCCTTTTTTTTTTTTGTAGTGCAAAAATTAATCCTACCCGCCTACCCTAGCCTACCTTAACCTGACGAGGTCCGCTCCAACATCCAATCGGACGACGTCTGCCCGATCTCGGCGCGACACCGATCTATTAAGCCTGAGGCGCTCGGGCTCACAGAGCGCTCAGATCACTAATCGCAGATCGCTTATCTATCCTGGATCAACCCACATTGATCTAAATAGAGGAATGATTCTGGTGGGACAAAGCCGTTAAGACGCACCCTCTCGTGGTACAAGTAGTTGGGGTACTACAGGTTATTGACCAAAGTCATTGCTCTTGCAACGTGGCTTCGAATCAGTTATCCATCCGTTCAATCCTGACCCTAAGTCAGTTTGAATGACTATGCACTCGAGGGTAGCAAAGAAGGAAACCATGTTGCTACCGGCTTCAGACTTTAGCAAAGTTTTCAAAAAAAATTCGTATCCTATTATACTTCTCGAATTCACGGCTCTCTGGGAGTGATATCACCCCCTATATATACCTTCATCGTCAATATATAAAGTCATTTTTAGATCGCCTAATTCTAATCTAATTCAATCCACCTTAGGAGTTCCTCAAGGTGGCCTTATTAGCCCATTTATATTTATTCTAACCAATTATGATATCAACTCCTTCCCATATACGCTGCTGATATGGAGATCTCCAAACATACAATACATCCTACCTGCTAACTCCCGCTCTTCCGTGACCGACTTAAACAGGTTTACGATTTTAGTGTCAAGAAAACTTTATAAAACTTTGGTCCTAAGAGTTATCTCACAATTCGCGACAATACCTTTTGTCTGCATATGATTCCCCATGATACCAATGTACCTAGCCTTTACTCTACGCTCCTTTTCCGCATCAATTCAGAATTCGGGAAAACCACTCTTCTCGACCTACACCTCTATAAACCAAGAAATGTCCTTTTTCGGGCAGGATAAAAATACTTTTTTAGAAGAACTTTAGATGCAATCCACGAAGCTACCCAATTCTCATAAAAAGTAAACTTCTGCTGGGGCTGATCCTAAGACATTGATCGGAACAATTGACAATCAGAAAGAGCAATATCTGGCAGATGGAGCACGAGTTCCCATTGGCCGCTTCCCAGTACTCGTATAGCCGGACTTAACCCAGGACTTTCAGACTGTTTTGATGGATTAACTTTTTATCGCAAGTGCCACTTCGGTTCACACATCCATAGGACCCAGATTTCTTGCTTTTGGCTCATTCCCATGGATCTAAGGACTGAGACTGTTCAAGCTGCTTCTTGTCTCGTTATCTCCTTGGGTAGCTTTAGCATTCACTCCCCGGGCGGTATACCTCCGGCAGGCCATTAGTGCACGTAGCAGACGTATTTTCGAATTTTTTTCAAAAATAAAGAATAAGTGATTTTTTAAGCGTTTGGAATGGAGATGAGAATGTGATGAGGTGATAATGAGGATGGTGGCGTGAATGAGAATGGTGATGAGGATGGTGATGAAGATGATGATGATGAGGATCGTGACGTGAATGGGGATGAGGATGGCAATAGAGATTGTGGTGGGGATGGTGATGAGGAGGATGATGAGGGATGAGAATGGTGATGAGGACGGTGATGAGGAGGATGATGAGGGATGAGAATGGTGATGAGGACGGTGATGAGGACGGTGATGAGGTAATGATATGATAATGAGGATGGTGATGAAGATGATGACGAGAATAGTGACGAGGATGGTGATGAAAATGATGATGAGAGTAGTGATGAGGATGGTGATGAAAATGATCATGAGGATGGGAAGGAGGATGGTGATGAGGATGATGATGACAATGGGGATGAGGATAGTGATGAAGATGATGATTAGTTTGGGGATGAGAATGGTGATGAGGATGGTGATGAAAATGATCATGAGAAAGTGTATGAGGATGGTGATGAGAATGGTGATGGGGATGGTGATGAGAATAGTAATGAGGATGGTGACGAAGATGGTGTTGAATATGGTGTTGAAGATGGTGATGAGCATGGTGACGAAGACAGTGTTAAATATAGTGCTGAAGATGGTGATGAGGATGGTGATGAAGACGATGATAATGAGGATGATGATATGATAATGAGGATGATGATGAAGATGATGATGAGAATAATGATGAGGATGGCGATGAAGATGATGATGAAGATGGGGGTGAGGATGGGGGTGAGGATGATGATGAGGATCGTGATCAGAATGGGAATGAGTATGAGGATAGGGATAGTGGCGTTGATGGTGTTGAATGCGATGATGCGATGATGAGGATGGTGATGACGATGCTGATGAGGATGGTGACATGAATGGGGGTAGGGATGGTGATAAGAATCGTGATGGGGTAATGAGATATTAATGAGGATGGTGTCGTGAATGGGGTGAGGATGGTGATGAGGAAAATGATGATGAGGATGGTGATGAAGATGATAATCAGGATGGAGGTGAGGATGGTGATGAGGATGGTGATGAGGATGGTGGTGAGGATGGTGGTGAGGATGGTGGTGAGGATGGTGGTGAGGATGGTGGTGAGGATGGTGGTGAGGATGGTGGTGAGGATGGTGATGAAAATGATCATAAGGATGGGGATGAGGATGGTGATGAGGATGATGATGAGAATGATGATGAGGATGGGGATGAAGATGGTGATGAGGATGATAATGAGAATGGTGATGAGGATGGTGATGAAAATGATCATGAGAATGGGTATGAAGATGGTGATGGGGATGGTGATGAGAATCGTAATGAGGATGGTGACGAAGATGGTGTTGAAGATGGTGATGAGCATGGTGACGAAGACAGTGTTAAATACAGTGCTGAAGATGGTGATGAGGATGGTGATGAAGACGATGATGAGATTGGGGATGAGGATGGAGATGAGGTGATGATATGATAATGAGATGATGATTAGGTTGGGGATGAGGATGGTGATGACATGATGATTCAAACATAAGACAACACACAAAGTTACATAGAAATCGCCGGATGGAGTAACGTGCAACCAAGTTTTTCATTTTCTGATAGACAGATGTCAAGGCGCACAATGGAGCGGATTGCGCTTCTGACCACATTCCAATCGCCGCCAAAGTCTAAAGCCGATTGCGATTTCACAGAAGCGGAGCACGGAATGGACAAAAACAGGTTCAATTTAAATTACACTTGTACCTAGCTCACTATACAAATAAATTAATAACCGCACACTACAGGAAAGGATTTCTTTCTTCTGCAACTCTTATTGGATTTAATTCTCTTTCGATTTTCTTCTGAGTATTAGTTGCACAGAACAAAATGTTTTGAAATATTTGAGTGGACTGCCCCCAATAATCGCTCCCGTACAACAGAGATTAACAGAGTGTCCATCAAAAATAAAATAAATCATAGCAGACTATCCACGTGAAGTTCGCGCAAACATGAAAAGGCCAACAGTTACTCACAGAAATATTCAAAGTTTTTTTTATTAATTTTAGGAATATTTTTAAAAAAGTTTTTTTTTTTTTTACTTCACTTTCTTGTTATTACATAGTTTTGTTTATCTAATAACATAAAACAGAATTCGCATTTAAATATAATACTTAAGAGCTTAAAACTAAAACGAAAAAAAAAAGAATTTTTAAAAATAATTTTCTTTTTCACTTATTCTTTGGTAAGACTGTTTCAACAAAATAAAATAGTAAAACAAAATATCATAAAAAAAAGATATTTTTACAATCCGTGTGGTGCACACAGTTAAACTTACGAGCTAAAGATGCAAACTAGATCAAAATGGCAAACCATAGTTACGAACTTTTAGTTATTTATTTATATAAAATTTAAGTTTTTTTAGCTTAAGAGATGAACTTTCTAACAAAAATTCGAAAATTGTCTTTTTTTTTTGGTTTCAATTAGAGAAGGTAGGGAGAGAATAGAGAATTTAATGACGGGGTACGAGAAGGGTTTAAAAAAATTTATAATTTTCAATCCATTGGTTTAGTCTTTTTTTCGAAATATATTTATTGTTTTTTGGTTTAAAGGGGTAAGTATACAAATAGAAGGACACGTCTACAAGTCAAGGCTTGACGGCGGCGGGCGGTGAACACGTAACACGTGACAGTGTCGATTATGAACCGCCTTCAGTTTTGATTGTTTTATTTGGAGTTAGTTTCTCGGCTTTCGAGATCTTTGGAGGCAAGACATCTGGTGTGTTGACGATGCCATATGGACGTAGATGATATATCAGATAGTCCAGGACGTACATTTGATTCGGCGTAACGTAGTGGAATGAAACCGCATTATCGGAACAGCAATCGATGCCCTGAAAGAGACAATTTTATGATTCCGAGCTCCCATATCGGTTATAAGGATGGTCACCTCATCCGTTTCGTAGAATATGTACTTCCAATACCAGAAATTCTTGTCCGTATGGCCGGGAATCAAATGATGCTCCGGTATGAATGGGAAGAACCTCCCCCGTCCATGGGAGTCGCGTGAATCGCCAGCGGTAACGCCAATATTCTGCATACATTTTCCCATCTCCACGTCTTCCGCACCATCATTATCCGCTCTGCAGAGTTTTCCGTCCGTCAAGGCGACATCGACAAACAAGCGGAGGGCTTCCTTGCTCAGCACATAGCCTGCACCACCAGACATGTAGCCCTAAATGAGTCCATCACATAATGGCTTGACAAATGTGACTAATTCAATCGTACCTGCTTCACGTATGGCTTAAACTTACAACCAAAGTAAATCGGATTACTTGGCGAGTAGGGGTACAGCATATATCGCAGATTTTCAACTATCACATAGGTATCGTCGTCGGCCTTCATGAACCAGTCGGCGTCGTCGTAGTGATTCTCGTATACGTAGCGAAAAGCCTCTTTCGTTTTAGCCCAGAGGTTGTTGCGGCCCTCCTTAACGGGTAGCGCCACGGCGCCAAGCTCCTCGTCTTCCTTGGAACTCATGAATATCACTTTATTGCAGCGCTTACCCCATGTCCGCTGGACATGCCGCGCCTTCTTCTTATGATTGTCCGGATTCGTCATGACCCAACAGAGAACTCGAACTTCATTGTATAATTGCGAGGCTATCGAGTTGTTTTCATTCGAATGCGTATGAGAGCCGATCTCTTGTTCCGGGCCGCTCGCTCCGAGCATGTCGTGACTGTTATGCGGATCATTGATATTGCCCACATCGTGGCCGGCATATGGTACCCATTCCGGATGACGTGGAGGAGAGATGATAAACAACTCAGCGAAGCAGAAGCCGACTACTAGGCCGACTATAAGGCAGACTAGAGATCGAGGATTCGTGACAGCGCGATAGCCTGAAAGGAAAGGAACATGAAACGTGCCTGGATCGAGCAAATAGCAATTTTTACTCACCGTCGTGGCGGCCGAGGAGACGCAGTTCACCGTTGGCCACCATTTTATTGTGTACGTGTTATGCGATTGATGCTTATATCTAATGACTAAGGGTTCCTGTTGCTGATGCAGTGGTAGCTTTAAAATTCGTTTATCTATTCTCCGAAGGTAGCTGGCGCTTTGGTCATTTGGTTGCTCTTACTCTCGCAGCTGGATAGTGCAATTCGTAGTTTGTATCTGAAGGGAAAGGTAGAAAATAGAGTCAGAAGTCAACAGCGTCGTCTGGCATAATCTAGAGGTTTTATTGGATCTGTTTGCACAAGTGTGGAAACGCAGACTGCAACGAGGTTTTCTTCTTTTTTTTTTAATTAGCGAATCTTATGCAACAATAGCAGCTGCAGAAACAATCCCAGACAAAGCAACAGCTCACTAGAGCAGTATATGCGAGTCAAAGTCTTATTAGAACAGACCAACATGGAGTTCTTCTCCTTAACCCCCAAAGCCGAGAGGCTACGGTCGACGCTCCTCAAAGATGTGCATTCGATCACGGACCCCTCTGCGAACTCTCGAAGCCAAAAGAGTTCGAGAGCGACAACCTCAAATCCGTGGGGCTCAAGTCGTTCACCAACGCGCGAGCCGCTCTCAAAGCCAAAAGAGTTCGAGAGCGACGACCTCAAATCCGTGGGGCTCAAGTCGTTCACCAACGCGCGAGCCGAACGAGAGGGCTGAATATTACTTTTCAAATCTGGCTCGTAAGAAGAGGTCTGAGTGGGTCCCTTGGGATGCTTAGAAACATCAGCCGGTACACCCCAAATGACCTACACTCAAATGGTGCCAGTACTGGGACAGCCGGTACTAAATCTCATGGCTGTCCCCAAAGCCTCAGTGACTGTTTGTAAGGTACCGAAGGTCGAGGGGAAACCTGCGTTCGATCCTGCTCGCCATTTCAGGGCAGATCGCCCATATCCAACAGCAGTTCAATGAGCAGGCTACAGAATCCACTCGCTTCTGCCGAGCCTATCAAAACAACTATCGTAATGGGTATGCTGGTAGAGAGCCTCTTAAAGATCCTGTTGCTGAATGTAGAAAGAGCAGTATTTCCAGCATAGAGTACAGAATCAAGTCACTCGCAACGGATAGTCCGTCGTATCCTAGAAGCGGCTCCTATCTGGATTTCATGCTGCTTGACCTCGACTGAGGCTGGCTGACACAAACAAATGGTCTACCAAACGAATTTGTGGAGATGGCAGAGTATGTCGAAACGCCCCCTTACGATATATATACTACTTTGCCAGTAGTCTGACGAGATCGCTCATTTCAAGTTGCTTCGTCCCATCATCCAACTTTTCTAGCACCCAATCTGTCAACACTAAATCTGCCAGCAAATAATTTGACAGTTCTTCCAAAATCCGTCCATAATCATACGCTAAGTTACCTATGCGGAAGAACCTGCCAAACCGTATTCCCTTACCATCTACACTAACAGCCTCTGTTCTTTCAGATCCTCCTCTGTCAAACCCTTCTCCGTAGGCCCCTACTTTATCGGTACCTCGTTTACCATTCTTCCGATTCCCCTTCCCTAGCCTGTACACCAAAAGCTTCTACTCTGTTAGAACCTTCTCTGCAAAACCTTTTTCTGTCAGACCTTACTGTGTCAATACCTAGTGTATTAGCGTCCAATCCGGCAATCCCTACTTCCCCGAACCCTCACTAGCTGTTCCTACTCTGTCAGACTCTTCTCTGTCAAATCCTTCCTTGCCAAACCCTTCTCTGACAGAATCTTCTCTGTCAAACCCTTCCTTGTCAGATCCTTCTCTGTCAGTCTTCTCTGCCATATCCTTTTCTGTCGAATCTTCACGGCCAAAACCTTCCGCGTCAAACCTTTCTCTCTCAGTACCCAGTGTATCAGTATCCACTACGGCAGTCCCTACTTCCCCTGTCTCTACACTAGCAGTCCCTACTCTGCCAGACACTTCTCTGTCAAAACCCTTCCTTGTCAGACCCTTCTCTGTCAAACCCTTCCTTGTCAGATCCTTCTCTGTCAGTACCTAGTGTACCAGTATCCACTCCGGAAGTCCCTGTTTTCCAGCCTCTACACTTGTAGTCTCTACTCTACCAGACACTTCTCTGTCAAAACCCTTCCTTGTCAGACCCTTCTCTGCAAGAGTCTTCTCTGTCAAGCCCTTCCTTGTCAGATCCTTCTCTGTCAGTCTTCTCTGCCATATCCTTTTCTGTCGAATCTTCACGGCCAAAACCTTCCGCGTCAAACCTTTCTCTCTCAGTACCCAGTGTATCAGTATCCACTACGGCAGTCCCTACTTCCCCTGTCTCTACACTAGCAGTCCCTACTCTGCCAGACACTTCTCTGTCAAAACCCTTCCTTGTCAGACCCTTCTCTGTCAAACCCTTCCTTGTCAGATCCTTCTCTGTCAGTACCTAGTGTACCAGTATCCACTCCGGAAGTCCCTATTTTCCAACCTCTACACTATTCCCTACTCTGTCAAATTCTTGTCTATCAAATTCTTGCCTCTTACACCCTACTTTGTCAGCACCTAGTTTACCAGCAGCTCTCGCTTTGCCCACAATCATTCGGCAAAATACGGGTTTTTTCAATAGGCACATAACTATTTCATATGTTAATACAACCACATCCTTTAGCTGTTTTTAAAAACTGTCAATGTCCAAGCGTCAATCAAGGTTTAGAATTTTATCACTGTGAAATTTACGAAAAACCAACGTCAAAGCTATTAAAAACGACTACAATAATTGTGGATCGGTGCTCGCAACTTTAAGCACTCTTACTCCAATTTTCGGTCGTAATAAATGTCCCACTAGACAGGCTATGCGTACTATACGAGTAGTGGATACATTTGGATCTAAGTATTCACTTTTGGATGTTCTTGTGCCAGTGAGAAAACGCGCCGGTTGAAGTGCTTCAGTTCAAAAGGAGCTAAATCGGTCTGGAATTGGAAATATCTCACTTCATATTATAGCGAATTTTGAAGATCTGGACCTACACCCTTGCAAGATCGAAATAATTCAAGAACTAAAGAACCAATCTTCTCCGATTGGACTCTGCAAAACTGAATTTCTCGATTCATAGCTTCGTCAATAAGTAAAATATGAGTTACCGGACAGCGACGAGCCCACATGGGACTCAAGAGGCTTCATTATATCCACAAAAAATGTCTGGTGTGTTTGAACCATATTTTTTCATCGATGAAAATGATCGCCGTATTATGATCAATCGAGTTCGTAATCGTGCCATGGCGAAAAACTATTTTTGGCCCGAATTAGATCGATTAGATACCACTGATATGTGTTTCCAATGAGATAGTGCCACATGCCGCAGAGCTGATCATTCGGGAAGGGATAGTGATGAAAATGATAGGCAAGCACAAGCCTTTAATCCACGTCACGATAACTAGGTCTACATTTATCGAAGTTCCAACGGCCAACCGGAAACACATTATCCAACTAAGAAGGAGGATGTAGGGCTTATCGATCACTTATGAACGGAAAATAACTTGGCCATCCCACATTTTATTATTCCTTTAAATTGATATCCGATCACTAGCCTGGATACTCGTCGTCCAATCCCAAAAATAAGAACTTGTTGCCTGTTGTTTGTCGATAAGAAACTAAGCACA
The DNA here is from genome assembly GCA_958301585.1 of Merodon equestris. Lineage (NCBI taxonomy): Eukaryota > Metazoa > Arthropoda > Insecta > Diptera > Syrphidae > Merodon > Merodon equestris. The sequence continues at coordinate 6,073,813 of OY284417.1, read as the reverse complement.
CCAATAAACTACCAGTATAATTAGGAACCTTCCTTACCCCAACCGATTGCACTTACAGATTAGATAAAGACACACAGACTTAAGACACTTAGATTAGACAATCGCCGTTCTTTTGTCAATCGGTTGTAGGAGCAAAATGCAATATCACTTCACAACTTGACACATCAAAGCACACTAACCAACTGGAACTTAACTCGAAAACGTTCGGGGCGCAACAAGTGTCAAAAAAAGAAAAAGAACAAACTACACCGCTAACACATGTCATAGGTTTGCCCGACAAGACTATGTTGTTAGTTGGGAACTGATTATTGCACGAGTACTCTGCTATAAGGGGCGCAGCAAAGCTTTGGAAATGAGATGAGGTGGCTATGACACAGCTTTAATGTTGTCACCTCATTAGGGGTGTAAAAACTGTTTATCTACGACTAGGATTGACGACTACAAATGCCAGTAGACCTCGGCAGTGTTGTCGGATTTACGATCCACAGAATGGGGCTTTAATGACTTATTGGCATATCAGTAAAATACGATCCACAAAACGAAACCAAAGATAAGCAACAATAACAACCGACGTTTTCAAGTCGAAATGATAAATAAAAATTAATTTGTTAATGGTAGTTGGTCAACCCCAGACACGAGTACCGTTTCCTGTGTTTACTGTGTTGTTTTCAGTCCACTTCGATCAAGTGTAAACATATTGACTTGCCTCTCGGTAGGTGTTGTGTTTCACTATCTGAAAGCGTTAGATTTTAGTGTCCTGTTTAACATGTTTACACCTTCTCCTTAACATCCAGTCCCAAAGTTCATTCATTCTGTTCATTGGTAGAAATGATTAACTACTTGTGTCTAGTGCCGCATTACCAGAACTTGACCAGAACCTCCGAACGAAATATTCGTAGATCGGATGGAAGATTTAAGGACATTGAATGGAATATTTTGGATTCACCAGTTCTCATGAAGCTCCATGCTCTGTTTCAGACTATTCTAGGAATTGAAATCATTTAACAATAAAAACGTTGGAGCAATTTAGACCATTCGTAATGCTGTCTCTTATGAGACCAAAGACTTTCAAAGAATTTCAACACAAAATTTTGTTATTCGATGGCCCGATTTTTGGTAAAATGGAAATGTAAATAAGCAATATTGTCAAATTTGGAGTCGAGAAAACTTAGAAGCCTTTGTTGAGACGCCCTTAGAACCATTAAAACTGGCATGAGCTGGAGGAATCATCGACCTTTCTCTATGGACGATGCCGGCGCTCAGTTGAATGGCATTGATGAGACAGAGCTTTAATTTTAACAAAATGGCGCAATATGTCACACTGCGCGCGACACTATCAATTTATTGCCCGAAACATTTGCTGAGCGCATAATTTCGCGTAATGGACCTGTGAACTGGCGTCCACAATCCTTTGATCTCACACCTTTAGATTACTTTCTTTGGGGGTATTTGAAGTCACTAGACTGTGCCGATATACCAGACAAGTTGTTTGACAAAGTTGTCGAAAATTGAACTTCAGGATTGCGCCTCATTCGAGCTAGCCATGGCGTTTATATGCCCGAAATCATATTTTAGCACAAATGGCATAGAATTATCTATTACATGAAGCCAATGTCATAGACGTTCACAATATCTTCAAGTGCTTTATTTTATATCCAATTTATATAGCTCTAAAGAAAACACCCTTTATATAATGTGTTAAAAAAATAAACGGAATTTTTGGTTGTTGACGAGCAGTTTATTTATAAGTCTCAGTTCAAGCCACCCGTTACATACTACCCTCTTATGTCAGCACTGCCGTACATTTCCAAAAAAATATCTGGAACTCAATCTTCGAAAGAGCTTTTAATTTCGGCTACTTTGTTTGCGAAATGACGATCTTCGAGGTTTTCTTTTTTATTGGGAACATAACCTATATTTTATGTCCCACTTTGTTATAATGCGATAGTTTGGCATCGTTATTGGCTTTGTTTTGTGATTTCGGAACAACTTTTATTGTCAACCAGCGATGCTGGCAATCTACAAGGTTTGTTCAAAAAATAAAGTGACTTTTAATTTCTATTTTTTTGTTCATTAATGCATATTATACTTGTGCCAAAGCATTGTCCAATCCTCGAAGCATTTCAGATATAAGTCTCTTCTCAGTTTTGTGAAAAGTACAAAAGTCGCAGACCAAGTCCGGTGAATACGGTGGCTGAAGCATGATTGCAATATTGGTTTTGGCCAAAATATTAAAAACAACGATGACCGAGTAGGTTCATTATCGTGATGCATCACCCCTGAATTTTCTTCCCTCAAATCAAGACATTTTCTTCGTATTTTTTTCATGCAAACGGCGCATAACCTAACGTTCCTTATTTACCATACTACTTTCCGGCACGAACTCATAAGGAGCCACGGCAAGAACTTACGAAGAAAATAGTAAGCAAAACGTTCACATTTGCTCTTTTTGCTCTTGACTCTTCTGGTCGCTTCCTCTCGGATGATAGGGCTTTGGTTTCGACGTCATAACCATATAGCTATGTTTAATTTTCAGTGATGATACTCTCCAGTAAATCTGGATCATCATTCACGTCATTCAACAGCTCTTAAGCGATGCTCATACCACGGTTCTTTTCGTCAAAGTTTACCAATTTCGGAATAAACATCGCTGACACATGTTTCATGGTCAAAATATTTGAAAAATATTCATCCCATGATACAACCGATGGCACATATCTTCAGCAACTTCTCTGATAGTGATTCAATGATTTCCCATAACAAATTTCTTCACTGCTTTAATGTTTACGTCCGTTGTTGACGGCACGAAAACACGTCTAACTTTTATATTTGTGAAAAACAAATTAAATATGCAAAATTGTTGACAATATCAACAAATGACAGGGGACATGTGTACCAATATGCAATGGTAATCATCACCGACTCTCGAGGAAGGTCTGTAGTTCAAGTCTGTCCATAGCAAAGAACAATTCCAATACGGAAAAACTGTATAAAAACATCAATTGTGAATGAGAGATGATCAAGAAATGCTGACAAAGGCATAACATTCATACTCTGTATGCGGATTTCCTATATAATACCTTAATGACATGGAAACAAAAAAAAAATATTGTGAACTATAACCAACGCGACAAACTCAGTCGCACCTCTCGAAATGTATCTAGGACAACCACCCCCGGAGAGTAGTGAACGACCATCTGTGGCACAAACCATATGCACCCCGTCCAGGTTCTGTGACAAACACGACAAGAGCGTTACTCTCGGAAACCTGCGCGAACCCTATAATAATAATAATAATATAACGTAAGCAAAATTCGAAAATCGAATGTACTCGTACTTCGCTCGCGGCATTCAAAAAAGTCACCTTTTTTTTTGAAAAAACTCCACATGTACACAACTGCGAAAAAATCATAATTGCGGACCAATACCACTCCAAAATCTGTTACTCCTTGAATGCATTTCGTATAGCCTAATTTATTTCTGTCTCATTGACGAGCTTAGGTAGGAATCTAACAAGATCTTATTCGTTCAAGGGTATAAAAGTCCTTTATCGATCATTTATCTTTTAGAAGGTTGAAAAATTAAAGGCTTATATAATCCGTCGGGTCGGGATACTCCAAGCGTATTCTGACATGAGCACACACATATTAAGCCCATGAAAGACCAAATTAAGACTAACTTAATAGCCTTAAGCAACTGTGATAAGATTAGAGCTACAAGGTTCGTCAAGACCGATGAAAAACTTTCTACTTTAAGAAAACAGCAATCACCTTCACATGCCTGCGATATGACGACTCACCTAAAAAAAATCCAAAGTCGTAACCCAAAAATAGCATCCTTAGTTTGATAATAAATCCGACTCAAGTTCCACTAAAAACTGTTTGGAAATGAATGAACAATATTCTACGGCACGTTCGTTTCTATTATAATGGTTTTTCGGTTAATGGTTGGGCTCAGTCACCCCCACCGTATGCCAGTGGCCGACAGCATCATCACGGCACAGCACATCGGCAATATAGTAAAATCACACTCAATTGATTTAAATCAGGTCTAGAGCACTATCGAATGATCGGGTCGGGTTGGGTATAGGTTATCGGAAGATTCGAATCATATGTCAGCCGCCGTAACCGCCGCTGTGTTATCGATATGAAAACTTCGCAAAGGCCTACGTGGATCTCGTAAACAACCGAATTGGACTACGATTCGCTATTGCACTGTCGTCCACAATCCCGATAACTGAACGTCAACCGATATCGCCCGAACGACAAGAGTTACTGAAATGCCAGTCAGAAGTACATGCATTCTACCCTGGGAGAGAGAGGGATAGTCATCGCGCTGATTGTACTGAGTGTACGCGGGTGTATATGCCGTGCCCAACTTCGTTGTGGTGGTGGGTAGCAATGGCAAGTGTGTCTAGCTCGTAGTAAGGGTCTCTAAATCAGAACGGATGACAGTGTCATCGTCAGGGTGGCGGGGGGGACTCACGCGGAGGGCAGCATAGACGGGAGCACGTCGGAGGAGACTTGCGAACAACAAGTGATAAGTATTCTGGAATCAAGACGAATTAAAATTCTGCTTGAATTGAAATGTCTGTTATTTGACATGCACTACAGTGGAGGCGAAAAAAATTTAAGTTTTCTGGTCATCCACATGAGGGCGATTTCAAGGCTACTTCCTTAAATCTTATTTGTCGCATCAATTAACAGTCACGCATTTCATGCTACACTTAGCTGACTACCGTATCCGAACCGTAATTGACACCTCGTTAACAACCTACATATGTCCACAAACCGATCCACCGCTTTTCAGTAATCAATTTCGAGTCATCACAGCGGAGTGAATCAAATCAATTTGTTTATCGTTCGATATTTTATTCCATTTATTCCTCGACGCCAGCACGAGGTACGTGACAGAAATTTGAAAAGCCACAATAAAATATTTATTTCCCTATCGGGTTGCTAAAAATGGCATTCGTTACAGCGACGTGTCTATGCGGTGCGTGGAATTTGAATTTATCTTAATTTAAAGAACAAAATTAAGAAAGATATCGCCGAAAACCCACAGGAAGTGGGCCAAGACGCGAGCGGGAAGTCGCGAAATTTTATTTTTGTTTTATATTTTGTGATAAGATACGGATAATCACTATAGTCGATTGGCTATCGATTGACGTATGTAGTGGAAGGTAAGGTCGAACGCTTGACCGCTGATGTACTTCCACATCGGCTGTGGTGAGCAAACACAGTGCGTTCTATTTAACACGAGACGGATTAGTTTTATCACTTGGATACTGTCTTACATCCGTGACATCGTTATCTATTTTATGATAGAAACTACCCTTGAGAAATGAAATAGACTGGTTGGGCTTAGTATACTTAGGATTTACGAAGATCACATTTTATTTCCATCCTATCCACGCCCGTTGTTTACCGCTCTAAAACTCTACAATTTAATCTGGCATTGGATTTTCTGACACGCTTAGCAAAGGCGGAACAATCGACTTAATAGTGCTAACCAGACACTCTCGCTGTCTGGGGAATTGAGTCATAAAGCACAAGTCTAGTTTTGACCTCGAAAAAAATGTGCGACAAAGATCAACTTCCCGATTTTCGAGGCTTTTAGCTAAGAAGCAAGGACGATGCTCTGGGCAAGCTGACAATGAAATCTTCTACATCTAGCTTGAGAATAAACCAAATCAGCTAGTCTAAGGGCGACGAAAGCTCTGTCGACCCGACTCACTTCACATATTTATTGTGGAAATGACAGTCACCAAATTTCGGGTGTACATAGCAGATTTCTTGAATTTAAAAAGGGTGTCGTATACAATTCCATCTTCAGGATTACTTAGCCGTTAAAAGCTTTAAGAGGTTACTCCACAAAGGTAACCACATCATCTACGGGTATTTGTCGACTTTAAAACAGCTTTAACATGTACCTCTACCAAAGACATCAGGCGATGAAGAGTCTAGCTCCATCAGCTATGAACTAACCGTAATCTTGATGTCAGAAATGATTTTAGAAAGGCACCCTTTGGATCGTATGCTTAAAGACGAAATTGTACGAATCCAAAAGGGCCTTAAAAGGCAGCGACGAAAATCGTAACTAAGTAAAAGGTTATTCAATAGCAATGTTCGAGCTTGGACAGTTCACTATTCTCACGATTCAAGCGGTCAAGCTTTCATTCTGTGACGTTTGTGTTTCGCCATAGTCACCATTTGATATTGGCGTTACAACGTTATTTAATAGTACATCGAGATTATCAAAATTCATTAATAGCACTCGTATTCTAAGAAAAGAAGAGCCAGAAACATCGAATCGGGTTGTCAAGCAAGAGTATACTTGCTGTGGCTGAAAGTCTCGATGAAGGCCTAAAGCTCTGGATTTGTCTTCTTACACAAAGCCTTTCGGTGACCTGACATTTTTGATAAAAACAATTTTTGAAAAAAATCTGGACATTCTTAAGTATAAGATATAATTGGCATAAGGGCTGAAGACCCTAGATCAAGCTTGCCGTAAATCCCCTGATTGGGTTCCGTAGAAGTTGGACATAGATCCAAATTTTGACCAGAAAATCATCTTCAGTGATGAGGACATTTTTCGGTGAACGGCCTCGTGAATATGCAAAATTGGGCCAAAGAGTATCCAGTGCAGAGAAACTTATTGTATGACATAGATTTTAGGCCACATATTTACTGAGACGAGAATGACCAAACGGTGACAAACGGAATCGGCTCATGATCAGGCAAGTTGAGTGGCACAGACTTGGACGACATGTGGTTCCAACAAAACGCCTTATTCTCCAATGAGGTGATATAGAATGGACGCCAAGATCGTGCGATTAAAGCCCTTAGACCTTTTTCTCTGCAGTTAAGCATATTCAAACGACATTGGATCTGTAAACGAAGCCGCAGAGGCTATTTGAACGATAGGGTAATGGGATTGAATCAAATTTAATACGCAATAAAAGTTTCTGTCATATCTTGCAGACAGACTCATTTTATTCAATTTAAAGCTAATGAAAAAACTTCTTATACTATCATACATAAAGTGTGTTCAAAAAGTATCGGGAATTGTAAAATATCGCTGGTTGTATTAGTCCATTCAGCCTAATATGTTAGTGAGCATATCCCAGCAGTATCCCCACATTACTACCCTACTAACCTTTACAACCCAGTTAATTACAGCTTGCCAACGCTACATTCAAGTGATAATCCAAGACATCTCCTTGAGACCCTGTGTAGGAAGGCATCCTGGTGGACGCAGCGCTTTTTATCGATTAATCGGATAATTGGTACAAAATCAATAATATCATGCAGCAAATAGCAACTTCTCTCTTCATAGATTTTGTGTGCACATACCAACTAGCTCATCCACATTCTCACAGCCCTCCTCGAAACGTGTGTGCCACTCGGAACCCTGCCTGAACCGGAGCTTTTTTCAATCATATGTTGAATTGTGCGAATATTTATTTCGACGACTTGGCTGTCGCGGGATTCGAACACCAAGTCATCGGCACCCATATCTTCCTGTGTAAGACCTTTTCGGCGAAAAAAGAGCTGGTTCTTGTGATACCCTGAAGCTGAGAGACGCTACTGACACCTGTCACTATAAGGCGGCGTATACGTAGCATTTGTCTATTTTGTGTATCTGCTCCCTGTGAACTAGGCTTCCCAGAAAGAGCATCATAAAATGTAGCTAAAAAGGTTAGACCTGAATAGTTGGCGGCTTGCTGCATTATGTGCAAATCCAGAAAATACCTGTGGAATACCTCTTTTTTGTACTTTCTTGCCGACTTGGCCTTAAAATGTAACGAACAAGCGACCTCAATAGTTGGCGGTGTTAGGTGAAATTAAGGATGAAGTGAATGGGTAATTATAAGCCCTAAGCAGGTACCTAAGGCTACCTCTTTTCGCTTAATAAAAAGAGCAGTATCCTACAGGACAACGACATTGTATGTCTTGTACACCCAAAATGCCTGATCTCCCCTCCCAAATCGAACCTTTTATATGCAAGTCTTATCCATAGCATTTGTTTTCAGAGACCTTAATCTTAACACGGGGCAAGAGCATCTTAGGGTCGGGCCTAGTCTGGATGCCGTTTGTATACGACTGTCGTACTTGCATCAAATATGCTGTGAAGCATGTGGAAACGAAATTATCGAAACACACCAGAGCACGGCCACCGACCCTTAGGGAGTCCTAAGCGAAGCGAACCCCTGGTGCACATAAAGCAAATCCGCCCTACCCGAGTAAGATTATTAGAATCTCCGCTTTAGCTGCGCATTATAAATACGCATGATTTACTTGACCCGACAGGGTGAATATGGTTCTCGAATTCATGAGGGTGACTCTCGACTCTCCGATTGGATTTCGAAGCCAATCTTCTATCGAATGTGTCACGCAGTAAAATACCTACACGACAGAAGAATCATTGATCGTGACATTAAGTCATCATAGTCATAAGCAAGTTCGTACGACAGAATTCTATAATATAATGCGGACGCTATATGGTACACCGCAATACGCATCGCCAGGGTTACTCCTAACCTAGCACTGGATACTTAAGCACGAAAGGTCATCATCTGGAGTTTGGGTGCCGTGATATGTTCATAAGCCAGGACCGGTTGAGAAAATCAAAAAAGGTGAATTCGAATTTGAACCTTTTAGAAGACAGGCTCGCTGCACGCCAAGACCCAATCGTATATGTCTTGAATCATAGTTCGCTGAAGGACCCTGTAGTTATCCAGACAGCGAGAATCCCAATGAATATCAGGTCTTCCGAAGACTCCTACGTCCGATGACAAGAACTTTCACCGCAGAAACGTACCAGACGTTAGAATACTGCCACCTGTGCCTCCGCTAAACCATTTTTTGTTCTGTAATCTGAATGAAATTATGAACGATCACCGACTCACATCAAAGAAGTTGCTGAAGATGTTGGCATATCAAGTGGAGGATCGTCACTCCTTTAGCGCCGATAAGAACAAACGAAATTCTCCGGAAGAAACATGCTATTCCAAAGTTTGAGTTATAATAGAGTTGGATAAAGCTCGGACCCATCTAAAATGTTCACCATTTAGCATATTTTTTTAACACACATCCTGTAGCGATATCGTCTGTTCTCCCCGGACTGTAGTGCCATGAAAGAGGCCAAAAGAAAACAAATCAATGAGCCGAAACTATAACCATATGCTAGTCTGACTACGTAAACCTAAGAAATAAGTTAACATAGCCCTTTGAAAATATCATATTTTGATGCTACACAGACTCTTCCGCCAAACATCCAAAGATTCGAAAACTTTACCTATTAAAGTGTCTTTCCATCTGTTCTTCCTCCTTTTGACGCCACTATGGCATGAGTTTCATGTTGAGTCCCTGATTAATACTTCCCCAAATATTATAGGTTAATTAACAGTCTTAGGTCTTAAGGCATCAAGTCTTGTGATATTCTGCGCGACATGAATGACATCACTATAACCTAAGAATCATTCAAAAAAGCTGGGTAACTCCGATCAGAAGTCAACGTTGAGTCTATAAGTGAACCTACTCGTGCTGTGTGATCATCATTAGGAAGGTCATAGCGACTGCAATCTTCGATCGATTCAGCTAGTGAAACAGAAATTGGCAGATGGTGATAACATCCAGGCCTAAGGTCTCTAAATTCGTAAAGATAAAGGTGTTCTTTTAAAAAAAACTTGTCTTTAAAAGAGATTGACCTGGGCGTTTATCGTTACAACTTTTTGTAGAAGCTTAGGCGCTTTTACAAAACTCGCTTCTGTGACCACCTTTATGATTTTAAGGGTTCGATTGATCTACTAGTTCTACCTGTTCTCAGAAAGTCAAAGCTTAAGATCAAGCGTAGAAAAGGAAAACGAAGAGGTTCTTGCATCTGTCAAAAGGGTTTTGTGGCGAGCAGGAAAAGTCGGATAGCCAATCCACTCTTACTCATGATTTCATTTAATTATGCTAGACTTCAAGAATTTGCGATGGCGGAGTTCGGCGCAGTCTGGCTGTCGTTTTTCAGTATCAGATCAGAAGCAGTCAAGCTGGCTGTGAAACTGAATTGCAGCTCTCATTGCTGGGATCAGCATTCTAATGCGCAAATGGTACCAGAAGCCATCTCTTGAGGGGAGGTATGACGTACAATATCCTTCCTATTCCACCAGATAACTGATGCGTATGAGTTTAGAGGTCTTTAAGGCCCATGCACCAGCATTACTCTGATCGTCGCCGTGGTATTCAGCAGCATTGCACTTGCTGTCAAAAGCTGCATTATCAATGTCAGTTTGGTATTTTTTTTTTTCTATCAAAAGTGTTGGAAGACTTTGGAAGGCAGCTGTGTTTCTGCTCTTCCGAACGCCCGTTCCGCACATGTTAATCTCATTTCATTCTGGAATTGAGATTTTTTTTTCTTTCCATAAAGTGAATTTAATTGTCCCTCATTGTCGTTGGCGTTGTCGTCGTCTACTCAGAACCTTATCGATAGTTCCCTCACGTTCTGCATCCGACTGCAGGCGGCCATCAAACACCAGATGGACATACATCCATACACAGAGTCGGAGTTCCAGATGAAGAGACTCTTTTATTTTTCCTTGCCATTGGAAGAGCGACGTACTCGTTTACGAATGCAGTCACAGATCTAGTATGAGCTTGCATCTGCTGATACACCCAGTCGGGTCCGTCCATAGATATTCCTATCCCCCTGAGGTCAGCATTTTCTTTGTTTCGTTCCAGATTTGATAGAGTTCAATGGTCATAAGTAATGACGTGGAATGAAGCAATATCTCACTATCTGCAGTCGGCACAAGCCTTGAACATGCTTGCATTACCACGCACACGTTCCTGATATTTTTTTTTTTGGTTTTCGTGTCTAATTGACAGCAAATGACAATTTCCTTGGAAGTGATGGGAAAAGATGCGCCATTTAACCAGTGCATCTTTCCTAATTGCGAGTACAATAACGTGTCAGTTGATGTCAAGTTTTATCATTGATCGACGGTGATTGCGTATCACCCGCCATCTCTAGCGATAAATTCTAAGAATACCTTCCATTAGAGGCGCCTTTTTATCTAGAGAAATTCGGAGACACATTTTTTTTGCACACCGAGCTCCCGGCTCTGGGAGGTAGAAGGTTGCGTACCTATTCATGGTAAAATAATGAGAAAAAAATTGATTTTCTGTTCGAGATACAAGAGTATTCCGTGAGATAACCCAAGTGCAAAATGTAACCAAGAATGTTCGCATAGCTTCTGATAATGATTGATGGAGCTTGGAAGGTTGAGGTAAAAAGTCGTTTGCACGCACCTGGGAGTCGAATTTCCATGACATTATGCTAATCAGGCAAAAATTAAAGGGAAAATGTGGAGTCACTCGTAGGTAATAGCAGTCGCTGCAAGGTCACAGTGAATTTTGGCGGTGTGCTAAAAGGCTAAAAGGTTAGAAAATGTTTAGGAGAATGAGGACTCTTGACGGTCACTATGAAATTAGGAGAGGGTCCACTCCTGCATCCTATTGCTTGTCCAAGAGAGATATGGCTACTATAAGAGGCCAACCTTGTTGAGTGGAGTGGAGTGGTTTGTGAGTGGGAATGGATCATGCTGAAAAGACTCCGTAGCATACGATAAATAGGTTCATTACAGCCATAGGAGCTACGATCTTGATGGATCTTGGGTAATGTAGACCAAGGGACAGTTCCAAGACACATTTCAAGAACATAACGCAGGAAACCACGTTGAATTCTGGAAACGCGAATATATCGATAAGGAGACTACCATTGAGACTCGTATTTAAAAAAGGGAGGCAAACAAAGGCTTTGTAGGGGTCTACTCATTGATCACGTAGAGATTGATGAATTCCTTAACTGAGATTGTGGTTACATACCATAATTTGAGCGATATTGTTGACCATTTCGATATCATTAATGTTAAAAATAAAAAGAAGTGGACCTAAATGGCTGACTTTTGGGACGCCAGAGGAAGCTAAGAAGGAACTAGAGAAGGCAGATTTAAAACGAACATTGTAATAGCGGTCTTCAGAGTAGACAATTTGAAGAGTGTTAGTATGTGGGAAATTTTGTAAAAGAGCTTAAAAGAGGAATTTGGCGGTAAAAGCCTAAGATTTTATACAAAATTTTGTCAACAAATTTGGTTATATGCGAGAGTTTGGCAATGGGAAGACAACTGTTAACATCGCTTTTCAGACCTTTTTCGTGTATAGAGGTCATAAAAGAGATTTTCCATATTTGTGGAAATTCTTTTAGAAAAAGGTCAACTAAAGTTTTCTGTGACCATTTAGAAATATGGCAGGAAGACCTTCGAGGCCAGGAATGTTTTCATCATTAGATTGATTTAATTTATTCTCAATAATAAAAGTGTCGAGAGAACGAGGAAGGTAGCAGGAACGAAGGAAGGAAGCAAAATCAAAGAGGACATTTCGGCGAAAGATTAAAAAGGGTGGCAAAATAGGTTGGTGAGAGGTATAGAATTATTTGAGGTTTCATACTTGTAGGAGATTGGGGTTGGGTAGACGATTTCTTTTATAGTTCACAAACCTAAAGAGGGAGTTGGAATTATTTATATCAAATACGAAATTTGTCTATAGCGATCGTTAGTCTAGATCACCTGCCGCACGGTTATCTAACCATAACTCAGAAGCTGATGAATTTAAGCAACGCCCCAGGCATGGAGGACTCTGACTAATTACTTTGGAACGCGCACCATTGACAGCTGACGATCGTATGATATCACGATCGGCTCACCTCTTCTTTACGGAATTATTGGGTAAATAAGGAATCAGCTCCCAGCGATCGTTTGAAATTCCTTAACAGAAGCGGTAGACACTGATAAGCCAATCAGTTCGATGGCGATCACTTCCTCATTGATCTACAGCCTTGAAAGCCTATTCTCTTTCACGATCAGTGAATAGATCGGGGTTAATAATGTGGCTAGGGCTATGATGATTCTTAAAATTCTTCGCCTCGTATTGGAAAAGATCGATATTTGATGTTTCTCCTGCAGAATGATCAGCGAGACGCCCTGCTGGAGCCACGATCAGCCAGATGCACTGGACCGCCATGCATCACACAGCTCGGCCCAGACGAAGAGATTTCGCGGGTAAAATTGAATGTGATTCGGATGGTAAATGACTAACAAAAGAAGTTCACTAAAAAGGGAGTTGCAATACTGCTAGCAAGGCATATTTACACTGCCTCGCAGTGCCTTTCCTTTAAAAACTACGAATGGAGAGGAGTGAATGACGAGTTTTCTGAACCAGGCACAGGATTCGTTGGTTGGATACAGAAAGCCGAATTCGAAAAAAAAAACAGACAGACGATCACTAGCTTCGAACCACTAGGACTTTCGGTTCTGCACATGGAATGTTAGTTCTCTAGACTGCTACAAAGCAGATATCACTGCCATCCAGGAAGTGCGACTGGGAGACGACAACGTTTGTTTGTGACTTTGATATTCAAAGCACGTTCAGGTAAAAGGTCCTTGGACACGTGACCGAGCAACATTTAACGACATCAATCTGATATTCGTTCAAGCCCAACCGAGGACAAAGATGACACCACAAAAGACGACTTCTAAGATCTCTCAGACAGACGCCAGCCATGACACCCATATTGTGCTGAGAGGTTTTAATGTATAGTTGGACAAGGAAGCTGTTTTTAAGCGTGCCAATAGAATGCGAGATTTGTTCAAAAAATAAGGTCCCTTTTTCGACTGAAAAGAAATTTGCCACGAATGAGGAAATAAAGATTGCTGCGCTAGAAGACCTCAAGGTTATACCAAAAGCACATATCAGAAGTGCTGAGCGGGATTGCTTAAACAGTCTTCGTACTGAGCATGCACGACACCACATCCGAAAATCCATGTAACTACTTAATTTAGACTCAGAAGAAAACTTACTGTTCCGAGTACACGATTCGCAGTTGCCGAGGCACCAATATCGACAAGGGGTATCGCAGTTGGATCAGATCGTCAATATCTGACGTCGAAAAAGTGCGATCGCAAGAGACTACCTGAGCCTCTACTGATCGTGTTTCCGTCAAACTCTCCAAAGAATACCACTGAAAATGCAGCAGCACTCATGGCAGACTGATAGAAAAGCGTTCCTTCCCCCCGACTTGGATGATGTCAATATCGAGACATCAGAGGGAGTGCCTGACGAGCTCTTCAAGGCAGCTGTAGATGATCTGGCAGGGAGCAAACTTATATGGCCAGAGGTAGCAAGCCCGAACCTCAATATAGTTTGCCGGATCCACAAGAAGGACTGCGCCCACTATAAAGTGATCTGTCCATATACTGATCGATCCACGTAGTTCAAGGCCCGGCACTACGGTAGATCCTAGAAAAAACAAATACCAGATCGATACTCAAGTTGCCGCATATGGCAGCGTGTTTAGGGGCAAGCCGAGCAAGGCCAAGTCTAGTTTTGACTTTTCTATCAAAATCATAATGTTATGCAGCAGGTTATGGGCTCGAGGAGGGACGTTGCGAAATAATCATTCGAAGGCGTTGGTGTTATCGTTATCCGAACTCGCTCGTCTTGCGTCAGCGGCCGACACACTACCCACTGCGACACGGCACTCCTTATTCGCTTAGATGGCTTAGCTTCGAAAGGGTTTTTCAATAGGGACATAACAATATTGTATTTTAATACAAGTAAATCCTCAAACATTTGTAATAGTCTGTTGATGTTAAAATATCGGTCAAGGTTCATATTTTTATCATAGTGAAATTCGCGAATGAGTAAATTCTGGAAAGTATTAAAAATTATTACCAAAATTCTGAGTCGGTGGTCGCAACTTTAGGAATGCTCTCTCCAATTTCCAGCCGTAATAATTGTCCCACTAGACAGCCTGTGCGTGCTAAGGTGATAAATTCAAGTCAACATATTTACAATTGAACGTTCCTATGACATTGAGGCAATGCACCGGTGGAAGTACCGAGAATATAGCAGTGATTTAAAACCGTTCACAGAAATTGGGAATCTCAGTGATCGTGTGGTGTGGATTTCATGCCAGAGGTGTGATCGGACCGTGTTTTTCTGCCGGTGAAATTTTTAGTCAGTGAAGTCCGCTATCGTTCTATGTTGGATCACTATTTGTGACCAGATTGGATGGACTTGATGCCAGTGATATGCCTTCCCAACAAGATGGTGCCACATGCTACACAGCTGATCAAGCACTATTTTTAAGTGGAACTTCAGTAGTCGTGTAATCTCAAGAAATGGTCGGATCGAAAGAGCATCTCGCTCATGCCATCCGCCTACGTGCCGGACGATATGTGTAAAAGAGTGATGGAAAATCGGCTCCAAAGAATCGATCATTGCAAACGTGCTCGCAGTTTTCGTACGAACGAGATCAAATTTCACACTTGAATTTAACATGTGTACCTACTATGCCTGGAATAAATTTCAGTCCGATATTTCAATTTATCTGAGCTGTAGTTAAGTATAGAATTGTTATGTCCTTATTGGAAAACCCTGTGCATTTGTAATTAGGTATGGGTGTTCGATTCGTGTTTTTATGGTCCTTAGTCCATTATTGTAGTTCCATAATTTACATCTGGATTGGATACTAGACGTATCGCATTCTTGCCATAGTAAGAGAAGCATGCCCAAACCATTATAGTCTGGAAGTCGTGTTCACAAGCACAACACGAATTCCTTTTTCGACTGATGGAAGCCAGAACAACAAAGCACAAATTTGTTCTCACCATCAGCTAGACACCCTGACGACAGTAGAAAACAAAATGACCTGAATGTCGTCCTCTAAGCCAACCTAAGGTTACATGAGTCAAATGACTCCTTAATGAACACCTCACGCCCTGTTGTAATCCCTTTCAACATTTACTATCATTATTTTGACACTATTGACACTAATTTCCAAGAGCGTCTCTTAACCCTAACCCTATCACTGCTACCACCCCGTCCTTCCCAGCACCCGCAATTATACAAATACCAAGACAAGAAAGCAATTGGAACAAAAACAAAACCAGAACTCATGCTTGCACTTAACCCAGTGGATTATCTAATCTCGCCGCTCCGCTTCACTTGCTCGCTGACTGAAGTAATTAGAGCACAATTTGCAAACACGTTGCTGCGACATATCACCAGAAACATACTTTACGCGCAAAAAACAAAAACAATAACGAACGCTCGGAGCTGGAAAAATCGCACGAACGTTAACCAGTAGTGGCGCTAACCAAACAATGTAGCCGCAATGGAGGCACTATCCGACCATAAAAAGAGGCGAACATCTGTCACCAGATTTCAAACCCATGAAGAACACCAAATCCAGAGAAAAGGAACACACCGGAAGAGAGTTTATTTATAAACACACATTTCGGATGAACATCATTCGCCAAGTGACACAAAACCACTCATACGATATGCGACACATCCTCTAGCGAGAAACCGGCAAACAATACGAATGTCACGGTATCAATTCCCCTGAATTCCGGTCCGGCATGACACACTGGGAATAATCGATGCCCGTGCATGACATAGACATTCTTCGCGACCAAACGATAGATAAAGCGATTCAGGGCCACCCAGGCGTTTAATCGAAATTGATTAATCAACAAAAACACTTCCCATTCGAATGCACTACCACGCATCACTCGCGTTTACCTTTTCAGTTTGCATTTCAACCCAAATTCAGGACACAGCAGCACACACTCAACTCCACCCGCGGACACTTCGACTACAGATCCCTAATCATCGCGAAAAAGAACACTTCACACAACCGAAACGAAAAGTCTAAGCCTTTTATCCGCCTTACGATTATTTTTAAACAATTAAAACGCAATTAATCGAGATATTCACATTGTATCCGAATCGAAAAGCAGCGCTGACCAGCGAGCGAAGATAACGCGTTTCCTGTCGCGCGGCGGTCATTTGAATTAATAATTCCCACATCGTATTCATCCGAAATCAAACGCACACCATCAGCGGGTGAGCGAACGAGGAATACGGTCGTGAGAGAACGAAGAGAGAAGAGCTCGCGAATAGAGCGAATAAAAACCAACCCCTGTGGCAGGGGCCGTGTTTGTTAAATCTGCGCAGGGTATCCATGCCAAAGCGAATTGGAAATGGAAAACGGTAAAGATGCGAAACCCAAAACAAATAGGCGGAAGGGAGAAAGAGGGAGAAAAAGAGAGAGGGGAGCTGACAGCTGCCAGCTGCGACTGCAACCAGTGGGGGCTTTTGCTCGTTTACTATGGTTTTGACAGTTCGCTGTGCTACCCATCTTCGTTGGGATTTATTTTGGTCTGGTGGTTCGTGGGACCAGGCAGGGATGGCACACGAGGTATGGAAAACTAGCTGTTCTTGGAAATGTAGTAGATTACTTGATTTTTATAAATTGTTGTCCACAACTAGAAGGTATTCCTCGACAATGACTCATTTCTTTTCTTACTCTTGCGCTCTTTGACTTTATTTGTGGTCGTGTGTCTTTAAAGAGCGATTATCGACCAGTTCGTAAAATGAAACCCAGATGTGTGACTGAACTCGATTATCCCGTGAGCATGATTTCATAGTTGGCACGTCCCAAGGTCCATAGAAATTGAAATTATTGTTTTTAGGGAAATATATGTATGTGTGAGTGTATGTCTTATGTTTTTTTTTCGTCTCGCTTATCTTAAGAACAAATAATGATATCAACACCGGACCGATTTCAATCGGCGTATAATTAAATATTGGACACCTGATAAGTTATCCAAAACAAAATATTGAATTGGCGGTTTATTATCTTAAGCTGTAAAATATTTCTCATCTCACATACACATTTGTACATAACTTAACAGCAGAACGAATAAAGTAGAAATTCATTGGAAGAATACGCCCCGTTCGTGGGGATGATAAGTCAAATATGTTTCCTATGTTGGTTATCTTACTTATTTTTTGTTATCATAATTAAAAATATATTTTTTGGAGCTGATGGTACTGGATGGCCATGTATTGCAGGTGACAAATGATTGGATAGAGTGAGGAAAAAGGCTAAAATAATGATTTTGTTAAGTAGTTTCGTGATTAACGTGCGGGATCGAAGCCCGCGACATTGAAATTATCTTTAGCGGTGTTTTTCTTCAGCCGGATATTGACAAAATTGCCTTGTCGATAAAACGCTCTTCGAACCTCGCTGGAAATTCGTGCTCTACCGTTAACAATAGGCCTTTTTCACTTTTGGGAAAAAAAATGGATAACATACAACGTGCATGTGTCAGGTAATTGAGAGAAAGCTCTGGAGCTCAAAAATTTGCAACGCTAGATTTCGAATAGGTAAGGACTTGCGGAAATAATTTTTGAGTGTCAAACTCATGCATTGTCGTGTCATGTACAAGGTGGCGATTGGTCAAAAAAATCGACACAATTATTCCAGGCTTTTGGCGCTCCATTGCTTGTCTATTTGCAGCTGTCCAGTTCAGAAATGTCAAATATGATTGATGTACGACGCACTTTGCAAAAATTATAACATCTTTCAATAGGGTGATTAATTTTGCGCCACCTTGTACATAATATGAATTTAGGTGTGTTCAAGAAGTCGCAGGAATTGTATAATTTTGGGAGTTTTATGTGAATGATTAACTCAATTTCTTCACAATTAAGGTGGCAAAGACGTTTGTGTCTGCACATTGCTAGATGCCCGCTGTCAAAGAAGTTAAACAAAATTTCGATCGGCAACTAGTGTACACGTTATTATTTTCGTGATCTTTTATTAGTGGCCTCTGATTTTCAAAGATTCCAAATGGGATATTTGTAGTTTATAAAAACCAGACGGGCCTAAAAACAATTTTTTTAAGTAGCTTATTCTATAGTTAGCAAGGGAAGGACAAAGCGATATAAAGAGAACTATTGCACTCTAACTTGCTAAGTTTTTATAAAAAATCAATCAATCAATATAAATTAATCATAGGGTGGAAAGACACAGTTAAGGTTGTTCTGTGTACTTTAGAGCGCCCGTATAGGGCCAGTAAGGTATTTTAAGTTAGCTAGGTTATTGAGAAAAAAATCTATTGTGCTAAAAGGCCAATTAGACGAATATTTAGTCTATTTTTGAATGAAGCTGATAATTGTCTTCGCAGGAATAAAGGTACCTTCTTCCTTTGTTCACATCCTAAAAAAAATGCGCCATCGAAAGTACGTAATAGTTGACGAAAGGAACCTACTAATGGAACACACTTCACTTGTATTGCCTAATCTTGAACCAGGACCTACTCTTAATCCATAAAGCTCTTAGAAACTGCGGTTTCTAAGAAGACCTTGGAGGAAGACAGTAAAACTTTGTGTGGCACATATGGCTTTTAACACATGTAACCAGGAAGCTCGCCAAGTAAACCAAAAAAGTCTATTTTCTGGTTTGAAACTGAAGGTTGGTTTCTATAAATCTTGTGTAATAACACAAAACAACGAGATTGGGATCCATGTGCTGGGATTTTTAAAAGCATATTTGAAGGTCTTCGACTCTCTACATAATCTATGCTTATTCAAGGGTTTTCGACCAGCTTTCAAAGAATTGATTTGTGCATTAGAATGGCGTATAGGGCCACCATTTTTTTTTACATTTGAAGTTTATTACTTTTATTACCAATTAAAACCCATTCAATACCGTCATATTAGAGCCTTGGTTACTTTCTCGCTGTTGAAAGTAACGGGTGCGCCATCTCATATGGGTCGATGTAAATTTCGAATAACTTCAACAATTCTCAACCGATTTTAGAAATTCAAAAACCTTTATTCAACTTAGACTTTTACAATTTATTCTAATTAATTTTTAAAAACAATATCAATTAAATTACCGCCTTTATTGTCGATGCAAAAATAGGCTCGTTTTCGCGCATTCTGCATGACATTTTCGAGCATTTCGGTCGAAAATTCTGCGATTTCCGGACGAACGTTTCTTTTGAGCTATTCTATTGTCGTTAGCATACACCTTGCTTTTCAAGTATCCCCAAAGAAAAAAGTCTGGAGGAGTCAAATTCGGCGATCTCGGAGGCCAATCAATATCGCCTTTTTTTGACACCAATCTTCCAGGGAACTTCTTACGCAAAAGGTTCATGGTTTTGTCCGCAGTACGGCATGTCGCGCCGTCTTGTTGAAACCAAAAGTGAATAAGCCTTTTTGACGCATTTCTGGGACCATATAATGGGCCAACATCCACCAATATCGATCGCCATCCACTGTATCGCCAACTTTGAAGAAAAAAACTTTTTGTTTACTAATGGAGCCAGAGAGCGTAAAATGTGCCTCATCGGTCATCAAAATTTGCTGCCAGAACTTCGACTCAGCATTAATCATTGCAACGGCATTTTATGCGTATGTGGTTCATCTTGTGGCAAAATTCTTTGAGTTATCTGCACTTTGTATGGAAATAAGTGAATATCATCCTTTAAAATTCTCCGCATTTTGGTCCCACTGATGAATAACTGCTGCGAACGGCGCCGATATGACAAACTTGGGTCTTCTTGAATACTGGTCTTCACAGACTGAATGGATGAGTTTGAACGCCGCGGACGTGGTCTAGGTGGCTCACGAGGGCTTGCCATAAAACCAAATTGAAAAAAATTCGAGGCCCAACGACGAATTGTATCTTTTTTGGGCGCAACACGATCACGATATTTTGCACGATACGCACGATGAGGTAGCACAATCGAGCGTTCATTTTTAATGAACATGAAACTATTTCTGCGCGTTCTTTTGGTGTGAAGCGATTCATGGTTAAAATTGTACTGAATTGACGTTTCCATAATGCTATGACATCAAAATCGACAATTGTTGAAGTTATTCGAAGTTTACATCCACCCATATGAGATGCCGCACCCTGTATGTCGTAAAACACATGTCACTCAGAGTTGTCCATCGCTAGCCGCTACTTTTTTCCACCTTTCCAAGAATTTATCCATTTATTCGCATCTTCATAAGAATGGAAATGCTGCCGTTTGCCATCCAATGGAACAAGTGATAATCGGAAAGGCCAATTTCTAGTGAATACGGCGCGTATGTAGAACTTCTCATATATGTATGTAGGTGTTTCCAAGTGAAGTTTCTAAGAACTAGCAACACGCTCAGCTCAATATAGCGATACCTGGTGCGGGTTTCTTTCGATTAGAGCAGTTCATTATAAGCTACACCCTGCCGATGCCGAACAGGACCCTCGAAACTTAGATTGTTGGCCTTCGCCAACGTGGTTATGTATGACCGGTCTTGCCCCACGATTTTTTAGCGTAAGGTTATCGTTTAGTATCCACTTTTCATTGCCAGTCACGATACGATGCAAAAAATCTTTCTTTTTCTGCTATTGAAGCGACGGTTCACAGGCGACAAAACGTCTTCCGACATCTGTCGGTTTCAGCTCGTATGGCACCCATTATCCTCGCTCCTGAATCATTTCTAATGCATTCAAACGTTTCAAAATTGTTGTTTCGCCTACTTGGAATGATTTTGAAGGTTCAGCTAAAATCTGGCATGAGTCCTCATGAAGTACCTAATGTCTTCAAACTTTTTCGGTGCGTCCTTTATTATCTTCAACTCAAAAATCAGTATTTTCAAAGCGTTGAAACCAATCATGTTGTTTCCGACACAGCATGCTTACCATAAGCCTCATCAAGAATTTTGTGTGCTTCTACTGGCACGAAACTTGACATGCCTAAGACTATAAAAAAAAAATATTTACATTCGGCGGCTGGTAGTTCTGGTAGTCATCTATGGGAAGCGGCGAGAAGTTATTCAAGATTGATATTTACCTATTTATTTTACAAATAATATTATTCACCTGGCCTCCATCCGGACGGCATTGAATGATACTGGTTTCTAGTCAGTTCTTGTTCGTTTGTTGCTAAGAACGTGTGACATTATGTCATGATCTGGGAATCATCTCTTCTGGATATACTCGTAATACGTTCAGAGAACTCTTATTCGAACCATTTTTTATCCAGGTCTATGCCTTCCCACTGATGCCACAAAAAATCAGTTATTAGTCCCCGAAACAGTTTTCCATCGACAGTCACCATCTGTCCATCCAGGAAAATGTATGGCCTAATAACGCCGCCTGCCTATAATCCAGACAAAACCGAAAGTTTCTCCGGATACAGTGGAAATTCTTGATACTGTTGTGGCCATTTTGTTTACTCATGAAGCTTGGTGTTCGTGGAGCTTCAGTTTAATGGATCTTATATGAAGGAAATCCTAAATTCTTTGTACACTACGAAGAATCGAGAGGTCTTCAGCCACACTTCCAGCAACACCAGCAATATTCTCGATTTCGAGCCGTTTCGACGTCGTCTACAAACTACTCGATCTATCCGTTGAATTGCTCGCTCAGTTGGACGATCATTTTGGTCGTAGATATTTCATAGCGAAAAGTTTGACGAATAAAAGAAGATTTTTTATTATAAATTTTGAAAATTTAAACGAGTTTTTGAATGATATAGTTCTCTCGTGTAAAATGCTGGCTGTAACAGAATACGTCAAAGATTAATAGTCAGAGCCGTAAACTCTCAAAGTTCGGACATAGCTACCTTACCTTCGGCCAAGAAAAAGATGGCGAACTGATAAACAAAATTAGTATGATCGGAGACTGTCACTGTGACTCCAAAACTGGTATCGACAAGCTCGTTGGAGATGAGCCATTTGATTTAGAAGGTTAAAGAGAGACTTTTCGTATTAGGTTTGCCACTTACAAATAATGCTGACAATAGTAGGAACGCCTCTTTACGATTTTATTAAAATGAATTTTTTAGAAAGTACAAGTGTTGGCTCCATTTTGTTCACTTCTTGGGTACCACAGTTCACTAGCTTTGTTTGGGCTTTAAGAATTTTTTTACCACGCAGTGCAAAGAGCAGACTGCTTATTCCTACATTGATCCAGGCATTGTACCATATAAATGTTTGGCGAAAACATAGAAAGGAAAGGAAGAAGAGTATCGAAGTCTTGGTAGGTGTCTTCCGGATAACAAAGTTAGTATTTTAGCATTCAACCAGATAGAAAAGACTTCTAGAGTATATCTTATTCTCATATTACATGTTGATGGCACGACATCTCGTCAATAATGCCAATATATCGCAGTAATTTTTATCAGCCTTATTTTATTAAAAAAGTTTGAATAAAAAGTATGTTAAAAAAATAAGGTGACTTTTTATTTCTCTCGAAAAATATTTCTCTATTCATCAGTATCTTTTTGCCGCCTTAAAAGTCGTTACTCTCGGATACAAGGGCTAGCGATTTTTCAATCCTCCAAGCACTTCTGATACGCGCTTCATCTTCTCAACCGTCTTTTCATGGGTCGCAGGGAGCCGAATCCGATGAATACAGTGACCAAGGTATGATTACTACATAATTATTGGCCAAAGAACTACCCATAAAAAACGAGTGAGCAGGTGCATTATGGCCATTCGTTTTTTTCCCCACAAAACCGGACATTTTCTTTGTATTATTTCACGCAAACAACACAAAACTTCAACCTACTATTCCTCATTGATCACATGATCTTCCTATAAGAACTTATGATGAACCACGCGATTGTAATAGAAGAAAACAATGAGTAAAACATTCAAATTTGATCGAACTTGTCTTGGCTCTTCTGTACGCTTGCATTGAGAAGATTGTGCTTTGGTTTCGACGTCATAGCCATATACCCATGTTTCGTCAGTGATGACCCTTTTCACCAAATTTGGATCATCGTTCAGATCATTCAACAGCTCCTGAGGATGCTCATGCAACGATTATTTTGTCCAAAATTTAGCAATTTTGGATTAAAATTCGCTGACGCATGTTTCATGCTCAAAATGTCCTTTTTTTATAATTCGTGCAGGTTCAAGAGAGTACGAAGATGTTCGTTCACTACTCTCTGGAAGTGGTTGTCCTAGATAGGATTTTAGAGATTCGACTGAATTTGTAGCGTTGGTTGTAGTTCACAGTATGTCATTAAAGTGTTACATGCACACACAGAGTATGAATTTTGAAGTGATCTTATGCTGCGAGTGTCATGCCTTCGTCATCACTTTTTGGATCATCTCTCATTCATAACTGATGTTTTTGCACACTTTTTCCGTATAGGAATTGTTCTCGACTATGGACAGACTTGAACTACAGACCTTGGGCTCAACAGTCGGTGATGATTACCATTGCACCACGACCACCTCCTGAAAAAAATTCATGGTATAAGCCAACCGATATGCCAATATCCTCAACAGCTTTTCTGATATTAATTCGAGGATTCTCGATGACAATTTTCTCCACTGCATCAACGTTTTCATCAGTTGTTTACGTGATGGGCTGTCCAGGGCAGACATCGTCATTCACATCTTCTCGGTCTTCTTATAAATATTTTGTTTTTACCCAGAGTAAACTCGCTAAATACCAGAGTCAATATTTCAAATACGTTGGAGCATTCCTTTGATACACTTTTGTCTATAGAAAAAAATCGCCAAGCATACCGAAACACGTCCAACCTTTATATCTGAAAAACAGACTAAATATCCAAAATAACTGTAAATGACAATATATGCTAGAGGACATGTATACCAACATAACATAATAAAAAAAAATAAATGGAAAACGATTGTACTTAGCTCGTGAAATTCAAAAAGTCACCTTATTTTTTGAACAAACTCCGTCAATGGTTATTGAAGTTTGCAAACATCTCAGACACCACTAGCGAAGGCATCAAGCGACAAATAGGTATTCTCAACCACGGCCTGTTTATGCTTAAATTACACGCACAACAGCAAGTCTCCTACGTGCCCATCAAAACTCCCAATTTCCATTCCACTCACGTCCACCAACCAACATCAACCTTCAAACTTGATTTTAATTAATTTTCCTATTTTATTTCTCATCATCAACTGCTTACAAAAACATCGAATCATTTTTGTTTTAAATTTAATTTTAACATTAACATTACAAAAATAATTCTTAAAATTGAATTTCTATCTAAAGCGCCACTTGTCGTAACGCGAGTCCTAATATCAACAATTCGTACAACCACTTATACGTAGGGTATCTATGTATCTATTTATGTAAATGATATAAGCACTTTGACGTCAGTTCCAAAATTTTCAAATCACGAGTTAGTATTTTGAATTATTTATAAAAAAAAACAAAAAAAAAAAACTTGGCAAACACCACAAGCCACCAGCAAAACGTGATATGCAAAGTTCGGATTGAAATATACAATAAGTTTCGGTCCACATGCACGCAGTGCTCCTATTCTAGTCAGGTCCATTGTAACAATCTTCGAAGGAGTACAAACTATAAGAACGAACTGGCGAGGATGAGTACCAGGACGGCAATGGGGAATATCGCGTAGATCCGTAGCCTCGGATGGCATGTTGAGATCAGATAGGTTATGTCGTCCTCTTCGTGCTCGATACCATCGCGAGTCGGTACCTCGACGACGACAAAGTCGTTCGACATGAATTCGATGGGGAACGTGCAATTTGTCGTGTTCACACATCCGTGCGATGTTACCGACAAGTTGGCATACTGAAACGTCGGCTTGTAGATGTCGAATATCGCGTGGATATCGTTTCGAACAAGATCGTTGTCGCTGTAGAATATGTAGTAGTAGTAGCCGTCCTCGGTGATATCGTGCTTGGACATCATCCGATGCGAGCCGGTCTCGAGGAAGTGGACACTCTTGCAGAGTTCGGATGGAGGGAAGCCTTCGGCGAGGAGGATGTTGCCGTTGTAGCAGTCGAACAGGCCGTTCTCGAAGCTCGATATGGAGTTTGACTGATCCTCGGAGTAGTTGACGGCATTACCGCCGTGAACGTATTTGCGATCATAGACTTGGTCACGTTTCTGTCGTCGCTTGTAGAGCTGATCGTAGACTTGTTGTTTCTTCTTTTCGAATTCTTCGTCATGATGTCGCAGGAACTCCTGATGGCGACGTCCACGCGATGAGTGCACGGTGGTCGTTTCGACCTCGTCGGATTCAGTCTTGTTTCTGGGGCTCGACGGCTTCTTAGGCCTTTTCGCTCTCGTCCGTAACGTGGTCGTGGTGATAGGTGACCTTGTGCTTCCATCATGCTCATCGTCATCGTCAACTTCTCCGCCGTGATTCTCAAGTTCGTCCTCACTTGGATGCGTCCGATTGCGAATTTCAGCGGTGTCTTCGAAGAAAACTCGTACCTTATCGTGACCGGATGCGAGATTGGTTCCAACCTTGTTCCGATTATGCTCCAACAGACCGCATGTGTTGAGGGACTTTTCTCCGCGCACGACTAGTATCCGTGAGCCGTCGTAACGCGAACAGAATTTCAGATACACTTTGGCACCTTTTAGGAGGTAGAATCCCCAGTACTCCAGCGTGTCGTCGGGTAGAGTCATAGACTTCTTCAAGCGAATATGCTTTCGATTTGTCGATATCTCCGGCTTGCTCCGCAACTGGAATGCATTGAAGTTCACATTCATACGAAGCGAGTGCTGCTGACAAAAGATCGACGACATGCCGTCACGAATCTCGATGATATCCGACTCGGCGACGGGGTAAACGACATCCGCAAAGATGGACCTACGTAGATAGAGTGGGATGATGATAAGAATGGTGGGTAGGATGACGATAAGAAAGCAGAACACCACCACACGCTTGACGCCGTGCATCTTCTGGGTATCTTAAATGAGAAAAAAATAACAAGAAATTAGTGATAGAGATACGGGAAAGCAATCCGCAATCCGCACACCTTCAAAGTAGTAATCTGTCGCGTACTTATACATGATTACGGCTCCCTAATAGGCTATTTGAAAATAACTTTACGAGAGAAATTTTCGAAACCTTCCAGCTCCGTCTATTGATAACAATCGAATGCGAATTGCGAGCGAATCGATCAGTAACCGGCAGACAAGGGTGATCAAGTGATCGAGCGATTGAAGCGGATCGTGGAAAGGTTTTGTTTACTCAAGATCTTATCGCCTTGTTATCACTTTGCGACTCAGATACATATTTACTGAGAACACAGTGCTCGGGGAGTAGTGCGTTTTTGGTTATGCAGAGCAAACTGAAGATCACAAAATGGATCGCTGCGGCTAGAAGTTGATGATTGGACTCCGGTGGAGGAGACAAAAATTAAGGCTGTCATCCGTGTAGACATAATTTATTTGATTGCGTTAGAACGTGCTTATTGAATGGGTAAGTTTCGCATGAGATGGTATGTATAAAGGTTGAGACGCACGTGTTTGTCAACGAGTTTAGGATGATCTGTCTGAGAGGTGAATTGGTTTGCGAAATAATAAAAAGCGTTTGAGCTTTACGTAGAAAAATGTGGGTGATAAGGGGCTTATCGCCACGACTACGTAGAACACGGCTGACAAAAACCTTGTTTGAGTGTGTGGCATGGTGTGCCCTAGTTCACGGAAGT
The DNA here is from genome assembly GCA_958301585.1 of Merodon equestris. Lineage (NCBI taxonomy): Eukaryota > Metazoa > Arthropoda > Insecta > Diptera > Syrphidae > Merodon > Merodon equestris. Next base: position 6,046,454 of record OY284417.1, on the reverse strand, counting down.
CTCGTCGCAGATAAGCTAACATAGTTAACAGTGGAAAGCTAGGTGATGGCTTGATTTTCCAATCGCTTATCTGGCGAAGCAAAAGCTTTATGTTGACGATCGGGTGGAACCGACGTATTACGACCCATTTCCCATGTTTTTCACAACCCTTTTGGCTTCATAAAATCTTAACCACTTTCCCGCTCTTTTAAAAGAGCTGCTCGAAAAAAATGCACATAAAAAAATCCCATAAAACCAAATCCAAAACAAAGAACAACAACAACGTAAACATCACACCAAAGAAAAACACAACCAAACGCAAGTCACGGAGAAGTAAACAAAAGCAGAAGGTCATCCGTTCACACCTCGCTCCAAACACAAACAACATTCTGGTTTACAACAACAACAATGCAGAGAACCTATGCCAACATTGTGATTCTACAATCTACACATTGACTGTTGAGCTTTTGTTGTTGCTTTGAGTAACCCATGGAATACTAACCAAAAGCTATCGTATGACTCTAACGCCTCGCTGCAGGTACCGTCCGTCGACTTCCGCGATTTTCGTTTCCTCTAACTGCACCTGCACTTGTCCGACATACTATGATTGTTTTTCCTTTCGCAACACGGCGAGTTAATTTAATTATAAACCTTTCGATCCGCTGTCAGATGAACGCGTGCTCTGCCACGTCGTTAGCACCAGATTTCTCTATCGTCGGTCAAATCGATGATTTTCCAACTAACTCTTTTCGATTTTCACTCGAAACTGTCCGGTTACTATGAAATGAATTGAAATTTCCTTGAAGCCGTGGATAGACGCGTTAGGGAGGATGTGCAGAATGTGGTGGTCGTCTGCATTGCACACTCGACCCGCGTGTACACGCTCACTCACGATACTACGATATGTGGTGTTTGCACATGTAATTATGAATATGAGTCTGCTGTTCACTCTTTTTTAGACTTTTTTTCTGTTTGGGGTTTTGCCTTAAAAAGAATGAAATCGGGCGAGAATGCGAGTGGGAAGAGGAATGTGAAAAACAAATGGGGAGTCGACTGTCAAAGACAGCTGTTGGCGCTGGTTTAGGTGACAGTTGAGCAGGTGGCTGTGGTGAGTTGGGATGCTGATGGGGTATTATTGGGGGGATTTAATTGGTTCGGAGATTGGGTGTGGTTGGGTGATTTGATGTGATGCTGCTGAACAATTTGAAACTTAAAACGACTAGCTTTGGAGCGTTGTTGCAATTACGACTGCTGTTGATGAATCCTTGAAGGGCCCCTTCACAACAATTCGCAATGGGCTACTAAGGCCGGTTAAAAGGCGTACGAAAACGGCGGCAATCAGACATCGTGTATTGGATTCAGACTTTTGTAATTAAATATCTGGTTTTTCGGCGATAAAAAATTCAAAATACAATGGATCTTCATGATTTTTTTTTTAAAAAGAAGTTTGTCCAAAAAATAAGGTGACCTTTTGAATTTCGCGGGCTAAGTACATTCGATTTTGGTTTTTCTTTTTTTTGTCATTTTGGTACACAATGCCTCTAGCATATGTTGACATTGTCAACCATTTTGGATACTTAGTTTGTTTTTCACAGCCATACATAAAAGTTAGACGTGTTCAGAGAAATTGTATTAAATTTCTTGTGAAATCAAGGGCTCCAACGCATTCGAAATATTGATGTGACGAGTCTACCCTGAGCAAAAACAAAAAGTTGATAAATGGTACGAGCTTTTCACAGAAAGTCGAGAGGATGATACTGACGATGGCCACCCTGGAACTCCCAGCACGTCAACAACGGATGAAAACGTTGAAGCAGTGAAGTGAAGCAGCTTTGGGGGACCGTCGAATCAATATCAGAGAAGTTACTAAGGACATTGGCATATCGCTTGGTTCATGCCACGAATTGACAGGGAAGTTTGTTCCAAAATTATTAAATTTTGGCCCAAAGAACCGAGCATCGCTGTTAAATGCAGTGAATAACGATCCAGATTTGCTGAAAAGGGTCATGACTAGTGACATGGTTATAGACCGAAGCTGAGGAACTACATACATATGTATGTCGAACAGTGAAACGTAATCAGGCTTTAGTGCAGTGTCTTCTTAGAAGATGTGTTGAAGAATAAAAGGTTTTTCGATTAAATATTAACTTCGGCAGTTTGGCTGTCAAACTGTCATTTAATTTATAGAAGTGCTAGTTTTTTATTTACGTGTCTATCACTGTATACATGAGTCGTTTTCAAAAAGTAAAAGGAATTTGCGGTGTTGTGGGTGGTTTACGAGGGTGGTCCGAGGAGTACTTAGCCCACAAAATAAAAACAAAAATGTAGGAGAAATCTCGATTGATTTTTCAATATAGTCTCCTTTTAGCATGATACACTTGACCCAGCGATGCTCCAATTTCTTAAACCCGTCTGAAAAATATGTTTCCTCGAGGTCTGCAAAGTAGGCCTCTGTGGCTGCGATGACCTCCTCATTCGACTGAAATTTCTGCCCGGCGAGTGATTTTTTCAAGCCAAATCTGGAGAATACGGTGGATGGGGCAGCAGTTCGTAGCCCAATTCGACCAATTCAGCCGTGGCGAGGGCGGAGGTGTGAGCCGGTGCGTTATCATTTCTTTTTTCTTCGCCAAGTGGGGACGTTTTTTCTTCAATTCGGCGTCGAATCGGCCCAATAATTTGTCATAGTACAGCCCTGTGACCGTTTTGCCCATCTCCAGGTAGTCGATGTGGATCACACCTTGTGAATCCCAGAAAACGGTGGCCATCACCTTTCCGGACGATGGGACAGTCTTCGCCTTCTTCGGAGCACGTTCGCCGGGTGAAGTCCACTGTGTCGACTGTTCCTTGGTCTCTGGTGTGTACTAGTAGAACCATGTTTCAACGTCTGTCACGAAACGACGCAGAAACTCCTTCGGATTGCGCTTAAACAGCGTCAAACACTGCTCTGAAGTGGTCTCACGGTTGCGCTTGTTGTCCGGAGTGAGCGAACGTGGCACCCATCGCGCCGACAGCTTTCGCATGCCCAAAATTTCATGCAGGATATGATCCACGCGATCTTTTGAAATGCCTACTGTCTCAGCTATCTCGCGCACTTTCAATCGGCGGTCTGCCATTACGAGATCGTGGATTTTTGTCACGTTATCCTCCGTGGTAGCCGTTTTCGGGGCACCTGGACGTGGCTCATCAAAAACCAACGTGCGACCACGTTGAAACTCGTTAAACCAATTTTTGATGGTCGCCATCGAAGGAGAAGGGTCACCGTACACAGAATCCAAACGCTCTTTGATTTCACTGCGCGATTTCCCTTCCAAAAACAAGAATCGAATCACCGATATTGATTCCTTTTTTCTAAAATCCGCAGACGCTTCCACACGCGGTCAAAACAAAACTACGAGTCCGATCTGAAATTTCGACAGTAGCCGTTTACTACGATGTACTACACGATAGTAAGTTGCTCTTGCGATACTAGCGCCATCTGGTGGTGAGGCTGGGTACTTATCGGACCACCCTCGTATGCTAAAGCTCTCTGTACTTGAAGATGAAAATGTATTGTAGTCTTTGTCTCACCAGATATCTATATCTGCTTCGAGTGGTAGAATAAAACGTTGGTAGTCACTGCTACTAGTAGACTAAGAGCCAGCGCCTGCCAGACCTACGTTAAAGTATAAAAGCTGAATTTTTTTCTGTGTGTTTTCACTAGCATAGAGTACAATATTTGGGGGTTACAAACCTTAAGTAGTGGTGCCTTCGCCAGGTATCAGGTAATAAGGTGCACAAAAAATGAACTCTCTCACGTTAAAGTATAAAAGCTGAAATTTGGATATTATCTCCAAATGGCTATTTAAAGTCAGTATTTAAGAAGCCAGACCTTTCCGAAGGGTCTAACACTCTGCCAGACGCGGTACAAGGTCGAATCACTCGAGAGCGCATGGCCCAAGCATATGACTAAATGTAGAAGATTTAGTTATATGCTTGACTTTACAATTAATAAAATTTAGAAATATGTATTCCAAAATTACTCTTTAATAGTGTCTAAACATTCAGACATAACTAAAGGGTTGAACATCCCTTAAGACCGAATAAAAGCTAGCTAGAACCGAGGGAGCATTATCGAACTATGTTCAGTTAAATTCATCTAATAAAAGGAAAATTCTTTGTTGGATTAATATTTTTTATTTAATAATATTATAAAATACATGTAGTTGGCTTATATTATATATAATTAATATTTTTTTTATACATAATTTTTATATTAATTTTTTTTATACTTCAATCAGTTTCAATTTCATCGGAATCATCGTCATGTCTATTATTTCCATCATTTTCATCATTTTCCCAATCAACACCGTCACCTTCTGATATGTCTGTAAAATATAATTATGTTAATTTAACTCTAATCTATTATTAAAGAGAAACTAATTGTTTAATTAAAAAAAGTACCTGATGGAGTTTGAATCACATCACTGATAAAGTTTGGTAATTGGTCTCCTTCGAACCACTTGAAGTCATATTTGTTTTCATTTAATACCGATCGTCTGGCTTGTATATGTAGGGGTTGTTTAAATGAGCGTTGGTCCAAATAGTCGAGATATATTTTGTTCTCAAAACATGCTGGAGGAGTTCACTGTTATACGGTGGTAAATTACTTGCGTCAAAATTTCGTAATTTTATTTGAAACGATTCATTTACATCTGAAGCTGTGTATGTATCTATAAACAGTTGAAGTCGTGCTGCATCTACGTCATTTACACCTACATTATATAAATCACAAATGAACTGCTGGATCGTATTAAAAGCAATGACTTTATCTTCTTCATTATCGAAATCAACATTGGCAAAATTAGGAAACATTTGTTGGTATTCTGCTTTTTTCTTCAGTAGTTTCAAAGGTTTGACTTTTTCTTTTTTGAAAAAAGCAGGATTATAGTCACATCCTGTTATAGCATGAAGTGCAGGCATGCTTTTACAAATTAAACTTCCTTCATTTTCATAAATTTTTGTGAGATCTATGTATCTTATTTTATTTCCAGTCCCTGAAACTTTTTACTTTGAATATGATCCATATGACCAAGTATTATAGCAGCAATATCAGTATCGCTAGCTCTAATAGCAATATTCGCCTCAGACTCAATATTGCATAAATGATAAACAATTTTCGTATGTGCTTCTTCATGATCTGAACATGTAAGATTTTCAAGTATATTGCATACTACTTCATCGTCATTATTAGTAACAAACGAATGACACTGCCTGAAATTAACGTTGACTACTTTATCGCCAATTAATGGAGCAACTTCATTGCTTGCCCAATGTGAGATAAAAAAATCAGCAAGGGCTTGATTAAATTTAGCGTTTTTCAATTCTTTTGTGAAATCAGAGGGTCGAACTTGATTAGGCCCAGTAACAGTGAAATCTAGTTTTGAAGATTCTTGACGAAGACCTCTTTCATAGTCTTTGATTGATGGCGTAAAATATTGATCAAATATGATATCAATCCGAGATGCATCAAAATTACAGAATCTTTGTAACATTTTTTTTGAAATATTTCCGAATGTCTTTGGAACCTCTGTCATCGTATATAATAGAAAGAAACCATCAATTATAACTACACCTATGTGGGGGGTGGTTGGTGGTCCACTCCTTTCTCCAAGTGTTTCATTAATGCTGATTTTTCAGTTCTACAAATAGTACCATCTAGATGGCACATGGACATAGGCACTGGTGTTATTGGATACGAAAGAATTTTGGATATATCGATATTGAAATTTATTGAAATTCCGAGTATACGTCTAAGTAAATCTCGCTGGATCTTTATTTCTATTATTATATTATTATACTGGTACAATTCCTTTCTCATTATTTAATAATAGATAAGAATTAAATTAACATGATTATATTTTACAGACATATCAGAAGGTGACAGTTATAACGAAATAAATATAATATAAGATTAAGTATAAAATAAATATTAATTATATATATCTGTGGATCAATAAATACAATATTTAATAAAAAATGTTAATCCAAAAAAGTATTTTTCCTTTTATTACATGAATTTAACTGAACATAGTTCGATAATGCTCCCTCAGTTCTAGCTAGCTTTTATTCGGTCTTAAGGGATGTTCAACCCTTTAGTTATGTCTGAATATTTAGACATTATTAAAGAGTAATTTTGGAATACATATTTCTAAATTTTATTAATTGTAAAGTCAAGCATATGACTAAATCTTCTACATTTAGTCATATGCTTGGGCCATGCGCTCTCGAGTGATTCGACCTTGTACCGCGTCTGGCAGAGTGTTAGACCCTTCGGAAAGGTCTGGCTTCTTAAATACTGACTTTAAATAGCCATTTGGAGATAATATCCAAATCTCAGCTTTTATACTTTAACGTGAGAGAGTTCATTTTTTGTGCACCTTATTACCTGATACCTGGCGAAGGCACCACTACTTAAGGTTTGTAACCCCCAAACATTGTACTCCATGCTAGTGAAAACACACAGAAAAAAATTCAGCTTTTATACTTTAACGTAGGTCTGGCAGGCGCTGGCTCTCACTCTATAGGGTTGAAGGTGAAACATCTGGATTTTGGGACTATGAAGTAATTCCTATCATTTTACCAGAGAGAGCTTGGGTAGTAAAAGTTTATTTCTTACCTACGCCAAATATTTTATGTTGTATTCGGCCTTTGGCTGGAGTATGAAAAACAACACGGTGAAAAATAGTGCTGCCGAAAGTCACCGAATTTTAGTGGAAGTTTATGGTGACCATGCTCAAGTTGAACAAACGTATCGGAGGCTGTTAACACATTTTAACATGTTAATTGAGATGAACCGCTCGATAAAGACACAATTCATACATTTTTCAATGGTTTAAAAAAAGGCCTTAAAGCTATGGGTATGATCCAAAAGCAAGGGAATATTTCTTGCAAAATAATTGAAACCAAGGGACTTTCAAGTCATTTTTCACCTGTGAATATGATTTTTGGATCGAATTGTCACTGGCGATGAAAAGAGGATCCATTACGACCATTGCAAATGCCGGGAGACATGAATTAAGCCCTGCTAACAATCGACATCATGGGTTAAGCCAAATAATGGAATCAAGCTCATCCCTGTGGGGCTACTACTCGTAGGAGGACTGCAAATGGGTGGATTCGTGGATTGCATGTAAAAAATCCAAGAAAATCCTTTACTTCGCAATGGCTTGCTTAAGCGCGTTTTTGAAAAAGTCGTCCATAAATAGATCTTCAATACCATTCCTTCGAGTAACTCTCTTAAAAGATAGAAGGGTAAAGCCTGGACTGGCAAAATGGCTTTACTTATTTAGACCTATTACTTGAAGGAAGGCCGTTCCGCTGGGAGGATATAAGGATAGACCTAGAAGAGGACAGAACGAAACGTGGAAGGGACAAGCTTATGAAAGGGAGGCTTGGTGAAAGGTTATCAACGATGCCCTGATCTTTTCAGTTCCAATTGGCAGTGGAAATTAAAGTTAAAACACAATCTTGACCAAGTTAAACATTTCAGCCGGTCCCTAATCAACATGATAAATCAATTGTAGGCAGACCAACATGCGTAGAAGTGGTTGATTGTGATGATATGGGGAGACACAATATTTATTGGAGCTCTCGAGAGATAACAGTTGCATCCAAATATTTAATCAATCGGTGCCATGTCGAGCTTCTAGTCTGACGCGGACTTATTCACGTTGACGTGCTAACAATGGATGTCCCCCATGAAAACTCAGCCAACGCACATAATCGGATTAGTCATAGTTTCGCCACAAACTCATGAAGATAACCGTTAATCTACTTTATCACGATTTCCTTCATTTGCTTCATGTTACATCCGCTAATTGCTTGTAAACACCTACACAAATGCATTGTTGTAAACAGAGCCAAACAGTGCTACGCCACTTAGGCCGTAGATAAGCTGAGGCAGAAAAAAATTCCATTGCGATGAGCTGCTAAAAATAATATGGTAGTAATGGTACCAACCGTGCAAATCCGGCAGCGAGTAATAGTAATCCGCCCGGTAGTAATGACTATATCCAACGCCTCCATTATGTGGCCTGGGGGCCTTCCGCTCCACCATGGTGTGGACTTCTCTCACTTAACCTTGTATCACAACCAAAACACTTCCGAGACGATGCTTATGCATCTGATCACTAGTAATTCCGGACGTGAACTGATCTTCTGACTGTCAACCAAGAGCAACCTGGAACATAATGACGCTAATGATGATAAGATCACTGTGTCTTGATGGCGCGTGCGATAAGCCAAGAAGGAGGCAAGTTGTAAAGTGTCGATTTGGACTGCACTGAAGTTGCATAGAGAGAGGCAACACAGGCAGAGGTAGACAGATAGTAAGTTAGTGATGAACGTCAATAAGAGATTAAGCTTGTGTTGATAACGAATTATTGTCTTCGGATGTGGTGACAATAGGATGCGTGATACATTCGCGGAACAACAGATTTTGTTTTATCGGGCAAGCGTGTCAGGCGGACTTATGGTCGTTTGATAATAACGAAAAGTGATTAACGTGGGGGGGCTTATAACACTCTGGAAGGAAGATAAGTTGGAATTCTTTATTTTTTTCCCAGCTTCCCTTATATTTTATGATGCGAGTTATTGTACATCATTTTTTTCTGCTGGCTTAAATGATATTTTGGCTTAAGTGGGAATCGTGTTATGTGTTTCTGGGATAAGGTAAGATCTCAGAATGGGATGTTTCAGATGAAAAGTCTAAGCTTTGTTCACAAGTTCCCCTTTTCTTGTCTTTGCTGCCAACTGGAGCACATGGACACTGTTCAATGAGAACTGCCAGGCAATGGAAATATAGAAAAATCGTCAGCGATCAAGAGATAAGATATTCAGCATGCCGTGACGGAATCTATAAGACATCTTCCCTTAGCGAAAAAGAGAAAAGTCCACAGCTTCATTCAAAGTCGAAGCACCATATACCGTACGGTCCGTCAGACTATTCCCTGGGCAGTTCCGAAATCTGCGACTGAGTTTCATTGAAGATGTAGGTAGACCTAAAGCAGTCCTAGGTATTTAGAAGTTCTTTGGAGATCTCATTTCCCAGTATCTCAGATTGATCAGGGTCCCGAACAAAACGCAGTGAATTTAATTTCTTGTCTTTATTCAGGGAGATCAATGTTTTGGACGTGATGGTATAGTTAAAGAGAGCTTTCAGCGTAACCTGGCTGTCGTTTGTACCTTTGTTTTAGAAGGGATTACGAATAAATCTGTTTTAAAGGCAGACGCTTAATTGCCTAACGAAAAGTTAAGTCCAAGCCCAGGCTTGGAAGTATCTTAGGAGACAGGAATTCAGTTTCAAGCCCAAGCCATTTCTGACACTAACGCCACTGAAAACTGACATATCCGTACGACGCAAGCTCATCGAAGTTCCAATGAGAGCTGTTCTAAAAGCCGCCTTCCTTAAAATGGCTTCCAATAGTCCATAAGAAAATTATAAAGAGATTGGAGTTTAAGAAAAGCATCCAGAGCTTATCCCGGCATATTGGACAGGCTTCCGTGCAATCAAGGCAAAATATTTTATAGAGTTTAGCGGAGTAGGCTGTAACGTGTTATCATACAATTAATGTGGGTGAGGTTATACTCGTAGGTCTTGTCATTGCCGTGAACCATAAAAAGTTTCCGAGTGACAAAGCACATGTCTAGCCAAAAGCGTCCTTGCATTGTGAAAGTCCTAATCGCCCTTGACTCAATGGCTTTTGACAAAAAAATCGGGATGGTAAGCCCTCTTAGCTAGGGCGTTATTTTAATTCTCATTTTAAAAAGAACAATTTTTATATATATTTACGGCAAATATACGTGGATCGCGTCAGAGATAAAAGCCTGGGAAGCTCCCTCGATTTCGATGAGAATGCTCAGCGCGTACCATTTCCTATCGAAATGCTGTCCTTGAATGAAGGACCTTGATAAACATGTTTCGCCTTAAAATAAACTCCTTCGAAGAGCAGCTTCATTCTCTTGCAATTCTATTGATTTTTATATACTTTTCAGTGACAGGGAGGTTAGACTGATAGTCGAGGGCCCTCTGACGTTATTGGAGAGGGAGTAATGTTCTTTCCCGATCTTGGAAATGAAGGAAACTTTCACCATACGCCAAAGAAGTGAACTTGCGGTGAAAATTGTTTTCAATGGAGGAGAGCAAGGTGCAAAGTTCTCGGCCTGAAAAATTTGAACATTTTACGTATACTTCAGCACCAAGTGCTGAAGGTCGAGTGTATTTCTCGGCTTCTAGAGCTATTTTCGCGACTTGAATTTGATGTAGACAGTTGACGTGAATTCAGATCTAACCTTTTCAGTCAGATCCTGGGTGATTCTTTCATGGTAAGTTAGCTGCCCGAGCCCGTAAGGGAGTTGCTACAAAAAATTTGAAAATGTTACGTATACGCCCCGTAGTGCTGACGGTCGAGTGAATTTCTCGGCTTCCAGAGCTAATTTTACGACTTGAATTTGATGCAGACCGTTGACGTGAATTCAGATCCAACCTTTTCAGTCAGATCCTGGGTGATTCCTTCATGCCAACTTAGCTGCCCGAGCCCGTAAGGGAGTAGGTCCAAAAAAATTTAACATTTTACGTATACGCCCCTGAGTGCTGACGGTTGAGTGCTTTTCTCGGCTTCTAAAGCTAATTTCACGACTTGAATTTGATGCAAACAGTTGACGTGAATTCAGATCCAACCTTTTCAGTCAGATCCTGGGTGATTCCCTCAAGGTAACTTGGCTGCCCGAGCCTGTAAGGTAGTAGCTACAAGAAATTTGAAAATGATATGTATACGCCCCGTAGTGCTGATGGTCGGATGCATTTCTCGGCTTCCAGAGCTATTTTCGCCACTTGAATTTTATGCAAACAGTGAGAGTGCGATTCTCAGTTAAAAATGGTTTTATTTAATATCCCTTAACTTCAAAACGCTTGGGTTCAGATTTTTTCCAACATCTCTCTCAACTTCATAATTGAACCCTTCCCTGAAACAATTTTTTTCAAACAGATGAAAGTCTGGGGATGCCCTGTTGCATTGCGTTGTCCTCGTGAATGATGATTTTTTTCATCTTCAAACCAGGCCTCTTTCCACGATTTTTGGCATCCAGCTGGTCAAGAAGGTTGGAAATTTATTCGACTGTAATTTTTCTGCGAATGACTTCACTGTCTTTGGCGCTGAATCACAAGCTTCGACCCACTGCTTGGACTGCTATTTCGTTTCTGGCGTGTAGTGGTCAACCTATGCCTCATCCATGGTAACCGCACAAAATCCGTCGGATCGTCGTTGGCGCATTTGCTTTTGATCATCATTCAGCAATGCAGCTCTCATTCCCAATTCTTTGTGTATGCTGTTTCACGCCCTTTCTCCGATATCCCTTCAGCCTCAGCTATCTCATTCACCTTACTAGTACTTTTTCTAGTGTTTCCATTGTGGTTGCGGGTTTTAGCCGTCCTTTAATTAGGTCATGTTCAGGGATTGTGCGGCCATGTTTGAATTGTCAACCTTGGATTAAATTCTTTAGGTATTAATCCATCTAAAACGAAGAACTATATGACCGCACGATACTTAAAATATGTTCACCCAGTCACGCCATCTCTATGTTAGGTCGATAACTGTTTACCTACCTGCGCAGGCTCTTGGTATGACTTGAAGACATCACTTTCACTATTCTGTGATAGTCATGGAAATTATATTTCGCGGAGTTTCCTTCTAGCAGGGTAGTGACGCAGATTTCTGTAGTATAATGCTATCCAATAAGAGGTGTCATTTTAAATTAATAGAATAACGAAATATTTTTATGAAAAGTGATGATATTCCCATTCATGTCTAAAGCTCTGAGATTAGTGATGAGTTGCCATGTGTGTCTACAGATATTTATTCCTTGGATGACACTTTTTTTTTTTTTTATTTTATAATTGACGTGTGCACACGGGCTTATGGCTACCCTTAAATGTTAAGACACAGCACGGGCCGAAGGTATAGAAGGAGAGAGGGAAAGTGCACATTGGTTTTAAATGTTTGTGGAGAAAAGTTGAGCTGGGAAGAGCATTCCACACTCGTGTAGTTCAGCTAAAAAAACGAGTCTCTAAATTTGATTGTGCTTACGAAGACAGGCTTGAGGGTGAGCTGATGAGCATTCTGGGCGCGACATATATTGCGGTTAAATTCTTGAAGGGGAGGAATGCAACTGGCTAGCTCACTTGAACTTTGTTTGTTAAAATTGTTAAATTTTGATATTACTAAATTATTAGTTTGAGTGAGTCGATCGACTTCGCGATATTGTTGTCTCCTATGAGTTTTACTGCTCGCTTTTGTATTCTATTTAGCAGATGCAGAGAGGTCTTGGGAGCAGCAGACCAGATATGAGCGTTGTACTCAAGTTCGGGGCGGATTGTAGCGATCAGAGCGGGTGAAATATTTTTTGCATCGTTTGAAGAAACCTAGACATTTCGCAGTGTTGTTGGCGACCTCGAATATGTGGTCATTCAAACTAAGAGTTTTATTAACACACATACCAAGGATGGAAAGTCTTTCGGCTTCATCGACACAAGCACCAATTAAGGATAATGTAGTACTGTCATTAGCGAAGGAGTGTATTGGATTAGAAGTGGCAGTTAAGAGATCATTCATAAAAATGAGGAAGAGTGTAGGTGACAGAGTAGAGCCCTGGGGAACACCATCTTTTATTTGGTTAATATCACACTTGAAACCATCCAAAACAATTTGAATTGAACGCCTGAAAGAATAATGTATTTTAAGCATAACGCCAAAGAAAAAAAGTTGTGTTAAATCACAAGAATTATAAAACTAGGAAAATTGTCTTGGAATAGAGTCGTTGTTTCATTATTGTGCTGTGCGTCCTGCAAACGTTCTTTGGCACCACAGCATCGAATTTAGGGAAAAAAGCCAGTAAAGGATCCTTCGGAAACGAATTGGAAGAAGCTACATCAATTTAACAACAGCTTTGTGGCAGTTTTACCGTTATAAAAAAATAAATTACAAATTTAAATTTCTTGCAAGTTCTATCAAACGTTCACTATTTATGCGCCAAATGAAGTCAGTCGGAAATCCGTATCACTATTTGTTTTTAAGATATGCGAGGCGAAGGAAACACATGGGCCTAAGAACATACTTACGGATTTGATTTTGTAATGAATTTTTACTATTTCGTCACATTGTTCGACGGCTCAACTTTTTATTTTTTATGAGTTCTTGATTTCTTCTTATCAAAAGTCATCACAATAATAGTGGGTTGCTGACAGTTCAACAACGGTGCGAAATTTAAAATGACACCCCTTATTGGTTGATCCTCTATATTTGCCTAGTGCTTGTTTGGTGATATAATAAACCAGCAGGTATGTCTGTCTAGTACAGTGGTAATCAGCCAAAAAAAAATCCAAAAGAAAACCAAATATTTGAATAATACTCTTAAAAATTTATTGAATTCTCAAAAGATGTAACAAAGTGTAAACTGGGTTTTATCTATTTTGTATGTATATCTACATAAACAAAGAAAAATAACGGTTTAAATATTTCCTCTCCTTAAACTACGTTTTATTTAATTTCTTTATTAAACTCGACTTCTTAAATATTAAAATAAATTAACGCGTTTCTTACAACTAAAATTATTTTTGCATTTAATCATAGCTCGCGCGTGGTCGTTTTGAAATTAAAATTCAAATAAACTTTAAAAATAAAATGCAGCAATTATTTTTCAAAAATATTAAAAAAAAAAATCTGACGAAACGAGGTTTTAAAAAAAAAACTGATTTTTTTTAAAGTGGTCTTGGCACATAGCCAACGAAACAGAGGAATTAGAATCTACATATCTACCTTAACCTAGCCTCATCATACACCTAGTGGTCATGCTGTGATATATTTTTTTTAATTTATATTCAACGATACCTAGAACTAGTATTTGTTTTAAAGCTCTAACCTTAAAATGTTGGTCAAACTACCATTTTTAAAATCTCTTCTTACTTTCCAAAAAACCATAAACAAAAAACGGACTAAATCTAGGGCAATAAACTATTTGTTTTCGATTGGACTGAACCGGAAACATAATTTCGAAATAAGTGTCTTGTTCCCGATACCAGAGATTTTGTTTCTATTAAGCTATGGGGTGCCTCGTCTACATGTAGGAATCCACAGGATACCGTTCGGCCTCTTCCAACATGTGCTTAAAGTCCATGGGTCGCCCCGCGTTTCCGTTCATAGCAATCTTGGCGCCCACATGGTTCATGTTGGTGTTGTTATTGTTCGAATTGTTCTTCAAATGACCGTTCATCATGCTGACATGATGACTGATGGTTGGCACAGCTCCGGGCACGTTGTTCTCCAATTCGTTGAGGATCGCTTCGGTCGTCTCCGTTACATTTCGCATGGAGGTAGTTCCAGGTCGATTGCTATTCATGAATTCGGTTGGATTTTGATTTGGGTTGTTATTCAGTTTTTGGATGTGATTTCGGATGATTTTTTCAAACTCGCGTTGAACCGATGGACTATCGGTGTCGCCATCAACCTGGAGGAGGAACGGAGTTAGTCACGAAACTGATGAAATAGTCTAATACTCACGATGATCAATCTATTGCTATTATCCATGGTTTTGAGCATGGGTAGAGTTTGTTCCCGGAAGAGCTCCAGGCGTCTTCGGAACGATGAAACAGTGTCGTCGACTCTACCGCGACCCAATTGGAGTTTGGAGCAATCCAAGAGAATTATCGGCGGACGAAGCTTATACTAGAAAACAAAGAAACGATATTAGGACCTCGAAACATGGTTTCCCAAGTCCTTACTTTATTTTCGAAGTGTTTGACTTGTTGCAAGTTTCGCGGGTATCCGTCGATGATGATTCCACTCTTGTTCATCAGCTGCCGGATATTTTGGTCGAGTAGAGCACTAAGAAGCTTCTCCGGAACCATCTCGCCTGCGGTCAGGGCTTCCTTCACAGCATAGCTTTCCGTATTGGCTCTCGGCGCCGAATCGGTTATCGTCCTCAATATCCGTCCAATACTAAACACACAATTCCCATTAGTCAAAAATTAAAAAACCGCATGTTTCATCAAATTTGGTACCTCAAATGACCCCAGCCTGGATTTAGGCTGACGCACTTCAAACAGAGCGCCGCCTTATTACTTCCCGGTCCGCCAATCACCCAGATCACTGGCGGAATACTCGTACTATCTCCGACATTATTCAGAGCCGCCATTGTCATCGATATATTCTGACCCATCTGTGCCAAAATGGCCGGGCCAGTTGGCCGCGACGATGGACGTTGCTCATCAATCACATGACGATCAACGATGCCACTATCGTGAGCTCGATTTGTTGTTGCTGCAGATGTCCCGCGACCAACTGCAAGCTCTGTAATATTCTTCTCTTGACTAGGAGCAGTTTCAACACTAACTATACTGCCGGGTATGTCATTCATCCCTCTGCCCATACCTGTAACTCCATTCAGAATGGCTTCTTGATTCTCTAAGGCACTTAATATGTCTAAAACAGCGGTTCGAAAGTCTTTATATACTTCCGTTGGCGCACGTTCGCCATTTACCTGTATAAGAAATGTAAATTTTAAAAGGTTGCTTGAAGAGGTTGAAGAAAGATTGATCTTACCGCTAGAAGCATATCACTTTGATCGAAATAATCGGCAACTGGCATGACATTCTTAAAAAAGTTTTCTAATTCCATTTTGGCTAGCGAGAGAACTACATGACCTAACTTGGCTCCGTAATCGATTTGTTTTTGTAGAACTGATTGGCGCCAGGATATAAGAATTACACCGTTCACCACTTGAATCTGAAAAAAGAGATGTAGAGGTTAGCAATCGGAGTCGGTCGGAAGCTTGTATGATTTAGAGAGGGGGGAAGTTGACAAGGCTTTGGTATGCGAATTGGTTGTGTGTTGTTGTCAACCTTTAAAGGCTCTAAAGGTCGATTGTGACAAGTTGAACATTTTTTTAGAAAAAAGATATTTAAGACCACAATTTGGTATAAAGAGTTTCATACTTAAAAACAGGCGCATTCGGTATGTAAACATTTTTAAGGCTTTTTTTGACACCAAAAGTTTGGCTGAGCTTGTTATCAATTTAATCGAAGAGTGATAGGCCATCGACACCCTGCAAGGTCTGGTAACTATTGTTGAAATGATATGAATGGATTTTCCGACCTGAACTTAATAACCCATCATAGACCCTTCAGGTTGTAAAAGAACAGTTTTATAAGAACCATGTTCAAAAAGTAAAGGGAATTTTGTTATTTCTCAGATCGTATTACTCCAATTCCTGAGATTTTTTTACGGCTGTATTGACAGACATATCTGAAAAGTGCTTGTACATTACTAACCAAATCGGTTGCTTAGTCTACTGTCAGCTTTGAGTGTAACTGCATGTGGTAGTGCATGATCGCCAATTACATTCCGAGTCACAAAATGGACTAAAAAATTTACAGAATGTTTGGCTTGTTAATGGAGTAAGGTGCAGTAAAGTTAGATATAGCTTGGTGCGTCTCTTTAAAGTAAGGCTAGAGCTAACGGGTGCTGTAAGGGTTCAAATTCGTGGCGAAATAAAGACATGAAACCTGTTCGAAATGTTTGATGAAATATTTGGTAAAAAACAATACTGGCCTCAATATTCACCTTATATGGCCCATTATGAGTTACTTTCTGTTCCTAAAATAAGACGAACCTTAGGGGGACATCTTTTCGCAAGCCTAAATGAGATCAAAAGTGCATCGGTAAGAGATTTATAAACTATCTTGAAGACGGAGTCTTACAGAGACTTTGGGGATTGGACGAAGCGTTGGCATAAGTGAAAATATGGAATGGAGACTGCTCTAAAGAGGATGCTGTCTGTGTAGACGAAGAAGTAAAATTCTTTCCAAAAACCCACAATTCCTGGTATTTATTGAACATAACTCAATACGTTTCGACAATCGAATTTTTTTAAAGAGGGAAAGATTGCGCTTGATTGGGACAAGAGTGATATTGGAAGATGAAGTCGAAACGGTGGACAAGGCGTTAAATTACGTTATTTATATTGGAATTTGCTTTTTACCCTAAAGCACGTTGTTAAAGGTGTTTCCGTGTTCTTCTTCTCTTTATTCAGATATAAATCATAGAAATGTGTCACTTATGATTAATTTAAAAATAATGGTTGAAGGCAATACGACTCTTGCTCTCCTGATTCGGGTGTTTTCCCATTGGTTCCCATTTAGAAGGCCCACTTTTCTAAATTGCTCGCGCTGTGTTATAATTTCTTATCATCGTAGTCACATCGTCAGCTTTAAGTCCCAACTTGTCCTCGAGTTTCTAAAAATATGTCACATGCATGCGCGTCTTAAACGGCCCTAATTTTAGACTCTATAACCCTCTTCCTTCCGAGGGTCTTTAAGGCACCCACTTTATTCGACCAAAATTGAATGCAAGTCCACGGTGCCGTCTATGGCTACCATATCCGCTTCGAATTCGTATTGATTTGCATACGGCACGTCAGGTCTATCAACAGCTATTAACCCATAATGGGAACGGACGATGTTCAATTGATTTCCCGCAGTAAAAATACTCTAGAACCGACGACAATCATGTCGAAATGGGATATAAAGACGACTAGGACGATAAGAAACGATTGGAAAATCACCATCAAATCGGCTTGTCCTTGAATTCGGCTCTTTAAAGTCACACGAGCCGCATGTCCTTGAGCCAACCCCACCACCCAACGAAGTCCACTGAGCGCCTCGGGTAACGCGTGCAATTGCAATAAATTATTGAATACCTTCCACCCGGCCCACCATCTGTGGACAATCATTTTCGGAACTTGCCGCGGACTCGGGTATTTACATAACGCCACCGTTGATTACACACGCACACATTGGTACGACAGTTTTCTGGTTGGGTTTTGGTTGATTATAATTTATTGGTGTAAAGGTGAACGTTTTCGGTAGAGGGCCAGTAGCCGTATGATGTGAGCATGAGAGTGCGTGTGATAGAATCAAGGGTATATGGGTGTGGTGTAATTAGGGTTTTAGGACGAAGGACAATTGATAACTAACCTTTTCGGAATATTCTACAACGTCACGCATGGAACGTGGATATCCTGAGATGAGATACGCTTTGGCAGCAGGAGCCATCTTCATTTCTAACATAAGTACTTCCGTGACGGTCTTCGAGGATAACTGCGCAAAGTCTTGCATATCTACAATGCAAAATAGGGTCAGGTAGGAGGCGTTAGGTAACAAGTTAAAGCAAACTCACCATTACCCATCGCGTATTGTTGCAGGAGGTCCATCATGTTGATGTGTATGACACCACGACGTTCTTGCATGAAGGTGTCACAGTGTGTTACTTTTCCACTACCTGGGCCGCCTATAAATAATGAAATGAAACGAGTTAGTATCGAGGTTGATAGGAGAGGCTTTAAGGGATGCTTACCTAAAACAAATATCACTGGAACCTTTGGTGGATCGAATTTTATTTTGCCAGCGTTGTTCATTTCGATCGCTTGAATATTTGCTACGGAACCACGTTGACTGGCACTGATTTGGCGCCCGTTGCGTTTCCACGCTTCGCTGCCGGCTTCGTTTGTGTCCTGTGCCGTACTGGCATCTGAAATAGAGAAGACAGAATAATATTTATAACCTAAACCACAACATGTTTATAGGAAATAAGATGCATGCAGCTCTATGGATCAGAAGCTCTTAAGTTAATAGAGCTTGGAGTAGGCCTTATGGTGCTCTTATACATATATATCCTATCCCGAAATAATAAGTAGACATGAATGAGAGTGTAAATGTCTCATGACAAATGATTTAAATTTAGCCTTCAAGCTTTTCAGCCTTTTTGTTAAATTTTGATTTTTAGAACCCGAATTTGATCAAAAAAAAACAAAACGTAAAAAGCAACACTTTAAACAAAATTTGGTACAAATGCATATTCATACCATCTTTTAGAGTACAGACTCGGTAAATAATCGACCTTAGGGCCCTGAATGTTGTGGGAAAAATTGCGTCACATTTCTAATTTTGGTACAAAAAACCCAAATTTAGTACGTTATTTTCGAAATTAACTTATAATTGTTTACAATCTTTTTCAGGAAATATGTACGAGTATAGTATATGATGTCTGACTTTGCCATACAAGAATTGTTTTTGATACAATTGTACAAATTTGGCACATTGGTCTACTTTAGTTCAACTTGCTTGTGCATACCCCAAAACAGAAGGCAAATTCGAGAAACTATTATATTTCAAAACGTACGATAGTTTGCTTTGCGTTAGTAAAGGTCAAAATTGTTATCTAAGTCCATCTGCGTCCATGAAGAGATTTTGTAAATTTGTAAGAAAAACATTTTTGGCATATCAAGTTATATTTGGTACAAAACATACAAACACCTAGTTTCGCTTTTCCCGAAAATTATATAAGACCAAAAGTATCAACATCAAATGTTCAAATTTAAATTTGGTCCAAAACTTTGTTATTTTTTTAGACAACATTTAAGATTAAATTTGGAACCAATTTATAATCAATTTTAGTACATCTCAACTCTTAGAATTTTATTTTGAAAATTGAATTATGGCAAAATTTGTTTTGCCATTTAGTGAGTTCTGGGCCTAAAAGTCCCAAAATCAAAGTGTTATATGGAACTTTCAAAAGATAATAAATTATTATCCGGCAAAGGGTGTCATTTTAATTTCGTGCCATTACCTGTTTCTTATCGTTTGATTCTTAATGCGATGACTGTTGATAAGTGAAAACTAAGAGGTTATCAATATACCGAAATTATATATGTAGTGTGCGATATGAGAGTGCGATCGGACTTGGGCTAATCTGTAATCCGTTAGCACTGAATTTTGTATGACGATCGTGACCTACATACTTATAAGGCCAAATTAATACAAGAACTTAGTCAAACAGACCGTGCACAACATTGAACTTTTGTTGATTAAGTGTTGGAAATAAGTTCACAAGATTATGATTTTTTTATGAAATTATTCTCAGTGATGAGGCTTGTTTCCACCATCTCTAACCTCTCCATCCGCAATGAATCGCGGTTTTAAGACTGACTATGGTTTCAGTGATTAAAGCATGTAAGCACACGATGTTGACTGATTTTTCTACCCAGGAACTGTTGTACATGCTACTTAGCTAGTGAGACGATGGCTTTCTGCATGGCCAATTTCCGGGAAATTTTAATAAGCCACTCAGTTCGCGCGATATGCACCATAGTTCTTTCCTTTTCCAATGGATAACTATTCGGAAGCAGAGCCAAAGTGACCTCAGAGTACTTTTCCTGAAAACTATTGCATTTTTTTGCACTTCTGATAAACACTTTTTCTATAGCCTTGGGCTATATCATCATCGTCTTTTCTTTTCAGTTTTGGGAAGATAAAAAAGTCACAGGGGGCCAAGTCCGATGATAACCGTGTTGGAGGTATGATTGCGCTATCATTTGTGGCCAGAAAACTATGCATAGACAAAAATAACTGAGCTGGTGCATTATCGTGATGCAACAGTCATCCATTTTTTCCCCACAAATCCGGACATTTTCGGCAAGAACTCATAATGAGCCAAGCCATTGTAATTGAAGAAAATATGACAAAAACTTTCACATTTTACTTGGCGTGCTTTTCGGCTCTTTCTCGTCGCTTCCATTAGGATGATAGGGCTCTGGTTTCGACTACATAACTATATAATTATGTTTTTTCACTAAGAAATGAAAGGGTGACGACCCTTTCCAACCAATCTGGATCGTCATTCCCGTCAGCTCCTGTGCGGTGCACGTGAGACGATTCGTATGGTCAAAATTTCGTAAGACGTGACCTAACCGATATGCCAATATGCTCAGCAACTTTTCTGACAGTGATTCGAGTATTCTCATCGCCAGGTACACAACTTTTTTGAAAATCAAACGTAATATCCAAAATTAATGAGAACGTCAACATACGTATATCAGAGAACATGTATACTAACATAAGGCAAAATATTATAAAATCGAATGTAAAATTCGCGAAAATCAAAAAGTAACTTTAATTTTTGAACAAACTTCGTAAATCTTTCTCGGAAGTTCGATAAAATTCTAATTTTCTATTATGAACCTTATGTATCAAGAGCTTCACGAAAGACTTAAAATTTTGTAATGAATTGTTGGAAAAAAATAATAAGGGAAGGTGGCCTTTACATGGCAACTCTAAAACTGGTTTAAAGTTTACAATAATTGCCGGCCATTATTGTTCTAAAAAATAGAATGGGGTAACTGAACCGAGCCTCTCAAAGCATTCACCTATGATGTTAAACTACTGTTCTGTAAAGAGTTCATTGTTTGACCGGGCTATTGGGTTGTTTACTCTCAGGAATACTACATCAATTGCCTCATTGAAAATATCGAATTATTAAAAAAGAAAGTGGTCCGCTTCATTGAGATTATAATTCAATCAAAAAATCATCTCCCATGGCGGAATAACCTTATGTTTCTTAAGGACTTCACTTTATAGTCGCTGTTTTCACTAAAACCATTGAATCACAGAAAACCATCACACTTTTTCCTTTTTAAGATTTAGCTTGACAGCTTAAATAGCACTGCATTGCCGTCACTCAGTCGACCACTTACTTCTAAAGAAACCAACAATCACTGCTTTTAGTGTTGCGAACTTCATCCACACTCTCTCACTCGCCTTTCACACCTAAAAGAAAAATCCGAAAAAAAAACAAAAAGAAACACAAAAAAGAACAAATTCTCAACCCGACCTGATCTGGATTCGGTGACAACAAACCTACGAATAACACCCTGTGCACTTACCAACAGGTCATAACCCCTCCGGGCAATGCGTCTTGGACCTTGATTTTAAAAATTAATTCTCAATACCCACTGCGTTCTACATTTTTCAATCGAACGCTTTCCTATTTAGATTCTACCATGGTGAGCGGTGTTTAATTGATTATGACTAGGAGAAAAGGACGAGATATCACGCAATGACACCGCGTTGACCTGGAAAATATCTGTTCTCATGTCCTTATAATTTAGGCAATTAGAACTTGGGCGCATGTATTATTTAATGAGTGTTGCGTTATTCCTTTCTTATTTATTTTATGTAAATGGAATGGAAGGATGGGAATGATGAATTGGGTTTTTTGTGGGATTTTCAAATGCGTCGCATTTTATTGGGGCTCATGGGCGTTCATTAGGAGAGTTGGTTGGTTTTCTCAGAACAACACTTAGATTTTAGTGCATTTCAGAGCCAATTCTAGGTTGCATTAAGAGCCTATCTGAGACTGTTTATATTGAACTGGTTGTGGTAACTTTACCGTAGAGTTTAAAGTTTAGTATCTCTACCAGACCCTATTTGACGAACGTGAATAACTAGTCAACTATAACATTTAATTTTGCCCTTTATTCTCAAACCTTCAGGGAAGGCTTTGGACTTCCATAAACGGCGAAAAGGATAATGATATCGGCCCACCATAATTACCATTCAATGGCGTTTACCTGGTCTTATGGACATCAATGTTCTGGAACATGTTAGCTCCCTGGTCAGGAGCAATTGTGTTCCTTAAAACTATTTCATTTAGGTCCCAAATCGGTCTAAAACACACATTTTTAGGTTGTCGACTTAATCAAAATTTTCTACACTTTTTGTGGAGCTGCTGCCTAGACAAGCAACGAGGTCATATGAAGAGCAGTTGACGAATTCTATTATTTTAAAACAGTTCGAATTTATTTTTTTTCAGGGGGTTGAGCCGACTCAAGAGATTTACATTCTATCTTGAACGTACATATTGTTCTACCAGTTAAGATGGCCCGGATCTGGTCACATCAAAAGTTCCACCAGAACTCTGGCCAGAAATAAAAATACAAAATGTAACCGTAAGCCAGCCCTCAAGCCATGTTTCCAATTTCGCCTCTTTTTCTCCAAAAGATTGAACATCACGAGTAGCATGGTCCCAAGCCATAAAAATCAAAGCCCCTATGTGCACTAAAAAAATCAATGTCCGAGCATTTGGTACAAGAAAAAAAGTACATATATGAAACCAGGACATTCCATCTTCTTACCTACACCATCCCAAACCGGCGTAAAATGGTGCCCTGTCGTGAAGAACATTTTATCATCTATCCTGCTCTCTTCTGAGAAGATTCAAAAATCATCTCCTTTTCGATGACTTGGAGGATCTGTCAGTGACCACCAAGTAAAATTCCTCTTACTTCGAATGGCTTATTGGACTCCGGACATATCTCCCTTCATCGTTGCCATATGATACATTGGCTTTACAGCTGCAACTTTGCAGAAAGGGAAATTAGCTTTTTTCGTTTCTTTGACAATTAAAGATTAAAATCAATGGAGTGTCTTACTTTTGACATACTCGAGTGATTCATCCTCTATCACTTTCAGTCTCGGTTGAAATCAAGCATACCCAAGCTATATTAAAAAAATTGTTATCAGCTCGCCGGGAGTCAAGCTACAATTTCAGGTATTTTACCTCGAATTTTGCAGACTTTTACCTCTATGTCTGGAACCACAGTAGCTAGGGTTCTAAAACCGGTCGCTATGAGCTCAGAATATAACACGGCTAGGTTTCAGACTTATAGCTACTCGGCAAGTTTGGTTTGACATATGCGTACGGACGAACAGACGGACAGACAGGAAAGCCTTTGCATAAGTCCCTACCCCAGCTTTGAAAGGTAGAAGACTAAAATTACCTTAAAAAGCGTTATGGTTGTGATTTCATAAAATTTTGGAGCCAACCCGTTTTGTATTATGATCGCCAGGTGTTCACTTATGTTAACCTTTGGGAGTCTAGTGACCACATATTACGTTTGGGTCATTTGAGTTGAGTTTTTTTTAAACCAACAGGCTTAAGACAGTCAATTTTTGAATATGGACCGATTTTCTTCGCTACATTTAAATACTGGTATTTTGATTTTCAGGTATGGGAATCCGCCGTTTTTTTTTTGTCCCAAAATTTGAAGGTTTATTTTCAAAAATTGTTTTTTTGCTTATGTTTGGAAGCATCGTCCACCTCTAGCAACAAATTGTGTACATCTTTTTGGCTACCTACGAAGCCTGTTTTGGAAAACTGCATATCTTATGAGGCGGGGCGTGATTAGAACGAATACTTAGCTCCATCGGAAATACTTCTATCTGCTCAGCTAGACCATGTTTTATCGATCGGAACAGGTGGTAATCGAGAAAAGTCTGAAGAACATGGTAGATATGAAAGCATGTCACATTTCACTGTTTACAGGTAGGTTTTACCGACTTCAGGAGGATGTGGTTTGTCATGAATTTGTTCATATTGTGGACACTTTTCTTTTATTGTTAGGCTAAGACACATTACTTATGCTCGGTAACCAGGTCTTCTAACTCATACAATGTTTGTTAGGTAGGCTGTTGGTCGTGTATTAGAATGTTTTGATAGGTATTTGCCATAATTTTCCTAGTGAGAGTTTGAGTCCGTACATTTTTCTCTTGAGTTCCGAATGTTGGGCAATAAATTGATACCAGCAGCAGAGTGAGGTTTTAATGCATAGGTTTGGATCAGGTAATGACTAACGAAAAGTCTTAATGTACTACTCAAATGCACAAGACGGTTTTTGGACAACCACCCTTGGAGAGTAGTGAACGTACATCTTCGACACAAACCATTAAAAAAAAAAAAAAAGGAAGGCAAACAGTTCGGACGGGATGCTTCTTTAAGTTGAGTATTTTACTCTTTTTTACAATGTTTGTTCAAGAAATAAGGTGACTTTTTATATTTTGCTAGTTAGGTACATTCGATTTTCGATTTTTCTTTTTTCGCAATGGTGGTACACATGTATCCTAAATGTTGAGATTGTCCGCCATTTTGGATAGTTAATTTGTTTTCCACAGAAATTAAAGTGAATGTTTTGGCGTGCTTGGTGTATTTTTGCTATTGAAAAAATCGATCAAAGAATCTGTATTAATTTCTGTGGGAAAAATTAAATTAAGTATTTTGGTGATATTTGGTGAGCCTAGTCTCAGTAAATAAAAAAAAATGGCCGAGAAGATATTAATGACCATGTCCACTCTGGAGTCCGCAGCACGTTAACAACGTATGAAAACGTTGAAGCAAATTGTTATGAAAGATCGTCAAATCTCCATCAGAGCAGTTGCTGAGGATACAGGCATACTAGTTGGCTCATGCCATGAAATTTTTTCAGACTGCTTGGGCATGAAACGTGTGTCATCACTGCGATGATGTTCCATAATTGCTAAATCTTAAACGAAAGACCCGTTGCATTAGCATCGCTCAGGAGCTGTTGAATGACATGAATGATGACCCCGATTTGCTAGAAGAAGTCATCACTGGTGACGAAACATCTGTAAAAGGTTATGGCGGCGAAATCAAAGTCCAATCATCCCAATGGAAGGGACCAGAAGAGTCAACACAGAAACCAGCACGCCAAGTCCGGTCAAGTATAAAAGGTTTGCTTATTATTTTCTTCGATTACAATAGCGTGGTTCATCATCGGTTCTTGCCGGAAGGTATATAACCCCGAATTTATGAGCCGTTTGCGTGAAACAAAACATCCAGATTTGTGGGAAAGAATTTCATGTGTGTTACTTCATGACATAGCACCCGCTAACTCATTTGCTTCTGCGTAATTTTTTTGCCATAAATAATACCGTAATCATGTCTCAGTCATCGTAGTCACCACTTCAAGTTTTTTTCTTTTCTCAAAGCTGAAAACTGAAAAGACATGAAACGACAGAGATTTTGCTACAACTGAGGAGATAAAGACAGCATTGCTGGAAGAGCTCAAGACAGTACCAAAAAGCGGACTTCAGAAGTGATTCGACTATTAGAAAAAGCGTTAACGCAAATATATTACATTTTGGGCGGATTACTCTGATGGGAAGTAAATAGATTTGGATGAATATATAAATATTTCCCGAGAAAAACTAAAAGTCACCTTATATTTTGAACACACCGCGTATGTCGAACTAGTCTTTACACTTTCTGTTGCTTTGGATTATCGCGGCTACCTACTCGTAGAAAAACGTCGTTCGACGTTTCTCGGCTTCAAGTTTTCTCGTTTTTGGATCAATCAAAGGAAATGACTAATCGATCTACGGCCCAAGAATCTGAAACTTCTTGTTGCATTGGTCATGGTCTTGATCCATTAGGTGCTCTTTGTTTCCACGTCGAAATCACAGTTTTGCAGTATTGACGTTTTTTCGTTTTGTTTCGTCGTCGTCGCAACACATTTTTTTCAAAAAGAAAGCCTCGTTGATAATTTTTCGACGCCCCCCAGCTCAAAGTCTTTCGAATTG
This sequence comes from Merodon equestris, assembly GCA_958301585.1. Classification (NCBI taxonomy): domain Eukaryota; kingdom Metazoa; phylum Arthropoda; class Insecta; order Diptera; family Syrphidae; genus Merodon; species Merodon equestris. The sequence continues at coordinate 6,020,176 of OY284417.1, read as the reverse complement.
AAGTCAAAAAGCAATATGGGGTCGATCAAAATTCATTGATGAGGAATTGTCGACATTCCTGACCCGTCACACACCTAATCTGATATGTCACATTCTTTGGAAGAATATTTTGACCATTTTTAAGATCATTTGAGTCGTTATACCTGTTTAAAGGTGGGAAATCGGGAAATGTGTCTTGTTGTCGGAACACCTGGGATCACCATATAATACTCCCGCCAAGCATTACCATACCCATTCTCACCCATATGAGTCGTACCATGCCCTCCCCGCTTAGTGTCAGTAATTAGTCGACGTAACAAGAGGAAGTACTTTAAGTCCTGTGAGAGTTGTATTACTTGTTATTAAGTGATTGTCTGAAATTGGTAAAATCTCAATCCGCATTGTAAACTTGCTCCTTTTAAGCAAATTGCCCAATCGACTCCACTTTGAATACAGACACTGGATGTGACCACACTCATTGGCAATTTCGTATTTCCACGCAAGCGACACTACACCGGTTCGAGGAAATTATGAAAATTGTGTTCACCCCTCAACAGGTGTAATAAAGTCCATAACCGTAATCGCCGCCATAATTCCACACTTACAAGGTATAGCCATCATTTTTCCAACCATTATGTGTACAAACATTCGCCCGAGGCAATTCGTTGTTATTTTATTGTTCTCCGGAATGAAAACAAAGTTGGAATCCGCAAACAAAACAACCGACTTCCCCACGTCGGTCTACGAGTGGACGCTTCTATATACGCTTCTGTTAGGGACGCTCCAGCACGTGCATTTAATTCATTTCTTTTTCCAATTGCTCTTTTCTGCTCGGTACGAGACCAAGTTGTGTGGAAGTATGCGGTGTAGGTTTTGCCGGGGCTGTGGAAATGTATAAGTGAGCAACTGCTAGACCGCCCTAATGATATATCACGAAAGAGGGCAATTTCCTATTGATTTTCTAGCAAATGTACTTGCAAGTCAGCCAGATACCAGGTATGTGTGGCGTTGTCGATTTCGTTAAGAATGTCCAATGCTCCCTTTTCACAATAACGATAAATGACACATAAACCACAAAGCCACACACTGGACACCGCCGAACACTGAGACAATGAATAGTGGATACTGCGAACATTGGACACTATGTAAATGTAAGTGATAGCCTTGAACCACACACTAGTAAATCGACGGGAAGAGAGCGTTGGGTTGGATTTGGTTGTTACCAACAACCTTCGTCTATGACCTTAAAGGGGCGAAACAGGATAATCGGAAACAGGATTGGTATCCGGAGTTTTTGCTCGATGTCGGCTCACCGTGCATAGATAGGAAGTGATTGGCGTTCGAGGTAATCAATGGAGATATCTATGTGGTTGTGGGCGGGTGAGGTTGAGTTGTTAAAGCTATACCGCTGACGGGGAAGTGAACAAAGGTAGAGAGCAACATACGATTAATGAAGCATCCTCTAAGGGAAAAGGGTTTATCGATAAGGACAATGGTAGACAATGACGGTATCAATTTTTGTGTCTATGTTAATTATAAAAAAAAAAAAATAGGACTGAGAAGGCACCCTTGAGGTGCCGCACTTTTGGACACCCTGACATTTAACAATACGACATATTGGTGTAGTGAGTAATTTAAAGGTGTTGAAGGAAAGATAGTAAGTCGAGCTTAAAATAAAGCAATAATGACGAAGGGGAAGAAGACGTTATTCGGTAGTGTGAAGAAAAATGTAATCCCAAGGATAGAACTGTCAATTGCGAGTGGTCATGGCTAAGGAACTGAGACATTTGGATTCAATCGTGAGTGGTCATGGCGAAAGAACTGAGACATTTGGCTCAGTTCGTAAGAATAAAGTGGAGCTAGTCAAAGGAGAAAGGGATGTGTACGGTGTGTGTATGACGGAAATATAAATTAAAATCAGTCAGGAGGTTGAAAATTTGACTTTAATTTCAGAGGATTTTTTTGGGACACGGATTTTAAGAATTCAAATAGAATCGAACAATAAAGCCGTTGAGAGTTAACCCATCATTAGTCCTTCGACTTGAACTAGGAAAACCTTGCTGACACCCAACGGAGTTTAATATGTGAATAAAATAGGCATCATTAGCGCTGTCATAAAGGCATAGTGAACAATGTTTATATCGGTAAAATTTTGACGCAAAGCAATGCATCGGTAATAAGTATCAGCATGTCAGTCATATTCTTGCAATGTCTAGTGAATTCCACGAAAAGCAGCTTACTGATAAGAAAGAAAATTAGCATCTAATGCTTTATGAGGGTGGCAGTGTGCCTATATCAAGAAACGGAAAGAGTACAAGGCTATCTGATCAACCTTGAGGCACTCCAAGGAAAGTTAAGTGTGATGCATTTTTTTGACGTACAATGTGGGTATTAAAGAGGAGACGGTTAAGAAAAAGAAGAAATGTAAGTGTGTTCAAAAAGAATTGATAATTTGGTGGTTTGTTAATGACCAATGAAGTACCTTTGTCAGCGGTCAAAGAGGCCAAACATTTTGATATAAAAATGAAATAAAGTGAAGCCAAACTTAAACAATTTAAAATATGATGTTTGTAGAGGAGCAATAATAGGACTTAGAAACGGTATAAGAGCTTCTAGATATGCTGAAGATGGTGAGAATCCTGGACGTCTCATGCCAATCTCCTTACGAGGGTGGTCCGATAAGTACAAAAGAAAAACAAAAATTTAGGAGAAATGGCGATTTATTTTTCAATATAGTCTCCTTTTAGGTCGATACGCTTGACCCAGTGATGCTGCAACTTCTTTAACGCGTCTGAAAAATACGTTTTCTCGAGGTCTGCAAAGTAGGCCTCCGTGGCGGCGATGACCTCCTCATTCGACTGAAATTTCTGACCAATTTGGCCGTGGCTAGGGCGGAGGTGTGAGCCGGTGCGTTATCATGGTGGAAGAGCAATTTTTCTTCGCCAAGTGGGGCCGTTTTTTCTTCAATTCGGCCCAATAATTTGGCATAGTGCAGCCCTGTGACCGTTTTGCTCTTCTCCAGGTAGTCGATGTGGATCACACCTTGTGAATCCCAGAAAACGGTGGCCATCACCTTTCCGGCCGATGGGACAGTCTTTGCCTTTTTCGGAGCACGCTCGCCGGGTGATGTCCACTGTTTCGACTGTTCCTTGGCCTCTGGTGTGTACCAGTGGATCCATGTTTCGTCGACTGTCATGAAACGATGCAGAAACTCCTTCGGATTGCGCTTCAAGCGTCAAACACTGCTCTGAAGTGGTCTCACGGCTGCGCTTGTTGTCCGGAGTGAGCAAACGTGGCACCCATCGCGCCGACAGCTTTCTCATGCCCAAAATTTCGTGCAGGATATGACCCACGCGATCGTGGATTTTTGTCACGTTATCCTCCGTGGTAGCCGTTTTCGGGGCACCTGGACGTGGCTCATGAAAAACCGACGTGCAACCACGTTGAAACTCGTTAAACCAATTTTTGATGGTCGCCATCGAAGGAGAAGAATCACCGTACAGAGCTCCAAACGCTCTTTGATTTCGCTACGCGATTTCCCTTCCAAAAACCAGAATCGAATCACCGACCGATATTGATCTTTTTCCATTTTTCTAAAATCCGCGGACACTCCCGCTTCCAGATGCGGTCAAAACAAAACTACGAGTCCGATCCGGCTGGAAGTAGCCGTCTACTAGAATGTACTACACGAGTGTAAGTTCTGTTGCGATACTGGCGCCATCTGGCGGTGAGGCTAAGTACTTATCGGACCACCCACGTAATACAGAACAGAAAGAAAACAGGTTTAATCGAGCAACCTTGAGGCATGCCAAAGTTGATGTAATTGTTGGTAATGGAAGGAAAACAATCTTTAGAAAAGGCTGGAGCTGGAAGGTAAATATAAATGTCGCACGTGATAAGAACTTGTAAGTTAAATGGCCGTAACTCAATGTTCATTTTCCATCGTTTCACAGCCTTAAGACTAGATCGAAATGAAGTAAATTGGGTGCTTTATGAATAGAAGGAAAGAGACTATAAACGTTATAAGGAAAATGCTGCTCCAGCGACAAGAAAGGAAAGATTGTCAGCTTAATCCATCTTCATCGATCCATTACAACAATCTAAGATCAAGAAAATCACTGGTGAACAGAGGCATCACAATGGATGGATTGAAGCTCTATGTGTATTTAGTGGAATGGGCTCAATATAATATAATTTGATCCGTTGCATCCAAGTACATAATTCGTTTGAACCCAGAAGAAGGGAGAAGAGAAGAAGAGAATTTTGAATCATCACAGCCTCCAGCCATATATTGCTCAGGTCGTTAAAACTTACCTAAAAACACTGAAATGTAAGGTTCTACCCCATCCGCCTACTCCATTTTGTTCCGATCAATGACACATGGCCTTGCTGAGCAGCACTTTTGACCTTTCGAAGAAGCCAAAACTTGGTCGGTTCATTGATTTGTAATCTCTCAACTCACAAGTTGTAGCTAGGGATGGATAATGCTTTCAAAAATAAAAATGTAACCATTTTCCCGACATAAGCCTCCAATTTTTTGTATAACAATTGATGTGGATTAAACATTCGAAACAGAATTGGAAGAGGCATAAACGTTGCATGTCGATAATTGAATTAAGTGCTTAGATTATGGTTAAACCATAGGGAAGCGTTTACGTGTCCCAACCTTACACAAAAGTGAATTAAGGTTGAATAGCATAATAAGGGAAAGAGGAAAGAAGAGTTAGCAATGCAACCTGTCGAAAAAAGTTTAGGCTATCGCAGCTTACGATAAAAGGACTATCCATTGATGGGATCAATGATCTGAACTACTGACTAGTGTTCGTCGATTAACGCAATATTTTTATAATTTTATCATCTAACAAAGTCTCATAGCAAGTTTAGTATTTTTGGCCAGATAGAATGGGATTGATTACAAGCAATGCGAAGGAACTTATCGTGTTTCATTATTTTTGACACTAAAAAGGAAATTGTGCCAATAGCTTTGTCGCGTGATAGCCTGTATGACCCAAATCTCAAAAACGGGAGGATAAAATCGACCCCTTTCGTTAAAACCTCTCCTCATAACCCACTTAAAGAAGTCCGTCCTACCTTTTTGGCGCTAAAAATCAGCCCAGTCGTAAAATTATTTGCCATTTGCCTAAAACATAAAACTTTCCATTCACGATATAAATACTACAAGTAGGCCAGTCACGCAATTGGGGACGTCATGACCAACCGAACAGTCTATTTGCATGTGCATATGTAACGATGCAGTCACAGTGCGTGATGCAATCATTATTCGCGGAAAACATAACAACAAAAGCGAGACAATAATGCCGCCGCATTACAAGCAATTACAACAAATTTCAATTAATTTCATGGCAATTAATGTTTGGTTGCTATCAGATATCCTTGAGCACCGTGATACGACATATATGGTGGCTGGATCACGATTCTTTTATACAGTTGTCGGGCATAATGGTTTAGAAATTGTTGGTTTTATAAGATAATTTCACAGTGTCCTTGGCGGGCTTAATTTGGTTAAATTGACGGTAGGCTCGAAAATTCGGCTTTTGAAGGTTGGAAAACTTATCGTTTTAGATTAGTTGGTAATTGTTACTGGTAATAAGTTGGTCTCACTGGCGCCGCCCTTTTCCAGATATTATAAGAATGATGCATGAACAACTAGAAAGCAAACACCGTCAGCTCAAGAAAGTTTACATAGCTAAAAGTGGTTAAAACGGGATTGAACCTATATTTAATTTCTTCAAGCTGTCTTTTGAAAGATAGTCGTCAAAGACAAAATTTGTATTAAGGGCTGGGAATTGTTTGTAAAGCTTTTTAAGCCTTTCACTTCATTCATATGTATTATGGGTCCCAAGAGAATTGCCGGCGTGTCAGCAACGTGATTATCGACTGCGATTCCTATAAGCTTAGCCTCAGAAATGTCGGAAAAAAGGGATGTGAAGAGAATTAAAGCCGAATGGGTAAGATGTGAAAATAGACCGTTATCTTTAGACCTACCACCGCAGAAAGCCTCTGTCCAACGTCAAGGAGTGAAAGTCGTGATTACCGTAGGTAATGTCATAAGCCTTAATAGGCGATTTCTCTTCTTCTTTTAGAAACATTATCGGAAGTTTGATTATATCGTGGACTGAGCTCGCTTAAGTAGCCTTTCCATGCGACCAGGTAGTCTACCTAATGATGAGTCCACTTAGCCTCATTTAGCAGAAAATAAACTCTGTAATTGTCATCGACTGAAAAATTCCCAGAAATGGCTCTATGACCTGCCGGCTAGAGGGGTTAATTGTCTAATTACACCGTCCAGCTGGTAGGTCATGCGTTATTAATGATTGTAAGTAAGCTTAAGCTGATAATTTCTAGGAATTTCATCATGACCTCGCTCTGTGTACGCTTGAGGCTTCGTTATACAAAATTATTGCATTCGCTTAAGCCGTGTCATGGCATCTATTTTCACCTAAAAAGGCTATATGAGTGACTGGAAAACATCATCAGTCTTAAAAAAATAAATTCTACAATTCAGCCTTGAAAGAACAATCTTTGTCTTTTGAAAATATTGCAGCTCGCTCAATACAGTGTAAAATTTAGGCTTCCATCCTCACCCCGTGTCCTTTCGCTATTAAACTTAGGTCCACGAAATTTTAAAAAGTGTATTTGTTTTTACTATTTCAATTAAACCTCTGACTCGCTGTTGTTGACAATTTTTTGACCCTATATTTGGGACCACAGGAGCATCTCGAGACAGTGACTAAACAAAATGTTGGTAAAATTAGAATACGTTGCTTCATTCTAGGCAAGAAAGGCATTGGTACAATGATGACGTTAGAATTTGGCACGCTCATACAGTGAGTCACGGATAATCGGATGAAAAATATTATTTTTTTCATACAAGATTTTCACATAAAATATTTTTTCATACAACAGGTTAAGCCAGCCACATTTAAAATAGGATAAGATCAAGGTCTTACGTTCAAATCAAAACACCGACTGCTCGCTTAGAAAAAAAATTATCTGTGGATCCTTGTGAAGTCTCTCTGACCTCTTCTCGCTTTTTGGTCTATATTACACCAGTGCATTTGCGTGTTTTCTTTCTTAAAACCAAGATTCATTCAAAACCCTTATTCTTGTGAGCCTTTGCATTTATTGTATAATAAAATCCTAAGTATTGAAAAACAGAATTTCATGACATGACCTATACAACGTATATGTCCCAATTCCCAAAAAACAAATCCAACGGTGCCTGACACAAGTAACATTGGGTTAGCCTAAAACTTACTCAAAGGAATCGAATGCCTATAGACACCAAAAAGACGTATCGTCACCGCCCTATATAGACATACACTACCATATTCGAGATCACGGAAATGGATAAGGAATTCTCACTTACCTGTGTCTAAACAAATACCCATTATCCATTCGGTAGCCAGTATAGCGCAATAGCTTTACAAATGTTGCCTTCGTTCCTCTCACTTCTATCGAAATATATAAAAAAAAATTCACCGAAAACGTCCTTAATCCTTCAGCTGAGCTAAGTTTTCATCCACTCGAATGCTCATTTTCTAGCTGTTTTCTTATTATTATTAACATAAAAAACAGTATAATCGTCCTGTCGAGGACACAATCACAGTTCGCACTATATGATCGGCAATGAATGCAAGCGAAATACAAAAATTTAACTGCGATTCACTATGATAAAGGATAACGCGTAAAAGCAGTCCCAAGTCCCGAATTGAACTGACATTCATCGATGACAAAGCAAAACTTTTACTTACAAATGTCCATTGCTTCAGCTTTTTCAACCACTTGCCCGTGTTTTCTATTTTGCTGTCTCATCAATTATTGATGGATTATAGCAGTTATGCTTTGAGGTCCACATACACAGCGGTATGCGCGAGTAACGTACATACTTAGGAATGCACATTTGTTTCGGATTTTGTCTCTTAGTGTCTATCCAAGTGTGGGTTAATGATGGATGTGGCCGGTTGTGTACGTGGTTTATATACTAAATGAAAGTATCACAGTGGTCGTGCATGGGAGAGTCGTGAATAAGGTGGTACACTCGATTGGGAGAAAGTTGACAAGCGGCTCTAAGGCATGCTTGAACAGAAGCTCGTGCGTAACTGGATCGTGTTACTGTCATGTGTGACAGACTGGGCTGGTCAGACGAATAGAAGGCTGGGCACGATATTGGTTGATTAAGGCTTGTAAAAGGGATGCAGTGAGGTATTCCGTGGTATTTGGCCGTAGGTACAGAACGTGTGTTAAATTAAGTAAGCATGAGAAACAGCAGGTGTTTAAATTGGGAGTACATGAACTGGGCGAGTATTTTTAGGACGCTGTTCTAGTTGGTTGTACGGTGTTGGGACTTCGCATGTATGTAAGTGGGTTATTATTTGTTTAAAACGATTAGACCGTAGATGAGTGTCTGGCCCCTCAGAACCACGTGTCAGCTTGATGAAAATTGTATTACAGCACAGCATGCCGGTTTTGCCTTAGTCCAACTCGCTATCCAAACCCTTTTCCTCGACAATGTTGTATGTTTTGCCTAGCAGAGCCAGATCATACGATTAAAATAATTTTCAGAAGGAGAACAGCTGCAGCCACCATCAGCCCAGATAGTACTAATCCAGAGACCACATATCACGACAGCAGGAATCCAATCACCGTCGATCCGGACAGCACCGACCAAGCCGGCAGGACCAATTCAGACAGCAGGAATGCAGTCACCTCCGACTCAGTCACCACCGACCGGGCAGCACAGACCTAGGCAACACAAATCCAGAGACCACCATCCAAGACGACACTAATCCAGTCACCACCAACTCAGAGAGCACAAATCCTATAACCACAGATTCGAACAGCACCAATCTAAAAGGCGCTAGTCCAGCCACCGCCGATCCGGACAGCGCTGACCCAAGTGGCATAAATCCAGAGACCATCATCCTAGTCAGCATCAATCCATACAGCACCAACCTGGACAGCAATGACCCAGGCAGCACGAATCCAGAGACCATCAGCTTAGACGGCACTATTCCAGACACCACCGAAGCCGACAGCATTACTCCAGCCAGCATCAATCCGGAGAACACTAATCTAGTTACCTCCAATCTAGACAAGGCAATTCAGCCACTACCGACCTACACGTAAGTAACATCAGTTCAGACAACACTGAATCAGACAGTTACCACCGACCTAATCACCAACTGGAGAAGATTTTTTGACGCACTCAGGTACTGTTAATCCATCCAGCTTGTCTCCCAATTTTAAGGCTTTATGTTCCAAGAAATTGTGGGGAGGTAGGTAGGTGCTTCCAACCAGGCTTGTCAACTTTGCTAATAAGGGCCCATATCATCAAAGCAGAGTCTAAAATAATCCACTATGAGCAAGCAGCTTGTCGCAGGTCTTTGACGAACCATGTAAGCTTAATGTAATGCCCATTAAGCAGTAAATTCCTTTTTGAGTATAAGCAGGAGGGTTTCTATAGATCTCCTTGGTTAGCCTGGAGGCTCCGTGCCTGGTCTTGAATGACAACATGCATGAAAGCAACCGTGTCACTGGTTGCAATCGAGGTGCCATCAGAACTTATTGGAATATTAAGCATGGAAATAGGGTGGACCCTATATTCCCATTGTTGTCCCTTGAAACTTAAAGCCTTTCAATCCACAAAGTCCACCTGCCATATGGGACCTAGTCAAACACAAATCATACATTTCCCGAGCTGCACCCAACTTAACGGTGATGACGTTGTTACGACATCCGCATCCGCATGTCGTCCGCATGACGTCCCATGCCCAATAGACCGCCAACCATGAATCCATTCAAGTCATGCGCAAAATATTCCGACAAAGCCCATACCCCAGTCGACCCCAGCCGAATGGTTGCAATAATTCTGCAAGAAATTCCCATTCAATTCGGAACGGATGCCATGAATAAGTAACATGCCCCTCGTGAGTTGTGAGTAGTGTACGTCCGCTTGAGGTGCAAATGTCCTTACGCCGGCCTTTTAGGGTAGATGCGTAGGTGCTCTCACGTAACCAGTACTAGTGGGACGCCGCGCAATAGGGCACATCATGCATCGTTTCCCACATACTCCTCGACTTCACATGTATGCTTTGTGTCTTTATTTCCTAATCCCACGTCCTTGAGCTTGGCAGTCCACACGTCCACATGCAATTATATTCACACATTCGCAGGACACAGCGAGTGAATTTTTTGAATGAAAACTGTTTTTGATTTCAACAAGCTATGTCGCTACCTCGACGCTGAGCATGGGCGTGTTCGTAGGTGGCGGTTTATGATACTTGCATATCTATCAGCCGTGATAATGGTAGATAAATTAACTGAATGAGCTTTTATGTGGTCGGCGGTAGGGAAAACAGAAGAACGACAGAGGGTAATGTGCATTTGGGACGTGGTAAACGGGCGTGGGTTAACCAGTTGTACATTGAGAACAATGGAAAGTTTGACTGCGGATTGGGACTGTGTTGGCGTTTATGGTGCTATTAAAGACGATTTAGAGGAAACGGTTTTCATTATTCATTCTAAAGTTTACCACCTACCTTGGAAGTCATTCGAAGTCGTATGTGTGGGACTTTGGTATGGTTTTTGTTATGCTAATCATTGTCGGTTTGGTTAAATGTCATGGAGTCTTGATGTTAAAACGTTTTCCAGGGCCATGTCCTTGGCCTGGACTATCGAGCTCTTGGGATTATTTTCGAATACCTGACCTGGCATTGAATTGTCTGCATGCGATATGACGATGACCCTCTTTCGATGATTTTTTGATGAATTGACAACGCAAATACACCTGCCTGTCCCTGGCAGTTTTGTTAAAGATTAATGCGAGGACAGCCTTACTGCCCTTCGGTCAATGCTGTGTTCGATTGAATTCTTAAGTTTATAGGTCCATTGACCATCATCACATAGGTACAGGCCGAGTTATGTCTAAACTATGGTTTGATTGAAGAATGTATGTGGACTATCCTCAGATTGCAGCGCCCCCATATCCCATTCAGCTTACCGTGTTATCGGCTATTGATTGAAAGTGAACTTGGCTAGAGTCCAGTTCCAAAAAAAAAAACTGGAGAAGGAACTATCCCCCTCCGATCCGCTTGGCTCAGATTAGATTTCTTAAAGTCTTTAAGCTTGCAGCTGAACTCATCGCCATCATCCTCTTGCCCAATACTCATAGGTAAGATGTACATATGCGATCCATGTCACCAGCCAATTGATCAGAAGCAATGCTCAGAGAAGCTTAGATTTATCAGACTTGAGAGGCTCAGTTTGGCAATATTGGTGATGACATTAGTATCATACATTCAAAGACGAAGAAGGTAGTCCTAAGAAATCAGAAAAGCAATTTTGAATCTTTATGAAATCTCGGTCACGAGGAGCGTGAAGCTGCCCTGTTTTAGATGGTACATTGAACAGGTTTTCTTAAAGCGGAGCTGCAATTAGCTCTTACTGTCACTTATTTTTAAGCCTTCTAATTTGGAATTCTTCTCACTATAGCTTTGTCAATGTTAATGCCGCGAAGAGCACTTTAGAAATGTGATAAAAAAATAGCAGGAATAGGGTTCTTGAAATAGTTTCACTTGTTCGTCTACATCAATGTTATTCATTACCTTCACTATATTCTAGGTGCTTCAGTGATTGTTTTTGAGCTTTCACTTACGTTTCTACTGGTGCTCTATCGCGGCGGGCCATTTCAGGCAAATGGCTGCACCCCAGATCCTGATCTACACCGATCGCTCAAAGATGGACCGTGACGTTGGATCAGGGGTGTTCTGTACACAACTGAATATTTCTGAGAGGTTACCGTGAAAGTATTTGCCAAAGGCGCAGAACATACCTAACTACTTGGACTTTCGGAACCTAAATGCGATGATTTTGTGATTCTTGAGTTTTGTTGATTTTCAGTCACACCCTCAGTAACGGCGGCAATTTTCAGCTGACTTTGCTGGGCGAACATATGTATGTAAGGAGCATCAGATCACCAATCTGTCCATGGGGTTCAATTTAATGGATTCAATCCAGTAAATGCGAGAAAACACTTGGTGAAAGCACCACGAACTTTACTAAAGGTTTCTGCGTTTTTGTAATCGTTGTAGGCTTTTTTGCTGATATCTGTTCCGTGACCGCCCATGTGAGTCTCTTTTACCTGATAGATCTCAGAGCCTTGTGATCTTAGAAATCTAATTCGGGTATCGATCTTTTCAAAGACTTTCCAAAACAACTGAGTCTCCAGATATCAGAGATGATGGACAACTCTGTATAAAAGGCGTAGTCTGTCAGAGTAATCTCAACACATCTCTTATTCGTTAATGACTTTTTCAGTACCCCGTGCGCGAGTACTCAACTTAGCAAAAATTGGCGCAGAATTAGTTGAATAGCAACAGTTCAAAAATTGCTCAAAATTCTAAATGACACCTCTCATTGGATAACCCTTTACAACGGTGTAAATGGAATGGGGAAGGATATCCCACTGTCTGTAGGCATTTCTCAACAATTAGTATCACTTTGGTAATGTATGTTTCCGATGTTAATGCTTTAAAACACTTCTTTCGGTCCATTTTTGTTAGTCTTCCAGGACTACCGGGTTTTCGTCCTTATTCCGGATCCAATCTTAAGTCTTGCCTAACCTAATGGGTGAAACTTAAATTATTTTTTTCTGTCTTTTTAGCTGGAAAGACTTATCGACGAAAACAGACGTAGTCGAAAAAAGTCTGGTGAATAAGCAGCAGCACCTCCATAAGCAATTCGTGTCAGCTATGTGTATAAACAGTCTCACCAGGCGTCAACAGCTATAGATTATATTCGGCTGATCCCACCGAGTGCATTGAATCATCCTCTGTTCGGAGCGACTCGGTCTTAGCAAAAAAATTGGTGGCTGGCAGGGATCAACCCACGATTTCTTGCTTGTAGGAACCATCCAACCATTTTTTTCGATGGTATCGTCCTCGCCCAAAAGAGTATGTAATTGATGGTTCTCAACCTTCGTGGGCATATGTACGCTTCTTGTAGCTCAGGTCGAAGATGTCGTCTTGGAACCGACGAAGGAAACGTTGTCTCCGACAAAGCACTGTCAGCATGATCGGCTGACGATTTCTTCAAATTGTTGGTAAGCCGAGCAGATAGGGGGTGGTCGTGATGCAATGGTAATCATCACCGACTGAGCGGAAGGTCTGTAGTTCAAGTCTGTCCATAGCTAAAAACAATACGGGAAACTATGCAATAACATCAGTTGTGAATGAGATTTGATCAAAAAAGTGCTGACGAAGGTATAATACTCGCAGTATAACATCACTTCAAAGCCCAGGCTCTGTGTGTGCATTTCCAAAAAAAATCTTAATGATATGAAAACAAGAAAAAAGTTACTGTGAACTACAACCAATGCAACAATTTCAGTCGAAAATATCGAATCCTATCAAGGACAATCGCCCCTGAAAGAGTAGTGAACGAACATCTTCGACACAAACCATCAGCACCCCGTCGTAACTCTTAAACTCTTGATGACATGCTTACTAACGCCATCTATAAGCAAAAGCAAACAGCATTTGAGCTGTATACAATTTAAAAACTTATTAAAGTCAGAAAAAAAATGGACTGTGCAATAATCGACCACTCTGGTCCGCTCTATTCGGAATACTAGAGAAAAACTTGCCCCGCACAAAAATATGGATCGCTCTGGTCCCAAAACGACGATCGCTGCACTGGGTATATACGAGCAACTGCCGACCTCTCTGCATCTCTCTTCACCCAACAATGATCGGTCAAAAACTCACCCCTGTTTCTGCGACTACACTGATCGTTGCACTGAGTATGCCCTGATGTATTGTTGTTGTTAGTAGCAATTGCAGTTGGTGATCGTGAAAAAAACACTCCTCGTGCTGCTCAAGGTAACTGTTTATTTTTGTTGCAGATTATTAAGTTGTTGGGTCGCTCCTTCATTTGTTTATGTAGCCGTAGTTTGTGCGGAATTGCAGCTGGTGGTGGTACTTCGCACCGCTTGAGGTGTGCTTCTTTTCACATCTGGTTCCAAATTTTTTGTACCTGACTCTAGGGCATGTTGATGATCGACGATGGGGTGTTACCTCGTCACCCGTTCTTCCAATGGTCCATCGTCGATCCCGTATGCTCTTCTTTGCGGCGCTCTATCATATCGTTTTGTTGTTGGAACAACTCTCTATCCACGGTGTGGCTACGTTGCGGAAGCCGTATACCCGTAGGTAGGAGATTGGGTGCCGGTCGTTCATGCAATCAGTGCCCCTTTGCTGCACAAGTATCGCACAAGCACCAAAAACTATTATTAGCAAATGTCTCGAGGTGATGAAGCGAGTCTGATTTGTCTAAGCAAGTAATCAGCAACTTTTTGGATCATTTGATTCCTTGAGATGAACTCTAACTATCAAACGAGCGAACACCGATTTATCATTTATGGTTCGTAGTTTAGTCCGCACTCGGAAACTTAAATGCAGATGTTACGAATGGGAATTGCCTCTATAAGCAATATCTTACCGATGTAATACAGGGTTTGACATATATTGTTCCTTTAACACCCTGGCCTGAAGGAGCATGTTAAACTATTGCAAGACTCTAACCACATGATTGCATAGTCTGACCTCAACCATTTGGTGCTCAGCCCTTCTGTCGCCATAAGCCACACATTACCAGAAGCCTCAACACATCTTGATCATCAATGTACATACAATTTTCCAAGCTGCTGCTCAATAAACAATTTTAATGATAAGTTTGCAGAAAAAGGCTTATGACGAACACCCTTAACTCCGTCACCATTGCATGCCTTCAAAACGCAAATTGAATGAACTAGTACTTAAGTATGCAATTATGAGGCAACGTCGTAGGTCCCCATCCGACGGCCATCCGTATTCCATATCCCATGCAACCGCACGCACGCACGCCCTCATCCGTGCGTGCATATGTGAGTCCCAGTCGATAATCCTCTCGCATCAATAAATTACAATACTAACTTCCAAGGATACAGCACACACAATTCGTGAATGATTCATAAGTCGCTTTGTGGGAAAACCGAGGTCTGTCACAAATTTCCGGGCGAAACTTTAAACTGTTCGATTCCAATTGAATGTAACATGTCCCTGCCTATACCTTGTTGTTTGGACTTGTCGATTGGTTTCGAGGATAATTACCGTCTTCAACACACAAATGTCATTTTAATGTTATCGCTCGTGTTATTGATGTTTTCGAGCTTCATTCCCTTTCTTAGCAGGTTCCATAGCATGGTCTGTCATTCACCCATCACTCATACTGTTGAAATGAGGCTGCTTAAAAATTAACTTCCTGCCACGTCGGCAATGGATACTTGAACGTGGATGTGCTTGAAATTGAAAATTAAAATTCAACTCTAAGGCTGGCCTACCACAAAATGCTGTAACTGGGTGGAGTAGTCCAAAAAGGTCTTACTTAAACAAAACGAGGTTTTTAATCAGGTTTCAATTATTGAATATTAGAAGACACAACGCGTCTGGAAAGGCGTGCTGGGTACCGAGGTTAGCCGGGCCGATGGGTATCAAGGCAACCGACCTACTTTTTATCCACGTATCATGTACGATTAATTTCCAATTGATGACAGAAAGCTGGCAGATGTTTGATTAGAAAATCATTCCAAAGAAGTCGATGAGTATTGGGGTTATTCTAGAGAATGACTATGTCTGAGATGGGGTTGAGCATGGGGGCTTTAATTTGTTCTGTCATTCTTTCACATTCACTCACAAATGCTTGATGATTTTCCTGCGCCGTGGGCGACGAAAGGGTGTGCTCTCAAAGATGATTATAATGTGGTAGCGAATTCAGGCAGAAACACATTATATAATCGCTTGCCTCAACTGCTGCTTGAATTAGACTCATCAAATGTAAAGAATAAGACAGATTCGTTTTGCCAATCTGGCCAAAACCATAAGAGATCAAAGTCAAGTACTAATATTTCCATGATCTTTTAGCACTACGTGGCGTATACGTAACATTTTGGTACCTACTCCTTCAGGGACCCGGGCAACTAGGTTACCACGAAGGAACCACCCAAAATATGACTGAATAGGTGAGATCTGAATACGCCTCAAGTGTGTGCAACAAATTCAAGTCACAGAAAAAACTGTAGAAGCCGAGAAACGCACTCGACCATAAGCACCACGGGGCGTATACGTAACTTTTTGGTACCTACTTCTTCACAGGGTCGGGCAGCTAAGTTCCCACGAAGGAACCACCCAAAATATGACTGAATAGGTGAGATCTGAATACGCCTCAAGTGTGTGCAACAAATTCAAGTCGTTGAGGAATCTGTAGAAGCCGAGAAATGCACTCGACATAAGCACTACGGGGCGTATACGTAACATTACCGTACCTACTTCTTCACAGGGTCGGGCAGCTAAGTTACCACGAAGGAACCACACAAAATCTGACAGAATAGGTAAGACCTGAATACGCGTCAGCTGTCTGGAATAAATTCAAGTCGTGGAAGAAGCTGTAGAAGCCGAGAAATGCACTCGACCATAAGCACCACGGGGCGTATACTTAACATTTTGGTACCTATTTCTTCACAGGGTCGGGCAGCTAGCTTACCACGAGCGAACCACACAAAATCTGACAGAATAGGTAAGACCTGAATACGCGTCAGCTGTCTGGAATAAATTCAAGTCGTGGAAGAAGCTGTAGAAGCCGAGAAATGCACTCGACCATAAGCACTACGGGGCGTATACGTAACATTTTGGTACCTACTCCTTCACAGGCTCGGGCAGTTAGCTTACCTCGAAGGAACCACACAAAATCTGACTGAATAGGTGAGATCTGAATACGCCTCAAGTGTGTGCAACAAATTCAAGTCACAGAAAAAACTGTAGAAGCCGAGAAACGCACTCGACCATAAGCACCACGGGGCATATACGTAACGTTTTGGTACCTACTTCTTCACAGGGTCGTGTAGCTAAGTTCCCACGAAGGAACCACCCAAAATATGACTGAATAGGTGAGACCTGAATACGCCTCAAGTGTGTGCAACAAATTCAAGTCGTTGAGGAATCTGTAGAAGCCGAGAAATGCACTCGACATAAGCACTACGGGGCGTATACGTAACATTTTGGTACCTACTCCTTCACAGGCTCGGGCAGTTAGCTTACCTCGAAGGAACCACACAAAATCTGACAGAATAGGTAAGACCTGAATACGCGTCAGCTGTCTGGAATAAATTCAAGTCGTGGAAGAAGCTGTAGAAGCCGAGAAATGCACTCGACCATAAGCACCACGGGGCGTATACTTAACATTTTGGTACCTATTTCTTCACAGGGTCGGGCAGCTAGCTTACCACGAAGGAACCACACAAAATATGACTGAATAGGTGAGATCTGAATACGCCTCAAGTGTGTGCAACAAATTCAAGCCATAGAAGAAACTGTAGAAGCCGAGAAACGCACTCGACCATAAGCACCACGGGGCGTATACGTAACATTTTGGTACCTACTTCTTCACAGGGTCGGGCAGCTAAGTTCCCACGAAGGAACCACCCAAAATATGACTGAATAGGTGAGATCTGAATACGCCTCAAGTGTGTGCAACAAATTCAAGTCGTTGAGGAATCTGTAGAAGCCGAGAAATGCACTCGACATAAGCACTACGGGGCGTATACGTAACATTACCGTACCTACTTCTTCACAGGGTCGGGCAGCTAAGTTACCACGAAGGAACCACACAAAATCTGACAGAATAGGTAAGACCTGAATACGCGTCAGCTGTCTGGAATAAATTCAAGTCGTGGAAGAAGCTGTAGAAGCCGAGAAATGCACTCGACCATAAGCACCACGGGGCGTATACTTAACATTTTGGTACCTATTTCTTCACAGGGTCGGGCAGCTAGCTTACCACGAGCGAACCACACAAAATCTGACAGAATAGGTAAGACCTGAATACGCGTCAGCTGTCTGGAATAAATTCAAGTCGTGGAAGAAGCTGTAGAAGCCGAGAAATGCACTCGACCATAAGCACTACGGGGCGTATACGTAACATTTTGGTACCTACTCCTTCAGGGGCCCGGGCAGCTAGGTTACCACGAAGGAACCACACAAAATATGACAGAATAGGTAAGATCTGAATACACGTCAACTGGATGCAACAAATTCAAGTCGTTGAGGAATCTGTAGAAGCCGAGAAATGCACTCGACCATAAGCACTACGGGGCGTATACGTAACATTACCGTACCTACTTCTTCACAGGGTCGGGCAGCTAAGTTACCACGAAGGAACCACACAAAATATGACTGAATAGGTGAGATCTGAATACGCCTCAAGTGTGTGCAACAAATTCAAGCCATAGAAGAAACTGTAGAAGCCGAGAAACGCACTCGACCATAAGCACCACGGGGCGTATACTTAACATTTTGGTACCTATTTCTTCACAGGGTCGGGCAGCTAGCTTACCACGAGCGAACCACACAAAATCTGACAGAATAGGTAAGACCTGAATACGCGTCAGCTATCTGGAATAAATTCAAGTCGTGGAAGAAGCTGTAGGAGCCGAGAAATGCACTCGACCATAAGCACCACGGGGCGTATACTTAACATTTTGGTACCTATTTCTTCACAGGGTCGGGCAGCTAGCTTACCACGAGCGAACCACACAAAATCTGACAGAATAGGTAAGACCTGAATACGCGTCAGCTGTCTGGAATAAATTCAAGTCGTGGAAGAAGCTGTAGAAGCCGAGAAATGCACTCGACCATAAGCACCACGGGGCGTATACTTAACATTTTGGTACCTATTTCTTCACAGGGTCGGGCAGCTAGCTTACCACGAAGGAACCACACAAAATATGACTGAATAGGTGAGATCTGAATACGCCTCAAGTGTGTGCAACAAATTCAAGCCATAGAAGAAACTGTAGAAGCCGAGAAACGCACTCGACCATAAGCACCACGGGGCGTATACGTAACATTTTGGTACCTACTTCTTCACAGGGTCGGGCAGCTAAGTTCCCACGAAGGAACCACCCAAAATATGACTGAATAGGTGAGATCTGAATACGCCTCAAGTGTGTGCAACAAATTCAAGTCGTTGAGGAATCTGTAGAAGCCGAGAAATGCACTCGACATAAGCACTACGGGGCGTATACGTAACATTACCGTACCTACTTCTTCACAGGGTCGGGCAGCTAAGTTACCACGAAGGAACCACACAAAATCTGACAGAATAGGTAAGACCTGAATACGCGTCAGCTGTCTGGAATAAATTCAAGTCGTGGAAGAAGCTGTAGAAGCCGAGAAATGCACTCGACCATAAGCACTACGGGGCGTATACGTAACATTTTGGTACCTACTCCTTCAGGGGCCCGGGCAGCTAGGTTACCACGAAGGAACCACACAAAATATGACAGAATAGGTAAGATCTGAATACACGTCAACTGGATGCAACAAATTCAAGTCGTTGAGGAATCTGTAGAAGCCGAGAAATGCACTCGACCATAAGCACTACGGGGCGTATACGTAACATTACCGTACCTACTTCTTCACAGGGTCGGGCAGCTAAGTTACCACGAAGGAACCACACAAAATATGACTGAATAGGTGAGATCTGAATACGCCTCAAGTGTGTGCAACAAATTCAAGCCATAGAAGAAACTGTAGAAGCCGAGAAACGCACTCGACCATAAGCACCACGGGGCGTATACTTAACATTTTGGTACCTATTTCTTCACAGGGTCGGGCAGCTAGCTTACCACGAGCGAACCACACAAAATCTGACAGAATAGGTAAGACCTGAATACGCGTCAGCTGTCTGGAATAAATTCAAGTCGTGGAAGAAGCTGTAGAAGCCGAGAAATGCACTCGACCATAAGCACTACGGGGCGTATACGTAACATTTTGGTACCTACTCCTTCAGGGGCCCGGGCAGCTAGGTTACCACGAAGGAACCACACAAAATATGACTGAATAGGTAAGATCTGAATACGCCTCAAGTGTGTGCAACAAATTCAAGTCGTGAGAGTAGCTGTAGAAGCCGAGAAATGCACTCAACCATAAGCACCACGGGGCGTATACGTAACATTTTGGTACCGACTTCTTCACAGGGTCGGGCAGCTGAATTACCACGAAGGAACCACACAAAATCTTACTGAATAGGTACGATCTGAATACGCGTCAACTGTGTGCAACAACTTCAACTCTATAAGCTGGACTCCCCCTGGTGGCGAAATGAAAATGTCTTTTGTCTATAAATCTTCAAGAAGTAATCGCAATGATGTGCATAAGCAAGGTAATACCTACCATCATGCACACGCCACTTTTGTCAAGCCTTTATGCCCCTTTTTATAAAGCTGTTTCCATCTTGGGAGATTTGCTAAATAGAATCTCTTAAGCAAATATTATCCATATGGAGTCCCGTCGCCTTCGGATGACAGACTTAAGCGCGTGACATGTACGTGTATGTAAAGGAACCAGTGATCTGCGACCTCGGTAAAAATGAGCAAGATACTTGTAGGCAACATGTGTCTAAACTTAATTAAGCCAACGTACGTTAGTCTTGTGAAACTGGAAATAGTCAAGATTAGAATTTTTTAAGAGGCTTGCTAAGAAGTCATGAAAAAAAGTCGAAGAAAATGCCGAAGCTAGACATAGCGGTGTAGGTATAAAGCCTTATAAAAACGAAGATGACAACGGGCACTTAAAATCACCAGCCACACGGCTTTACTAATCGATGTCACATAGATGTTAGAATGAAAGCCTTGATCTCGACCATTCCGGTTTTATAAAACACTCAGCCGCTTGATTCCAATTAATGAGCCCTACAAATATTCTCAGGACGAATGTTAAGATCGTTCTATTTCAAAAATTTTAATTCACTTATCTCTAAGATATTGTACAATTGATCTAGTTATCTATCTAGCACTATGTATATACAACTAAACCTACACCTGAACATCTATCCAATACTGGCCCCTCTTCCTAGATCTTCCGCTCGACTCCTTCGCTTGCAGTCGAAAATGCATGATTATCGTAACTGGTATAACTGCCAAGCACCATGGATATCCCCGAGGGAGAATGAAGCACACCAGTCTTCTCCAGATCCTTCGCCGTTTTATCCACATCTGTCGGTTTAAATGAGGACGGAGAATTAAATAACCTCCTGTGAATGGTTACCCTCACGCGATAGGTCATATAAATCACTAAATAGACGAAGAATATTAGGAGGACAACTCCGGAAACGAGGGTCAATGTCTCGCCGGGTTTTGACCAATCAACGGCTTCGTAGATATAATGCTCTCCCGCCCTGAAACAAAAATAAAAAAAATTATTAATAGACCTTGAAATCGATTTGAGCTATTCTTACGGATTCAATCCACCGGCCAAGTAGTAAATGACAGAGAAAACCACGTAGATGAGACCGATCCCGATAGGAAGATAAACATGCAGGAGACGCACCGGATATGCAACAATCAATAGGTCCAGAAACATGAAAACAGCGTTGCAAACGTGTGTTAGGACGTTTAGCAAATCCACTGTCATGACAGAAGCTACAAAGAAATACAAGAATAACATTCACTCTTTGAAGGAGTCTTCTAATACTCACGGTTATAGACGACAGCCCAGAACATGACCGTAATGACAATCGAAATAGTCAGCGTGGTTTGATGCAGTCCCCAGTATACCTTGAAAGGGCTGACTAACGAATCCAAATTGAGTAGTTTGTCTGAGAAAAGTGGAAATGGAATGCCTCATGGTTGATTTGTAGGACCTATACATTTTACAATATTGCACTTACTTTCAAATTCTGGATGGAGGTGGTAGATAGTAACCAAGATAGCGCCTAGCAAGTTCGTTGTCATGCACAAGATGAGGCCCCAATTGGTGAGGTAAATAACGTAATAGTCGATTGCCGGGCTAGCGACAAGGGATTCGATTACAATGCCGGTAAAAAATAATCCGATTATCCAGCGGTATATTAAGTACGGCACACTTTTTGTTCGGTATTGCCACTGTAAGGAAAAACAGGTATTGAAATTATTTATAAAATTATCAAGCTGTGATTGGAAGGATGCCTCTATGTGTTTTTTACATTTCTATCAATAATGTTTAAATTCCCTCTCCAGTCACCTTAACTTGGGTTTGTAAGACAATGCAGGTCTAATGAATAGCTACCTGGTCCTTCCGTAGCATCTCTGGTCTTCTCATAAATATTCAAGTACGAGTGGAAGGGATCCATATAGCTTGGGATGACATAGACCAGCAGAAATCGTGGGCTGTAAAGAGTAAGAAGGAAATAGTATTTTCTAGACCCCGAAGATGGCACCAGACGAAACCAGTCAAACAGTGTTTTCGACGAGCTTGGTGAGATCCTGAAAACCACCACCAGAGAAATGAACAAACTACCCTTACTGTGTAGCTATAAATTGAAGAGCGGCTCCTAAAAATTCGTGTAATACTGCCATGGTAATGATAGTCCCGAGCCTTGTGTTCCTCTTAAGTAGGCAAGACCACCAAAAATAGGATAGCAAGGTGGTGTGACAAAACAAGCCTTGTATTGTATAGTAATAGAACCGACTCCCAAAAAGTGTGGTCGTCATACAGACTGTTATACGACTTTCAAACACCATCCGAAATTTTGAGGGCTGTAACAGTCCGACTTTTTTGCTCTGCGGCACGTGTAGGACACTTTTTCATCCGTGAGCTGTTTTTCGTTTCCAATATCTCGAGACCGAGTAACAATATAGATTCTGGACCAGTTTTATTCGACGCATTATTTTATAATGAGCAACAGGTAAAGTTTGCAAAAAAATCGGATCGGCTTGTTTGTGGAAATGATGATGGTAGATAGCCATATACTATAGGTGTCTTAAGGCTGGAGAAGTAGGAACGTGCTTTAGGTCGTGGGTGTTGACGCAGTAAGCGACAAAGACAAATATCTCCAGAGTTTGTGTTAAGGCGTAACATTTTTTCAAAATAATTTTGAGTACATTGTGGTTTTTTGCTATGACTGTTTTGAGTTAACATTGATAAATTTGTTCAAAAAGTAACGGGAATAATATGTTTTCGTCTGCCATGGTGTTCTGATTTAATCGATTTTTTCTTCCAGATTAACGTGGTTAAATCATATGACAAAGAAGTTGACGAAGAACTGGTTTTAGTGGAGACTATTATGGGAACGAACGGACGCATTTTATTACGTAATAAAGTGCTAATTAAGTTTCCATTATTATTATGACAAAAAACAACCCAACAAAGCTATCGGGGTATTGCGACGCTGGTTTCTAATCTTCAAGAGTAGCAGACAGGAAGTTTGTAGTTTGCAGTTTTTTTGCTTACAAATTTTAAGTATTGTTTCTTGTGGGTTTGCCTGAAGGCCATAAGGCACCAGCAATCGATGAAAATGAGAAAAAAATTGGACGGAACGTTTATAAAGCTCCGCTAATCAGAGCAAGTTCTGATTTATGCCATGAGAAGATATGGACATAAAACAAACATAAAACGGCAATAAAATTTGCTTTAATTTGTCGAAGAGTTAAGAAAAAAAAGAGGCAAGAAAGGGAGCTGTTCAAGAGCCTTTAAATGAAATCAATAATTAAGCGGAAGTAATGAAATGATTCATCAGAAGTGATGAAGCTTGAATTTACGAGTATGTTTATAATATGAAAACTAAAGTAAAAAGCCTCGACAAGAGCGATCGAACATGAAGATGATGGTCACTGAGTTTTTAAATTTTAACGGCATAGTGCGCCCTTAACGTTTGCCAAAACAGCAATAGAGATATTGGAAATAGCAATGAGTAGCATAACATGAAAGCTCATGGATTAATAAAAATTCCTTGAGAGGGGACTTTGATTGCTTCATGCTAACTCTGGAAAGCCTAGTTCAGCTTTACTATACCGTGCTTAGGACTACGTAGAGGCATGCAGCAATTATTTTATTATTATTATTACCACGGACTTGGAAGTCGGAAGTTCAGAGCCTTACTGATAACCCAAGTCTCCTTGTTCTGTGTGTTTCTTCCATGTTTTGCTCTTCTATTCCACCTCTTCTAGGTCCATCCTTAAATGGTCCTCCCACCTACAGTGAGGTCTTTCTGGCGGTCTCCCTTTTTTTTTTGACTGCTTGTCCACTGTCCATTCGTTCTACGTGTCTTGCCCAACTTACTCTTCGCTCGATCCTCAAGCTCTTCATTGTGTAGTATTAATATTCGCCTGTTTCCAACCATAGTTTTCCAATACCCGAATTCTTATTCTTATTCCTTGGTCGGAGACGAAGTTCCACATTCGTAAAGTGTCACTGACATTATTATGGTTCTATAAATATGGATTTCAACAATACAGCACCAAAGGGTTGTTTTGAATAGTTCTTTCAGAACGAAAAGGCAGACGTTGGCCTTATGCAGCCTTTTATACATATATTTTTATGTCATTTTGGATAGTCCATACGGCTTCCAGATATTAGAACTCAGATGTAAGGTTTGGATCGATCCAAGTCGGTTCGTGACCACATATTTGGTCTTCTCTCCATTAACCCTTTCCTACGCCAGCGATATCAACAGCCAATAGGATAGTGGGCATGTAGTGACAAACGGTCGCCATTATTAGACTTCCAGTATTCCTGGTGTAAACTAGAGCGAATGTGACTCTACAAAGGGTTATATCCTTCACATTTTATTAATGGGATTCCATTATGCCACCACCAAATTGAAAGAAGTGGTAACACGGCGTCTTCTTATTGTTATCTTTCCCTTACTCGTACCTCGTGTATGCCACGTAAGGCGTTTCGTACTTTAACTCGTTCCCCGATCGAAACGCAAGCCAATCTTAGAAACGATCCTAAGTCTTTCTTTCAGTTTGTCAATAAAGAAAGGAAACTGATGGCTACCCAACCTCACTCTCATTCAATGGCGAAACCTCGAATGATCCCAAAACCATCGCCAACTTTTTTGTCAACTTTTTCAAACAATCTTTCGCCGATGACTGCTTTGTACCGGACACTTCTTACCTCGACTACTTGCCAAATGTCTTCCTTGGATCATTTCCCCACGTACTATTGACCCCATATCATCGAAAATAAATTGAATCAACTTAATGAGGAATTTATTCCTGGGCTCGATGGTCTCCCTACCATATTACTAAAAAAATGTTCCTCCATTATTTCTGTCCCGCTCTCAAAAATATTCGACTCAACCCTATCCCTTGGAGAATTTCTCCAGATATGGAAAACCGCTTTCATAACTCCTATTCGCAAAAAAGATCCGAAGAGCGATGTCGACAACTAACTCCTCATCGCCAAACTGTCACACAAGCCCAGACTTTTCGAAAGTATCTTGTATGACACTCTAAATTTCCATTGCAAATCTCTCATCTCCTCTAAACAACGTGGTTTCCTCAAATGCAGGTCTACAAACATAAACCTTGTCGACTTTGTGTCCCTCAGCCTCTCAGCAATAGAGAATGGGAATGAAGTCGATGTCATTTCAACACATTTCAGTAAAGCCTTCGACAAAATCTCCCACAAACTAATACTCTGCAAAGTGTCTTCCCTTGGCTTTGAACCCACTGTATTGAAGGGGATATCTTCCTATTTCAAAAGCCGTTATTAATGTGCTCTTTTTAGATCTGCCTTCTCTTATCCTTTCATAGCTTCTTCCGGCGTTCCCCAAGGCAGCCACTTAGGTCCACTTCTTTTCATTCTTACTGTTGTGTTTTAATCTTAAATAAAACACGTGTATCCGTAATAGTAACTTATACGTCTATATTCAGGCAATAATGAACAAAGAGTGTCTATGAGTCTTTAAAACCACATGGTGAATGAATAATGACAGCTGATGCTGAATGAATGCTGACAAGTTAGCTCTGTTGGTTTACTCATCCACAACACTTACCATTAACGACATTGAGTTAGTCATCAAACGCCAAGGACACCAAGTTCCTCAAGACCATTTCCTTGCAACAAGGTTCTTCCCTTATTTAATCTGATCTCGACAGCTCTTCTGCCTGGTGCTCCAAGAATTGCTTGGAGCTTAACATTTCTAAATGCCAATCAATCACCTTTTCGCGTAAACGAATCAAACCTCCTCCTCGTCTCCACTTCCTCAATAATCAGTCCATCTCCATCGTTCAGCTTATCCGCAATCTTGGCATACTATGTGATCAAGAGCTAAATTTTCGCGCACATATCGACTATATAATTCTTAAAGCCAACTCTGCACTCGATTTCCTGAAGCGTTGGTCTAAAGAACTCTGCAATCCCTACGTGACTTGATCCCTCTATATAACCTTTGTTCGTCCCCTTCTTGAATACCCATCTCAAGCGTGGTCTCATTGTCAACAAACCCACATTTCTAGAATCGAGAGCATCCAACGTCGGCTGCTACGTTTCGCTCTTCGATGTCTGCCCTGGCACAAATCTTTGTTCTTCCCTTTTCCCATAGTTTCTTAGGATCGCGAGCTCCTCCCACCCGTTCTTCTTAGTTATTAAGTTAGCTTGAATTAATATCAATAATTGGGGGTGTTTGCTCCACGAAAATTAAATTAAAATTATTTTTTTCCTTTAGAAATATGTGTATCAGTTTCACCAACTTTTTCAGGGGACGTTAGTAGACTATTTCCCGAATTCCTATTTCTTTTCTTGAAGCTGTCGTAGTGGCGACAGTGGCGTAGCGACATTGGTAGCCTCCGATCCTCGGTGCATGATGTCAGTCTTTTTAAATGCTGCATTGTACTCGGTCGTCTTTTTAAAATACGATGACCGAATTTTTCCATTCCTCGAGGATGGGTTCACTGTTCCATATAATTGTGGCCCATGTAACTTCTTTGTTAATTTTTCTCCAGCGTATTGGTAGCAGGACAACCCCTGCGGCCTTGTTATTTTAAGTCGATGTATTGCTGCCTTTACTTGCTCGATGGTTGACACTTCTACTGCAGGAATTATATGTTATGATGAAGCAATAGTCGGAATGATATTTGAGGAGTAAAGCTTGTACTTTATGGTGGATGAGACGCAAGACCGCGTTACCATGAGGGTGGAGCATCTAGGATGTTAGTATGAGCTTTTTGATTTATTCACTCCCCTGTGGAGGTTAAACTAGTGACGAAGACTTTCAACAACATTTTTTATGAAACTTGGATAATGCGGTACTATTCTACTACATCGGAGTACCTTGCCACTTTGACGCGTTGCTACCAGGAAGAACCTAAAGTGAAAGTTTAAATAAATAATAGCCTTTAATAATGGAGCTATTTTGAGTTATTTCAGGGCTATTTTAAAACAAGTTTAAGGGACCGTTAATGAAATGTTTAACTAGACTTATAGCCGAACCCCCTATATCCCCATCTTCACCTGCAATAATCCGAGGGACACAAACTCCGCTGCATTTATTAGACATACAAGTCCTTAACCATAACTGAAATGACAAAAGAAATAAAACAAAGACTCACTTGTGATTTGACGAAATCATTGGCTGGCGCGTGCTCGAAACAGCATTTGTCCTTGTGAAACTCCTTAGCTACAGGTCGCGCGAGTTTCTTGATTTTAGTCATCTTTCCCACTTCTCCCTCGGTTCTCTGTCAATATGCATCCAAGAACCAGTTTGACAAATGCCCTTTGAATTGTTCAACTCAACTCAGTAGACGAGTCATTACCAACGCCACTCAAGTGGAAAATTATCTGAAAAAAACAAATCAAAAAACGCTTAAATGTTTAATCAATCTCTTTAGATCAATGAACACATATGTACGAGTTATTCGATAATTAGAAAAACAATCACTAATCGATAGGATAGAGGGAAATTTTGCAAAAGCCACCATCCCGGCCTGAGGGTATAGAATGGATGAACACATCTCAGATAATAATTAGCGTGTAAGGTCCGGCATCAATATCGATGAATCCCTGTTATTAGCCAGGTTCGAAGTACCCACATCGCGATGGTGATTAGAGTCTTTTGTAATGAGTGTGGGGTATGAGTGGAGTTCGAGTGAGATAACGACGGACGATGTGAGTGTGGGTACATGGGTGCGTGAGTGAATTTGATTGCATGTGATTGGGTTTTTTTTTTTTAAACTTAATCATTCGCTGAAGATGTTATTATCGGTTTCGCCCCCTCTGCCGTGGTCGAGGCATGCAAAGTAGAGGAAGTCGAATCGAGAAATCATTGAAGCGTGATTGGATTCAAGTACATTAACGTGAAGCAGATGGTTATGGCACGACCTGTTTCTTATGGTGGGTGGTAATATTCGCGATTCAATAATCATTGGCTTAATTAAGGTGCCGGCCGGAAGTAATGCAAGTAAACGGAATCATTGTTAGTTAACTACACAATAACGTGAAAGAGTGAACTGGATTTGGTGAAGCAAAGTGAGTTGATCAACCCAACTAGGGTCATCTCAAGATTTAAACTTTTGTTGCAATTTAAATTTCTATATACGAGCATGCACGGATGCTAAGGGGTCAGTGACACTGCTGTCGTTGTGAATCACTGTTTATTTCAATGTTCACAATCAGGTGAAAAAAGGCATTCAAAACCGTACAACATTAAACAATTAACCATAAAATGACTTAGCCTATTGACACAGGGGGAGTGAGAGTGAATGGGTGAGAAAGGCATCAAATGTCAATCGAGTTTTTCATGGTACAACTGGAAGGCAGTTAAATCGTTCTCATGAACTCATGCAAAATATTAAGAAGTTGGGGACTAGACAGCAACTGATCACCAGAAAAAGAGGTATTTAAAGAGAATTATATGATTCCACAAATGCTGTTTGTGTTGCCGGATCGGAAGTCCTCCGTTCATAGATTTGTAAAAGCGTCCAGTCGGCTGTAATCGAAAAGAATGAAGTTGCAACCACCTCTTACTAAACATCATAGGACGACTAGGCTGGACTGGGCTTGAAAGCACATGACCTTTGATGAAAAATGGAGAAAAGTTGTGTGGAGTGACGAAAAAAGTTCGATTTAGACGGGTCGGACGAATGGGCACACTAGAGGCATGATTTAAAAAATGAAGAAATTTCGTTCTCCAAAAAATCAGCATTGAGGAGGCAGTGTAATGGTATGGGCGCCTTTAGTTAGTATGGAACATCCCGTTTAGCAATTGTTCTTAACAGGATGAATGTGGAGAAATACCAAGACATGTTGGAGGAAACCCTTATACGAATTCTCGAACAACTGGACCAAAATTTCATGGAATTTCAGGAAACAGGATAATACTCCAATTCACGTGGTGGCTTCTTCTAAAAATTGGTTTTCCGACAGAGATATTCCAATTATGTGATGGCCAACACATTCGCCAGATTTGCACCCAATGGACAAAGAAATAATCCAAAAATTAGTAAGCACAATGCCAAACAGGGTCTACGACACAATTTCAAAAAAATGAGAATTCATCGGACGTTAAGTGTGCGCAAAATGTGGCACTATCATTTTGGGACATGTAAATTAATTCATTTTTTTTTTACTGTTCATTTTTAAATTTGTAAAGAATTTTGGAGAAGAAGTACGTTTTCTCTAGATTATGGAGACATTCGAATTTTTATTATTACTAATACTTTTGATTTATTGTTTTCCAATTTGTTGTACTTCCAAATTTTTCGACGGCTCCATCATTTTGTGACGCACTTTATATTTATAACTGTAATGTGACTCAATTTTTTTTCCTTTACTTTATTGGCTACTCAATAAACGTGATCCCAAGATCGATCGCACTTGAACTTTTTTCTTTCTTGGTAATCAAGAACACCAGAATCGTCTTGAACCTAGTTTTAAGGCAACATTCAAGAATAATTTTAGTAGCTCTGCACCGTTTTTGACTTCATTTAATGCCCCTGAGTAAATTATATTCGCCGCTCACTTTGCTTGAAATCAAAGAGTCTTGGAACTATCTTTCCTTCAATACCTTTTATACCCATAACATTCCATAACATTCCATAACATTCAAGAAAACGTTACGGCATGAGCTAGTTGTTATACCAACATCTTCATAGACTGCTTTGATTGTTCTTCAGTGTCCATTCAGAAGCACTTGGTTCATATTTACAAGGTTTTATCGTTTTAAAACTCATGTAAAAGCCTATCCAATAAGAGGTGTCAATATACATTTCGGACTGTTGTTAAAATTGCGAACCATTAACTATACGAGGTAAACTAGGGGGTTTTTAAATCGTAAGATCAACTGACTGAAACAGTTCAATTCATTACAAAATGGCGAAAATTCTGCGTAAAGTGCGTACTTCTTTTAGTCACCATCCCACGCCTTCCCGAAAAGCTATAGTGAATTAAGTCAGAAAATTTTAACTTTTTGGACGGGCTAAAACACACGTTCATTTTGTGAGTTGAGCTGAAAGAATAGACGCCATAGTGTTCAGTGGCGGAAGACCAATATATCCATTTCGGGATGATAACAGGTATTGGGCCTATCTCCAACCACTTTGTACATTGCATTTTACATAAAGATCTTGGATTATAGGGTCAATCTGATACAAAAATTAGATTGGGTGCTCTAAATGATTGACTGCTCTGAGTGATAAGGTCTATCTTCATTTGTCTTTTTACAAAAATTCAAGAGGAAAAGTGGAACACCACGGCAAGAGTCAGATTGATGCGGTTTTTGGGTAGGTGATATCATTGGACAATTTTTTTTTCGGTGAGAGCGTTTCCGTGAATGGATAAAAGATGCTGAAAAACTGTTTTTTCCTTGAAATGAGTGCCAAGGAATTCCACGACACTTATTGTCAATTGGAAGTTTCAAATGAACATCAAAGTCGTGAGACTTAACACCACTAGACATTTTTCTTTCTGGCTATGTTAAGGATAAGGTTTGCATCAATACCTTAATAACGATGCATCCACTAAAGAAAAAAATCAGGACTTTTGCTCGCGAAATACAGCTGCACATATGCGAAAACGTGATAAAAAATTAAAAAAAAAAAAACAAAAAAATAAAAAAAAATTCCCATGCTTATGCAAAGCCTTAAGACACTTGTGAGTTAGACTAAGATAAAAATATCACAACTTTTGTTAAGCATTTTGCATTTTTCATAGATTGAAAATAACACCTTTTATTGGATAGCCTTATTCTGATCAATCGCAGCAAATTCGCCAGAAGCGAGACGCATCAGACACGTTAGTTAACACAACAATTGAAAAAAAAAAAAGGCAAATAACCCTAATGCATCAGTGGAAATACAAAATTCCCGTTACTTTTTGAACACGCCTCATAGACCTAGTCCTGCCCTAAGTTCTGTTACTCAATTTCCAGGGCTCATCGTTCAACTCTTCTTGCGGAAATATAAACTTTTTTTTAAGAACACATGCACTGCTCAGTGAAGAATATTAGTCAGTTTGGTTTCAGTTTGCACACTATTAACATGGAGTGGAGCGTTAAAGTGAATCGAGTCGGGGTAATAGCGTTGCATAAGCATGGAAAAAGTAATGGCAACATTTTCGAGTTGCTAAAGCCACTCGGAATGTCAAGACTATTCTTTTATCGGGCCGTTGCTCGCTTCGGCAAACTGTCTGGCGTAGAGGACAGGCCAAGAAGTAGTAGCCCGCCCGCCGTCCGTACGAGTGCGGTAGTAAAGGCAGTGCGTGAACGAATTCGGAGAAATCCCCTTAGGAAGCAGAGGATCATGTCAAAGTAATTGGATATATCAACCAGATCCAGGTCTAGGCTGATTCGGGATGATCTGAAAAAAGAACGGTCCGTAGTCTAATTGATTGTCATTTGAACTAAAAAAGATAATTTTTGGTTTTTTTCGCTTATGACCGTTTTGTGCATTTAAAACCAGTGACTAAGTACTTCAAGGGCATGATTGATGTGCGAAGAAAGATTCAAAACGTAATCGCTAGTAAAGACACATGTCATATCGTCCGCAAAAGCCGTAACCTTACTATGGTAGATTTGCGCAAAAACAGAATTAATAAAAAATAAAAGCAATAAAAGACCAAGCACTGAACCCTGTGGAACGCCTATAGATACCGTTCTCATGGAACTTAACACACCATCAATATTAACTCTTTGAGTTCTACTTAATAAGTAGGATCAGAGCCAATTGTGAAATGTACCCCTAAGGCTGAAAACACACCGGATCAAACAAAACGTTTTTGATTCGATAGTCAAAAAAACGTTCTTTATTTGAACACACATCGAGCGAAACTGAATGTAACAAAACAAAACGTTTGGTTTTCTTGTTTCGTTTGGTGTGCGTTGAAATAAAACAAAATAGAATTCGCGACTTGCTTTTCAACATGTGGTCGAGCTCAGACAATGAAGTTGTGCCAATCTTATATAAAGGATGGACCATCTAGTGTTTTTTTTTTTTTTGAATCATAAGTTATTTTGACACTGAAGTCAGTATCATATCATACCTCCGCGGAACGAAATGGGTCTCTATACGTTTGAACAACGTTAGGAAATATGGAAAACCATCCGCTTCGTTATCGCTTCGCAGTTTGGAGTAGCTTGAATTGGAAAACGATTTTGGGCGAAAAATCATCTTTTCTGACGAGGCGCATTTTCATTTCGGCAACTACGTTAACAGACGAAATTCCCGCAACTGGGACTCGGAAAACCCGCACCTTATTGTCATGAAGCCAATGCATCCACAGAGAGTGACCGTTTGGAGCGGATTGTGGAGTGGCGGCATCATTGGACCATTTTTCTTCAAAAATGAGGCAGGGAACAACGTTACGGTCAACGGTGGGCTTACAGAGCCTTGTTAACCGACTTTTTTCTACTGAAATTGAAGACATGGATTTGGACGACCTCTGGTTCATGCAGGATGGCGGTCATGCCACACAGCCCATGCCAGAATCGATCTTTTGCGCACCAAATTCCGTCTTGGCGATGTCAATTGACCGCCTCGGAGCTGCGATTTGACCCCTTTGGATTTTTTTTCATGGGGAACTGTAAAGAACCGATGTTATGCCAACAATCCGGAAACGATTCAAGCAATTAAGGCCAACATCATCCAAGCAATCCGTGAGCTACAGCCCGAAACCATCAACAAGGTCTTGGAAAATTCGGGTGACAGAAAGCGCTACTGCGAAGACAGCCGACGAAGCTACTTGAACGACGTTGTATTTCATAATTAATGGGAATATTTGTTCTTACTAATAAAGCCATAATACATGGACAACATTTAATTTTGTTCATTCTATTGCATTTTTAAAAAGAAACTTGTGTTTGGCCCACCCTTTATATTTTAGTTTAGGATTTTGCATTCCTTTCCCGCGGATTTTTCGATGACAATGTTCACTTTGGAAAAATAATTTATTCGCCATGAGCCTACAGTCGCCATGCTGATAGAGCCCCAGTTGCAAGGACTGGGGGCACTCCAGCCTTTCCCACATGAGAGTCAGGTACATATGTATGACCAAAGCTAAATTCACTCAAAAAACCACTCAGTCCCTTTCCACTAAAAATATTTCGATCCGCATATGAACAATTACGTCAAACCTCCGCAGTCAACGTCTCAGCTATTAAAAGCTGAACCGTCACCGAAACCAGAAACAAACGTCGCGTACCCTCGACTTATGTACATCCCATTTCCACAAAACTGGTCTCTCAACCAACTTAATGACTAAACCTTGAAACAGAAACAGCTGTGCTTAAAACGAACTGGCAATTAAAAATAAAATCAAACGGGGACGTAAAATAAAAACACATTAAACCCAACCCAACTGCTGGACTGGAATCGTTCTGAATACAATGTGCAGGAGAATCCCGCAAACTGTACCAGAATGTACCACCACGAGTACCTCACACTCAAGCTTGCTATGATTTAGTCATCTACAAAAAAACGCATTTATATCTCAATAATACGATTGAGAAATTCCCACGTTTTATTAATACCACAACCTCGGTCCATTGAACTAGCTTTACACCTGCCATTGCGAGAGTTTGCTTGAGATCCATACTATGCCTGTGCATGTCGTCGTACTTTGGACTGAAAAGTGTGCTATTACCAAACGACAGACGTGTTCGCACAATTGAGATAGCACACAAAAGGCTGATTGATAGTAAACAAACGAAACATAATTAAGAAATTCAACTTGGCTCCCGTAGAGCGTGAATCGCTCGAGCGGTTCAGTCGCTCGTTTGCACAACCAAGTTCAGGGTCAACAGCCAGTGATTAGCAGCAGCATAAACGCACCAGTATATCGCCATGGGCTATGTACCAGGGACTTAATCTGTAGTACCTCGTCATAAAAGTGTTTCTTCAAACATGCGGCATATGATTGCATGATTACACCGCTTGCAAGTGGCACGAAATCAAGTTTGCTAATCAGCACGAGCAATGCTGCCGACGCGCCGCCAACTGGAACGAATGCAACACCAAGTCCAAGCGATTGCATTACACTCAGTTCGAACAAATCACAATCAAAAAAAAAAACATTTTTGGGAGCGATTTTCACGTTTACCCGGAAGTTATCTGAAAATAGATTGAAAATCGGTTTTGAAAATAAGAGGTTGGTCGAGTTGTCAACATGTTGCGTCGAGAGTTGTGGATAATTGACGCAACATTAAACAAGTGCCCGGTAGCCGTGATCGTCTAGTGGTTAGGACCCCACGTTGTGGCCGTGGTAACCCAGGTTCGAATCCTGGTCACGGCAGTGTTTCGATACATTGTCACGGCGGGCCTGCTTTTTTTTTTCTTTTTCTAATGATTTCCAAAACCTTTTCGGAGATGTATAAAGCCAAGCATCGGCTTCGAAGGGGGGAAACGTGTGTGATTATGATGCGACGCAATGGTTTCACATTGGTATGGAAACGATTCATTTGGTTTTTGTTTCTTTTTTGGTTGGTAATGAGTTAAGTGTGTCGGAAGAGTGGAGAAATTGTACGGCGAAGGCCACTTTGTTTTAACTTTTTAATGAGTCAATGAAATACGTCTTAATATTGAAAGATGGTGATGTGGTGAATCGGTAGTTGGAATACTGCTTCTGCTGACGATTAAAAATATGCAAGTGAGGCGAATCGTACCACTAAATTGCTATGTCGATTAGTGGCAAAATGAAGTTTGTGTAGCTAATTCGTTTTATAGTCTTTGGTTAATTCCGATTTTGTTCATTATGGGCGAACTCTTTTACTCTTAAAGGTGAAGTAGTAAAAATTGACTTAAAGCAGCCATTGGGAAGGTTTATAGTCAAGTGGCCTTTGCGGTGCTTGAGAACTTAGGCGGTGTTAGGCGGTGGCATTGGCACTTAACACGATTTATACGCCTTGAGGTTCTAAACAGGTTTGGCGGTGCGGTATATATCAAAGCACAGTATACAAGCCAATTCAGATTTCGGGCAGATGTTGCATTCCATTATTAACCTCAGAGCTTGTATTTCAATGTCAAGTAAAAATATTACCACTTTCCGCAAGAAGGTTTTTGTTTTTTTACTGATTTAAAATGACACCTCTTGTTGAATATTATTTTTCATTCATTTCCAGCACACAGTCAGCGGGAGTGGGGCCTTGTGCATGGTCTGCTGGCTTTAACTCTTCTGCCAATTGGAACTTATAAGTATTTAAGCCAAGATCTTTACTTAAAGTTCGGTGGAAAATGGTTGCGCATAGGCTCGATTCCTGTAATCGTCTTTAAAGGAACATACTTAGATCCTCAGTAACATTCCCAGCTACACTGGTGACATTTTCTGTTAATCTTGACAAACCAATGAAACACTTCACTCGGCTGTCCGATATGTTTTGACTCATCGTTTAAACTCACTATATCTACGAGAGTAGGCGTTTGATGATTACTGAAAGCAATGCGAATTTCAGGAAACATGTGGCACATTTCAGGACTTCGTCGGAGTACATTTCGATATGTACCTACTAATCTCCCAATTTGTGCTTACCAAGGTTCATAACAATGTCAATTGAACAGCGACAGTTCGATAACTGTGCGGAATTTAAAATGACACCTCTTGTTGGACAGGCCATGTACTGACGTCCCATTGGCTTTGAGACATTTTAGCTATGGAAGTCATTCGAGGATAGAAGATATTAAGAGATAAATATTGATCTTTATCACTCTAAGCTTGATATAATGCGCTTAAACAATTTTTTTTGTCTCGTAGCAGCTCGAACCCTTTATGTGCCGTTTGCTCTATGTGAAATAGGGCGGGCATTGGATTAGCAATTGTGAGTCTATTGAGTGTTTGTAACTCTAGCTTCGTAAGAGGAGATTTCCTATACAGTGGTTGTAGAGGATGAAATATTAAATTTTGATAAAGATTGTTTAAATATAATTCACGCCGCAGGTTGGAATGGTGGGACCTATGATGGCTCGCCCAATTCTCTTTCTCTCGCTTAAAGTCCGATGCTGATTTTGGAACAAGCTTTACTCTTGAGGCATCTATGGACTACGGAGCATTATTATTCGAAATTACTGGAATTAATTCGAAGCGGTTTTTGATCTTAATAAAAAAAAAGGTTTGTTTAAAATGGAAGTGGAAAACTATGTTAATTCAAGCATTGTCCATCGCCGGCCACTGTTTTTCCCATCTTTCGAGCGGGAAACGATTTCGAAAGAGCTCCTCGTCGACCTATTTTATTTGTAATACTATTAAGCTGTAAGCTTCTGCCCGGAGAGGCTACGGGTCATCGAAAAATACCCACCTGAAAAATACGGTGGGTGGGGCAAGATGTTCCATTTGAGAGTTTCTAGCTGAGCCAATCTAGAACCTCCTGTTTCTTTTTAATTTCAGACTCTTGCCTCTGTACAGGTCACTCCTTGTCTTCAAAGTAGAAATCAAAACGTTTGCTCATCTAGGGCATGTTTACCATAAGCTGTTTATCATTAAAATGCTATGACCTTGTACGAAATGTTGTTATTCACACTCCAACCAAATGACATACCTTGAAACTGACGCCCATTGACAGCTGTTCTACAAAAAATATTTGGCGTAGGTGATAGATGGAGAATGTACTACCGTAAATCCAATTTGAAAAACCGACATATTCGTAAAAGCTATAGAAGGGCGGGAAGGAATCTACAAATAGTCTCAGTAGTCTCTACCTAGGTCAGTAAGTTTGGATGTTTCCTTGAACATATTGGTAAAGGCAAGCCAAACACCCCCGTAGATGTCTATTTACCTCTTGAAACCTTCAAAAATATTACCTTCGTGACTTATTTCAGTTCTGAATCCAAGTTATAGTCGAATCAGCCGGGATTTATTCAAATAACAATAGCAGCTTGAATAGGTCAACGCCAAATGCTATTTGTAGATATAGCCGACAACTTGCGGCTGTTTCCCTCTTGACGGAATTTCAAGCATATTACACTGCCTATTACTTTGCTGTTATTGGAATCGATGTCGCTTTAGGATAATGTTCTGGTACCATGGAAGACAATCAAATTTAAGAATTTTTAATAGACTATCAGGTTCTACAGTAAGCAAGCACCATGACACCGTTCTAGCTAAAAAGCGTCATCAATTAGACCTCTAAATAGAGAGTTATACAAAATGTTTAGCTACTTTGGTCAAAACCCGTCGAGTGGAAAAGGAGCAAACCTTACCGATTTCCTAGTAATTCAGGGTTTTTGACAAGACATGAGCGCTATCACCCAGCATTAGAAATCCAATGAACTTGTTTGAGAGTTATTCCACAACTCCTCTCTAATGTAAGCAACCATTCAGTTGCGGTATAATTTCACAGATTGCTTACCGTGGCCCTGACCTGATACTTTTCGTATCTTCATGGACGTTTCCTAATCCGGGCAAAGATCTTGTACTACGGTCTTCGTGGAGTGAAAATCTGAGATGTTTGTCGTCAGTATGGCTACGCATTATTCTCTGAATTTAATTTTCGTGGGGACAAACACCCCCATCTATTGGGCTTGATTCAAGCTAAGTTAATCTAACTTAATAAGTCAGAAGAACGGGTGAGAGGGGCGCGATCCTGAGAAACTATTTTTAGGAGAAGGGAAGGCTATTGAGAAGACGGAGTTTTAGGCATGGAGTGCTGAGGTAGAAATCGAAGTAAATATTCGAATTAACACTAGCGAGCATATGGAAAATAGGTTCATTGGAGCCGTATGAGGTGCGGTGGGTGGGTAGATGGAAGGGACGGGGATTGCGTGTAATACTAGAGTTAGTGTCTAGAGATATGGAGTTATAAAGGGTGGCGCAGTCGATGGTGGAAGACGATGTCAGATACCCTTTCTTCTTTCTTTCAAAGTACTTAAGTT
Source organism: Merodon equestris (assembly GCA_958301585.1). Taxonomy (NCBI): domain Eukaryota; kingdom Metazoa; phylum Arthropoda; class Insecta; order Diptera; family Syrphidae; genus Merodon; species Merodon equestris. Next base: position 5,982,027 of record OY284417.1, on the reverse strand, counting down.
GATTAGCTTAAGACGGTCTTGATAGGGCGGTAAGAACAAGGGATTGTTCGAGGGCAGACCTCGAAGAACGAAACGTAGGAACCGACGTTGGATACTTCCGATTCTAGATATGTGGGTTAGTCGATAAGAGGACCACACTTGACGTGCGTATTCGAGAATGAGGGCGAACAAAGGTAATATAGAGGGATAGATTCACGTAGGGATTGGAGAATTCTTTAGACCAACGTTTCACAAAACCGAGTGCAGAGTTGGCTTTATGAAATATATCGTCGATATGCGCGCGAAAATTGAGTTCTTGGTGGCATAGTAAGCCAACATTGCAGATAACCTGAATGATGGAGATGGGCTGATTATTGAGGAAGTAGAGACGAGGAGGAGGTTAGGTTAGGTTAAAGAAGGGGAGTGTGATGGTCGAGCATCACTTCCACTCGGAGACCAAGGGCCCATTGTGATTCCTTTCATTTGTGGAGTACACATACAATTAACCTGTCCTGTCATGTGGTGGCTGAAACCACCCCGTGCTCTTTATGAATTTTAGAAGATCCGATATAGATCCGATATAGATCCGAAGAATATTTGGCCCAGCGAAGCTAGACACCGATTCTGGAGATCTGGGCGGGGGCAAAGCAGATGTTGGATCGTCTCAGTTTCTCACTCATCGCCGCAGCTCCGGCAGAAATCGCTGGATCCCGAGTTCCATTTCCGGAACATTGCTCCGATGGGACAGTGCCCTGTGATCACTCCGACGAGCATATTGATCGAGCTCCGGTCCAGCGCTAAGAGCTTTTTGTTTTTCCGATATTGAGCTCTGGCCACGATGTTCTTGTCGTGTGGCTGTTGTTTCTTGTAAGCCAAGACGAGTTGGCTTCTTTTATAATTGTGTTATTTATGATCCGGTATAATGCACTGATTGGTGGTTGCAGTGACGTGTCCGCTTCGCTGATGTCCATTTCAGACCCTTGCCTGGCCAATTCGTCCGCTCTTCCGTTCCCTGCGATTGAGCAGTGGCCCGGGACCCAGCAGAGTTTGGCTTTATGGTGTCTGATGATGAGTCGCGACATTTCATGAAAGCCTTTGATCTCATTGTACAGGATCATATTGACTTCAGTGCAGCCTGGCTGCTGTTTGGCTGTTTGGCTGTTTTCTCGGTTGCTAAAATTTCTGGTTGAAAGACGCTGCACAAATCATGGTGTCTAAATAATTCCTGTGTTTGCAGAGTATCAGAGTGGAACCCGGCCCCAGTGAAGAGGGCAATCTCGTGGTTGATAGCCACTCGTCTCTGTCGGGGAAAAGGATTGATATTTTGAGAGTGAAGTCATTTTGTGGGAAAATATAGTCGGTCGCGAGGCTACTAAACCCATGTTTCTTTCCCAGGTCATTTATTATTCATGTCCATAGTTAGCTTGCTTCCACAAAGAGGACTCCCTTAGGCTGAGAGCGCTTTTTGCAGCGCAGCCAAACAGCGGCTGACCTTTGTACTTTGTTGAGCATGCTCACATAGCTTTTCGTGCTGCCAGCAGTCGACCAGACTAGGGCCCCATAAATTATAATGGGTCCGATGATTGCTGTATACGAATCAATGATGTTCGGTTCCAAGCCCCAACTTGATTAAATCCTTTTTTCATCCTTCCTCCGAATTTCTTTTCCAGTAAAGTTTGGAGTCAAGAATGATGTCTAGTGCTTGGCTTCCGTTTTGAGTTTGAGTTGAGTACCCTCTTTGGGGGTGCAAATATCGGGATTTTCCTTGTGAACAAAACCAGATCGGTTTTCTGGGGGTTTATTCTCAGACCATTTTGTCTTGCCCACGAGGAGAGTTCCTTCAACGTAGATTCCATCAGTTCAGTGATAGTTGATAGAAATTTACCTTTTATCAAGATAACTAGGTCATCCGCGTATGCTATCGTCTTTGCCTCTCTCCATGAAGATTTTAAGGATTTTGTTAACTGTAACAAGCCACAGTAGGGAGAGAACTCCCCCCTGTTGTGTGCTTCCAGTTGTCACTTTCCTTTTAGAGCTCTATCCAATGTCAGCATTGATAATTTATACGAAGAGGAGGTTTGATTCGTTTACGTGAAAAGGTTATTAATTTGCATTTTCGGTTGAATAAGGGAAGGATCTTGTTACGAGGAAATCGTCTGGAGGAATTTGGTGTCGTCGCCATACAGTGAGAGGTGGGCATGTTTGATGACAAACTCAGTGTCATTAATGGAAAGAATGAAAAGAAGTGGACCTAGGTGGCTGCCTTAGGGAACGCCGGAAGAAGCTAAGAAAGGATTAGAAAAGACAGATCTAACATGAACACAGTAGTAAAGGGCTTTTAAATAAGAAGATATTCACTTTAACGCAATGGGTTAAAAGCCAAGGGAAGACACTTTGAATAGTATTAGTTTGTGGGAGATTTTGTCGAAGGCTTTACTAAAATCAGTAAATATGTCGCCGACTTCACTATCATTCTCTAATGCTGAGAGGGTGAAGGACACAAGGCGACGATAAGACTAGTCCTTATAGCTGCCTAACTCTTAACTAATTTTTAAAATAGTTAATGAAATCAAGATTTTCTTGAATAAAATTGAAGCGAAAACTTCACAGTCTTGTTTGAGGCTAGAGTAATCGAAGACCCGAGATATGCGAAATCCTGCGAGTAGGAATTTGCAGAAAAGGGCTCAAAGCAAAACGCCTTATGCCTGTCTACATCTTCGGTTGTTTGCATCGTCAACGATTGTGTTACGAATCGCAGATGGCAGGATTTCCCTGGGTGCTGGACGACGAGCTGACCGATATATTTTTTCGGCGGAGCAAGAACTTTCATGTGATGTTACACATTTCTATTTCTATAATCTCTATAGCTCTCTTGCCAAGAATTAATGGTACACCATGCCGTTAAAATCGAAAATCTTAAATCTCAGTGATCACCTTCACATTCGATGGAACTTGTCGAGGCTTTTTAGGTCATAACTAACCCGAATTCTTCCGAGAAACCACCGAACCTTAATTTCCAATTCATAAACCTAAGTTCAAGTTTCATCATTTGTTATGATCTGTTTCAATACTTCTGTCTAGTATTGACTTCATTTAAAGTCTTTTGAACAACCCCGTTCAGTCACGCTTTCTATGCCTGTAGCAGAACCTTCGGCAAAAGCTGGGGACTCCGACCCAAAATGGTGCTGTGGATGTACACGGCTGTCATCCGCCCCATCCTCACCTACGGAGCGCTCGTATGGTGGCCTGCCCTAAGTAAGGCATACAACATCAAAAAACTAAGCCGCGTACAGAGATCGGCCAGTATCGGGGTAACCGGTGCCCTTCGGTCTACTCCGACCGAGGCACTTAACGTACTCCTAAACCTCCTCCCTCTGGACCTCTTCATCAGATATAATGCAGCCTGTAGCGCCATTAGACTCAGAGAATCTGGGTTCTGGTCATCTAAACCCTACGGTCATAGCAAGGTGCTGGACCTATTACCTAGTGACCTGGCCATGACTGCAACCGATTTCACGACAACCATACACAACCCAAATAAAGCCGCCCATGTCCACTTCCCATCCAGGATGGCATGGAAACAGGGACTGCACTCTGAGAACCATCAGGTAGCTTTTTTCACCGACGGTTCGAAAATGGAGTGTGGGGTTGGCTCGGGTATCTTCTCAGCGGAACTGAATATCTCCAAATCGTTGCGACTTCCAAACTCGGCCAGCGTGTTCCAAGCGGAAATACTGGCGATTAAGGAAACTTGCAAGTTACTCACGCGCTATCCTATTACCAAGAGAGATGTAAATATATATATTTATAGCCAATCAGCTATCAAAGCTCTCGACTCTCACTCCATAAAATCCAAATTAGTTGCACAGTGTAAGGATGAAATCAGCTGTGCAGGAGACTATTTCAACATTACTCTCATTTGGGTTCCTGGCCACAGCAAAATAGAGGGAAACGAAAAGGCTGACGCTTTAGCAAGGCACGGCTCTTCCCTCGACTGTTCTTTGGCGGAGGCAGTACTCCCTCCCATCAAACTGGTCAAGGCAAACCTTCTACAACACTTTCTCTCGAGGGCGAACTCCAGATGGTGCAGTCTTAGCAACTGCGTCATATCAAGGAAAACATGGCCCTCCTATAACAGGAAAAGAACCCTCGACCTAACTAACAGACCCCGACAAGAGATTGCCAGAATTGTAGCCATCTGTACTGGCCACTGGCCTGTCGGTACCCACGCTGCTAAGTTAGGCATCCCATTCAACACCTACTGCCGTAGTTGCAAGAACCCACTGGAAAAGGAAACTCTCATCCATTTCCTGTGTGATTGTCCGGCTCTAGCTAGAACCAGACAGCGCCTACTCGGCAAAATCCCCTTCGACGATCTATCAGAATTCAGAGAAATAGGATTCTGTAATATCATCAAATTCCTTAATTCCACAGGATGGATATGAAACTCCAATAACAGCACACTAGGTCACTGAGTGGTGGCATCAAAACGGCGCATAAGCGCTAATTGGGCCTGGCATCTCGATATCAGGCGGCCACTCCTACCTACCTACCTACCTAGAGACCAGCGTTTTACTGCGGGCCGATAGCTTCAGTGTTTAGTTTTTGTCATAAAAAGTCTGAAAACTTAATTGGCACTTTATTACGTAATAAAATGTATACGTTTGTTCCCATGATAGCTGTTATTAAAACAAGTTTACGACATGGCAGATTCGAAATCTAGAGGCCAAATATAACCTCTTTTACTGCTGACTTTAGGTTAAATGCACAGTTTGACAAGTGATGTACAAATAAGAATGTTTTATACATGTAAACCCCATAAGCTCCACTTGTTTTTTTATCTGTTATTATAGAAAAATGTGTTCTATTTCAAATAGAAAAACTAGATTCATGGGTGCTATTGGTCTGCCGAACTATTTTTTTTTTGCACATTTTACCTGCTGTTCATTACAAAATTATGCGTCGAATGAAATTGATCATGAGTCGATATCGTTACCCGTTCGTGAGATATTGGAGACGAAAAACATCTCACGACCATACAACGAAAAAATCAGGTTGCTTCTGAATTCAGTTAAACAGTCTGTATGTAGTCTGTGGGGACAAATTTTCGATTGTCGTCCACACTATTTAGGATTCGGCTCTATTACTATACATGGCAAGTTTAGGCTTGGTTTGTCATGCCACCTTGCTGCACTATATTTGTGGTGTTGCCTACTTGCCTTTTACGAGTAAGTAGACAAGACATGCGCCCTACTGGTAAAGAGGCATGGATCCATACTGCTGTATGGTAATGCAAGTCCACATTCATCACAATCAACGTTGCTGAAGCTTTTCAAGTCTTGACTCACCGTCTTTTTCCCCTGGATTATTTCCGACCGATTATCATCTTTTCATCGGTAGTAATATTTCACCGACAAAATGTTAGAATGGTCTAAAAAGGTATTTTCTAGCTCGTAGTTCTAGGAAGTCAAATGTCGATGAAGTAGCTTCACCGTCTTATTATCTTATTTCTGAATCTTACAACAGCCTTGGGTACACGAGAATTGTTCAGCAACACTATCTAAAATAAAATCCAACTGAAAAGTCACGGTCTTATCACTATCTTAAGTCTATCAGGCTATCTTAAGTGTTTTATCTAACTTTTACTTTATAAGCAACTTAATTACTTGACCATAAAACTTATTTTTTAAGGGCCTTGAATTGAAATCATCCATAAAATCAGGTTTCCAAATAGTCAACACTACCCGGAAAAAAAACTTAATGCGGCGCTACGGCATCATACCTTGTAAGCAATAAATCAATTTAGTCATCACCCACAACTCTCACGTTCCCAATTGCGCAATCACGCAATTACTTCTTTCAATAAAGCACGATTCCCCATAGCCGCGAACGATTGTGTCGAAAAGCGATTAGACGTCTTTATACACAAAGCAGTTTGCGCCATTTTTGGCAATCTTTTTATATCCCTCATCTGCCGCAGTAATCACAACAATATGTGTCGACATTTCGATTAGACGCCATCATACAATCATGCCAAAGCCGACATCCGACTTCGCTGAACCTCGTAACCGACATCAGGATGTTCAAAGTCCGACGTTTTACCCATGCAACATGCAACAACTTGAGGCAAGTAATGCCTTACTTTAATTACCGGGTGTTGTGCAAGCTTACATAACAACCCACGACCGCTGTCCGGAGTCTAGTCTACTCTAGTCTACTTCTTGCTTTTTATATTTTTAATTTTTTTTTTTCAACTAAACACTCTCGCAATGGAAATGCAAATGAAAAGCGATTGCCAGGCTTAAGTGCTTAATGAGGAAGAAGTTTGTTTTGATGTCTCCACAATCAAGTGGCGGTAATTAAGCTCTCGTTTGACAGGGAAAATGGAAAAAATCTCGAAAACGATGCAGTGGCAAGTCAACTGGTCAAGGGTTAGTAATCTATACACCTTTGGGGCTTTATGGCTGGAGGAAGGGTAAATACACTTGCAACGTAACGAAAATAATTCGCTATAGTAATGTGACATTTAAATGCCAATTACCGTTGACACAAGAGTTCACTGTAGCTACGTAGGGGGAGGTGACAGCAGGTGCATTTGGCTTATGGAGAAGGGGCAAATTTGAATTTGTGCTTACATATAAACTGACGACGCTTAGGGTGATTAAATTAAGCTAAGGCGTCACTAAGAACTTTGGCGAAGTGGAAAACAGAAATCAATTTGAAAAGGGGCATCGTTTATCAATTCTATTTTATTATTTATGAAAATGGGACCAGTGTTTCCAGTTATTCAGAAGGAAGAGCATTTATTATAGCCAATGATGGTTTAGAGCTTTTAGCTGAATAAATATGACTGGGACCAAAAAAAAAGAAGGGAAAGACTTGAATTCGTTTGCAGCCATCGAATTTTTGAAGCCAATTTTCCAACAATGCTCTCCAAACATCGACTGGAAAGTTATAAATTTCGCGTAGAAATTTAGACTTGATGGCATAAGCTAGGGATTTGGTGTACAACAAACAAAATCCATGCGTTAATTCGCATGAAAGAGGTGCTCATTCCCCCTTCCATAGATCAATTGTTTGACCATCTCTGCGGCATATGATACCAATACTGACCAGAAATAGTTTTCCAGTCATTTTCATCGCCGAAAAAAATACGGCCCAACTACGCTTCCGACATGAAATCCACACCAAATAGTCATTTTATGTGGATGTAATGAAGTCCCTTGAGGCACATATGGGCTTGTTACTGTCGAGTAAAATATATTCAGCATTTTATCAGGCCATTAGGATGAAGACGAATTTTTTGATGAGATTCAGGATTTTGTCAAAACTTTCGCAGAGCCCAATCGGAGAAGTTTTGGGCGTTCAATTGATGAAAAGTGATTAAGCGGCTTCAGTTCTTAGGCTAATTTCATCTTGTTAGGGTGGTATACTCCATCACACTCCACCATTCCAAACACAAATTACATTCAAATGCATAATAAGGTGGTGTCATTGCAGCTTTGACTAAGCATCCCGACTTGAGTATTGCCATTTCTAAAACTAAAATAAAACAAGATGGGACTCAGGCTCACCGGGACCCAAGGGGGTGGTCGAGGTGCAATGGTAATCATCACTAACTGTTAAGCCGAAGGTCTGTAGTTCAAGTCTGTCCAGAACCATTTCTTTACGAAAAAAACTGTGCAACATCATCAGTTGTGAATGAAAGATGATAAAAAAAATGCTGACGAAGGCATAACACTCGCAGTATAAAAACACTTCAAAATTCATACACTGTTTGTGCATTTCCAATATAACACCTTAATGACATGGAAACCAAAAAAAAGTGAACTACAACCAACGCGACAAATTCAGTCGAATCCCTCGAATCCTATCTTGGACAACCACCCCAGGAGAGTAATGAACGAATATCTTCGACACAAACCCTCTGCCTATTTGGTCGGCCTATGGTGACATCTATCAAATCTGTTGTTTATCATGCCAAATCACCATGACAAGTTACACTATTGAACAACATGTCTACATGATAAAATTTTATTATCAAAATGAGTGCGAAAATGCGCGCGTTGCGCCCATTTTACGATAGACTTGGTGGTTTTTCACAGTCGACTCTTCAACGTTTGGCGGCCAAATTTGGGACCACCGGTTCGGTAATCAGTCAGCCAATATTCGCACGTCAAAGGAACACAAGATCGGCAGAGAACATCGCCACGGTCCGTGAAAGTGTACAATAGAAACCGAGGTAGTCGATTCCTCGCCGTGCACAAGAACTGGGCCTTTCAACTTCACAAATTGTGCATCGGGACTTGGGCCTTCATCTCTAAAAGATCCAACTGATCCAGGAGCTCAAATTTCATGACCACAGGCAATGCCGTTTTTTAGCTGACTGGGATCGTCTGGTCGAGGACCCCAATTTTGGCCGAAAAATCATCTTTAGCGACGAGGCGTATTTTTGGATAAATGGTTGTGTTATCGAGTAAAATTGCCGTATATGGGACACGACCAACCCACACGAGGTTCACCAGGTGACAATGCATCACCAATAAGATATCGTTTGATTCGGATTTTGGGCCGGCGATCTCATTGGTCCCTACTTTTTCGAAAACGACGTTGATGAGGCAGGGTCAATGGCGAGTGCTACAAAACAATGGTTGCCAATTTCTTATGCCCCAAATTGAACCATATAAACCTAGACGACAAGTGGTTCCAGCCGGACGGGGTCGCCATGATTGACATTCTATATGAACGGTTTGAGCGCAAGGTTATCGCTCACCGAGGTGACGCAAATTGGTCACCAAGGTCATGCGATTTGACTCTCCTAGAATATTTTATATTCGATTTCCCGAAGTCGCAGGTCTATGTGAATAAAACACATTCGACCGACGCCCTTAAGGTAACACAAGCTATCGCTCAAATTGAGATGAATTTAGACGGAAGAGTCATTGAAAATTGGACCACTCGGACCCGTGCCAGGGTAAGAAGCCAAAGCAGGTATTTGAACGATGCCATATCTCGTACATAATGGTAGACTTGAGGCTTTCAAATAAAAGAAAAAAAATTGTTAATACCACTCACACAGCTTATTTTATTCCATTTCAAAATCTACCCGCCCTTATTGAAGAACACTTTACTTATAGGAGGTTTTGGGAACCTCAAATTGACGACGGTATGCGATATTTGGCGATTTGGCATGCTAAGATTAGACTCTAATTATCTGGTGTAAAATGCAGACACAAACTATAGATTGGAGCTATTTGTAACTCTATTCCGAACGTGTCTACCTACATGATCGATTTATTAAAGTCCTTTCCAAGCAAAGGAAGTGTGTTCAGAAAGTAACAGGAATTCTTGTAATAAGACGCGTTAACTACATTCAATTTTCTCGATTCTTTTCCTGTTTTCGTAAGCATGTCCACAGGCCATCCGCCCATATCTGACCAAACCGGTTGCTTAATATGTATATCGTCAGCGGTCGGACAGGTTTGTGTGCTTTGATATGATCAGCGATTATTTAATTGTTTACAAAATAGATTACAAAATTTGCATATAATTTTGCTATAAGAATATCAGTTACTTCGCTATGGGTAAAACTAGGGCTTACGAGTGATATAAGCTCTACCAAGAAGGCTGTGAAGGCGTTGAAAACGACGACACATCGAATCGCCCAAATAAAATCAGAGAAGTCGCGGCAGATGTTGACAAGTTGGCAAGCTCATTTCATCATTTTTTAATGAACGAGCAGCAGAAAAATAAGTTTCAGGACTATTGGATCAAAGTGGCGAATGGAAACAGCTCACGAATCCCTAAATGAAGTCGATAACGATGTATGAAACAGGACATATGTAGCATCTGATGAAATATCGATTTACGAACGTAACGTCTCAGTCCGACAATAGTACCTTCGATAGAGTTGAAGAAAACCTTTTGCTGGAAGTCAAAAAATAATCCTCTTACTTTTTGAACAGATTTCGAACAAGTTTTCAAGCATTAAGTCCCCAAATGTCCACTAAGGACCTTTTAGCACCTATGGTCCGTGACTAAATTTTCTGATTTGCTGCTAAAAAATCTCCTTACAGTCTTGAAGGAGGGTAGACAAAACAAGTTCCTTTTATTGAATAACCTTAGGATGACTATCGAAAATAAAAATGAATCAAAATGTCAAGCCAATTCTAACTTGATCGGTTGTTTAACTCATAAACTACAATAATAAACTCCATTCAGCCACTCCATTTCTATTTGATATGGTACGCCATTCGTTCCACTTAACAATACAAATAAACAAATCAAAAACCTCATTCCATCGCAACCTGTCTTCCGAAAAAGAAAACAATATTCGCACCAACTTGGAACCTTACGGCATTCCAAGGAAATCATTTTCCCTCACCGCACCACATGCACTGGTCACTGGCACACTTTACGGGCATTTTCGTCGCTCATTCCCCAACCGAATAGAACCAAAACAAGGTCAACCGGACTCGCACAAACTGCATCCATCCATTGGCGGAATGTAAAGAAATCTTAAAATTCCCCTCACGTCTCACTCGTTCTGTTTTGTTCCACTCCAAAAGGAAAGGAAAATGACGGAAAAACATAAAAATAATTATGATCAAGCACACCTACCAAACCGAGCTTGGCGAGACGAACCGTTTTGACTATAGGTACTCCGCTCAAACGTCACTCCGACTAGTAAGTAGGCAATTCACCTGCAAGTGTCGTTTCGCGCACTGAACACAAACAATACACTTCAATAACGCCACGCTGATGTTTTCTGTGATGAACTGGTTTCTATGCGATCTCCCTACATCATACCCACCGCACGATCGCTGTCAAATTGTTTTAATTATATAATTCAGATCAGGTAATTAGTAGAAGGGCGCGGTGCGATAGGTAACAGCTGGACAAATACGAAGGTGTCGTCGTTTGGTCTAGTAATACCGCGACACACGTCTCGAATTTCGATTCGATGTAACTGAGCCTTGTTACACACGGGAACATAGGAAAAAAAAGAACCATCCAAAGCCGCCTTCGCGCTCTTGTGGAAATGTGGGTCAGCGAAAGACGATAAACGCCTACCACAAGCACAAAAAGCAAAAACAACAACAACTAGAATAACAAGAAGAACCGAAAAAAACCGTTTGTTTACATTGAAAAGCACTTGTGTAGACGCACGCGCTCCGAAGAACACCTGAGACGAACGACACCAAAGCGATGACGAGCGTGGTTTAAACTGCCCGAGATAAATTCGTGACTATGCCACTTCAAACGACGTTCGCGACTGAATCGCGCTTTACAATTCACCTGCAACTCGATATACCGCGAAATACCACTGGATACCTGTTCGATAGCATGCTGTCGCGAAAGATACAAGAGCAGCTCAGAAAAGAGACGAAATCACTCAAACTATTTTGGGTTGAGTGAAAACCATCGTACCATATCTCATGATCGTTTCGTTTGTTTACATCTCGGCTTTATCGGTGGAGCGATAGGTGACAATCAAGTGCTGTCATAAATATCCGCAAATATTTGGTTACCCTGGAGATAGATTCCGAATTGGCTTAATGACTCGTCTAAGTTGAGTGATCGCGACTAGAGCCGCTTGCGCCTAAAACTATACCCGATACTGTGGAATGATATTTTAATACATATAACTCTTAAGTGTTGTCTAGCTCATCCGCGGCTATCTGGGTATATTGCCACTTGACAGGTCTTACTTACCGTCTGTTAGTTCTCACTCAATCAATCGAACTACCTTATCGCTGGAAGGTTACTACCAGACTACCACCGTTTCGCAGATCGAAGGTATCAGGCGTCGCAGCGAACTCGTGCCATGCAATATCTATGTCGACAAGTGCGAATGCGAACGCGACCACACATGCGATACGGGTAATTAAACATTCACATGAGATTCCGCACCTGCAAAGGCATCTGTGGCAGTAATTGAGCTCTGAATTGAAGTCTAATTACAAACTCGATAAATTGCATTCTTATTTTGACATATATTTAAATGATTGAGATACATTTTAGAGTTATGTAATGAGAGAAGATACATTGATATGGATAGTCTACAGCTATTTGTCGATGGAAGTGATGGAGTGTCAGATTACGATGTCGTCCGCATGTGATTTTCGCAGACGTTGGAGTGCTTGGTGAAGAGATTGCTTCATTCTGTGAATGATGAAGGTGACGATGGTGTAGATGACGTAGAGAACGAAGACACCGCCGAAGGTTAGCATGCCGAGGCCGGGCTTCTTCCAGTCGAGAATGGGGTAGATGTAGTGATTGCCGTACCTGCGAATGGAATGAACATAAAAATCACGTTTTAAATGGATTCATATTACACAACAGGAGAGATGAGTCTGCTTAATGAGGCCGAGTGTAATAAATTGTTTAGGTGTCGCTGACGAGACAAGTGATAAAATGTGAGACGTCGAACAAGCTTTGACCCCATGATCCCATGTGTAAGGAACAAGGTTGGTGTCAGGTATGCTTTTTGGGGCTGTTGCTCTGGTGGGAAACATTTCGTTTTACGAAATTTTTTATTGCTTCCGAAGCTGTTTGTGTTTCACTTGTGTGATTTATACTAGTACGAAGCTCGAAGACTTCTTAGAAGAACGAAGCAAGAAGACAAGAAGCTCGCAATTGTAAAGGTCTGAGAAAGAAGACCCCATCCATAGCCCAAATTAAAAAAGACTAATTCCTCTAAGCGTAACGTATCAGGCTTTCCCAGCTGCTCAGGTCTCTGTTAAACTTGTCGCTTCAGCTCACCGAGACTAAAAAGGATTTAGACAAGATGCAAAGTTGTGGTTTCTTAAATATTATCCTTGAAAAGATCGTGCAGGGATCATTGGTCGAGGTGCAGACTATTCCAAGTCCAATAGGATTAAACAGGACGTCAAATATGCTTTTTGGAGCATTGCGGTGGAAGTATATTATTATCCAATAAGAGGTGTCAATTTAAGTCAATAGAAAAATGTTTCAATACTTTTACTGGAAGTGGAGATCTGGGGTTACTAATGGGGTACAAAAAGTTGCCTAAATAAACGATGACGACGGGTATGTCATGTGGGATTGAGATGCTACACTGCCCCTAAATCCGTCACCCAAACAGAGGAGTCACCCGAGCAGACCAATCATCCGATCAGCAACGGGACCCGATCAACGGGCAGTCGAGACAAACAATGCAACCAGGAGAGTCCACAGTCAGTCGCGAAAGAAAACACAAATAGGCAAATCGACGGGCAGTTGTTGTGCTGAGGAACGTAGTGCGGCGGATCGGATGCGAAAGTATTTTTGTTGATCCAAATTCGAAGGTTAAATTGTAGCTTATTTCTGTGGTCGCAAAATCAGTTGTTAAAAAAGTGAAGTGAATAATAAATAGTACTGGATTACCTAATTTAATCGGATTAAGTTGGTGTTTCCCTTTCTTTACCTCCTCCCACATGTCATATCACGTCTTCATTTGACGGAAAAACTGACTTCAATGCATTGATCGACAAAAAAATCCTTCCAACTGACCCTCACAAACGGAAGGGAGCCTAAATATTTCCCCCCACTGACGTAGCTTCTTCTCCAGTTCACTGCCCATGACATCTTTAAACGCCTCTCAAATCTTGAGAGAACCTTCTCTACCTTAAAAGGCTATTTTCAATGCTATGCACCATTGCAACACTCCACCAATCGCACAGTGCACCCAAATACATATTTTTCTGTTGTCAGAATGTCAGAGGACTGTACACCAGACCGACACTTTGGCCCTAGCTGAAACTAATCTGTGCCCCAATATCAGAGACAGTGCGTTATTCACATCAGATTTTACTCTGTTACTCATAGAAATTCATGGCCGCAATGATCTCTTACCCTTCGAATCGTCGAACTCCGCTGATTTTAATTTTACAAGCACCTTAATTAATCTTCCTAAACGGAATCTTCCTTGTCTGCTGTTACATTTGTGCCTCACAACCCACTTATTGTTTTCGATATCCCTGACCCCAACCGCGATTTCAACCTTCCCTACTTGATATGGGCTAAGTCCGTGGATGAGACTCGCGAATAACACCTCGAAGTTGTAAGGAAATGCTCTTCATAGAACGTCCCCCAACTCAGTAAGATCACCAACGCCAAGAACAGACAACTTAACCTGATCTTCTCATCTAATGCCGAAAACTGCGTTATTACCGCAAGTGATTACGTCTTCTCTACTTTTGGTCCACTTCATCCACCATTGTCGGAAGCACTATCACTCGACAATCACTTCACCATTCAATACGTATTGCTTCAATTTCCGGAAAGTATACTTCGGAGAATCAAAAAAACCAACTTCCATTTTCTTATAAACCCTAACACGCACATGTACTTAGATGATCCTCTTGCCCCATTTTACTCCAAAGTCATCAGTTACATCCTATCCAATTAATGCCTCCGGAGTCCCTCAAGGTGATCATCTCGGCCCACTGATATTTATCCTAGCGATTAATGATGTTAACTGCGTTATAAAGAATTCTATCGGCTGATTTTTGCTCATTCCAATCAGATCTAAATAGGTTAACAAATGTCAAGCTATCACTTATTCGCATAAGGGCTTTCCTTCACCTGAAATTTCACCATGAAAGTGTGCCTCCTATCAATATTTTGGTTTACTTAGGTATTATCTGTGACCGAGAACCTTGTTTTTGTTTTCACATCGAATAAATTATCAGCCGTACCGATTCTGCCTTCGATTTTGTGACATGTTGGTCTAAGGACTTCGCCAAACTTTACGTTTCGAAACCCTTATACACTAGCTTCGTTAGGCGCCTTCTTGAATATGCTAGTCAAGTCTAGTCCTCTCATAGATTTTTTTCGTTGGGCCCTATAAAAAGCGCTAAATAGCCTACAACCCCTAGAAGAAAGATGCAAGCTCGCAGACATGCTCTTTATCCATGACCTACTTAGCGATAAAATTGACTGCCCATACTTCTTCAAATGGTTCTTCTAAACACCAATCCCCGAAACCTTCGGTCCCTGCCCTTCTCCCATAGAATGAACTATGCCTTCCTTGGGCCGATATCCAAAATGAAACGAATTTCGCTTTTGGCTCGAACCTTCACCTCTCCTTGAGCTTATTTTAAGTTTTCTTTGTTAAGGCTTGCTCACGCCAACAAACTGATCCGATCAAATTAAATCACTCCTCAAACTGGTAGGATCCTCTCGAAGCAAACTTGCCCGGGGAGAGCTACCCAAAAGTCGCTATTCGAGGTCGGTAATATGTTATACTTTCCTCCTATGGGAAAATATGAGTCATATAAAGCATACATGATTGAGACGAGTCTCAGTTCTGGTGTTAAATGGGCTGTAACGCTAATTATAATAATACAGTGGAACTGGGCCTCATTACTCGAAATAATTGCTTGTAATAAATCATTATTTTGTTCATTTTTTTCTAGCATTCAATCAGCGAAAGTACGGTGATGTGCTTGGTCCGTTGACTTCAATTGCTTTTTGTGTCAACACGAGCTTATAAGCACGTAGATTAAGGTCTTTATGCAAAGTGTGGTGGGACGAGGCTTTTTATGATGATCAGAAGCAATATGTATTTTTGAAACGTCTCCCTGATATATTCACTGTTTTTGATTCATATTTAATAAACCTTCTTTTTTATATTCAAGAGTCACCACAGTGATAGCTAAGCTTCAACAAAGGCGTAAAATTCAAAATGAAACCTTTTGTTGAATGACCCTTCTGAGTTGGTGGTAAAAGGAGATAAGACGAAGTAGAAATTGTGAGTAAAAAAGGATGGAAGCCACGGATGTCATTGGTTGCCATAAGAACTTCCACAGCTCTATAGTCAGAAGCTGCAAAGGCAGTAATCGCTCCTACGTCCTCCTACGCTCCCAGTCAGGAGGCAACTTAGTAAGCCAGCAATAGGACAACACATACGTAAGTTTTAAGGCTTTTTGGGAGGCAAATGCTCTGTGAGGTCTTAGATTTTGAACTGTCTGCGGCGTTGACCTGGCTACCTAGAACCTTAGATTTAGCTAGACCTCATTGATGGAATTCAAGCTTCTTAAGTTGCTACTTTCGAAAGTTAATGCGATTGAGGATGACTAAGTTTAAAGCTACTCTTTACACCTCGTTTCTAAAAGAGGGAAACCATTACTGAGGCTTGTTAATATTTGACAATTTCCAGCATAGTTGCCAAAATCAACCAGTCCGATTGACAATGATCCAGTTATATGGAACCATTTTCTATCTTATTAAGTTTTTTTCAAACAATCTGCTGTGACTTTCCGTGACCATTTAAGGATAGAGTAGTATAGAAAATAATTCCTCCTTGGCTTCGACATTGCCTCTTGTCATGTCAGTTGCTCCCAAAAAGATCCGAATTCCGATCAGCTTAAAAAAAATTTAAAGATTCCATAAAAATTCGAATCCACTGACCCGTTTAGTGTACAATTAACAGAAAATAAATATTCAATTGAATATCAATTTGTACCACTTAGCGTCTGCCACATTAGATTTTAACTTCTTCTTCTTCTTTTCCTTTTTTCCGGCGTCGTTATGGTCAGAAGTGTAGGACCATAACCTTCCCACTTAACTCAGAAAGTAGCGGCAGGCTTCCCGGTTTGGGATTACTTCATCGCTGAGGCCAATCAAATGCTGGTGTTTTTGCATTTGTTTGCACCAATTGTTTTTCGGCCTGCCTTTTTTGCGTGTTGAAATTGGAACGTTGATTGATATCGCCTTTTGGACGGGGTTCAAAGGATCTCTCCTTTGAACATGGCAATACCAACTGAGTCGGTCGCGCTCTGTCTTTCTTGTGATGGTTTCTTTTACGTGGAGGCTTCCTCGGATCTTTGAACTTCTAATTCTATCACGCTTTGTTACTCCCGCTGTCATGCGAAGCATCTTCATCTCAGTTGCCGTTAATTTGCTCTCATACTTTTTGTGCATTGTCCAGCATTGTGAACCGTATGTGAGCGCGGACGTACAACTGAAGTGTAGAGCCCTCCTTTCAGCTTAGGGGGCATTTTTCGATCTCAGAAGATGGCGGAGTTTTCCCGCCACTTCATCCACCCTACGCTTACGCGATGGTTGATGTCGTCATCACAACTTGCTTCTTTATTAATCATAGATCGCAGATATTTAAACTTTTCACACTTGGGAAGCACTCTTCCATTCAAGTAAATATCTGGAATAGGCTGATGAGGGTCAGAGAACGGGCAGCACAGATACTCTGTCTTCTTTGAACTAATACGATACCCGTGTCCCTCAAAAATGTCCACCCACACATCAAGTGCTCGTTGTAGGGACGCCTGATCATCACTTATAATGGCCCCATCGTTAGCAAAGAATAGCTGGTGCACATTGGGATCCGTCACTTTTCCTTCAAGCAAGCAATCAAGGACTGCTATAAAAAGCAGTGGGCTGAGGAAGCTCCCTTGGTGTACACCGACTTTGATTGCGAACTCTTCGGTGACTCCTGCGGTGCATCTTACTCTTGTCATTGCTCTCTCGTACATGTCCATAATCACTCGCACGTAGGTTTCTGGAACTCCTTTCTGTCTTAGCGCTACCCATCAAAGATCTCTTGGTTGCCGGTCAAAGGCCTTCTCGAAATCAACCAACACCATATGCAAGTCCTTTGAAGAATCACGATGCTTTTCCATCATGATCCTTATACTTTGGATTGTATCTGTTGTTGATTTTCCCGAGACAAACCCGCACTGGTCATCAGATAGTCGTATTATTTTCCGCAGTCGGCTATCTAATACCCGTTCAACGATCTTCGTCGTGTGCGACATCAGCTTGACAGAACGGTAGTTATCACAATTTCGCGTATCACCCTTTCCTTTGTGCAAAGGAAGAAGATAGCATAGTGTCGCCTCTCATAAGTTTGGAGATAAGAACCATGAGCCATTTAGACCCGATGTCTCCCATCTTTTTCCAGAACTCAGAGGGTATCCCGTCCGGCCCAACAGCTTTTCTTTTCTTGGAGTTTTTAACCGCGTACCGAACTTCTTCGACTGTGATGTCGGATATTTCGGCATGATTCGGGGCGGCTCTTGGAAAGTACACTCGGGGAAACTGCTCGTTCAGAAGTTCCTCGCAATACTGTCGCCATCTGTGGATAATTTTTTCGTCTTCCACAAGGAGTTGGCCTTCAGCATTGTTAATAAACTTTGGGAAACGAATCTCCTGAGGATTTCTTCTTCTCTGGGCGGCTATCTTAAAGATATTTGCTCCTTTGTTCAAATTGTTTTGTCGAAGCTCGTGGGTAGCCTGGTTCCTGTCAGACGCGGAAGACGATATTTCTTCCAACTCCTGATAGAGGCCTTCCATGCTTTTCGCTTTGAATTCGGCGCATTTTTTCTTCGCGATGCCTTTGCAACATCTATATACCTTTTCACGGCGAGCTTTTTCCTCTCTATTAGTAGAAGAGCACTTTGACCAAGCTTGGAAAGCCATTTTCTTTTCGTGTATCACTGCTTTGGCTTCGTCTGTCCACCACCAGGTTTCTTTTGCGTGTTGGCAGGGGCCTTTAGATGTTCCGTGATTTGGCTTTCTCCAGGCCAGATTGTTGTAGGGAATTCCACATGTCTTGCGCTCTGCACTCCTCATTACCGACCTCATCGATAATGGAAGAGAGATAGTTTTTCATGTTGGTAACAAAAGCTTCGCCTTTTCCTTTATCCAGCTTAAACCACTTGATTCTCTCAGACACCTTCGTTTGCTGCTTTGACTTCTTACTCGCCTTCATAAAAAATTCAGTCAGGAGGAGACGGTGTTGAGGGGCGATCGCGTCTCCCAGGATCACTTTGCAATATTTAACTCGTGGCTTCATGAAACTGGATACCAAATGAGTTTCATTTCCGCCGCTGCTATAAGTGATCAGGTGCCGGCTTTGTTTGACGAACATGGTATTTAGCACTATAAGACCGTACGACTTGCACATGTTTAGGATATCTTCTCCCCCAACAAACAAAAGATCTTCCTTTGGGATGATTTTGACAAGGTGGTGGAAATCTAGCATCTTTTTCTTTTTGTTCGCATCCTACTTGAGGAACATATGCGCTTACGATGTTCCACACCTCACCATGCAACACCAATTTGAGAGCCATCAAACGGTCTCTGGACCTTGAAATGGTTAAAACGTTGCAAAGTAGCTCTGCCGCAAGGATGATGGCGATTCCGTTTTTTCCTTGTTCCAATCCATAGTAAAACATCTTGTAGGCTTTTGTTTTAACGTCCAAGAAACGTGCCCGATTACCGGTGTTTCGCCATTTCGTCTCTTGTACGCACAGGATGTCTACTCGCCTTCTAACCATCATTTCTTCAAGCTCATAGCTGCGACCACTCATGCTTCCAACGTTCCAACTCGCGACTCTTAAGTGTGGCTTACGCCGTTGCATTACTTTGCTATCCCCCGGAAAACCTATAGCTCTGACCCGAGCATTGCTGCTCGTCCCAGGATCACGACCATTAGTAGTGCCGGGGTAGTGCTTTTCCTTTTAGCGTTCTTTTCCATAATGCTACGGTTTGACCGTTTTCTTTCTTCCCCTCCTTTTTTTGACACGGGCATGCACCAGATTCTTATTTTTTTTTGTTTGATCTTACTCTTACAAGTTTTAGTCGCCTTTTACGACAAGCGAGATGTATCGCTGCAGGGATATTCTTAACCCGTCCCTGCATAGGTACCACATTAGAGTTTAACATTGGTCGTTAAGTCTGAGTCTTGAGTTTGTGAAACCTTTTTTGGGCCAGAGCTTGAATAGAAACTGATTTAAAGCTTTGTTAGGTTTTGTTAGACTAGAACTATAAAACGACTTAACAAGATGGGAAAGCGACTTGATTGCAGGACCTGCATTTATCGAAAAGTGCGACGATGCGTCTAGTCTGTCTAAACTATCAGTGTTGACACCGCATATTGGGCTCCTTTTCGACTAGATAGAACTAGGAAGGAGCAACGGACATCTTGAACAGACTGTGCAACTTTTAGAGAAGTTGCATGAAAAAAAGCCAAAGTTGTCTAAATCTAAAACATGTGCTATCTCCTGTCCTTTGAACTTCGCTGACGACTTTCAGGGATAAAGCTTGTTTTATCACCAAAAGTTTCATTACTGTCGTGCCATGCTCGCATACCCAGAAACCCTAACGAAGTAGATGTCAATTGTTGAATACCCTCGATATGAGACAGATAGGATTGAAGATCTAATTATGTAAGTTAGATGGTATAAGATCAAGATTGAGTTTAAGCAGGATCATCTTAATCTCAATTAAATGCCACTAGTTTGTCAGGATAGCCCAAAATAATTGGAGCAATTGTAATACAATTTCTCAAAAATTGAAATGATATAAATGCATAAGCCACTAGGCAACAAGTACCGAGGAGTCTAAAAAGACGAAAGTTGCAGACTTTTAGTTGGGTTATTGTAGAATACTCAATTTGTAAAGGATAAGGGTAAAATCGCGCAGGTTCAGTAGTGTTTGTCTTCCAACCTGGACGAGGTGCAGATGGTTTATGTCGAAGATGTTCGTTCACTACCCTTCGGGGTGGTTGTCCTAGATACGATTCGAGAGATTCCATTGAATTTGTCGCGTTGGTTGTAGTTCACAGTAACTTTTTTTTTTGTTTCCATGTCATTAGGGTGTTATATTGGAAATGGACACACACAGGATAAATTTTGAAGGGATCTTATGCTGCGAGTTTTATGGCTTCGTCAGCACTGTTTTTTATCATTTCTCATTCACAACGGATGTTGTTGCATAGTTTTTCCGTATAGGAATTGTTCTCGGCTATGGTCAGACTTGAAATACAGACTTTCCGCTCATCAGTTAGTGGTGATTACCATGATTACCATCGTCGATTGGATGTCTTTTTCTAAACTTTTCCTTAATCAAATCGTCTTAGTATGCTGTGGTATTTGTCACAGACAAATATGTCATCCTTATTGGCAGTCATGCTTGACTTCATCTATGCGAGCCTATCTTATTTATAAGGGAGACCTAAAAAACTTTAAGGAAACAGGGCAAAAAAAATCCCTAACTTTAAAAAGCATGAACTCATCTTACTGGCGCAGACTCCTTCCTTTGAAAGGTCAATACCTACCATGGTTGGATGGAATTCAGCATTTCAGTATCTTTAAGCTATACTTGCTCTGCAGAAGCTGACAATGTATGTGTCATGGTGCTCTCGTGCATATTTGGGTCCTAAAGGAGCTGTCCCATAGACATCGTCGCTACGTTACAATTTTTGTTCACGATCATCTCTCTGAAGGAGCAACAGGGCATTAAACGAGTGTTCTCTCTTCACTGTATACTTCGGAATCAACGGTTATACTGGATCTTATGGGGTATTCCATTTATAAATGAGATCCGTTTTTAGGTACTTTAAGGTACATAAGATTGTTGCCGATTATTTTCTAGGCTTAAATTGGTCACAACAAATGTACAAATGAGAATCCTACGTTTCCCACTAGATGGCGCTAACAGTGCATGTAGGTCAAAAATGTTAGATCACAAACATTACATCTGTCAAAAAGTTGTCACTATCCTAGCCGTGATTTTTTACCGGCGTCATATATTTTTTGGACTTGAAAATGCTGACTTTCCAGCCGAATTAATATGATTTGCCATGAGGCTTCGAGTATACCGATGAAAAAGTTTGAAGACGTTGTAGACATTACAAGAATTCTATCGCAAACCAAGTTGCCATTTCTCATCGTTTCAAAAACCCTGGCAATCATCTAAGAACAAGGAATTGGAGGTCATAGAAATTGAAGCCGCGAGATGACGACCAAGCAGGCAAGCGTTTCCGGCATATGTTAATATAGAGACCAGTTATGAAGAGTGGATCTGAGTCGATTTCCCAGTACGACAACGTTCGGCCACTTGATCGTCAAAATCTGCCACCAGGAAACAGTGATATTGGTCCTGCCCCACCCACCGACTTAGGTGGCGCTATGCCTACTAATATTCGAATTTACCGAAATTATGTCAGATTCCTTAATCTGTCCAAAAAGAGTAAGGTTCCTATCAAGTAAGCTCCTATCAGACACGCAAAACAGTCGTGCGACGCTGTATATATGTCCAGACGTTGCAACTTAGATTTAAGGACCATGATAGATTGTTTTATCAGCTGAAAAGGTAGTTCTCTATGTAACGCTTTGATACTTACTCATCCACTCCGCCGAGGTTATAGTAAATAACCGTGCAAAAGCAGTAAAAGATAGGCAGGAACATCGAGTAGACCGTGTGCAATAGGCGTACGGGAAACCCGACGGCAATCAGATCAATTATCATAAAAACGGAGTTAAACGTGTGCGTCACAAAACTCAATACCGGAAACCTCATTGGCTTATCTAAAAACGAAACAAAAACGAAAACCATTACCCAATCATCATCCCGCACAAGGTCCATTCATACTTACTCTGCTTCCCATGGATGAACGCCCAGTAAATGGTCGTTATCACCAGCGCCAAGTGCACCGTCACCCCATGCGTTAACCAGTAGAACTTCAGCAGCCTCGGCGTGGACGACTCGAACGATTTATCGACTATTACCGTTGGCAAACGGCCAATATTGAAATACCATTCGGTGACTAGTATTGCTGCCAGGACATTCGTGACCAGGCACAGTGTTATACCCCAATTTGTCAAGTAGATGAATAGTTTGCCACCGTAGAACTGCAAAGCAACACACACTGTGAATACTCCAGCGAAGAAGAGTGCCAAAATCCATCGGAATATGAGGTAGGGTAGGCTCTTTGCGCCACGTTGCCACTGAAAATGGATAGAGCAAAGGATAGGTTAGGGACGTGTCTGTATTTTTGTGTTTGATTGTAAATGCAATGGAAACGTCCGCTGAACTTTGTGTGCCGAGACATTATTCAAATTCATTGCTCACTAATAGAACTAGGATCTGAGTGGTTTTGTCTGTTTGGATGTAGAAAAACGAAGGGTCTCGCGGCTGTTGCGCTCAATTCACTGCGCTCGAAAGTGCATCGGAACGTGTCACTATTTCGAATGGACTTGTTTGACGGCTGTCGCTTGGTGTCACCGCCAACGCGTTCGAAAAAAGTCGATTGTCGATTACGATTATTGTTGTTAGTCACGATAAATCTTATCTGTGATTGGGGACAATAGAATGTCTGTTTGATGTGTTCCCATAGTATCTGACGTTTGAAATTAATTTTTCGGAAAAAAAATTGATTGAGAAGCCGGAGCTCCTTATCTAGCTGCTGATACGAGCATATGTTTTTCAAGATAACTTTTAATACAATAGGCGCCAAACACATGTCACCTTATTTAGGGCTACACGTTGACTCTCTTAAGCGGCGCTACAATCAAAGAGGACTCGACACATCTTAAACTTAACCGGACTCTTGCTTCTTTCATTGAGGTAATAAAAGCAAGTTTCAGAAGAAGGGCCATCCATTCTAAGGGCCTAAGTTTTCTTCTTTTTCCGTAATAGACATTAAAAACAGGTTGGCCTAGGTTGACAACCAAATGTACCTTTACCATTAGACGTTTTCTGCCATGGCAGAATGTAGCCCACACTACCCAGGCAAATTTGAGGGAATGGTGACCAACTCATGTGGATCGAAAATTGCTTCCTTGTTTGATATGTTTATGTGGACTGGGAAAAAAGTATTGAGCTGGGTTCAATGTAGCTCTTCGGAAGGCTCAGATTAATCACCAACTCCTTCTTATCCTATTAAGTCTTGAAGTACGAGATGAGTTCATATAGTCCGATTCGCACAAGCTGTTGTTATGTTTTCGGAAAATTATCTATACACTGACAGACAAATCGGTTGTTTGGTGTGTTGCCAGCCGATAAAAAGGTCTTAGGCGGCTCGATACCGCCGATGACTGTTATTTGTTTACAAAATTTTCCAAAGGGTTATAAATAAGTTTTATTATGATAGTGGAATAAAACGCAGAAAAGAAATGATCGATATGGCTTTTGGTAAGTCTAGCGTTATAGCCCGTAGGCGATCAAAGCCGATGAAACTTTTTTTATAGGTGAAAACGCTTATGTTACACGACAAATACCGATAGACTTTTTTTTTAACAACTTTATTCTTCTTCAGTTCAATAAATAGATACATACGAATATGTATTTACATAATATATTATACTTAATATTACAGAGCCTTTAAAATTACTTATGGAAAAAAAAACAGAAATTTTATATAAGAAATATATTAATTGTGTTTCAATATTTGAAAACATTAATTAATGAAGAATAAGTAGATACATACACTCTGTAGTTCGAGGAACTAGTGTCGAATGTATCATCTCAAACAAGAATATAGCAGAATATTGGTTGTGATAGTGGGGTAATTGTACTTATTACAAGACATATTAACGGTACAATTCTCAACATTTCAAAGCAATTTTCGCATCACAAAATAATGTTTAAGATAACACGCTAAGCAAGTTGTTTATTTCATTTAAGTTGAAATTAAAAAGCGAGTTTTTAATCCCTTGATTGAAAAGAAGTGAATTAGTAGTACACCTTAATGCAAACAGTAATTTATCGAAAATTCTAGGCGCTACGGACGTTTGAAAGTTCAGAAAATGAGTTGTGTTGTGAAGTCCATGAATAGTGGAACTACGATTAAGTGAGTACCCACTTCTCAAAAAAAATATTTTTAAGACTTTGTAGAAGTAAAGGTGCTTAATACCAAGTATCTTTGAGCTAAAAAAAGAGTGAGAAGCTGTTTTCCATATGTCCCTTTCTCCACATAATTCTCATAATGCGTTTCTGGACAACAATCAATGGTTGAATTTTATTCCCATCCCATGCAATTTCGATTGTACCAAACTGTAATATATAATTTCTAGAAGTTTACGAGAGCCGTATGACCTTAAGTGGTACATTGTGCCCGCAGTTTTTAACAAATGTTTTCTAAGTGTAACAGTATGCTCACCCCAATTAAGTCCGCTATCAACTACAAGTCCCAAATACTTAAAAAAGAAAGAGCAGCCTATGTCGGTGTTAAATGTGTTGGAACAGTTGCTTATACCACAAGTATTACTACTTAGTAACATGTGTTGGCAATTAATACTATGATAAGTCACATCGGGGAATTCAATGAAGTTATTTGATATACTCGTATTGAAAAACATAATTTTGGTTTTGTCTCTGATGACTAGTTTATGCATACTAAACCAATGCCTAAGATATTCTAAGTCGTAGCAGATGTTCGCAATTAAGTCAATAAGGGAATTATTAGAATAAGAGCAAACAATGTCATCCGCAAATCCAGTTTGAATTTCTTTTATGTTTTGGCTAAAAATTGAGTTGATGTATATTAAGAAAAGGATGGGACCAAGAACTGATCCATGTGGTACTCCAATACGAACCTCTGCGCTTTCACTGAATTAGTCTACTACTTTGACTACTAGTTTTCGGTTATTAAGGTATGAAGAGAACCAGCTGAGCACGAAGTTTCTGAAGCCCGCTTTTTTTAATTTCTCTAATAATATTACGTGGTCTACTGCGTCAACCACTTTTTTATATCTATGTAAAGTGCGGCTGTAAATTTTCTTTTATTAAGGCTATCATAATTCAAATTGGTGGAATTTAAGAGTGCATCCTCAGTCGATTTACCTGCTCTAAATCCATACTGGTTTTGACTAAAGAACGTTTTCTTTTCTAAGTACGTAACAACTCGAGCTTTAATTAGTTTTTCTAAAATTTTTGAAAACATAGGAAGAAGGGATATTGGCCTGTAATTGTTTAAGTTTTTGCTGCCGCCTTTCTTTAAAACAGGTATAACCTCAGCAATTTTTAGGGAGTCAGGAAATTTACCACAATAAATGCTTTTGTTGAAAACGTGAGCTAAAACATCGGCAATGTTATATGAAATTTTTTTGACAAAATTGTTGGACCAACTATTCCTCGTAGATGAGTTAGAATTATTAACCAGCTTTATTTCTCTAAATACTTCAAACTAGAGGCTTAGTTTCTTTCCCTGCTGAAACAGACATTCGAACAGAAATTGTTGTTAAAGCTAGCATCCAAAAGTGTAAGTGAAGCAACGCTAGTAAAATGCTCATTAAAAACATCAGTAAAATTTTGAATGTCTTTGTTTTTAAAGGTTATACAAGATGGTGGGCTAGGAGGTACGCTTTTATTGAGAAGTTTCCCAATTGCCAATTCGGTTTTCAAGTTGTTTTTAGCTCTTTGAAATTTATTGAATCACTAGATTTTCCTTGAGAATTCGTATCTCAGTAGCAATATTTTTACAAACTTGAGTATAAAGGTTTCGAAGCTGAACGTTATTTGGATGTTTTCTACATTTTAATCGAAGTTTGTTTTTGTTACGAATTTTTATAAGCAAGGCTTTGGACATCCATGGCTTAAGTCTCTTTAATTTACAACGTCTTTTTCTTATGGAGAGACAAGGCGAGACATGACCTTTTAATATCATTAAAAATTGATCAAAAGCAGCAGAAGGGTCGTAAACATCGCTCCATTCTTCTTCCAATAAATAGGCATTGAGAGATTCAAAATTGATGGATTCAACATTTTCAAAAGGTGTGTGAGTATTTGTATTCTTGGTCTTATCGCAAAGAAAGATTAAACCGATCATGCAGTGATCAGAAACCTTGTAATCGGATATGGAACTAATCAGGGATATTTTAGGATTTCGTTCAAGTCTTCCGAAAATATGCTCAATACAGGTACGCGTGGAATGAGTAAGTCTAGTAGGAACAAGGAAGCAGGTTTCAAGCCCATTTGCCGACAGTATGGAGATATTTTTTTTTTTTTTTTTTTTTATAATTCGTGCAGGTTCAAGAGTTACGCTCTTTTGATGTTTGTCACACAACCTGGACGGGGTGCAGATGGTTTGTGTCGAAGATGTTCGTTCACTACTCTCCGGGGGTGGTTGTCTTGGGATTCGAGAGATTCGACTGAATTTGTCGCGTTGTTTGTAGTTTTACAGTAACTTTATTCCATGCCATTAAGATCTTATATTGGAAATGCACACGCAGAGTATGAATTTTGAAGTGATCTTATACTGCGAGTGTTATGCCTTCGTCAGCATTTTTTTTTGATCATCTCTCATTCACAACTGGTGTTGTTGCATGGGTTTTTTTTTTCCGTATAGGAATTTTTCTTGGCTATGGTCAGATTTGAACTACAGACCTTCCGCTTAACAGTCGGTGATGATTACCATTGCACCACTACCACCCCATGGAGATATAATCAGGAGCATCTGGAGAGTCATTTAGAATATCTAAGTTTATATCACCTAGAATAAAAAGATTCTTCGCCTTGTCACTACTCAGAAGCGAACGCAATTCCTCAATGAAAACAGCCTTACTCTTTTCATGAAGTCAACATATTTTTGCGACTCTATATTGCGCAATACTCTGATCATATCAGCAGTTTCCATATTATAGCTATAAGCTACAGACCTCGTATCTCAAATTTTAATTTATGAAGACTTTCTATAGACAAGGTTGCTACAGGGAGATTCATACGAGTTCCGCTAAGAAGAAATAACAAGAGATATAATTTCGGAGGATTAGCTGGTTTAGGATTCGTCATTAGCCTCAGAGACAGTTAGCTATGAGTAAAAAATAATATGAACCGTTAAAAATTATCGGAATTGAAAAAGTATTGATATCGTGTGGGACGAAAGGCGAATGAGGCTGAGTGAGATAGCTGAGGCTGTGGAGATATCGGAAGAAAGGGTGCAAAACATTTTGGATTTTTGCAGCAATTTTTGGACCAATTCAATGGGGATCTGACCGATTTTGTGCAGCGATTTATCACTGTGTATGAGACATGGATTCACCGCAATACGCTAAAAACGAAAAAGCAGTCCTCCTTCTCCTGATTTGGCAACGTCAGAGTTCCATCTATACTTTTCACCTTACTTAGCTACATTTACTATAACTACGCATCTGAAAACAGAATTATTTACAATCATTAACATTGACAACCAAAGCATAAGTTTTGTAAAACTTCCGATATTTTTGAGTTCAGTATCAAACTGATAAATAAAAGAAATGTCATCTGAGATTAGCAAATTGAAATTCCATTAGCTTTAGGAAGTTTTCACAAAATAAGAATAGCAGGGTCAAGACTTGAACCGTATGGTACTCCACTTTTTAGTAAGCACACATCAGTGAAGCTCCCTTTAATACAAGTATTTACCGCTCGATCCAAGTCGGTCAGTGAACACATATTTCTATTTCTTTTATTTACTTTTAAACTTTCTTTAAACAGTTCCTCACTATCTCCTAGCAGGCCAGATGGCCAACATAAGCTAGAACGGATGTGATTGTATTGAGGGTTATTCTCCAATACTAAATTAAAAATAAGTTGTGACAAGGCATCTCCTTGTTCTAGTCCTTCACGTATCCCGAATATCTCCGATAAGGCATCTACTACTTTAATTTGTCCTTTGCTTCCCTTTAGACAAACTTTTGTCAGTTTCCCTAAATTTTTCGGAATGTTTAGCCTTTCAAGGATGTGATATATTTTCGATCGATTTAGTCATACGCATTTTTTATCTACGATTAGTTGGTCAACCGTTTTCTAGAATCCCCAATTCTTTCCTAAAAAGACGTTTTCTTCTGAAGCCACAATAGTAGTCTCGAATTATTTCCTTAGCGTACGTTGTCCGTGTTCCTAAGAGAATATTTAACAGCACCTTCAAGGCCGCGATATTCCTCGGTAATTGTTACATTTTGTTTGGTCATCCTTTTTAAAAACGGGAATGATGATCGAGTTTCTCCATTCTTCAGGGATGGTTTCAATGTTCAATATAGTTGTGATTTGCCCATCTAACTTCTCTGTTAATCTCGTGTTTTTCGACCCACATTCTTCTTGAATTTTAACAAACTTTTTACTTAGCCACTGCCGGCTTCTATCCAGAAGGATATGGCTCAACATTTTTTGTAGCATTTGGTATCTTGTACGCATGATCGTTTCGCTATTGTTTAGGGCTTGAAGCCTTAGAACATTACGGGCTTTTACTTTCACCTCGCATTCTTCGTCGAAATAAGACTTTACTTGGATAGCTTTGCAATAGCCTAGTCTGCTTTCAGCTGCCAAATTTACGACATTCTTTATTGTTGACCATTCTGCTTCTACCTGTCTTGCTTCGTCGTTAGTTTCTATGCCACCTAGTAGGGCGAACTGGTTACTAATTTCGTCCTGGTATTGATTTTTCAACCTTGGGTTTTTTTTTTTCTATTAATTTGGATTCGGGTTTTAGGATATGGTCTGAATCGCAATCCGCTCTTCTGTATGCTTTAACGCCTAGTATGTTTGTTGCGCCTAACTTCATCCGGTGATATACAGGTGGTTTCACGGTAATATTTTTTGAATTGGCGAAACTTATTGTCCTTAGCCAATTGTCTTTTCATGGGACATAGAGGCTTTCTTCTCAAATTGTTGGTCTTTAAATTTTTTTCATATTTTTGGGTTTCAGTTTCCGACTACAATTTTCACGTCGAAAGATGTAAAATTGTCAAATAGTCTCCATTGTTTCATAAAACGGGTCCTTTACTCCTATATCCTTATCTTCGTTCAGAATAACATAGGCTTAACGGGAACCCCGGATTTTGGGCATCGATATTCGGTCGTTGTAAGATACTACGTCCATTACGTTCTGCACAAATTTGTTGCTGATAATGCTGGTGTACCGACTGTCCTACGCTAACTGGTTATTCATGATGCTGCGAATGCGAGTCGTCAATATCGGCTAGACGACGTGCCACGCAATTGATCATTACTCGTTGACTTTGTTCGTTCATGATCGGCGAGGTGGACAATTTTCAACCGGAACTTATTATGAGCGACGAGGCTCGTTTCCATCTAAAGGCATATAATATCCATTAGTATTTGCGCTTTTGGGGTACTGAATTTACATCCACATTTAGGTCACTGTATGATGCGCCGTTTATGCCAGAGGGGCCATCAGATCTCATTTTTTGGAGAGCGCCATGAGTAATAAGGTTACTGTGACTGGTGAGCGATACAGAACTATGACCCACAAGTTAGAGAATAAGTGGTTCCAACATGACATTGCAGCCGCACATACAGCTTCCGCACCAACAAACATATACATAGAAGTATAAGTTTCCGTGTCTCGTTCGTGGGTCTAATTCTGGCTGCAAAATTGCCCGATTTGACCGCTCCAGACTTCTTTCCTAGGAATTTTTCGAAGTCTTGGATTTATCACAACAAGCCACAAGCTCTGGAAGCTTTCAAAGAGCATATCCGACAAAAGTGCGAGATTTTATCGTCCAAAGTTACCGCCTAAACGATTGGAAGTTTGGTTAAAAAAAGTTCTAGAGTCTTATAACCCATGACGGCTTCGACTTGACCGATATCGTCTTTAAAAAGTAATGGGAAAACAACTTTAAGGTCCTAAAAACACACAATTAAAATTATGTCCTTTCGTGACAGGTAAATGTTTTCCGAACATCCTGTATAAGCGCGTGGTCGTGAAGACTATGTTAACGACAAGCATCCCAAAACATCAGTAATTGATGAAAACATGAACAAAAACGTAAAAATGTGAATAAGAACGTTTTTTGAACTTCGAAAAACTTATGGAATTCTCTATATCAACTCTATAAAGATGCCTAATTGTCATGCGTGCCTTTACATAACTTTCGAAAACCAATATTTTATGTATAGTTCAACTCTTAGCGTTCAGTAGAGTGATTTTAGAACGTTATTATTATTATTATTTTATTAAACTGTTATTTTATACCAATCACACTCCACTCATTCTTCGATCAAACAAATTATTTGCGCAAAATTTCAAAAACAATGCGAGTGACGTCAATAGAGGGTTGACTCGTATTTCTATTTCGTTACGCGCCAAATTCCTATGAAGTGACGACTATGCGCCTTGAACATGGCACTATCGCCTTCGCAACAGCTGTGATAAATTGTTCTTTTGAGATAAATTTGTAGATAAATTTCATAATTGATCTAACGACTCAGTAGCAGCCAATTAGAGATCTCTAATTCTACACTCAACGTTAACGAGTGGAAGTTTAGAGACAGACTGGACCTCAGCAGTCAAGTGGTTAGTGGAAAATTGTTATCGGATCTCTTTATAATGACAGAACTGGATCGGGCAGTTTAGTTACTAATAGCTGACAAGTGATGAGTGATAGCCGTGAAATCTGATCCGCAACTATGGACTTAGGGACTATAACCGGGTGAGTCGTGACGTATAGTGAAGGGGGTGATCTATTTTTGTTTTTAAAACTAGATGAAGAGTAAAATTAGCGATATTTTGGCATTTGGCTGGTTTTTTAAGGTGTCTAGTGGGGTATCCACTATTTTGATAAATTGTTTCATCGTACGATTATGTTGACACATCGCATGGCGTGGGGAAGCTATACTACAAGCAAGACATCGATCAGTTGCCCGCTATATCGAAGACTTTTTTTAGATCCATGCGCAGTCTTTAGTTCTTTTGGCAGCTAATGTAGAATAATATTAAACCACGTGTTGTGCACCGATATTGGCCTAGCAGGCTGCCTATGTTATAATATCTAAACGGAATAGAATCTTCAGCTACAAGCCACATGGTGCTCGATTTCAATACTGCAACAATGTTGCAGAGTAATGGCGCCTTTCTAGTGTCTACAAAGGGGTATCCGACAAGAGGTGTCATTTTAAAGTTCGCACAATGTTGAACATTCAATTATTTAAGCTTAGTTAAAAATAGGGGATTAATAAGTATAGAGCGACATGTACTGGCACAAAATAAATATTCACTAACGAAATCATGAACATATTGGTTAAGGTGCTTTCGATCATACCAACGATTTCTCCCAAAGCTTAAGTAAATTTGAACATCTTAGACAGGTAGGTGATGTGAAGATTCCAGCTGGTGTTCGGGCAATAAACTTAGCCAATATCGTCGTCGCAGCTGAAAGGAAAAGTGAAAACCCGAGTGCGTCCAATGATGATCGCAGAAATTTGGCGTTTCTTTGAGCCAACTGGCACCTCACTTTGCATGAAGCTCTGGGCTTAATCTACTCTAAAGTCCATTTGGCACAAGAAATTACCTTCTATTTGCACTCTGACATAAGTGGTAGCGCTGCCCAAGTTTTATAATTTCTGTTGAGCGTTTTTAATAGAAACATAGTGTCTCGCATACAAGACAGCGAGACCTGTGACAATTACGATCTTATCTTGTTTCTGGTGGTACAATACTTATAGTCCAAATTGCCTTAGGAAACAAAGCGAAACCCGGTCTCAAGCATGCAACGTGAAGTGCCCCGCCATGAGGACCAATAATATGATTAAGAAGCTGCTCTACCTCCGTTTAAAATGAACCCAGCCCAACAGCATTCTATTTTTCCAGCTTCCGTGAGTGATGGAGAACTCTCTATGGAGCTGCAAAAAAGTCTTGAAGCTCCAGTCACCTTACGATTAGTCCAATTTTCCAAATCAAAAAGGCTGATATACCATGCGTATATCCACGGCTCAAGGTCTCTAGAGATCGAATTTATAGTGTTTAGAAAAGATGTATGTGTGCGTGTGTATGTACGCTCGTGAGCTGTTTTTCGCTTCGTATATCTCGAGAACAAATAAAGATATCAATATCGGACTAATATCATTCAACGCGTAATTGCATTGTGAGCACATGGTAAGGTTTGCAAGAAATTTCAAACAGCGGTTTATTTTTTGTAATGAAAAAATGGTGCCTAGGTGGGTAAGAACCTAGCTTTTCGGTTAGAAAAGGCGTTTGACTTGGTTAAAAATAGATTAAGGGGGTTGATCGATTGTATTTTTTCTGGCGTGCGCATGACATAATTAAATGGTAGAATTGGGCGGATAGGTATCCGTGTGTGTGCCAAGCGCTTGGTCCTATTCGGGGGTGTGACATGTTTAATGAATGTTGTCTTATATGTGTAAGATGGCCCGAAAATATAATGTACTTATACAAAAGGAGCAAAACACGAGACGATGTCTTCTTTACGAAACCTTTATTCGGAATGAATACAGAAATTAGTTAGCAGGACTATCTGATATTGTTTGAAATAGTACAAACTTTGTCATTGGTCATTTGATCGTATAATAGAACAATTCATATCATTGGTCAATCGATCTTATAATCCATATACGCATGCTTATTTTGCTGCGTTTACATCAAATACAAATAGGGTGACATGAATATATAAATAAATGCAATCGCTTACACGTTAAAATTATAATAAACTTAAACAAGGTGACATGGAATCTCTTACATATGCTAATAAATTAAGATTTTGTGCCAACAGTTATCAGGAACTGCTAGTAGCTGGTGGTTATAGACAGTATATCCTGAAAGTGACAATAGGCCAAAGCAGTTGGCAAAAGAGTGCTTTAGGCGATGGGGGCTGATGCAGTTGGTCACAGATATTGGCACCAACTATCCCGAGATCTTGTATTGAAGTATTACAATTGTCAAAAATAATATTGGATAGCTGTGTTATTCTCTGAGAATTGTCCAGCAAACATACTTCTGTTCAAAAAGTAATAGGAATTTATTTGATTTCGTTGTTTGTGCCAGAATAATTGGCTCAGTTTGTCCTTTGCTATCCAGGTATTTGCATATCGCCAGTTAAACTTTTTGTTCAGTCAGCTGTCAAAGAGGTGACATATGGCTTGTCATGATCAGTGATTTTTCGAATTAAAAATATAATAATGTGATTTTTAGAGTTTTTAGAGTGAGTGTGTGTACCCTGTACCCTTTATTAGAGACTCTAACTGGTAAACCCATTAAGGCATCAACTCACGACATGTTTTATTTGACACGTAGCTGCATAATGAAGGTCTTATTGAGTACTCATTTATTTAATGATAAACAAAACTGCGAACTGGAGATGTTAGCGCTTTTTAAGTACACTGGTCTCTTATCTTTCAGGAAATTATTTGGAACTTTGTAGTTTGATTAGACCGACAAACCAAAACAACCAAAGTTTATTTTTTTGCTTGTAGTTGTAGCTAAGAAAGGTTGCCACGTGCCTTACTATTGCTCCGTAATAAATTTCCTGGCTGTGTAACTTCTCGAAATGGAAACCTCAGTTTATGGTGCGATCTTACACCATAAAAATAAAGGCTATTAACGACTAGAGGCAAGCTGAACATTTGGCAAATATTGTAATTTAGATTAAAGTGAAAATATTACCAGTTCTCATAAACTGTTATTTCCACGGCTGGAAATATTGATTTATAGATTTAAAATGACACCTTTTGTTGGATTATTAATCATATTTTAAGGAAAAAGGAGGTACATATTGCCTATATTATCGGTCAATATTCAAAATATCAAAAAAGGCTCTTTATTCAAGAAAATATCTGACGCTCCGCTGAGCGAGAAATTAAGTCACTGCTTCTCCTCGTCTACCTGACAATTAAACTACTGTGCAGCTTTCAAATTACATATTTGACAATCGTCACTATTCTCGCAGTATGAAGAGTAGTTTACTGCAACAAGTGTCTACCACTCCCAACATGCCATCTGGCACCCAAACTATTTTATTTTTCAGATTTATTTGGGAGTCTTACGACCCTTTCGAAAATCACGTTGACTCGTTTAAATTGTTGTTAAAATTCGCAGAGGTCTGGCTATGATAACCTGATTGACTTAAAAACAAACAATTAAATCAAAAATAATATAAACCACGAATGGCATTAAGGCGGGCAGTAGCAGTTCAATTTTTTTTCATTTTCATAAAGAATTGTATCAATGTATCGCTTTTTCCACGCCCCATCATTCCGCCAAGGCGGCAACAGGCAAGCGATTCAATAAAAACGCTGACAATCACCAGACACTTAAGGCAGATTAGCCGCCCGCCACAACGACTATCACGCGTTGGCATAACTGTCATGATGCAAAGTCATTTCGATCCCAGCACTTGAGTGGAAACAGTAACAAATAACGTAACAAGTTGGCACACGATGCAGTTCTATTTCCTTTTTAATTACTCAATTATCCCCGAAAAGGTAAGGCAATACCAGTAGTCACAATGAGTGAAATTTATGAGTGAGAAAAAAACACTTGCCTTCGACTTGACGAAATCCTCGGGATTGGGATGTTCGAAACCGAAATTCTGCCACTTGATCTCGTCTTCAATGCTTTTCGTGTATTTTTTCAATACTTTCATTTTACTGTACGCTTATGTTGCGAGAACAAATATTACTTAACGCCCGGAATTTATCTCACTCACTTTTTCTCCCACTCAACGGGCTATTTATTGTCTTTTCAAGATCACATTCATAGATTATATCACACGTTCAGAGCACACGACGGACCGCACGAGAATGTCCCGCTTTGACAATGTTTAATACGAAAACTAAAAACAGAAGCCAATTAGAAAAAAAAAACAAAAAAAAAATAATTAAAACTACTCAAATATGCACACGAAATTGAGAACGAAACACCGGTAACAGCTGCCGCTCTCGGTGCATCCGAAACTAATGATCACTATCAACTGAGTGGTGTTACCATTTATGATCCCTAGCCCTGAAGCGCTGCCGTCCGTTGTCTTTTTTTACGATTTCGTTTGTTTTTCCCGGCTTTTTTCTGTATCACAAGTAGCAGTCGCTTGTTACGCTACGTCAAGCAGCATATACTAAGTCGGGTATTATGGATGTATGGGGACATGTGTGCTAGACTGGCAGACTATAACGATGACGTGAATTTGATCTGATCATCTCGTATAGGGCTTACCGAAATAACTCAAATGAGTGAGACTGCTGTATTTTCGAGTTAGCTATCCAGTAGACTGCGTCGGCCTTGGTGTTCGGCACTTTTGTTTCCACTTCCGGCTGTCTATTTATACCCATGTGCGTTAGCGAAGCCGATGCGCTGCTTGCCTAAGCAAATGAGTACACTGACACGTCCCTGAGTCATGTGTGAAAACTTGGCGACGAGCCCAAAAGCATAGAAAGAGAACATGAAAAGAGCAAAATATTAAATTATATTTGACCTAAAAGGCCTTTCGCAACGACTGTCAACTTGATATCGTCGAATCATAAACATTTGCAAGTGATCTTAAAGAGCATCGATAGAGACTCGGTTGATTCCTCTCGACGGAATCACGGGAGGTTAAGTGAGTGCGTCAAAGTCACGAGACTAAGTGCACTTTCTTCGTGCGACAGTAGACGAATGATATTAATATTTTCTCGGGACTTGATTGGGTAAAAGTTATAGCACTAAACGCGCTAAACGGTTTAGATGCAAGGGATGATTTAATTGCATTTCCCTTGTTTCGAGTGGCTTTCGCGAATGAAAAATGTTCCCAGGGCCTTGTTAATGGCCGCAAACATATGTACGAACAAGGTCAGAAGTCAATTAGTGGAGTATTTGCGTGATTTATTTACTGTTAATTGTGGAATATTTTTGTGGACAGTGAAAGGGCGATTGTCTGGTTTAACGTTATCGAAATAAGGTTGAGTCACAGGTGGTTCATAGATTATGAAATTATTTGTGATAATTATAAGCATTTTGACAAATGACTTTTGCTCAGCATCTTCAAATATTATGAAGCGTTTTGAAAATAGACAACAGAGAGACCGCTGATAAGGACTATTCATCATTAAGCTTATTAAATTTACTTGTTTACTCTGCTCGGACGAAAAACACACAATTCATCAACAGACTGCCAGATAAGCGGTGGTTATCAAAAGGCTTTCCAAGGGTTGTTGTTGGGTTGCACGAGATATGTTAAAAAAGTTAGGGAAATTTTGGTCTTCCAAACAAAAAAATTTTTAGTAGTCTATATCAAAGCTATTGATTTGAAAAAAGGTTCTATCCATGACGGATCATATTAAACCGAATTAGGCAGTCATTTTTTATTGAGACATTTTAAAAGCTAGTAAGTATCAACTTAACAAAAGAAAATTAGGCAACGACTAGGACAGTTTTGCACGTAAAATTCGGCTCCGTTGTTACGAGTAGAGAATATGGAACATAAAGGGTCCGCCATCTAACGTTTTTTTTTTCAAGTAGTGCTTATTTCGTGAATGGTAACACCTAGCTCATGTCTGATTTGACAGATAATTAGTTTTATCCTTCCGCTGAACGAATATGGTTGTGTATACGCTTGAAGAACGCTGGGAAATATTGCGACATTACTTTGAAAATCATGGTAATGTTGCAGAATGTGAAAAAATGAAAAAATCATCTTTTCAGATGAAGCTCATTTTGATCTTGGCGGGTATGTAAACAAGCAAAATTGTCGCATTTGGGGCACAGAAAACCCGCACGCATACATTGAAAAGCCGGTGCACTCAAAACGAGCCACTGTTTGGTGCGGATTTTGGTCCAGAGGCATAATTGGGCCATTTTTCTTCGAAAATGAGCAAGGAGTGGCCGTTACAGTCAATGGCGATCGTTATCGGGCCATGTTGAACGAATTTTTGTTCACAAAAATTGAAGAGGAGGATATTGGCAACATTTGGTTTCAACAGGAGGGCGCTACGTGCCACACAGCCGAAGCTACACTCGATGTTTTGCGCCCTGTTTTTGAAGATCGCATTATCAGCCGCAGAGCTGATGTCGTTTGGCCACCTCGGAGCTGCGATTTGACACCGTTCGACTATTATTTGTGGGGTGCCGTCAAAGATAAGTGTTACGCCGACAAGCCAGAGACAATTGACGCTTTAAAGGACAATATTCGTGAAGCCATTGGTGAAATACAGCTGCACACAATCGATAATGTGCTTAAAAATTGGACCGATCGTGTAGGCTACTGCATGGCCAACCGAGGCAGCCATTTGAATGAAATTATTTTCCATTATTAACCGGAAGGATTGTACTTTCAAATAAAAAAAGAAATTTGAGAAAATATTCAGTAATTTTTTTTTATAGCACTTTCAAAAAAAAAAAAAAGTTATTTGGCGGACCCTTTATAATCCAATATCTAAAACAGCCAAATGATGTCGAAAAACGGCCCATATCGCAAGCATAATATTCAATTCATATGGAATAAGGCACTAAAGATGGCGAGGTATATAGAGCTTAGTGGTGTGGTACGAATCAGTTCCGTGGTGCAAAATATCGACAGCATTTCTGAGCTTCCGTAGCTACTTTTGCGATTTGAAAACCACGCAGGAGACTGGTGCCGATCCTTGCCCAACCTGTTCAATCATATTCAAGATGGTGTCTTCGGGGTAACGTCGCTCACAGCGTCAGGAAGGGAGGAGGCACCGTAAACAAGAAAGTTACGTATACGCTTTTTTTTTATTTTTTACAATATGGACTGCTTTCTCGACTAATCCTATCGATTGGGGGAATCGTGGACTAGTGTATATGAAATCGAAATTCATATCTGAGGCAAGACTTCTCATCACAAAAGAGTTAAAAGGCTGGTTATCAGAAATTATTGTCTTGGGTATACCGTGAGTAGAGAAGATTTTCTTTAAGACCTTGATCACGCTAGTTGCACTCTTATCTCGGATTTTAAATAATTCTATCCATTTTGAGTAGTAGTCAATAGCTACAAAATAAGGTTTGCCTCGAAATTCTAATATATCTACTCCGATTTGCTGAAATGGTAGAGCTGGTATTGCGTGAGGTCTGAATTCATGCTTTTTGTTTTGCGACCTATATTTCTCACAAATTTGAAATTTTGCAAGGAATTTCTGAATGTCGTCATCCATATGACGCCAATACATAATCTGTTTTGCCCTATTAATTGCACGGGTTATGCCCATATGTGATTCATGCAAAATTTTCAACATTTCTTCAATCAATTCCTGAGGTACTACCACGCGATCATCAAAGAATAATAAGTTATCTTCCTCGTAAATTCTGTCTTTAAACTGCCAAAAGGGTTTCACATCATCGCTTAATTTCTCTTTGCTCATTGGCCAACCTTCCTTATAAATTTTTAATAAGTTCTGTAACGTTTCGTCTGTTTCTGTCCTGTCTTGAAATAGTTGTTTCTTTGAGTCGCTCATGCTTATGCTGTGAATTAGTTCTTTTAGAGAACCTTCAGTATCAATACTTTCATCATGCGTTGAATTTCTCGATAAAAGATCGGCAACATGCAGAAATTTACCAGGCACAGCTAACTTAAGTTTCATGCGCTGTAATCTATGTGAGTGAATTTAATTGATCTCCTTCTTCATAATGGATACCAACGGCTTGCGGTCACTATGTACAACAACTTTGCGCCCATATATATATCGATTAAACTTCTCATTTTCTTATCATTATCATTTCAGCTTATCATTTTGAATTAGACAACAACCTAGCCCGGATTGTGATGCATCGGTTTGGATTATTGTTGGCAAATGGGGGTCAAATGTTTGCAAGACTGCATGCAATTTTAAAATATCTTTTAATTTGTCTAATATTTTGGAATGAGTCTCAGTCCATTGAAATTCAAAATTTTTTCTTAATAGATCACGAAGGGGTGCGTTTAATTCTGAAAAATTTGGAATAAAAGTACGCAAGTAGTTAAATGTCCCGATAATTTTTTCCAGCTCCTTTTTATCCTTTGGGTTCTTAATTTCGAGCATTGCTTCAATCCGGGCAGGATCAGGTGAGATAGTACCCCCAGTGAAGATGTCTCCTAAATATCTAACCGTGCCTGTACAGTATTGAAGTTTATCTTCATTAAACTTAACATTAATCTCTCGTGCTCTGTCAATAACTCTTTGTACATTTGTATTATGATCACTTAATGTCCTTCCCCCCACAATAATATCATCAATATAAATAAAACAACCAGGAAGACTTCCATAATACTTCATATTTAGTTTCTGGAACTTTTCCGGAGCTACTTTGACACCAAAAAGCAGTACATTATACTGAAAGGCGCCAAAAGGAGTACTGAACACCGTTAATTCTTTAGATGCACTTGAAAGCCCCACCTGCCAAAACCCTTCCTTTAGGTCAAATACAGAAAAGTATTTCATCCCATTCATAGCATAGCGAAAGTCATCTATTGTGGGAATTAAAAAGTGTTCATCCTTTAGTTGCCTGTTCAGTTCACCCGGGTCTAAACACAATCTCAACGACTTGTTTTGTTTTTCGACTACCACGAAATGATGAGACCATTCTGAAGGTTTCTCTCGTCTACTTATGATTCCCTTTTCCTCCATTTCCTTCAGTTTACTTTTTACCCTATCATAAAGACCTATTGGTAAACGACGAGGTGGTCTATTAACTGGTATTGCACCAGGTTTTAATAACAGTTCACATGCCTCAGGAAATCGGCCAGTACCTGTAAAGATGTCTCTGTTCTTAATCAAAAACTCACTCCTTTTCCTATCCTCTATTTCATCTATTCTGCAGATTAAGTTAAAATCTATACAGGACTTCAACCCTGTAATCGGTGGCGAGTAGCCCGAAACCACAAGATATTCTACATCAATTACTTTATTTTTATCCTCTGTACGCAATACTATTGACCCCACTGTATGTATTCGGAAGCCACCGTAAGCTTCCAATTTCGTTGAGACGGGCTGGATAGATCCAATTTTACCCAATCTCTCTACCAAGTTTTTTGTTATAATGTTTACTTCCGCACCACTATCCAATTTGAACTCAATGTTTAAATCCATAATTTTTAATTGTTGGAACCAACTTCTTTTACAATTTGAGGCAAAAGTACACACACTCACAGTACTCACATATGTAATTCATCGAATTGTCTTCCGGGCCAACCAAATAGCCTTCGATATGCTCATTATTATTATTACTAACCTCGTTAACGAACCTTCGACCATTAATAGTTTTCCGCTCCTTACACACTATTGCGAAGTGATTGAATTTTCCACATGACAAACATCTCTTGCCTTCAGCTGGACATTTACCTAACCCGTGCAAACGATTGTATTTAAAGCAAGGTGTAATCGGCTTTCTACTGGCTTGATAACTCGTTTGTCACTGCTGATCTCCTCTCCTTTTCTCATGTCTGGAATTAGAATTAGAATTAATAGTGTTGACATCCAATATCCTGTCATCTCGATCACCCGCGTTCATAAGTGTTGTCACAACCGCTGCTCTCTCATCCTCCATCCGTTTTGCCTGCATTCCGGTCTCTTCTGCCACACGACAAATCTTCTTTGCTTTTACCAAAGTCAAACTACTGCTTCAACAACTGCAATCGAGCATTATGGTCCGCTACACCAATGACTATACGATCTCTAACCATCTGTTCTTTCTGGGTAACATCCGTTATGAACTGCTCAAATGGTTATCCATCAGCGTGAAAAAAACAAGTAGCGATCATACACAACATTACTTCGTGGTACACAATATGCGTGAAAGGCGTCGATTACATCTTTGATTGAATTCTTGTTGTCGTATGTTAGTCCCAATGTACCAAAAATTCAATAGCCTGTGGGCCAGCACATGATGAAAATCTAGCCACTTGAACAGGTTGACTTTGACAGTTCGTTTTAGTGGCTACTGTGTAGACGTCCCACCCACATCGATTTAAATTTCCTCCAGTTCTCTTTCACATTACCATCTACCATCCATTGACAATGGGCCCGGCTTTTGGTAATCCATCGATACTTTCTCTTGCCGCAGCTGTTTTGATGTTTAAGTGTGTCGTTCGTAGGTTTTTTTTTTTTTTTTTTAAAGACCGGCTGCGCCATGATTTATTAAATGTCACTTTACTGTTTTCTTTATTTATTATATCAACTTCTTTACAGCTTTTACAACTTTATTCGACCGCAGTCACAATACGACTGTTTGACTTCCTTCCACACTGAGTTAGGGAGAGGAGACCAGTAAGTTCGCCACGGTGTTTCCAGCATCTATACATCTGTGTCTACGGGATAACGTCGCTCACAGAGTCAGGAAGTGAGGAGGCACCACAAACAAGAAAATGTTACGTATACGCCCCATAGTGCAAGATGTCGACAGCCTTTCTGGGCTTCCGCAGTTACTATTCCGACTTAAAAACCACGCAGGTGACTGGTGCCGATCCTTGTCTAACCTGTTCAATCATAGTCTAAGTGGTGTTTTCGGGGAAACGTCGCTCACAGGGTCAGGAAGTGAGGAGGCACCAAAAACAAGAAAATCTTATGTACACGCTCCGTAGTGTAAAAGACCGACAGCATCTCTCAACTTTCACTGAGTTATTTTCAGTCTTGATAGGCGCTTAATTGGTGATGTGATGCTAAGGCATTCGTTTATACGTTTTATAGATAATAGCCTTCTTGGTAATATGAAGGAAGTTGTGTCTCGTACTTACCTCCACTTCCATAATAGCCCGCATAAGAACTCTCAGAAGGCAAGCTTCTCTCCATATCTCACGTGAATTTGCTTGATAAGACCACTTTCAACTATTCCGAGATATTTAACGTTCCCTGTAGTAACCGATTTCATAAACTTTATGGCGCTACTTGTTCGGACAACACAACATTTTTACGCAAGTCTCTTCGAATTCTACCTGAAGAGGCACCGCTCCGACACGTGTCACCAATTGCACGATTCATTTTTTTGTAATTGTTAATTGCTGATATCCAGCCCTGCGTTATCGATATCTTGTACCTTGTACCTAAATCTGATTACAAAATCGACTCCCCTCATTACTAGGCTAAGCTACGTTATCATATCGCGAAACCGCGCGAAAATACGTGTTCGTCGCGCGCGCCATAAACCATTCACTGGCTCTCGTAGCCCGTTCAACTCGAGAACTATTTTCA
Organism: Merodon equestris; assembly: GCA_958301585.1. Classification (NCBI taxonomy): domain Eukaryota; kingdom Metazoa; phylum Arthropoda; class Insecta; order Diptera; family Syrphidae; genus Merodon; species Merodon equestris. The sequence goes on along the minus strand of OY284417.1, from coordinate 5,939,415 downwards.
GAATGAGCGTGCGAGTACACGGCGGTATCTAGTCAGGAATCGACAAGTAAAACGAAAACCACTCAGCATGGGACGTGGGACATGTACATTTTTGGCATATTGGCCAAAAGCGTTGGCGGCTAACCATCGCATGCAGTTGTTTCTGGTAACATGAAGGAGCCGGGTTGTTGTTCGAAAACTGGCAAGACGCTGGGCGCTCAATTCAGCTGGAGTAGCTTTTCGCTAGCCTACAGTCCGGGGGATGTGTTTTATAAGTCTCAAGTGAGGAATGACGCATAGACTAAATGATTTGACGTTTGTTGTGTTTTTTTGTTGTTAATAGTGGCAAGAAAGATCGCGGTCCTTGTGGTGGCTTTTATACCGATGGTGTGCGGCTGGATTCTTTATCGCTGTATTACTGAGCTCAGGGATACAACTTTTTGCCGGCGGAACGTACTTCATCTACCTGACGGACTGGGGGATAGTCTTGTGTACAGTAGCGACGACTTATGGCGCGGTGCTTACGACAAGTTGGTACTTTCGACGGGGCATGAGAGGTGGGTTGACCCTTGTGAACATATGATTTGACGGAAATAGACTTGTTTTGATTCTAGAGGACTATATTGAGACGAATACTAATTTGAAGGTGTTTTGGGCACTGCACTACTCGGCATTGGTATTGGCAGTTGTGATTACCGTGATGTTTTGGTCGTTTCTCTATCCAGGTGAGTGTTTTGTGTGATTTTTGAGTGGTTTTTAAGTGTTTAAGCTTTTCTGTGATTTGAAGTATTTTATGTCATTTACTTTAGGGTTGGAAAGCTTCCTATCTAATCATTGTTAAACAAAAAGTATGAAGCAAATGCAGATTTAATCCAATTTTTCAATCTATTCCCAGATTGATTAGATATGAAGCTCACTAATGGAAAACTCTCTTTATTTTGCTATTTTCCTATGAACTTTGAGGCATGTCATAGCTTAGTCCACCTAACTAGCTTTAAATAATCACTGAATCGATTGTAACAAAATTCGTTGCCTTGGTGCTGACCTTCTATACCACTTTAATTGCGTGAAAGAGTTTTACCCTTGGCTGTTATTAATAGCACCTATTTTTAGTCGCTAACGAGTTCAGTACCACCCTTCCTCTAACACCCTTTCTTCAAAATTCATCCCAAGACCCATAGAAAAAGGAAAAACCTAATGTTTGCAATTCGTTTCTCCCCAGAAAATCCAGCAATGGGCCGCAATGTTTACTACATCTTGGAGCATGCATTCAACTCTATTGTCATGCTCCTGGATCACATGCTTGTCGCGTTCCCGACACGTATTTTACACTTCATCTACCCGTTAGCCATTGGCATCGTATATTTGCTGTTCTCGTTGATCTATTACTTTGCCGGAGGTAGAGATGCGTAAGTGTTTCCGTAGAGCATTCATAAAATAAATATTAAAATTCTACTTGTATTTGTAGGATGGGAAATCGTTTCATCTATCCGATATTGGATTGGGAAAATAGACCAGGGTTAGCGGTAGCATCGGCGCTCGGTGCTATTATCCTGTGTTTCGTCGCTTCGTTCCTGATGTTTGGACTTTACAAATTACGGAGATATCTTTATAATCAATGCTTTAACATTCCTAGTCCGCATGTGATACCCGCGTGATACGTTTTATTGCCTTAGTTAGTATTAATAAAATTATTCGTTAATCTACACCTTTTTTTGTTTCCATAGATTAGCGACCTGAGCCCTATTTTCTTAGCTCTGCAGTGGTATAAAATACTAATCACTTTTATTCCTTATCCAACTTGGCGCCAAAATTACTATCAACATCGAGAACAAAAGCAAGAAATTCCTAGAAAGGTTTTATGATGCGACTACCATCTTTGTCATTACGGATATAACCTAGTAAAATGAGGTGCGAGAAATTCTTGGACTTATATGAGAAGGCCCAGCTGCCTCTTACTTTTCAATCCCCCTTTTCATACCGTTCCATACATAAAGGATGAACTGCCCATCGCGAGATTTGCAGTCCCTAGATATTCATCGTCTACTGTTCAATCATAGTCTAGGTGGTGTCTACGGGGTAACGTGACTCACTGGGTCAGGAAGTGAGGAGGCACTAAAAACAAGAAAATGTTACGTATACGCCCTGTAGTGCAAGGCGTCGACAGCATTTCAGAGCTTCCGCAGCTACTTTTCCGACTTAAAAACCACGCAGGTGACTGGTGCCGGTCCTTGCCTAACCTCTTCAGTCACATCCTAAGTGGTGTCTTCGAGGTAACGTCGCTCATAGGGTGAGGAAGTGAGGAGGCACCAAAAACAAGAAAATGTTACGTATACGACCCGTAGTGCAAGATGTCACCAGCATTTCTGAGCTTCCGTAGTTCCATTTGCGATTTAAAAACCACGCAGGTGACTGGTTCCGATCCTTGTCTAACCTCTTCAGTCATATCCTAAGTGGTGTCTTCGAGGTAACGTCGCTCACAGGGTCAGGAATTGAGGAGACACCAAGAACAAGAAAATGTTACGTATACGCCCCGTAGTGCAAGATGTCACCAGCATTTCTGAGCTTCCCTAGTTCCATTTGCGATTTAAAAACCAGGGAGGTGACTGGTTCCAATCCTTGTCTAACCTGTTCAATCATACTCTAGATCATGTCTTCGGGGTAAACGTCGCTCACAGGGTCAGGAAGTGAGGAGGCACCAAAAATAAGAAAATGTTACGTATACGCCTCGTAGTGCGAAATGTCACCAGCATTTCTGAGCTTCCCTAGTTCCATTTGCGATTTAAAAACCAGGGAGGTGACTGGTTCCGATCCTTGTCTAACCTGTTCAATCATATTGTAGTTGGATGAATAAAGGATGAACCGCCCATCGCGAGATTTGTAGTCTCAAGGTGTTCATCATCTACCGGATCATCAAAACTGTCACTTCAAATGGAGTCTTATTCTGAAGGATTGGATGAAAAAAAATATATCTGGGCACTCTCACCAAAGAACGGGGGCTGGTTACATCAGGAATGATGTAACTTCATCTGAAGTTGTTGAACAGAAAAAACAAGGCACTATCGTAGTTAGACAAGATGAGTCCATACCTGACACATGTGGCAACATTTTTCAATCGAAAGTACTAGTAATCATGAGAGCAGCATAGATCCATACGTATTGAAGACATTTGATATCACAACTTTGGCAGACGGTCAATCTCTCCCGAAATCAATAGTTTCACACAATAAAATCAAAGGCCGTGGGGACATAACGTTGCTCATTGTAGTAAATCAGCTAGCACAAGTCAGACTTTGCTGGCTGAAGGTCTGATATGAACATCAGTAAGGCTGAAGCCGAAAATAAGCGCAATGTTCTGGAGCATAAGCAATATATCACGAACTCAATCATGGCTCATAAGGAATAATTGAAGCAGCACCAGACCCCCTGTGGCCAAGACTCAATGGCACTGGAACCGATTTCTCTGCGGGGCTATCACAGAGCACTGCTTCATTGAACCCATGATTTGCAAATGTAACCTGGAGTCCAACGAAAAGTGCGGGGCTTTCCATGGGAATTCTACTGCCATACCCCTAGGTCTATCCAATTCATGGTCCGAATTTGGCACCTCCATTGCAATCATATATGTCAAACTGAGCTATCATCCGAAACTGCATATGTTTAGCTTCAGATTTGCTATTTTTGAAATGGTTCACAAAAATAGTAATTCTGTACTGAATAGTCGACATATTCGTCCATACGAGGGTGTTATCGGCAAAACCGATAATGCCATTACTGATAATGTTGATAAGGGCCAAAATAGATTTCGAGTTATGGCTAGGTGTTATGCGAATTTTGGAGTAGTTTGAGGAAGTGAATTGGCCATCAAGATCGTGTGATTTATCGCCGTTGGATAACTTCATATGGGGCTAATCATACAATCCCCACACTCTTGGCACTTTGAATATTCATGAAATTATGACCGAATTTTTTCTCGAAAATTATCGTTTCAGAATCGAGCCTTGTCAGCCATAAGGACAAGGTCCAAACGATATATGGAAATTTAATCATATGCTAAGGTGATTTTTTGCTGCTAAGTCTTTTAGCGTACTATTCTTGAAAATGTGCGTATGAATCATGACATGTGCTAAGATTAGCCGTACTCAATAATTAGTATTGCCATTTTATCATAAGAAAACTTACATCCGAGCAGCGCTTACAACCTATTGGATCTTATTATCAAAATTCGTGGTATATGAAAAGTGTTTTTCGCATTTATGGTCGTCATGGTCAACCTACTACGAAACAATTCAAGTCATTTTATCAAATTTCATCCCAAGTTTACACTGTTGGTCATCAAGCCAACTATCGGTATGTGTAGAGTCCGTTTAGAGCAATTTATCTATTGTTTCGAATCGACGAACTGACCGGCTAGATTGTGCAATTTCACGCTTTCATACTATTTTTATGGAAATACATCGAATCATCTATTCGGATAGGTCATCATCAATTGCAGCCTTAGAAGACAATACATATTGTAAGGGAGATTTTCGGTAAGGATTTAAAACGTAGTTGTAATTAATATTTACGTAAGATAGTCTCCAGAAATAAAAGGCAAGTATTTATCTATCAACTTAAAATGAACACTTTACACATCTTGCAACTTTTTCTTGTATTTTCTGAAAATTAAAAACCATACGCTTAAAAAATCAAAAGTGTTACATGTGTTTTATTTAAAATAACTTTCTGAATCACAAATTGAATGACCTTAGCTCAAATTTTCAATCAATCGTCGTTTTTTCCTGCTTTATAAGAAATTAAAAACTACATCCATAAGTATGGATTTTCCAATCCGAATCTATGGCTACCACGACTGGCATATCTTTGACGCTTTTATAGGTCCTCTGCGTTGGTCCTAGTTGGGTACTATCCATTTAAAAAATTAGACATATATTTTAAGACCCACAAGACACATCCTACTGAAAGGAAACTTTACGAAATATGGTTTGGATGTTTTGGCGCGCTTCAGCGCTTTAAGGGAATGTACGTTAGAGGCCGGAGCCGCTATACCTAATGTGATATAATATAGAAACTAGATACAGATGAGTGCGAAATGTCCTTGTTTTGCCTGTTTGACAAAGGTGCTTAGCATATAGTGAATATAAAGAGAGCATAAAAGCGGGCCTACTATACCTCTCTGTGGTATACGAGTAGTATACCGTTTTTCGGCTTAAACTCCTAATAATTTTTTTAATAAGTCCAGGAAGTATACGGCGTGCTCTTTTTTAGTTTCCAAAGCTAAGATGCCATCATCATAGCAAACATGTTCTCTCTAATCGGTTAATGGCTTCATGTTCTACCTAGATGGTGGTTTAGTCTGGGACGAGCCTGTCCTGAACCAACCATACTCTCCAGCTAGTTAATTCGTGTAAAACTAAAATTTCTGTATTTCTTTGCATTTATTAGGGTGCGTTGAACTTTGATGCCATTGTGGCTGCCTGAATAAGTTGTATACCAGTATTTGCAGAGAAAGTTGCAGTGATACAGCAATAGGTACAGCGGATTTAGAGACAGGTGGGTTTAATCCTATCATTTACATTTGGAAACTATGTCCTTTTAGATTTTCTCAGTTATCTCACCATTGACTAGTTTAATCATAGAATGTACATACCCTGGACCGTGCCCCTGAGGATAACACGTCGAAGACACCGACCTCGAACCTTGCAATAAGCAAATTATCGAAATCATATTTCGCGGTGTTTCTCCTCAACGGGGTATAGTTAGAGCCTCCTGTAGTATACTTGTCGTAAGAAGCTTCTCGAAATTTAAGAGAAGCTTCGATTCTGGTCCTCGACGGGCCGTAACGCCAGATAAGAATAGAATTCTGTAACACTACGTATTTTTATTATCCTGAAATCATGTTTTATATTTATGAATTTATATTTATTTATTGATATTTATAATTATTGATATTGAATTGTAATTCCATTATGTACTTTATTCTTTTACAAATTTATTTCTTTTAATATTATAAAATTTATTTCTGGAAAATGTAACCTGGCAACCCTAAAATTTAAAAGCAACGGGATGCACTCGCAAATGTAAACACCACAGGACTGTATAAAAGCCGAGCTTATGCCAGTGTAGAATCACTCAGGTTTAGCACTTCGCAACGATCAGTCGGGTCAATTCCACTGTCTAGAAAAGTGCTACACTTGGGCATAAGCGAAAGCTTTTTTGGTTATTCGAGTGAGTTTAGTTGTTCCATTCGACGGTCGGGTTCTCCACCGCCAATAGAATACCTTAACACTCTTGAGTAAGAGCGCCTAATTTTGATTAGGTCTAATCCATTTCTTTTTCAATTTTAATTGATTTCCTGTTGATTTAATAAAATTAATTTGATTAATATTATTTACAAAGCCAAAGTGTTTTATTTCTTTTGGCTCCACTCCGTCCTTTTGGACATATTTTTTCATTTGCTTGACTGCTCGTTCAGCGGCTGCTGCGGTCTTCGGACAGCACAACTCGCGGCGGAGAGTAAAGCAAAGCTGCGTTGTACCAGAGGGGCTGTGTTACCAGGGCTTAGCGTACCCCGACGACTCCGCCCCCATTACAATTCTTCAATTCTTCTGTTAGTTAAGCCTTACAAGCATGTGGGCCAAAATCTTTGTTTTGCAATGTAGAGTGGTTTCAGATAAGGCTTTTATTCACATTTTCAGTGGCGATATTTTTAGCAAGCCTTATCAGATGAATACGAGTTCAGATTTGGGATCACGGCTATATCCTTAGCGTTCAAATTCATCGACTAACTATGTGAGAAAGTGATTGATTTTGACTATTAAAGGTGCCCAATTTTGTATGTTGAGCGACAGTTTTGCAGTGAATTTTCCAATTAAGTAAGTACTTGCAGATTCACATATTCATCAATTATCAAGCTTTTAATTTATTGGTTTTGATTACACAACAAAAATAATTCGGACATTACCTTCCACTGGATAGCTAGAATCGTGTCGGTCAATATGGGCCATTGGCAGTGCACACCTTAATAATAAATATATCTGGCCTTCTTTCCAAATATTCCGGAAGTACACTAGTTAGCCGATCGCATCTCCGGGGGGAGACTATCCAACGGAAGGCATCCATACAAAAATAAATGATGTGCCTGTTAAACGTACGATCTTGCGTATAACTATAATAATGCCAGTGACATTTTACGAGTGTGAGACTTGGTCCTTGACTAAGAAGGAGGAAGATATATTTCGGGTCATTGAAAACAAAATCTTAAGTAGAAACTACGTTGGGAAGCGGGATGAAAGAACAGGTGAATGGAGCAAACTACACAATCAAGAACTCTAAAAACTCGATTTAGCCCCACGCATTGTCCGAGTAATAAAATCGCGAAGACTAGGGGGAGCAAGTAAAGTAGAACGAATGGACAGTAGACGAACAGTCAAAAGAATAATGAGTGTAAACTCGGAGAAAGACCGTCAGGAGGGCCGCGACGTATGTGGAAGGACAATATACGGATGGACACAGAAGAGGTGGAGCTCTTGGACGCTCTTGATACCGAGGTTTGGCGAAGGGTTATCAATGAGGCTCTTAACTTCTGAGTTCTAAGTAGCCAAATAATAATAATAACATATTCATGTATGGATCAAGCATTAAGGTTTTGATTGGGCAGGCTGTAAAACAACGACGCGCAATTTAAAATGACACCTCTTGTTGGATTGCACTTGTTAAAGCAACGGCTTAATTGTGATTTGCTTTACTACTTTGGTTTCCAACTTATGACTGTCCATGCTATTCGAAGCGGTATTCTCAATACCACCTTGCCCCGTTTCAGTTAGACGTTCTGGACCTTAGACCACAAGAAGTAGCGTTTTCCTTTTCATAAAAGTCAGTTAGAAGGGAAAAGATAATCTGAAGAAAGATCATTTTAGCACTTTCCTGTAATATTAAATTCTTTTTCTCCCGCAAAATAAATTGAGCACTAAATATTCGATACCCTTTCCGAAGGCTGTTTAGTGTTACAAACTTAGACAGAAATAAGAGTTAAGTTTTTTTTCTGACACGAAGTCTGAATGGTATGTCAAATGAATACATATACAAAGTACGAAAGAAATTGTATTTATTATTCTACACAAATAGTCCCATCTATGTGTAGGCTGGGTAACAACTTTTCCATGGTCCAATCCTTCTTAATTTATATAGGAGCTTGTGAACGAATTCAAAATATATTAATTGTTAAAATAAAATCCTTGTTTTCGTTTTTATAATTTTATTAATTCAAAATTTACTTTGGTTTTTATTTGACTTAATATTATTTCATTTATGTCGTTCCAAATCATTTCCACATGTTACTAAATATATTTATAACTAATTCTCATTGAGCATAATATATACTAAATACTTTTGTTTTACTGCATCCAATTTCCATTAAAATTGTTAATAATTTCTGTTATTCGATACATAGTTTCTGCAATCTATAAATCAAATTTCAATTTTTATTTGTTCTCGAATATATTTTTCTCTAACTTAGTAAATATTTATAAATATTTTTCCTTTTTTTTTTTTGTTTCGGTTTCAAAACCTCTAAATATATTTTACGAATATATATAAATGTTTTATTGTGAATTTTTATAATTTCCCTTATTCGTACATAGATATTTTGTTTTTACATACATAATACAAAAATAGTATCTATGGTCGTAACACTTTACATTCTAAATGCATACGGAAATTAAATTGTTTTTTTTTTTTTTTTGTTTTTTTTTGTTTAACGCCAAATAAAATATTTCATGTGGTATATAGGAGTGGAATTTAATTTTTTAATACTGCTTGTTTGGTTTGGAAATGAAATTTCTCTATAAATGTCATTTACTCCCCTCGCGTTACCGCTAATAACGTCTCTATTATGTATCTGTCTTAAAGCCTTTCATTTTTTGTGGAATTATCAGTTGAAGTGTCTTTCTCCATTTATAGTGCTCTTTCGAGAATTTGTCTTTTTTTGCAATGGATAAGATTTAGTTATTTTTTTGTTCTTCGATTCACCAAAATTATATTTCATTCTGGACTCTGCGTACAAAGGCACGTTTTTGCATACCATAATCCTTAAAGAAATATCATTCAAGCCAAAGTAAGTAAATTGTAAATAAAAAAAAAATATTTTTCCTTAACCTACAGGTTAGTACGAAAGCGAAAATTTATTTATAGTATTCAGAATCCTCAAACTTAGTAAAAAAAAAAAAAGTGTAAAAACTAAATAGCATATAAAATATTTATAATAAATTAGGAACAATGAATACGTGCGGAATATGAGGTAATATCAGGATAAACATAATTTTTTTACTATTTTTATTTTTCACAATAATATATCCCGGTTCACATACACACCTTTTTAAAGCTCACCCTTGATTTAGATTCTATCTTTAATTTTCTTTCAAACAACTACTATTTTTATTTATAGCTAAAATTTGTGTTATTTTTTGTTTCTGTATTTTCGAGAGGTACTGTACTTTAGAACATTTTTTTTGTAACTTTTCATTCCTACTTCTTTATTTTGGTGTAATATTCTATTATTTTTAATAATTGTAGAAATTTTATTGTAGAAAATGAATAATGCGAAGCCCAAAGTGAAAAATAAATAATATAAATAAACAGGGAATGAGGAATTTTTTTTTAAACTCAAAAAGGAATCTGATATGTGTCTAGCAACCTACAAACTGTAATATAATGAATCACTTAGTAATTTGCGTAAACATTTTTGCTTTTCGGAATGTAACAATTGACGGAATTTTTTTTTTAATTTTATTTTTAATTCAAACCAAACTCTGTCAGTAATAACTCTAATTAATGTTTGGTTTTTTTTTTTTTACTAATTTAATTGTTTTTTTACTATATCGATTTAATATATTTGGAATTCTCGTAATCTGTGAAATATATATAATCCGTTTGAGCATTTTACAAAAACGAATGTCTTACATGTTTAATTCATTTTCTCAAACATGCGTAGATTTATAACATACTTCCTTCACCGTTTCGAATTTGGTTTTTTTCTGTCTTTCTAGAAGGTTGTTTTACAATTTTTTTTAACTTCATTTATCAGTCTATACTTTTTTTTTAAATATTTTCTTTTATAACAAAATTTAAATATTTTTCTATACAATTAAAGTAATTAATTTACTTTTTTTGTTTTCTATTTCGGTAATAACTTGTGCAAACAATTGTTTTTAGTTTTAATTTTGTTTTTTAATTTGTTCTTGTGGTAATACAATTCTGGTAGTATCGTGTTGCATCTATTTTAGTTTAGTAACGAGAATAAGAAAATAAGAATTGAGTAACTTCTTACTTTGTTTTTGCTTATTCAAAAGTGCTTTTATGTTTTTTTGTTTTAATTTAAACATGCTGCTGAGATATAACTTAAAAATATTTTTTTTTCTGTTACTTTTTAAATTTATTCATCGTTCTAAATAGTTTCTTTGACATCATTCGATTAATGTGTGTATATGGAACTCCAAAAAGCGTACTTGTGAAACCTATTGTCATGGTCAACCAAATATTTTTTTGCATAACCAAAAAAAGAATTAGAATCAAAATTTTTAATTACTTTTTCGTTATTATAGGGAAATTGACCAAACATTTTCTACGAGCTAGGTACACGAAAAGCAGGCTATGAAAATCGGTTGAATTTAGACCCCTAAAGATCCACTGTGAAGCGGAATTTAAATTGTTTTCCGTAAAAAAATTCACAGCAGGTGATTTTACCCGATATAGAACTAATAGAGCTTCTTCTTTTCTCATTTAAATTCTCCCCATAATTGGGCTTATACCTATTGCAAATTCAGCCATATACTCACTGGTTTAAAAATGACCAAAATTTCATTTGACGAAAATGCGATAGAAGTTCAAATACCATGTTCGCTGCAAAGTAAAGCAAAGGTCCTTTATAAAAGGTATAAAATCTACCACAGACACCGTCATACAATTTCTATTTCCGGTTTGAATTGTCCATTAATATGCTGACGCTAAATATGTTTTGGGCAAGGTTTTTTTAATGGCAAATATTGTTTTCTCTAAACTCGCACTTTAGACAAAAGTCACGACTTTTCATAAAAATGTTGTATTTTCTCTATTAAATTAAAATGACACCTTTTATTGGTGTCATTAAGAATAAAAATGGAAAAAATGACATTAGAAAGAAAAGGCAGATTTATGACAAGAAAATCAGTAAAAGGACAATCACCAAAAGAAGAGGTCTGCAAAAGGTTAGTTTAGATGAAAGAATTAAAAGACAAACGGAGCACTAAGCCATATGCCCAAATTGTGGCATCAAAACAAAGAACCAATATTACTCGTACGAGTACACAACCTGATTTTACAATGAAGATCTTGTCTGCTGTGTTTGAAAAGCTTGAAGAACAAGGCAAGACTAACCAACTTAGACGATTAGTACCTTCGAAAATAGGCTCCTTTCAGCATAAGATTGATGAAACTGCTGAAAATACTGACTTGGAAGGCCAATAGAAATATGTACTTCTAAATCAGCAAAGTATCGACATATGCTTAGTCTCTGAAACTCACCAGACATTGCAAAAGGCTATCACGTCTACCACACATGGCATGGAGCATGAAGAGGATCATCGCTATTTATTAGAAATTGAATTGAAGAATTCCCAGAAATTAAAGTAGAGCTCGAAACAATGCAATAAGTAATAAGTTTTGGGGTTCAAGATCCATGTCAAAGAGAGGCAAAACGCTTTACGAAGCTTGCATGAAATGCGGTTGCGACTTTGATTCCACTGAATCCAAAATCCAAAAACCCTGATCTTATCGATTTCTTTATTGCTAAAAGCATTCCTGATAGCTTTCGGTGTTGGCACTGGCATCTTTGGACCAAATCAGAAAGTCTCGAAGGCTCTGGGAATGAGTCCTACCAGCTTCCAGACCAAATTATACGCCATCCTAACGTGCGTCAACCTAAATTTAGAGACTGGCATAAAAGTTATAACCATTGATATACTCCAAGACAGTTAAGCAGCACTCAAAGCGTTGAGCTCAAACTCAAAATCCGTTAAGGAATGCCATGACGCCCTGCAGGACCTAGCCGGAGGAAACAAGGTCAAACTCTGGTGGGCCAGGGTACAAGGGCGTTAAGGGCAACGAAATTGCCGACCAACTCGTTAGAAAAGTTTCCAGCGAAGGGTACAAGGTGCCGAACCTTTCTGAGGAATTCCCAGGTCGAAGATTAATTTTCTCCTAGATAAGTAGGAAAAATCATCTGCCCTTTTGGAACAGTGTTCAAGGACTGCGACAATCAAAAAGATTTATACGGCCCTGAACAAGCACTGTGTTAATTAGACTGGCTAGCTAGGTTTCGGAACACTGCAATCTGAGATATCAACTCAATAAAATTAGCCTCTCATCTGAAACCGAGTGTCGACTCTGTTTTGAGGACGAGGAAACTGCAGAGCGCATACTATATGAGTGTGCTGCCCTCTGCAACCTTAGGAAGCGTGTACTCCTCAGAGAAAATATGACTCCTGAAAGGATCATCTTAGCTCCTGCGAGAGACATTCTCAACTTGATTAAGAAAATAAAGGAACTCTTCGTCTGATCGGTTAGCAAGCACAATAGACTTGCATTGTTATCTGTTAACACTAGCCCCTTAAAAAAAAATTAAATTCTAATAGCTACAATACATCAAAGCAGACCCTTTATGTTAACAATGACTGAAACTCCTATAAAAAAGCCTGACCCGCCTAGGCTTACTAATAAAAGAACAAACTGGGAAGGTTTTAAGAATGAGGTTGAAGAAGGTATTCAACTGAGAGTACCACAAGAACACCTTATGAATTATAAGTCGGAGTCGACCGATGCGTCACAGTCATACAGTACGCAACGTTGAGTAAGACTCCCTACCAAAAAAGAGTGCCGGCTAATTTCTCGGTAAGGTAACCACCTGAAATTAGAGATCTAGTAAGAGTGAAGCGAAAAGCACGTAAGCGCTGGCAACAAAGCCGAGCGCCGTAGCATAAAACTCGTCTAAATCTATTTTGACGGCGGGAAGAAAATCGAATTACTTTCAATGGAAAGCTATCAAAAGTCTTAAAAAGCTTTAAATTCAAGCGTCACCCAAAAAAGGTCTAAATGAATCTGCGATTCTGAATATCTAGAGGAAACTTTTAAGGCCACCCTTACAGAATTTGTTTATCCAGCGAAACCCCGGAATACACAATAACACGATCCACGTTCCGTGAATTAAGGGCTACTATCAAGTCGCTTAAAATAAACAAGGCTATTATCTAATTACAGGAGAAGTTCTCAAAGCTTTACCGAGAAAGACTTTACTAAAACTCCAGTTTCTTGTTAGTGTAGCAATTCGATCAGAATATGTGTCGAGCCAGTGGAAAGTCGTTTCGTTTTACTGTTGCCGAAAATTCCCAAAAAAAATTTAAACGAATTTTACTTAATCGCTTAGAATTGATTATTGAAGGAAAACGTCTCCTACCAAATCATCAGTTTGGTTTCAGTAGCAAGTATTCAACTATTGAGCAAGTTCATCGAATAGCTGAGATAGAAACACAAGCTGATATGTTCGAGTGTATTACTTGATGTCTCTCAAGCCTTTGACAAAGTGTGGCACGAAGGCTTGGTGTTTAAACTGCGACAAATCTTACCAGCTAAGCTATCCACTATTTTAAATACATAACTTGTGAGTAGACTATTTCGCGTTAAATATATACTCCGACTTTACAGTGATTTCGGCTGGGGTTCCTCAGGAAAGTGTACTCGGTCCACTTCTTTATTAACTTTAAACTAGCGATATACCGCAACCGCAAGATTCCGTTCTATTGTAGCTACCGATACATCCGACGATACAGCTATTCTTGCAACGGGTAAACAGGTTGAGGAATCAACTATAAATCTGCAACGTGCCTTCGACCGTGTAAATGACAGGACAAAGACCCATGGACAAATCTATGTTAATTTTACATACAGGGAACTGGATAGACTTCCCGTTTTTGTTGACGAAGCAAGAATTCCGTGGAAGAAATGATGATTTGGAGGCGAATAGACATGTTGTGCGTACAAGGAACGAAATGGCGAAACATCAAGAATCCGACGCGTTGCTTAGATGTTAAGACAAAAGCTTACAAGATGCTCTACTATTGATAGGAACAAGGTAAAAACGGAATTGCTGTCAACCTCGCAGTAGAACTACTTGGCAACGCCTTGAACATATCACAGTCCAGTGACCGTTAGATGTCTCTCAAATTGAAGATAGAGGATTAGGTGTGGAATATTGTAAGCGCATATGCTCTCCAAGACAAATGCTAACAGAGAGAAGAAGATGCATTCTGAGTAGATTTTCACAATGTTGTCAAAAACATCCCAAGGAAGAGTTTTTGTCTGTTGGCGGAGATTTGAACGGACATGCCGGGAAGACGAGCGACGACTTTGAAGAATGTTATGGAAGACAGGGATACGTCGCCAGGAATTATCCAGGTGAAGACATCTTAAGGGTATGCGAGTCATACGGTCTTATAGTGCTAAATACTATGTTCCCGTGGCAACACCGTTTCTTCTTAACAGAAATGTTAATGGAGACGAGGGTGGCAAACAAGGGTGGCTTAGAAAATCAATTGATACAAGCTGGACACAAGAAGAAGCGAAGTTTTTATTACTAGCATGACAAACTACCTTTTTACCATCATTGATAAGGTCGGTGATGAGGAATGCAGAGCATAAGATTTGTGGAATTCCCTACAGCGATCTGGCTTGAAGAGAACCAAGTCACTGCTTGAAACGTCGGAAGGTCCCTGCAAACATGAAAGACACATAATGTTGGACGAATGAAGCGGGAATAGAAAACGACTTTCAAGACTTGGTCAAGAAGACCAAGTGAAGAAGGCCGTGAAGAAGTATCCGACGTTACCGTCGAAGAAGTTAGGCCAGACGAGATACCCTCTGAGGACCTCTGAGACATCGGGACCAAATGGCTCATGATTCTTATCTCCAAACTTATGAGCAGAGATCAGGAGCGAAAGTGGTTTTCTTCCATTGAAGAAAGGAAAGAGTGATACGCCAAACTGCGATAACTACCGTTCTGTCAAGCTGATGTCACATACCATGAAGATCGTTAAACGGGTATAAGAAGGCAGACAACGATAAACCACAGATGCAATCAAGAGATGCATATGGTGCTGATTGATTACGAGAAAGCCTTTGATAGACATCCAAGAGATCTCTTATGGATGGCGTTAAGACCATGAGGAGTTCTAGAAACCTACGTACACATGATCATGGCACGTGTGAGGGAGCAAAAACAAGAGTAAGATGTCTCGCAGGAGTGACTCCTCCTTAGAGTTTGCACTCAAAGTCGGTATACATCAGGGAAGCGTCCTCAGTCCATTGTTGTTTATTCTTCTTCTTAGATGGCGTTACAGCTCATGAAGAACCAGAGCCTAGCTTCTCTCATTCACTTATGTTGTGTGCGATTTGTTTTTTTTTTTCACACAAGTGAGAAGCAGTTTAATGCCGATTCCGAACGGCGAGAGTCGAGAAGCTCTTTCAAGGCAAGTGTACTACGGGGGGTTTTGGCAGTTCCCCGGCGAGGAGAGAAGCCGCGTAATGAACATTCGATAGCGTTGGTATTATCGGGATCCGAACTCGCTCATCGTGCATTTGAGGCCGACACACTACCCACTGCGCCACGGCTCTCTCGATTGTTGTTTATTACAGCCCTTAATTATCTGCTTGAAGGAAAAGTGACGGATCCCAAAGTGCTTCAGTTAATCTTTGCTGGCGATGGAGCCATCTTAAGTGAAGACCAAATGTCTCTGCAACGAGCACCTGATGAATGAGTGGATGTTTGGAGGCAGAGTATCTATGCTGCCCATTCTCTGACCTACACTCACCTAATCCAGACATTTACTTGAATGGGAAAGTGCGTCCTAAGTGCGATAGGTTTAAATATCTGGGATTAACGATCAGTAGCGAAGCCCCTAAATGTCTCCTAAGCTGAAAGGAAGACTCTACACTGCAGTTGTATGTCTGGCGCTCACTTACGATTCACGCTGCTGGACAATGCATAGGAGGGCAAATTAACTGCATCTGAAATGAAGATGCTCCGTACTACAGGAGAAGTAAGAAAGCTTGTTGGAATCAGAAGTTTGAGGATTCGAGGAAACCTTAACGTAAAAGAACCTATCATAAGGAAGATAAAGCACGACCGCCTTAGTTGGTACTTACTGAGGTTAAACCGGCAAACCCCACTGGGGAATTAGTAGTAATGCAGTAAAGTGGGAGGGCTGTGATACTCCCTGATTGAATAATTTCATTGAAACAACCCTAAAAAAGCTTTAAGTTTTTGATTTCTCCTGGGAAGTTTATAAAATAATTTGACCACCTGACGAGATTTTTGTAAATCTGGAAAAGTCACGGAAAAACCCTCGAAAAAAGTACTTCATCAGGATTCCAAGACTGTCATCGGACATAACTTCCTAAATTTAGGCCAAATGATAAAAAAAGGTCGGAAAAAAACTTTGAAAAAGGGAATTGTTGTCTGTCTAAGCCTGTCCTCAACTTCTTTATTACACATGTTATCATATGTAAAAAGGACCCTATCTGAGTTGAAAAATCGTAGCACCCACGCATCAAGACTATAACTTTCCTGAAAGCCTTTTCCACAGCCAACTTTTGATCCTTAACTTGAAACACCTTTCATGTACCTAGCTCCCTCCGGAACCTTTCAACTTTCGCTTAAATATTTTTTTTCGTACTCCTTAAAACAGCTAATATCCTTCCCCCCCTTTCCGATCCGTTAAATCACTCTCGTGATCTATTTATTTTTTCCTTAAGTTTATTTGTTAATTGTTCCCATTTAAAAAGTATCTCTATCAAAATGCGAAACAAAAGATTTACATTCACTATATCTAAGACACATCAAAACCCAAACACATGAACCGCTCTAACTTGCCTGCAATTCGACTCAATAGCAGCGCTAACCGTGGTTAACCTACTGCTATGTATATGCAACTCGTTAGTCCTTGTGGCAAAAAAAAGAAAAAAAAAAAACAAAAACACACGAAAACGAAATAAGCTACACGACAAAACAAAAAAATATCTAACAGATGTGTACATGCAAGTACGTATAGTATTCTATGAAAGTAATAACCATTGACGGGCCAGACGGGCTGCTGGCAACCAGGCTTACATCTTGTATTCCAGTATTTTGTTAGGATTCAAAAATTGCTCGCGCTGTCCGGCCTCGAGAGTCGATACCGCTCGGCTCAGTGAGGACATTTTGTTTTTATTATTATTGTCCTGATGATACGCGGAATATTGATACTGCTGCTGCTGGTGGTGTTGTTGCTTTAGCTGCTGTTGATGATGGTATTGTTGATGGTATTGCGGTTGATGGTATTGTTGCTGCGGAAGCGGCGCTTGATGCTGGTGTGGTTGCTGCTGTTGCTGTTGTCGTTCGTAGATAAATTGCTGACTCGCTTCATGATGTCGGCCGGTGTCGTCGTTTAGACCTTCGCCCATTTCGCCATCGCGATTGTTCGACTCGCGTATGCACAGTTTCGTGAATAACCATATTCGTAATCGATAGAGTAGGTAACAGCAGAAATGCACAACGAATGTGAAGAGTAACGCGCATACGGTTACCACAATTGCTTTACCTGGTTTTGTCCAGTCCATCATTGGATAGATTGCTGTTTCGTTTCTCCTAATAAAATAAAACAACCGATTCGAATGGATGGATAAAGCGGATGGGATGTCACACTCACCTGCCGGTCCCACCAGCCAAGTAGTAAATGCCAGTGAAGATGCCGTACACCAAACCAATTCCCATTGTCCAGTAGGCATGTGACATTTTAATTGGATGTCCAACGATAGCCAGATCGATTAACATTATCACAGAGTTGAAAACGTGCACCATGATGTTGACGCCGTCCACTTTATCGATCTCTGTCCGAAAGAAAGTAATTTTTTTTTATGAGAAAAAAATGGGGCCACAACACTCAACCCTCCGGCACACCACTTACCGGGATTATATACCAACAACCAGTAGCACATAGTGATGATAAACGCATAGACCGTCGCTATTGTGTACACCACCCAGTAGAGATGATGTAGGCGACTCTTCTTCGCCTGACGTACAATCTCGAAATCCTCCCGTTCCACCATCATACCTTGAGTGACTATCCAGGCACCAATCCACGCTTGAGCCGTACATGCCAGTAGACCCCAATGAGTTAAGTAGATCCACCATTTGGCGTAATGATGTTCAAAATGTTCCTCCGTCCGACCTATATCCAATAAGGAACACACAACAGCTGCGAGGCAAGTGATCGCTGCCAGCCAACGGTAGAGGAGATAAATTATACGAACTTGGGTGTTGCGTTGCCACTACGAATGAGGGGAAAAGAATGTAAGAAAACATAAAATGGTTTTAGTTCTTTTAATTAAAAACAGAGCAGTCACGAGGCGTTGTACTGGTGGTAGGACGTAGGTGTGAGATATGTGACATGGGTAAACGGAGTACAATTGAGTTGGCGGATTGAAAGCAGCTTATGTGTGAAGGGAAACGTTTGGCATTTCCGGATGAGATAGACTGGCAGAAAGGCGGACAATAGTAGTTATCGGGGTTGGCATTTACGACAAAACAATTGCTGATGTCCATGAAGGAAATATCCTTTATTGAATCTGCCTTATGAGGGAGTAAAAGGGCAAATAAGGGGCGTCTGTCAGTCCAAGCTAGGCAAGCGGGAAGTAATAATAAGATCCGATTGCAAATTAGTTTTGCTTTTTCTCAATTTCATAAAATGCGTTCTAATTCGGGAGTACACTGGCAACCTTGAGGCACTCCGTCGATCTCTCATTATCGTAATTTTACCTTGAAAATAAAGATGAGCATACCGTTGAGTGGCATATCGTTGTACGTTTTTGAGGACTCAATTAAATTGACACAAAAACAGTAAGACTAGAGTGCTTCCTTGAATTTTTAAGATCCACTCACTCAAAGGCTCACTCTCCATTGTAAATTCATCGACATCCTGAGTGCTAGTTGACCTTATCAAGTTCTTTTGCGACATCATCAGGCAAAACACCCCAGATGCATCCCGTTAGAAACTTATATTTATAGTCAAGTCCTCTCCAAAATGTATGCACCATCGACACGAAGACGTTACCTTAAAGGTTTACTGCAAATTTTAATTTCAATCCAAGAAGCCAGTAGCTATTCATCTCGAACGTCATCGGGTCAAGGTAAACAGTTTACACTACAGATATACATAGGTCGGTAGATTCATGCGTCAGGCAAGTTCAATGCTTACTCAACTCGACTCATTTCGGATTCGTTTTAATGCAGTAAGCGACCATTAAGTTAAAATTTATCTCTCTGGAGTGCCGAGAAGGAAGGAGTATATTTAGTGAGAGACGAATTTCTCAAATGTGTAGTTGAGGTGATGAGTGGGATTTCAATAACACTTGAGTATCTTGGTTTCAGTATTTCTTTTTTTAAGTGCTCGACGAAATGAAATTTAGGCCTCGGCGAGGGACGAAGTCAAAATTGGTGGTTTGGGTGGTTTACATGTCAGAGAGATGCAGGTAGTGGGATGTAGTTAATTGTCACTGGTTTAATTGAATTTTGAGTACAGGGGAGGAACCGGAGTGTGCCTAGAAATCTAGTGATTTAAATCATGCTTGGTACTTAAGTGTCGATGTAACTTGTGATGGAAGGTGCAGCCTCATCTTGCAAGTCAATTTTGCATCCCTTAGAGGCCGTATGCATGAACTTAGGATGCTTAGTAATATGTTCTTTTATATCCCAACCGTATGAAAGAAAATGGAAGTAGATTAAGAAGGGTAGGAAGGATATCCTTTTGAAAGTTAAGATTTTCCCAAGAAAATTATTGGAAAGCAACTACTTGTTCTAAAAACAGATTTGAAAAGATGATACCTTTTTGGAAGTTACCCTCACCCACATCTTATGAAATAAATACATTTTATATGGGCGTTTCAAGTAACATTTAAAGAGCTCAAAAATGAATCAAATAATCAGGAACGACTTTTGACATATATTTGGTTTCCATACGGCGAAGTGGATGAATATTACGACTTAACCTAAATACGATATTCTATTTATCTCAAACCGAAACTGTGAGAAATTTATTAGATATAGAAGCTGTTGAATCACAAGTTCTCTACTTAAGTAGTTCTTAAGCTGAAAGAATCTGTTTTCTGTTTACCTTTTACTTGACAAGGTAATCTCAAACTTTGCACAGTTAAGAAGTTTCTTGGGACCTTGTGAAAAACGCATTTTTCGAAAAGCACTTTAAGCGTTTTGAAAAATTAGTGCGATGCATCTGCTTCTCTTATTCAAACTATTACCTACCTATTACCTACTTACCAAGCTGTGACTTTTAACCTTCTATTCGGAAGTTATTGTAACGAACCCCACCTTTTACGGTCATTATGTAACGAGATATGAGGTATATTCGCCAGGCCCAGATACGTCGATACGATAAGTAATTTTTGTGACACTCGCAGAATCATTAGGAGTATCGGTGCAGCCATCAGAACTCTGTCTTTCTGGGTTATGATTACTTGTCTGTAATAGTGTCTTGGTCGCGTGACGCGTGACGTTGACAGAATCTAGTCCAGTCCCTACTGGGTTTAAACCAGAGTCTGGATATTGACTGACAGCGAATGGTTGGGGGTAGTAAGGTGGGCCAAAAGTCTCTTTCCTATGTAAAAAATGAATTCAACCTTGGGTGATTTGACGTCGGTCAATAATTTATGGAATTCAAGATGCTCCAACAGCTCCCACTATTCGTGCAATAATGGCCAAATTTATGCAATATGAGAACGTTGGCGATGTGAAGCGAACCGGTAGACCTCGTTGTGGACGATCGACTGAAAACATTCAGGTCGTCAGTGAAAGTGCTGCAGCCGATCCTGAAACATCGACACGACGCAACACAGTTAGAAATATAGCGTGGCTTGATTCGTCGTATTTTGAATAAAGATCTGCATCTAATCTGATCTGTATCCTTACAAAATCTAGTTGGTCTAACAACTCAATCCTGGTGACCCAGAAAGTACTACAGAACTGTGCCTCACATCGCCGAAAATGACCAAGAATTTTTAGGAAATTTTATAATTAGCGACGAGGCACATTTTCATCTGTGTGGATTTGTAAACAAGCAAAATTACAGATTTTGGGGCACACCACAGAATCCCAATCTCCATCAACGTCCGTACACTCACTTCGTGTTACTATTTGGTGTGGAATAACCTCGCGTAATGTCGCCATATTTTTTGAAAATGATGCGGGTGCAAGCGTTACAGTTAATGGACTTCGCCACAGACTAATGATTCAGGACTTCTTTTTTGCACTCATGCATGCAGACAACAATATTGAGCTCATGCGGTTTTAGCAAAACGGAGCTACCGCTAACACCGATCGTGAAACAATGAACTTATTGGGCGGAAAATTCCCAAATCGCATTATCTCAGAAAACGGTGATATTGAATAGTCACCGCGATCGCCTGATCTGTCGGCTCTAGACTTTTTTTATGGGGTTACCTGAAGGAAAGGGTTAACATTAGCAAACCTCACACTATAGAGGAGCTGAAGCTCAACATTCGAGAAGAAATCGCGCAAATTACGCCGGAAACACTTAAAAAAGTTATGGAAAGTGCTATTAAAAGAGCCCATGAGTGTCTGCTCTTTTGTCCATGCAATAAACTATTATTTGTAACTTATTTCATTAGTTTTTATCTTTTCGTTCGAAAGCTGTTCCAGATTTACATAGGAAAGGGACTTTTGGCCCACCCAGAATAAGACCAAGTCCATTTGAGTAAGAGCCCGATTCAGGACACTAATTGGCATGGGCAATTAGTCCGTAGCCCGCAGAGCCCGTAGGTCCTCCGGGCTTAAGCCCAAGTTGAAGTACTAATTTTGGGGTATTTACCTAGAGAGAAGTTATTGGTAACACTTGCTTAACCTCGTGTGGGCTGAAGTATATCATATATCAACTATTGTAGGCCACACTAAAGTACTGACATTTCGCTATAGCCATGTACTTATAAAATGTTCCTTTCTTCCCGTTGAGTGTAATATCACGCTTAGGTTTACTTCAGACTGCCTTTGTTCAATGCTAAATTTCCGCCAAAGCCCACTTTCAACAAGTACGGGGTGGTCTGGAAAATACGTTTTTTCGAGGTCTGCAAAGTAGGCCTCCGTGGCGGCGATGACCTTTCGACTGTAATTTCTGCCCGGCGAGTGACTTTTTCAAGTTTGAAAACAAAACTCCGTGGTAGCCGTTTTCGGGGCACCTGGACGTGGTTCATCAAAAACCGACGTGCGACCACGTTGAAACTCGTTAAACCAATTTTTGATGGTCGCCATCGAAGGAGAAGAGTCACCATACACAGCATCCAAACGCTCTTTGATTTCGCTGCGCGATTTCCCTTCCAAAAACCAGAATCGAATCACCGACCGATATTGCTCTTTTTCCAGTTTTCTAACACTCCCGCTTCCACACGCGGTCAAAACAAAACTGTGATTCCGATCCGGCTGAAAGCCTTCTACTAGAATGTACTACACGATAGTAAGGTGAGGCTAAGTACTTATCGGACCACCCTCGTAATTGCTTACCCCAAATGGTTTCTCTGTGGTGTTGTAGCTTACTCAATTTGTTCTTTGTTTTTTCTTTGCTCAGCGAATGCGCGTGCTGCTTAAGGACTCACAGCAAATTGTCGCTCAGCCAAATCTCTCGCTCTTTTATATGACTAAGTTCAACGACTATATGCACGGCACTTTTCCAGTTGTCACTGACATTTTACATATTTATGAGTGTTGACAACTTTAGCTGTTCGTCTTCGCTGTCTTCAACCAGTGGTCTCAGACGATTGTTTGCGTAAGTATGTTGGAAAACATTTTGAATTATTTTTTTTTTCTAATAAAATTATTTTTAGGTTTGGCCTTTCTTTTGACGTTAGCCCAGGTAGGGCAATAAGTCCATACATATTTGTGTGGGAAGCATGCGGCGAATGACTTTTCTGCTCTACCTAAGCAAACGTATTGGAAGGGGATTTCATGTTTTATGTACTAATTTCGACTTGGAAATTAATAAACGACTTAAGCAGTCGTAGAAATTTGAAGATTAAAAGTTGAGGAAAATTTTCGACAAATGTCCAACATTTCAAAAAATGTCTTATTTCTTGTAAGTTGATTTGTCAACGATAAGGAGAAGCCTCATAGCCAAGAGAATGATCCAAAAGCAAGGAAGTTGGATTAAAACTAACGTCGTAAGTCGCGCCTATAGTCATGCGTTAAGCTAAACCAAATATCCATGGATCCAAGGTCATGCTCTGTACCATATTTGGTGGGATCAAAAGGGTGTGGCATACTATGAACTACTGAACCAAATAAAACCACCACTGCTGATTGCTACCGACTTCGCGCATGATCCGTGCATTGGAGGAAAAAACCGGTCAAGATATTTTAAAAGACACGACAAACTGATTTAGCAGCACGCTCGTTCACGCACTGCAAAAGCGATCGAAAAATACTTGGAAACGTTCAAATGGGAAGTCCTATCATTGCCTGTCCGAGCAAAAGTTTGCAAGAGGTGGTTCGATTCATGGCCTGCATCTAGAAACAAGGTGTCCTTCCTCCTCGTCATCTCGTCTTACAGATGGTGTCCGGACCGAAAGCCCTATTTGTCATATGATCTGTTAAAGCGGTGAATCGAACAACTCGAGGGGTTGGCTGAAGGCGAGCTTCTACTACAATTATTCCTACACAATCGCCTTGCATAACGTGGATTTGTGAACTCTTCCAAGATATCGCCATAACGTAGGTCACTTTCCATAATCCTTTTCTTTCTTCTTTCTTTTCTATGAAAAATAAATATTGCTTCAAATGAATTTTTGTAAATTCCAAATAATATTACATTGCAGGGTTCATTCGATTTTTCGTTTAATTATCTTTAACTTTTTCGAGCCCTAAAAAGTTTTTTGCCGTTTGGTTTTTCTGTGTTCTATTTTTAACACCTTATGAGTGATACGTGACATGTCTTAGAGTAAAAGGTGCTTAATTAGTATTGCCATTTTATTATGGAAAAAAACCTACATATATACGAGGAATGCCTAAAAGTTTTGAATTTAATTTTAAAATTTTGTGCTCTGTGAAAAATGTTTTCCACCCACTTTGACCATTTCACAGCGATCATAATCTGCTTACCGGGCAAGCAATTTAAGTCATAGGGACCAAATTTCACACCCATTTCTCGTTATATTAAGCCACCCACCTATATGCGTAGAGTGCGAACAAAGGAAAATATATGGGGCTGTATCGGCTTGTGCTAATGAAGACCGTGATTTGTCCTTTTGCTGCCACTACCACTACCCCCCCTATCCTTCAATAATTTCGAACCTTGTTTTGCCCAAAGGTACGAGCTAAGCCTCGTCGTCATGTGGTTCAGGCAGGACGGCGCTACTTGTCACACAGCGAATCGATGGACTAATTGAGAATTGTGTTCAGTTCAGCTATTTATCTCTCGTTTCGGAGCAGTGAATTGGCAAGCTAGTTCCCGCGATTTGACGATCTTAGACTTTTCTTGTGAGGGGTACATCAAATCACTAGATTATGCTAATAAGGTAGCATCAATTGCAGGCTTGGAAGACAATATTATAGATGAAAATAGTATGTTCGAAAAAATGGCTGAAAATTTGACTTTAAGAACAGACCACTTAAAATATAGTCGTGCTTAATGTCTACACAAAATAATGCCTTAGAGGTAAGTGCCAAGTATTGATTTATTAACTCAAGTAAACATTTTATACACTTTTGCAATTTACCTTCATTTTTTTGAAAATAAAAAACCAAACGCTTAAAAAATCACATTCATTGTTTTATGTAATGAGTTCTTTTTCCTCTCTTTTTCTTTCGTGGTGGATCACCCTTGAAGATGAGTGCTACTGTTGAGACAAGTACTACTCTTCGTATTTTGATGATGGGTTATGAAACAATAACGTTCTACACCTAGCTTAACTCAAGTTTTAGAACAAGTTTGACAAACCGTTCAATAATACTACCTAAGACCAAGTATAATGGATGTTTACATTTCCCTCACCGAGGTCATTTAACACATTGACCACAATCAACGAAGAAATTTCCTGATAGATATTTCGTCATATCAACTTAGGTGTTGAAACGCCGACGCTGTAAGCGTCTCTTTATGTGTGCAAGACCATAGACCTGATGAAGCATAGGCCTAGTATAACCCGCGAAATTACAAAGTTCTGACACTTGACTGAGGTTGATTTTCCTCTGCTTACAGATTTCGTATGTGGTTTACTCTACTCCGACATTTATAAAGCAGGCAGCATCAACCCAACCCAGCCGCTTTGCATGGGTTTCAATAAGCAGTAGTAACAGAGAGGCCTCTACAATTCCTTTTAATTCTTCCTGGATTTGTTATCAACTCAATGAACCTTTAAGAGGTTTTGTTACAATATATATATCTGTCACAAGCATATACCTGCGGCAATGAAAACTCTATGCTACAGTACAGAGTCATCAGTGGGAGTACCGACAACTGAGGATACTTGGCCCGGTCTTAAATCAGGAAGATTACATAACATTTTTCTGTAGAGCCATTCCTCTTCTCTCCGGGTATACAAAATCGAAAGTGATATCAATATTTTGCTTAATCTATAATCGCAACATCACTCTTTGAAAGTACTTTTCGTAATGTCTCCTTTAAGGTCTCTGTCCTAAAATAGTATTCCCTTCGCCAGATTTTGTTACCTTTCTACAACCAGAAATCTTGCTTTGGTATGCTTCTTGTAATTAAGATGAGCAGCGTACCACGTAGCTAGTCTTAGTTTTTTTTTTTTTTAAATGGACACCTAAAAGACTCTCAACAATTTAAAAAAAGGAAGAGAAGCTCTAATGGGTCTAAAGTTTTTTGCCTTTGTTTGTCTATAATGGATAAAAATAACCTTCGAGGCCAGTAGTAGTAAGTAAGAAATACATTCCTTGAATATCCCAAGTAAAATGTTACAAGAAGCCTCATCAGGCTAAAAGGATAAGACTTTAAAAGACAGAAATCCATACGTTCTCAAGAAGTTTAGCAATTAAGGCACCTTTTCTCTTAAAAAAGAAAAGAAGTTGGTGAAATATCCTCAGTGGTCAAAAGTTTAAAAATATACACCGAAAAGGAGGTCTAATGAAGCTCAGGAAGCTCAGGTGTAAGCTCATGTCTAAGGGTCGGAATGTCGATGACTTTTAAGCCAAAGCAGAGATGTCCGTCGACAAAATGAGCCTAATAAAAAACAGTACAAAGAAATTTGTAGCCGCAAACTCTCATCGATAAATAAGTCCTTTCTAGCAACGAGGAATAAAACCCCACCTTTGATCAGGAAGGAAGATGCTTCTGAACTCTTGACTGGATCAAATACACATAACACTACACACAATTCCAAGAATCAGAGCCTTGAGTTGACTACCGCCGTTTCTCCGTACGAATACAGAAATCGAAATGGTCATAGTCAGTCCCAAATACCTCTTCGCCCCCATATTCTAGTTTCCCTAGTACTGATTCCCGAAAATCGAATCCTGTCCCATGCATCACGAGTTCCAAAAACTCTTTACAAGCAACATCCTAGAAACAGTCATCAATTAACCGAATGTTCAGAAAGAACTCACAGCCAGGACCCATCTGTTATGTTCGAATGCAGCCCGCCTCCCGTGACCAACGACACAAAAACCTCAGTACATCAGCTCCCCAATTAGGCAAGTAGACAAAGCATCTCCAGAAACACACATCCATTCGGTCCATATCGCCCTCCTGCCGCCCATCCGCTCTTATATGACCCGCAACTCACCTGACACAAGTAGAAATTGTGCCGATGCACATGCTCCGACGATAGTTCGGGGAAACAACTGTTCCACAGTTTGCTGACCATCATTCTATTGTTCGATGAACACTTTGGATTCGTATCGGTTCCCTCCTCTTCTTCTTCTTCGGTTTTGTCGTCTCCGTCGGTTCGTCGATAGATAGTCTGTAAATCGGAATCACCGTTCCGATAGACCTTCTCGATACTACTAGTCGATGTGACTTTGCCAGTTCTGGTCGATGATTTTCGTTTGGTATTGCAGCCGCCGCCGCCGCTACCTTCACCGCCACTGCTGCTGCCACAGCTACCGCCGCCGCCGATGCTGTTATTGCCACCAGTTGTTTCGCCGACGACAAGACTGTCGGTTGTGTTGACACTAGGCGCACTATTGTAACGTCCAGTGCACGCGGATAAACTGTTAAGCGTACCGACACTGTAATGCGTGTCCGTACGCTCGGTTACTTGTGAGATGATACTCTGGCCACTGCTCGGCTCTGGACATACGTACAGCGAGTAAGCCAATGTGGATTAGTAGGTTGCTTGACGGTGTCTTGAGCAAGGACGTGTGACCTGGAAGAGAAGAAAGGAATGAAACAGAAATTAGCCAATGAAGCTTAGAATGGATGGATGGATGGATGGATACATGCGTGATGGACGTGAGAACTGGAGCAGTCGAGGGCAGGTGTCGTGAGATGAATGACATGTGATTGTGGATTGCTGCTTGATTGGCGTGGCGGTGAGACCATATCGTCGACGACCTTAATTGAATGAAGGCAATCTTTGATTGAGTGTCTTAATGTTTTCTGTTTTGTTGTTGTTATATGAGAACAATGGAGGGTAATGAGCGGCCAAGGCATGTGATGAGTCGCATGTGGATGTTTGTTATTGAATAGAAATAATTCGACTGCCATGTCGGCAGTCATGGCATCCTTGTTATGTCATTTTCGTGTTTTTCATTACATTCACGCCGGCACTCTAGCCAACGGCAGTGATGACAAAATATCAATGTTGCGAAAGGGTTCCTGCCGAGAACGGGCGTTGAAAGAGTGTGGATTCGTAGCAGCTGCAGTTAACGTACATACGTCGAGCGACGGCAATGAAAGGAATTCGAGATGGATGCTGGATAGAAGTGCATAGTCGAAGTCCTTGGATTATAACAGCTCAAAGGACATACATGACCCGAGGCTCGACATGGCTTTGTCTGATGCAACTGCGAGCTGTAGAGGAACGTCGGAGATATTCGAAAAATCGCAATTAGAGCACGAGATAGAAATGGAGTATTTCCAGCTGTCACAAAGGATAAATTCTAACGAGCAACATCGATGATTAGAAACCGCAAAGATTCAGGATATGGCATCCCTGTCGTATGGAATCGATATGAAATAATACGACGAATGAGAGAAAATAAGAAGCCTGTATGACAATAATCCAAATTGTCGATATGAAAATACTCTTGATTGCTCAAACTCCTAGGGGATGATACTCTCTGGACAAAGTGTGCCTTTTTTTTTTCTTAAACAGCATCTGTGGGCAACGGAACTCGGTTAAAAAACATCGAAATTCCACCTGTTAATATAAAAGGGGCTATTTCCAAGCTCCTGAAGATGTTAGGTGTGAATATATATTTCAGGGTCGAACAGAAATTACTATAGAGTATTGGGAAATAAATCAGTGGTAAGACGGCTTAGGTTCAAGGGAAACAGGTTCCTTCATAAGAAATGTGTTCAAAAGGAAATGGTAAACGCTCTTATGGTATTTGCCACACAACCTGGACGGGGTGCAGATGGTTTGTGTCGAAGATATTCGTTTACTAGTCTCCGGGGGTGGTTGTCCTAGATAGGCTTCAAGAGATTCGACTGAATTTTGTGGCGTGGGTTGTAGTTCACAGTAACTTTTTTGTTTCCATGTCATGTGTTATATTGGAAATGCACGCATGTCGCATAGAGTATCAATTTTGAAGTGATCTTATGCTGCGAGTGTTATGCCTATGGACAGACTTGAACTATAGATCTATTGCAATTACCATTGCACCACGACCACCTCCAAGTTATCATAGTCCGATTGCCACGTTTTATTGTTCTTTTTTATTGTTGTGTTGGAGAACATTTCTGAGAGACCAAGAAATTCTTCGTACGTTCGCTGATTTGGCTCTGGAGCAGTCGGAAACCGATACAAATTTCAGCGTAAAAATCATCAGAAGGAAGAAGCATAAACTTTCCTTGAGCGGTTCTATACACAATTGGTTAGAGAGTATCAGAGTCTCCATTTCATTCGGGGAACCTAATTTATTGCGGTGGATTTTGGCAGGCGGCGTCCCAAACGGATGGGCCAAATATTTTCTGAAACGAAAATAGCCAAGCGGTACTTGTCAATGGCGAAGGGTATTATATCATGATGACTGATCCTCAATTGAATGACAGATACCTGGACGATTAATGGTTTCAACAAGTCGGCACAGCACGCCATAAATTAATTAAGAGGAATCGTTGCAAGAAAAGTTGTCAGCATTTATTACTTGCAGAAGAGACGATGTGGCTTGGGCAACTTCAGATTTTTTACTGGTTTTCGCTGGCATATGCCAACTAACCAACAAGAATTAGCTAAATCAGGAACAAAATTATTCAAGCCGTTAGTGAGATCCAGCCAGATTTATAAAGCAGAGATATACAAAATTGAGCCTCTGGAATCGACATCTGTAAACTAAGCCTCTGAACTATGTCATATCTTACTCGCAACTCTTCATATTCAATTTAAAAGTTCAGAAACTTATATTGAAAAACTCCTCTTCAGTTTAAAAGACCTAAATCTGGTCTATAAGTCGAATTCTAGAAGTCTTTCTTGGATTGAAAGAATCGTTGACGAAGCTGTATGATGTCTAATGACGACTATTCTATTTAAGACGAAAACATTAATTAAAATAAAACGTCACAGTTCCTGTTATTTTTTGAACGCACCTCGTATGCTTTCAGCTATTTCACAGCCATATCATTTTGGCAACAATCTCATTCTCTTCTTGTTGTCAGTTTTACCCATTTAATAAAAGTCAATCACGAGATGTAAAAGTTGCATAGTCGCTTCTGTCAAAACAACACTGATTACATCCTTGACGACTATCAGAAACAAATTGAGCTCCTGAAAAAAATCGCAGATATCCTGATATCCTGAACTGACTGTATGATAGGCGTTATATGTACTATCGCCGTCTGAATCGCTATTATTGTATTTTGAATTCACTGGGAACTTAGATACGAGTATGTCCTCGGAATGAGATTTGATGGATATGCTTCAATATCTTATGAGATCAGGGATTTAGACAGCTTTGGTGACCCTTTTATGCAATATATATAGCAGCCTTTGCTGGTAAACCTCTACTAGTCGTCACGTACCATAAAACATCTACATAGTAAGGTGAAGGTATTCACAAAGATAATGAGGTTTGAGGGTTACAGACCTTGCTTCTGTACAAATAAAGCTCGAGTGTCTGACTCTGAGAAATACTATGGAGGATCCAATGACGATGCAAGTGCTGCTCACACTAGATGAATTTAAGGGGCTACACGGCAAGAAGTGTCGTTTCGTGCCATTGTTGAGCAGTCAACATTTGACTACCCATAGTAAAAACTAGGAGGTACTGAAGACACTGTTAAAAGGCGTGAACACGTTTCGCAGAGTTATTAGTGCTTGTGGTTTTCATCCGACGTCTTCTTGCATAGCTAGAATGGATTCAATTAACACCTTTTGAGAGTTCTAGGGAGCTGCTCGTCCACCGAGGCTTTCGTAGTTGAAAGATTGAATGGAACCGCGGCGTGTCCTTTTTAAGAGAAAACAGGAAATTGGTCTATCGACTTGTACCACAGTTGTCATCAAAAATTAAGCCAGCAGATCCACAATGGCGTACTTTGACTAATTCAGTGTTTGACTAAGTAACAGTATCATTTTTTTTATTGTGATGAAATGTCACTTCTTGTTAGATACATACGAATTTTGTCCAAAAATTAAGGTGACATTGCAAATTTCAAGAGCTAATGACGTTCAATTTTCGATTTTTTTTTTTGTTCTTAAAACTAAAAAAAAACCCATGGAAAGACGGAGATTTGCACGATTAAGCCGATAAAGATTGCATTGCTTGAACAGCTCAGACCTTTACCAAAAAGCGCATATCAGAAGTGGTTCGAGGAATGTAATAAGTTATGGCGTAAACGTATTATATGCGAGAAGAAATACTTTCAAGGGGAAAAAACAGATATTGTCAAATAATTAAATATTTTTCGAGAAAAGTAAAAAGTCACCTTATTTCTTGAACAGATTTCGTATTAGCAATTTGGATTATCAGGAAGCCCTAACGCCTATTATTCCTAGCGCGGGCCGCTAGTAGCTATTCCAGCTATGATTTTGATTAGGTTTACCTACACCTATTTATAGGCTAATGGACATTTAACAGCTTTTACAAGCATTAACTTTTTCATTATACTCTAAAAGGAATTCGGGTATCCTGCATACCATATACGCGTCCTCTCAGTGACTTGCTTTGCTTGCCACAACTCTGATGTACCTATCGCCTTGGGTCAACACTCACACTTCTATCTGTAAGACAGTGTCAAAAGGACACAGACGTAAAAACGATTTCAATCTTGCGATAGTAATTGATTTGCCATCAGGACAAGCGATAGAATTGATACCTTTCTGAAACGCGAACATAAACCAACAGCAGTGCATTGTCCTAATCTGAGTCGTTGATGAAGAAGGTCTGCGAGGTCAGGAAAGACTTATGCAAATGTTCTTCTGTCTGTCCATCTGTCCGTTTGTCCGTAGGCATATATCAAACCAACCTTGCCGAGTAGCTATGAATCTGAAACTGGGCTGAGTTAAAGACTACATAATTATGAGCTCATTGCGACCGGTTTTAGAACCCTAGCTACTTTGGTTCCTGAGATCTAGGTAAGAGACATCATGGTTTGCAAAGTTCAAGGTGGAAGACCGGGAAATGTAGCTTGGCTCCCGGCGAGCTGATCCCATCTTATTTATTAATTTGATAACGTGAAACTGCAAACTGAAGCTCACCAGGTGTCGTAAGTGCACTGGGCTCTAATCTTCAAAGGCATCAATGGAGAAGCTGGTAGTTTTAGAAGACCAGTCGCATTCCTTTGTATACTTCCCTGAACCGATCATGATCATGATCCTAGTCACTCCAAGGAAGTCACTAAACCCAATATAGCGCAGTGGTTCGATAGTCGGGTACCGATATATTTCTTTGCCCAAAAAAGTCCCTGAATCGTTGCCGCTCTCGAGGATAATTTTTAATGAAGGTAACCTAAGCAGTGACGGAGCTTACATATAAAATATCAGACGTCGAGAAAAATCCTTCGAAAAGTTAAAGGTCAATCTCGTCTGTCAAGCATGTGTTTGCATTTACGACTTACTTTCACAGGTTAGCAAAGATTCACAAACCTTTTAGGACCTTAACAACTAAGAATCTTGACCGACGAAACTGGAAAAACAAAAAGGATTATCCCAACTTTCAAGAATGGCGAAAATGGTCACTATATCGAATCTACCATGTATAAGTGCCACTGAGGTCACATTTTTCTTCCAACTTTCCCGTGGGCATGTCAACGTCTGCAACACTATCACAGAAGATAATTAGCTTATTATCTCATTGACACCCTCGAGCCACATTTTTCCATTAGACAGTGTATAACCTCCACCGCTAATCAGTTCAGGTTGCTTGCATATGATGAAAAGCGCTTATTCAGTTATTTTTTAATGGTATCCAGAGAGATGTTGTGGCGAAAGCCATCAGGAACCCAATGCTTGTCCAACAGCAAACTTTCGAGCATACCCTGGTTTCCTCTAATCTCGGCCATTTCACCAACTGCAAACCTCATTCGCACCATCTAAAGATAAACTCTGACAATTATTTCACTCGGAGTGGAACATTGAACAACCCCGAGCATGGCAAGTGGGCTGGGGCTTGTGCCTGCGTTTGTTTTATCTGCTCAACTATCGATCCACACATAGACACACCACCAGGCAAAAATAGTTTCAAGCACCGTTGTTGTCTTGCACAAAAATACTACCACAAATCGGACGGACGTTTGTCCTCTAACCTCCTCGGAAACTCTTCCACGTTTGCCCACTTCGCCCCACAGCACTTCGGCACGTACAAAAACGGAATTCATTGCATTCTAAATATGTCCTTGCCCCGTTGTTGTTTTTAGTCTCAATTGTGCCACTCCATTCGGCACACCAAAGGCTTCAGACAAACGCACGTCGTATGAGTATAGGAAGAAGGATACCTTTATCTCGCGAGATGACACTAATAAAAAGCGTAGAGGCTGATGTTAATCAGGTCTCTATTTAGAGACCGTCCTGCCATGGGAATGGCTTGACATAAGTTTCGTACTCTGCGCTCCATTAACGCAATTTAAATCGAATCGAATGCGAGGAAACTAGTTCGGGATGAAACAGATGGAGAATTATGGTTGTGCGCTGTGTTTGCTTAGCCGGCAGAATAGATAGGCGTGGTGAGTCCACTAGTGTTCACCAGTGTTGGCTAGTATTCGTATGGTTAGACACGGATTGCATGACGATTTATAACAAATATCTGTGGCCGGACTGTGTACGAGGAGGATATTATGCAACGCGGCAAATCGACAAGATTTATAATGATGGTGGATTTATAGCGTCAGGCTGGTGGTAATGTATGGACGACAGGCTAATGAAGTGTTAAGTGTAAGTAAGATTTCGAGCTTTTTGGGTGAATCACTTATGGGGTGGATGAGTGCAAACGTGGAGAGTGGAGTGCGGAGGTAGTTCGTTGACAACTCAATTGGATTTGGGACTTATCTTAATGCGTCCTCGAAGCGGAATCGTTACAAAAGCGGCTTTTATTTAATAAAAGCTTAAAGAAGCTGTCCTGGTGATATGGCAGTCAGATTTTGGGTCTTCCGTACTGGCAGCCACAAATCACAGGCAGTGGGAATGTTGACGTGTCATCAGAAATGACAGCATCTGATGTGCAGGCTGGCCTTGATGCATGTCATGTAGTGTGACGAAAAGGATATGAAGCGAAAGCCTTTGACCTTGTTGAAAGCGGATGAAGAAAATGCTGCGTGAATGAGAGTAGAATAATCCATTCCCGTACGGCAAGTGTTCAAAAAATAACAGGAAATTTGTTTTGTGAACATAATTTTATTTATTCGTCCACAGAAATTTTATTTCCTTCCAAACAGTCCCAATTTGGTGTTATACCAGTCCCAGTGCTTCATTCAATCCCCGAAATACTTCTGAAATTATCTTAAGTTTAAGAACCAACCCTCTCAGCGACAGGCTTTAATCTCATCTTTGCTTGTAAACCGACGATTTTGCCACAGCAAAGTTTTGCTAAAACAAAATGTTGACTACACTGTGTGAAGAAATTCGCACGACTAGAGCTAACAAAACCCCCGAAATTAAAATTCTTTTACTTCTTGAAGGCAGTTTTAGCCCCATTTAGGCCTATTTAGTTGAAAGACTGAGCCATACTGAGCCATCAAACGTAAAACTTCCGGTCTCACTAAGCTGTCTATTTATCTACTAGCTTGTTGATGTAGGTACAGGCTTAGTACGATTTTTCAGGCTTTACCTAATTCAACCCAACTAGCCCTACTGAGCCATATATGCTCCAATAGTTTGCTTAAAGCTTGTTTCAACTAGCTGGACTTTGAATAAGACTGCCGGGGTCTATATGTTCCTGAACATGTTTAAGCTGCGACTGAACGGATCAGACATATAAAGGGTTTTTCAATACGGGCGAGTGGACGTTGCAATGGAATAAAAAAAGCTGTCTGTAAGGTATTAACAAAATTCTTTCTTATTTAAAATTTTAAATGGATCTTCCGCATAGATCCGGCTTAAGCGATGGCTTGTTATGTTCACCTTAAATTCAACAGTCGATTGTGGTTTATTCACATAGACCTGCGACTTCAGGAAATCCCATAAGAAAAAGTCTAGTGGGGTGGTCGTAGTGCAATGGTAATCATCACCGACTGTTGAGCGGAAGGTCTGTAGTCCAAGTCCGTGCATAGTCAAGAACAATTCTTATACGAAAAAACTGTGCAACAGCATCAGTTGTGAATGAGAGATGATCGAAAAGTGCTGACGAAGGCATATAATATATTCATGTGTGTATTTCCAATATAACACCGACATGGAAACAAAAAAGTTACTGTGAACTACAATCCACCTGCCAAAAATTCGCTCGAATCTCTCGAATCCTATCTAGGACAACAACCCCCGAAGAATAGTGAACGAACATCTTCGACACAAACCATCTGCACCCGGTCCAGGTTGTGTGACAAACACCATAAGAGCGTACACTCTTGAACCTGCACGAAATATAACAAAACAGAAAATCCAAACCATTCACGTCACCTCTGTGAGAGACAACTTTAAGCTCAAATCGTTCATGCGTGGCACGTACCGACGGCCGTCCTGATGAAACCACATATCATCTAGCTCCATACAGCTCAATTTGGGCCCTAAGAAATTGGTTATCATCGTACTGTAGCGCTTGCCATTGACGGTGACCACCTTACCAACGTCTTTTTCGAAAAAGTACGGACCAATGACGCTGCCGACCCAAAATCCACATCAAACGGTAACTTCTTGAGGACGCATTGTCACCTGATGAACCTCACGCAAGTTGGTGTCGTCTCATATGACAATTTTGCTGTTGACACAGCCATTCATCCAAAAATCCGCCTCGTCGCTAAAGATGTTTTTTTTCCTTTGACCAACGAATAATGGCCGATTGATCACCGAACCGGTCGTCTCAAATTTGGCCACCAAACGTTGACTGCGAAGGGCCGTCACGTCTACTATACGTTTATACTAACGAACACTCATTTTGATGATAAAATTTTATCATTTGGATGTGCTGTTCCATCGTGTAATTTGCCATGGTGTTTTGGCATCAGTTACTGAATAATAAACAATCCATTTGACAGATGCCGCCAAAACAACATGGCCGCCACAGATCGCCAAAATCTACCCGCGCCAATTGAAAAAACCCTTGAGTCATCCACCAAGTCGTGTCATTTTAAACGTATTGGAAAAACGCAATATTTTTACGCAAGGTGATGATAATTTTATTGAAGTCTGAAGTACAAGTTTAAAGGTTAGTAACTGAGTACAATATCTGCATATGGCTTTGCTTCATCAGCACTCAAAATTAATTGTCAGAAAGCTATGGTATTTTTCTGTAATTTTATATACCCTATCAGTGAAATCCATTTTGCGTGATCCGCTAGTTTCCGTTCTTGTGTAAGCTATACCTTATAAGAGTCTAGACAACTGGTCTATCTAAGGCTTGAAAATTTATTGATAAAATCCATTACAGCTGTGCAAGAAGGCCCATCATGGCAGTAAAAACTAGTACAAATTTTAGGAAAATTTTCCGCAATATTCTCACAATTAGGATATATTAATCGAGTATATATTGATCTATACCATGAATATCCTAGTTTCAACTTATCAAAACCCATCGCTATCGCTATTAAGTGCTGACGGGTAAACAATGACGGAGAGTTTAAAATGACACCTCTTATTGGATAATCAATTATTTAGATTCTACTTAGATGAGCGGTATACCATAGGGTGCCGCACACAAAATCAGCTCGAACAGCAGTATTCAAAGCAAACTATGAGTGGAAGTGATGGTTGGAGTCGTATTTTTCTATAGCAGAGTGCCTTGAAGCAAAAATCGAAAATTCTGCTTCAAGTCAAGGCGCAATATCAAAATAAAAATGTTCCAATACGATTCACTTCAAATACATTTGCGATTTCTCAGGGACAGAATATAGGCTTCCCCTATTGTCCTCTAAATAAGAGGGTCTTACTGCCTCGTCATACGAATTTCTCAGGAAATCCATTAGTGTTGCATAGGAAAAAAAAATCGTAATTTCTTCTCAGTTGAGCTACTCTAAAAACGACCTTCAAAACAGTAGAACTAGTTTCCGATTCCGCACTAGTCTAGAAGTTCCGGGAAGCAATAGCAACCTGAAGCCCCATTGTTGATCAATTCCTTCAAACAAACATGCAGCTTGCATGCTTTTCTCAAAACAATCCTTTCAAGCTCCTATTGACTCAGTCACATGTCAATAAAAGGACTAATATTCAAGGTCGCGCATAGGCCTTACAAGCAACGAACGCACTCCGTAGTCCTTAGAATGAAGCCAAAAAAAGGTGGAAAAACAATAACTCGCCTTCTAATTGCCCCGTGACCGGCGGCAGAATACAAAACCAACAAACCATTCCTCTCGACATCAAGTGCCAATGTTGCAAGTCAACAGAGAGAAAAACAAAACAACAACAACAAACATAAAAACAACCCACATCCAGTGACATTCGCACTCGTCCTGCCATGTGCTCTGGCATTCGTCCTCGTATTTACCACTCAAGCAGTCAATTTGTGCAAAGTGACATTTCCGACGGAACGCATCCCGTGGGTGCTATAAAACATACACGCTACAACTGTCAACAGCTAGCTGTAAGCTGTTGGCTGTTATGACAGAACTCTCCGAAAGACTCTTTAACGCTGCTTCTGTCCCTGATCTAGCTCCATCTCCGGTTCGGCTCTTTGTCATCGGTGCATAACGTATTTTCATTACGTCTCCTGTTAATTATTCAGTTTGTCAATATTTAGTTGGAAATATAGAAGGAAAAAAAAGGAAGACCACGATGCCAGTGGAGAGAGAGGCCCCTTGTTCGCTGGCGTAGTTACAGATGCCATTTGCAAGAATGGTTGATGCAGGGTACACAGGACGAATGAATTCGGCGAGCCATGAACCGTGCACTGCATTGCTTGTCGACGACGACGAGACACAATAGACAACTGTTTGGCTGAAACTGCAGCAAACTACTCTGTAGGCACAGCATCGACACTGCCCAAGCCAGCATCCATACCCTTGGCGCTATTATGATTCCCTTTAGTGTCTGTTTATTCTAATGAGAAAGGATGCTGCAGTGAATTTTTTTTCCTGCGTTCAAATACTTTTTTCCAGCATTCATCCAAGCCCGGCTTAACGCCCGAGGGTGAGGGTGAACTTGTAGTAATTATGCACTTCTTCCTGCCCCCTCGTCTTGATTCTCCTTTGTATCTGAGATGCATTTAAATTGATGTTTAAACATACTGAAACGGAAGTTGTTTTGTAAAATGACGTTCCGGCCACGTTCCGGAGAATGGCGATGCGGGTGGGTAGCGACCATGGGATACAACGAAACAGAAGAAATCTGTTGCAATTCTGTAGGATGGTGCCTTCGAAGGATCGTACTTAGGTGATGAATGGGTTTCCATCGTTGTCTGTAGACGAGAAGTCGCCTTTGTTATCAGTTGTTGCGCACTTTAATCATTCCGCTTGGTCCGACCCGGGGATGGGTAGCATCCATTACTTTTCTCTCCCATTCCCATCCTGTCGGTAGTCAGGAGAGAGATGGACAAGATGCAATAGATTGTGATGGAAAACAATTATGCAAAGAGGTACATGGCGGGGTCGATCCCAGTTGATTGCGTGTAAATGCTGTTTTTGTTTAATAACTATTCTCTGTGGCAAGGTGCACGTAGCCGGTCGCTGCCATAAATTGCAAGGCACATAATGAGCGTTATTTGACGGGGCGGACAAATTGGTACCTGTAATTATGGTAGGATGTTTGAATGGTTGTAATTAGGCGAATTGCTTAGGTGGGAAGGTCTTGGGGAGGGCTTAGTTGGTCAGGGTCGTTATTATGGCAAAGAAACTCGTTCAACCAGAAGGTGGTTTCGAGCGGAATTGATGCCGTGAAGGATTGATGCTATCGTTGTTCTGACTTGAAATAAACAGAACATTTTTACAATACTTATCTTCGAACCATTGCGAAAGTAACTTGGGTACTTTCGTGGAACGTTAAACTATACGAAGTCAGTCAGTCGGTTCGGCTACAGTCAGGGATAAATCTTCCTCTTGAAACGTGGCTTTTTAGTGGCTTGTTTTGATTGTTGGCTGAATTGTTAACCGAAACGAAAATTAAAACGAAGTATTCTCGAGGTCAAGGTTATAGTAACAGGAAAGTCAAAATTTGCAACAGCATTTTACTACAATCATCAAACTGTAAGTCGGAGAATATGCCCTAACGAATAAATCGAAAGAGGAATCCGTCCGAATTCTCGGACATACTTGCCTCTATCAAAAGCAACGTCGATCGACTGGCTTATTTTGACCGCATGGGCCGACACATGGGTCTCTATGAATATTAGAAAAATGTAAAACAACGTCGGTAACCTCGTAGTGAACTTGATCCCCGCTGCCTCGCTAAGACTGACGCGCAATAGTCTGACAAGACTTACTGTGAAGGGAAGCATTAGCATCATTAACAGCCTTCTTAGGCAGGTCAGAAGGTCTGTAACGTTATGCTGCTCATTAAAAAGGTTAATCTTGTCCAAAATTGTTCTCCAACAACCGCATCACAACACACTTTGCCCTAAATATTCGCGCTAGCATCTTTCCAATAAATGAAGGAGCTTCAATCTCCACATCAGCACTTGCATCAACATAAACAACAACATCTGCATCAGCATCAACACCAACATCAGCACCTGCACCAGCATCAGCATCAGCATCAGCATTAGCATCAGCATTAGCATCAGCATTAGCATCAACATCAACATCTACACCAGCATCAGCATCGGCGTCGGCATCAGCATCAACACTGCATCAGTATCAGCATCTGCATCCGCATCAGCCTCAGCCTCAGCCTCAGCCTCAGCCTCAGCCTCAGCATCAGCATCAACATCAGCATCGTCATTAGCATTAGCGTCAGCATCAGTATCAGCATCGGCATCTACACCAGCATCAGCATCGGCGTCGGTATCAGCATCAACACTGCATCAGTATCAGCATCAGCATCAGCATCTGGATCAGCATCAGCTTAAACATCAGCATCGTCATTAGCATCA
Source organism: Merodon equestris (assembly GCA_958301585.1). Lineage (NCBI taxonomy): Eukaryota > Metazoa > Arthropoda > Insecta > Diptera > Syrphidae > Merodon > Merodon equestris. Next base: position 5,899,568 of record OY284417.1, on the reverse strand, counting down.
GCGTCAGCATTAGTATCCGCATCAGCTTCAATATTAGCATCAACATCTGCATCTGCATCAGCATCAGCATCAACACCAGCATCGTCATTAGCATCAGCATCAGCGTCAGCATCAGCATCAGCATCGTCATTAGCATCAGCATTAGCGTCAGCATTAGTATCCGCATCAGAATAAATATCAGCATCAGCACCAGCATCGTCATTAGCGTCAGCGTCAGCATCGTCATTAGCATCAGCGTCAGCATCAGTATCAACATCTGCATCTGCATCGGCATCAACATCAGCGTCAGCACCAGCATCAGCATCAGTATTAGCATCGTCATTAGCATTAGCATCGGCGTCAGCATCAGTATCCACATGTGCATCAGCATCGTCATTAGCATCAGCGTCAGCATCAGTATCAACATCTGCATCAGCATCGTCATTAGCGTTAGCGTCAGCATCGTCATTAGCATCAGCGTCAGCATCAGTATCAACATCTGCATCTGCATCAGCATCAACATCAGCGTCAGCACCAGCATCAGCATCAGTATTAGCATCGTCATTAGCATTAGCATCGGCGTCAGCATCAGTATCCACATCTGCATCAGCATCGTCATTAGCATCAGCGTCAGCATCGTCATTAGCATCAGCGTCAGCATCAGTATCAACATCTGCATCTGCATCAGCATCAACATCAGCGTCAGCACCAGCATCAGCATCAGTATTAGCATCGTCATTAGCATTAGCATCGGCGTCAGCATTGGTATCCACATCTGCATCAGCATCGTCATTAGCATCAGCGTCAGCATCGTCATTAGCATTAGCATCGGCGTCAGCATCAGTATCCACATCAGCGTCAGCATCGTCATTAGCATCAGCGTCAGCATCAGTATCAACATCTGCATCAACATCAGCGTCAGCACCAGCATCAGCATCAGTATTAGCATCGTCATTAGCATTAACATCGGCGTCAGCATCAGTATCAACATCTGCATCTGCATCAGCATCAACATCAGCGTCAGCACCAGCATCAGCATCAGTATTAGCATCGTCATTAGCATTAACATCGGCGTCAGCATCAGTATCAACATCTGCATCTGCATCAGCATCAACATCAGCGTCAGCACCAGCATCAGCATCAGTATCTGCATCAGTATCTGCATCAGCTTCAGCATCAGCATCAACATCAGTATCAGCATCAGCATCAGCATCAGTATCAGCATCAACATCAGCATCAGCAGCAACCCACTTAACTTCCTTTATTGAAAAATGGCAAACCAATTTGAGAATAAATCAGATTTCTCTCCCTCCACTCGCAAGGTATTCAAACATGTTTTACCGAAAAAGGACAACTTCCAAGGAATCTCAAATTTGTACACTCTCTTGTGTTAGTCACCTACGTATGTAAATTAATGCCACAGCCTTTCAGATATAGAACCCTTTAGATCCCAGCAATTTCTCAGCCTCCCGGAAATAACTAGAAGCCCCTAAAGGTCCACGACCTTTTAATGTACACCATATCAACGAAAATGCCACTTTCTCCGTGCCATCGAAGCCCTTTATACCCACTCAACTCAATTTAGTCCAAAAAAAAGGAGCCAACAACACGCCCATTTAACCCATTTACCCACCCGACCCAAGATAATCCAATTCCAGCGAATTATCCTTGTCACCCGATTCTATTAATTTCCTATATTCACACGGTTCACCTTGTCGGCAACAAATTGATGCCAAAAATTCCGCCAGACTGACCTTCACTGTCGGCCTTGTCGCCCCCAATTCCCCATGTCGTCGTGCACAACCCTTTTATCGCAGATTCGCATCCATACTTCATCCTCAAAGGACTACGATTTTCATAATCCTTCAAATATTATCGTAATCATAAAATAAGAATCACCCCGGAATCCCAGAGTGGATATTCAAATTTCCATTCCCAGAAAACCAAAATAAAAACGAAAAACAAACTCAGGAACAAGCGAGAGCGAAGAAAGAAAACAAAAAAAAAAAGGAATTTTCGAACAATCTCATGCATACGATGTATCCGGTACACTGGGCGCAGGTAGGTGCAATGTCTATGTAGGCGCCTTTAGCACGGTAGATGGGAGCACGAGGTGATATCCGGCGAAGGACTCATTCATGTTGCATGCACGCTGGATTTGCACATTCTCCAAAATTGAAACCATTCAGCTGTGATGACTGTCGGTTCAGTTGAATCCATTATGGGGCCATGTATGGCGACGTCGAGGCTAGGGGATTCCAATACACCGTGGAGGTGTTTGATTGCTATGTGGGCGGTTAACAGGGATGGGACTGTTCGAGTGCTGCGGCATGGCGATTAGGTAGTGGAAGAAGTGGGTCGAATGACGACAATGCTCTAATGGTTTTTTACGATGACGATACCCCGGTTAAGAGCTTTGCCTTATGTAACAGCGATTTTCGGCCGGGAAAGTTTGGTTGAGCCGCCTTATGGTTTGTTTGTTAGAGAAATTAATTGCACGGTTACCAGAGAGCAATGGTGGGAGTTTGATTTGGTAGCAGTTTTTGTCCATTGTTTAGGGAGAAGGAAGTAAACTTTACTCAACTTAGTACTAAGAATGGGGCAATGAAACAGTCGCTCTGGTTTTCTACAGGTTTTCCCATTTTCTTACGGATGGATTAAAAAAATCACCGGTTCATTCACCCCAGGCGGCGATAAATTTAAAAAATATTTAGCACAACGTATTATTTGGTCAATGAAACCAAGTTTAGGCTAACAAAATCTTGCAGTAAAATCACCATTCGCATTGTTGCCGACAAGGTGAACCGTGTGAATATAGGAAATGAATAGAATCGGGTGACAAGGATAATTCGCTGGAATTGGATTATCTTGGATCGGGTGGGTAAATGGGTTAATGATCATGATACAAGGGCTATTGGCGATACCTAAATAAAGCGGTTGTAAATCTGTTCCCCATTCACTATTTTGATCACTCTATCACTTGTTTTTTTTTCAGATGTTGGAGATTTTTTTTTATTTTCCTTAAAGCAACGAACCCACTGAAAGAAAATTATGCCTCAGCAATTACTATAATGAAAATTCAATTCCATACAAAGTGAAGGTAGTGATTTAAACCTTTTATCTATATGAAATTTGAGTTAGTTTCATTCGCCATGAGTGAGTCGAGTTAAAAAAAAAATGAACTCTTTTAATTACTTTTTTCGGCTTTGGAAAATCAATAGCATACGCAAAAATCTGATATAATATTGAGTTGACTTACTTACCTATAGCTAATAAATAATTGCTCTGGAAAAAGTTCTTGGATGGACAGATAAGTGAGTAATTCTCTAGAAAGAGACGGTCACAATTATTGACAGTTTATCGCAAAGAGCAAGATCATCGTACAGAGCTTGAATCACCAACTGATTTTATAAAGATAAAAAGCGCTCTAGGAGAGAGGTTGATTGTGTTTAACATGGTAAACACCAACTTCGATCTCCGTCCTTGCTCAATCCAAGTTGACTCACAGTCTCCACGTGGGCTCTCCTGGCCTGGCATCCGGCGGCTAGTGAACCAATGTATGCAGCGACACGCCCGCTTGTTCCTTGGGAAAGAGGAACCTGGCCCTCCAAGTTGGGGGTTGTGCTTCCCTATCACGGAAAAAAAAATTTGTTACGAAGCAACAAGAAGACTCGGGTACGGTGCAATGTTGGCGACCCACACGAACGAAAAAATAACCTGCAAGCCAGCACCTGGAATCTGAGGTGCCTTAACAAACCAGGTGTATGCAACCAACTGGGAAAAATCCTTCGACTTTTTTGTTGTAGCCAAGGTACGAATGAGGATATCGAGGATGCTACGGAGTCGAGCAGGACAACGTAAGTTTTGAAGTTTGAGCCGGAAAGCTACAATCGCAAGAGACCTCTAGGACCTTTGCCGAATGCGTCTCTCTTAAACTGTCTCTAATATGCTGGGTTTAAGACAACCACCAAGGAACCCCTGGTTTAATATACAATCTCAACAAGCCCATGCAGCAAAGCAACATGCTTTCAAGACCTTGTTATAAGGGCGGACAATAGCTTTTCGCTAGCTCTACCAGCAGGGAAGAAAGGAGGAACACACACTTTTTAGAAAGACAACAAGAGAGCACGAAAAACTTCTAACTTAGCTCACTTATGATCAGCGACAACAACACCAGCGCTGAGGTAAAACTCAGAATTGCCTTTGCCAGTCGCTGATTCTTTGGGCTCTCTCGAAGACAAAGGTTGCGCTATACAAAACCTTCATTATCCCGGTCCTCTTCTACGACGCAGAGGTCTGGACTTATCGAATGCATGGACAACGCAGCTCCGGCTCGAAGAGTCTTCGAAGCCATCCCGAAGGGACGACAGAGCAGAGGACGACCGCATCTTCGGTGGCGCACTGGTGGAAGGAGACCTTAACTAACTGGGAGCGCGACACTGGCAACAGCTAGCCAAAGACCGTGCTGAGTGGAGACGCTTGATGGTTGAGGTGCTTCGAATTCGAAATGATAAGGCAAATGATAATCACCAATCCGCCCTATGAAAATTGCTCTTCAACTTTTTGAAAATTTTTAGGAGAATGGCAATAATCATTACTTTCATTACTTTACCGCGAAAGAGCCACTTTGTTAATTTTTTTTTTTTGAAAAAAAAGAGCTCAAAAAGAGCAGTTTTCATACCAGGAAGAAAACTTTTTGAAAAGTTATTGAAATATTATTGCTGAATACGGAGGCACGGAAAGTGTTTGTTTTTGCTTCAACGTTTCTATAGCCTAATGAACATAGTGATCACCGGTTCATTGCCGCTGACAAGAACATAAGAGCATAAATTTAAGGTGCAAATTGTACCATGCCTAGAAAAAATAGACATGTAACAGCAAAATGTTGGAAATTGAGAACTATTGCGTTACAGTGAACAAAAATGTATTTTTATTTCACTATTTTCAAAAATGGCCTGACACACTGCTACTATTCTCCTCCAAATGATGGCCACCGCAAGATGTAAGTGTAACGTATCCGTGATAAATTCCTTCTACCGTGAGAATTACCTGGCCAGATGCCAGCCTGCAACGCTTTCAGCTGTATGTTCCATGACCGCATAGAAATACGAGTTTTCAATGTTAGCGCCGTCTGTCATCTGGGCACATAAAGGTGATTAGTATTTTGATTCATATAGCCCAGCTATAGATCGTCCTTTAGAATAACCTTATGAAAGGGAAAAAACCTTCTCATTTTCACATGTTTTCACCGCGAAATTTTCATCATTTAAAAGGATGCCACCATGTGTGCATGTTGTTGGTTGGATTACTAGCAGGATGGCTATGCCCTACGGGACAGGACACGACGGACAAGGAAAAATAAGAGAAAAGGATTTATTTTCCGACAGTGATAATAATGCACATAATGCCACATGCATCGTTCAGGTGGCAAGCTCGACAGAGGAAAACAAAAAAAGTAGAATCAGGGCAACCAGAGAGAGAGAGAGAGAGGAGGTAGAAAAGGAAGTTAATGCGGTTTGGTGGCATACATCCGATGATGCGGTGGTGTCCTTCCACCAGGGCAAGCAATAGAGTCTGCTCGAGTGTGTCAACTGTCATGAAATTTGTTCCGTGTGGGAAATTAATTAATGCTGTAAAGTGTCGTTCCGTAGTTGACAAGTGGAAGTGACTAAGTGAATAGCGGTCGGATGGTGAGTGTACGGTATGAATGCGAATGGGTTAAAGGTTTCTTTTATTCGATTATCGGCATACTGGGCAACATGGCGTGGCCTTAAGATTGTCAGACGACGGACGTCGGTGCCTGGTTGCGAGATTGGATTGATAGTATGTCCGCTGCACGCGCTAGGTTTACCGGGAATGACTGGTTCGGTTGTTAATGAGACGTATTCAATGAGGAGTATATTAACGGACATATTTATTAACTGGCAAGTGCATGCCACGAATGAAGTACTGAGACACCATGCAACTGATGCACTTGCATAAAGGAACGATTTTCTTATGCTTCCTTCTGCCTCTTCCTTAGAAGTTCCACGCTGGCACTACGTAAATGGAAGTCACTTTAAAGCTTTAAGTCGATGGATCGATAAACTTTCATCCATTCGAACCATCCTAAATCGCCCACGGTAGTTGACTTAATTTTATTCAACACAATATCCTTCAAGGACTAATAGCTAGTCAGTGAACAACCGATAACAACAACATCGACGACAACAAGGACACTCCGGCCATAATTCCATCAAAGCAAATTCTCCCATTTAAGCACAAGGACATTCCCACATTGTTCGATCGTTCTATCAAATTTTCAAATATTCAACTTGCCCATAATACTCGTACAACACAATATTTCTATTGTTATCCTGATTTCTCTCAATAACCTCCTTCCAGGACATCGTTTTAAATTGAAGATAAAAGAAATGCTACATAACATGGAAGAGAATCGAATGAGCAAACATGGCAAGGACCTTCGAACTGATAAACACTGTGCATAAAAAAATGAAAAATGAATTCCTGCGACAGCATAGAACGAGGACATTTAATGCATTTGAATTCAATCAACTGGTTGCAATCCCCCGTCTTAGTTTCAGGACGACGTTGATTCCATAATACGAGTACAAGGAATCCATAACATGATGGCTACGTACACGATGTGCTGGGCCTATGTCTTTTTTTTTTGCTTCCTGATTAGGATGAGTGAGGCAGTTCAAGGATATCCCTACCTTACATCGGGTTTGTTTGTCAGTTTTTCTGTTGCCTTTAATGAAGCATGTGTGTTTGGAATGTGTCAGTTTCAGGGATTTGAAGAGGCTTTGTAACATACACACCGACATGTCCGCAGGACGAACGTGTGGCGTAGAAGCGAAATTAAGTTGAAGGCGAAATGAATTCGTTTGTTTTTGTTCCGGATATTTTTTGGGCCATTGTCGAGGACGGATTTTGGTCGAACTCGAATCAGGATCGGAAACGAGAATTTTTCCTACGAATATCCCTCGATAAATTGACGTTACAGTGGGCGTTTTTGTTTTTGTATTTCCTCTGATTATGTGTCGGGGAGACCTTGAATCGATAAGGGATGTGGTATCCTTAATGGTGCGTAAGGAAGTACGAGGTTGGTGGATATTTGTGCGGAAGTAAAATGTATAATTAACGAATCCGCAAACGATTATCCTAGTTTCCTTTTGTTCTAGGAAGCTCTCTAATTTCTTTGTGAAAATAAAGACAGGAGCATTGTCCTTGTACAAAAATCTTGGATTAAGATTGAAATATGATAATTTGAAGTCCTTTTAATCACCTTTTTTATTTTTGCTTTTGTTTTTATAGGATTCGCGCAGGTTCAAAAGTTACGCTCTTATGGTGTTTTTGGTTTTGTCACACAACCTGGACGGAATGAAGATGGTTTGTGTCCAAGATGTTCGTTCACAACTCTCCAGGGGTGGCTGTCCTAGATAGGATTCGAGAGATTCGGCTGTATTTGTCGCATTGGTTGTAGTTCACAGTAACTTTTTTGTTTCCATTTAGGTGCCATGTTGGAAATGCACACACAATGGATTTTGAAGTGATCTTATACTGAGAGTATTATGCCTTTTATGCTGTGTTATATGTTATGCATTATTTTATCATTTCTCATTCACAACTGATGTTGTTGCACAGTTTTTTCGTATGGGACTTGTTCTTGGCTTTGGACAGGCTTGAACTTCTACAGGCTTTGCGCTCAATAGTTGGTGATGTTTACCATTGCACTACGACACCAAAAATACACAAATGGCATTCTAATGTAAATACTGTTTTTTTTAGAGGTATGCAAATTCAATATGAAATAAAACACTTGAAGCTAAGGGTAATGTATATTATGAAAGCTCTATTTAATAGATACTTGTATGCCATTAGTGCTTAAATATGACTTCGGACATATGAGTGCCACAGCTAGTTCGAATAAAGCGCAATCCTAAAGTCCAATTTTCAACAAATTTATCGAGTAACCGCGATCGTGTATCAGCAAACAGCTCGATGAATGTTGTCTTCCAAACCGTCCAACGTCTCTGGTTTATCGGCATAGACTAGACTGACATACCCCCAAAGAAAGTAATCTAGAGGTGTGAGATCACGGGATCGTTGGGGCCAGTTTACAGGTCCATTTCATGAAATTAAGCACGCAGCAAATGTTTCCCACAATAAATTGAGTGTGTCGTGCGCCGTGTGGCATGTTGCGCCACCTTGTTGAAACCAAAGCTCTGTCACGTCATTTAACTGAAGAACGAAGAAGTCAGAAATCAGGTTTCTATAGCGCTCTCCATTGACGGTAACATTCTGGCCGGCATAGCCTTAGAGGAATATAGTAGCAGCCCATAAAGTACACCAAACAACGAATTTCAGTGGTTGTAAGGACGTCCCGACAAGAGCTTCTGGGTCTTCTGAACTCCAAATTCGGCTATTTTGCTTGCTTACATAGACATTTAACAAAAATGGGCCTCATCGAAGAACAAAATTTGAAATGGGGGTCAAGCTGAATCATGATTTCGACCCATTCACCGAACCTACGACGCGTATGATGGTCACACGGTCTCAAATCTTGCACAAGCTGTGCCTTATAAGCCTTTAAGCTAAGATCTTTCCGTAAAATCTTCCAAGAGGGATGGGCATAGCTCCAATTGCTGTCCACGGTGGCGAATCGCCTCATTCGAATTCTCCTCTAAACTGTGCTCCACAACGGCAAAAACTTCTTCTCTTCGGATTGTTTGTCGTCTTTGAGGATGCGTATTATCCACAAGAGTGTACGTAGTGAGAAAGCGATTCGTGGTGGTCCGAATAACTTGTTCAGATGGACGACTTGTCGACCGTAAAGTGAAGCCCAAGATAAGTTTGGCGAATCGAACCATGGTTTTCAAAATAAGTTTGCACAATTTGCAGGGGTTGTTTAGGCGTTGCTTTAATTATTATAAAATGGCAAAGTAGACTAACCACAAGCCAACTTTCAACTATTAAATTGAAAATCTGTATAAACAGTGTTGCCAGTTTAAAAACCAAACGTTTAAGAAAACAACCTTTACTAAATATGTTCAAAAAGTAATAGGAAATTTATGATTTCGCTAGTGGTATGAGTCCAATTCGTTCAAGCTACTCATTTGTTTGATGGTGAATATGTCGAAAAAGTTTTAGTACGTTGCTGGCTCGTGGATCCCCTGTCAACTGTCAATGAAGTTAGATAAATTCAAGTATGATCGGGGGTGGCCAAATAGAACAAAGAATTAGTTGCCCAAAAGGCGCTAAATGAAGCTAATGGCGATCTATAACTACTAAGACTTGTCATAAGAGATTATAACACATGAGTTTAGGGATATCCAATCGGGGTGTTCGAGGTCAATTGGGCCGGCAATAGCTCGAAAAGTGTGATCAGGAGCGTGGAGGTTTTGCTCACTGTCACGGCCTAGTTAGAGCATCAACAGAATAACAATGACGTAGACAAACAGGTAAGATTCTTTCCAGAATTCGGAAAATCCCATTATTTTTTGAACATAGGTTTACCGGCCACCGGTGCAGTGTATTCAAAGTTCAATAGTTAAAATATAAAACTAGCTTCGAGCAAGTACTTAATTTCTACATTTCGTTCGCATCATTACTAGACAATACTAAAAACCTTGACTTACTGTGAATTATAAAATGAATGCAAAAAACACCTACAACATTTAATTTTACTTTTGCGCATTACAACCTTACAGCCCACCTATGGTACATACGTTGTTCAATGAAAAGCATGTCATCTACTCAACCATGAAGCCGTAAATTTCTCGACCAGAGTGCTGAAATTACTTAAAAATTCATAAAAAGCTGAGCCCTCTCATGACTTGAACTTTCCAGTAGGCTGTAGGTTACCTTTCTCGTTCTAAATAGAAAAGTCTTGGAGCAAAACTCATCCACAACTCTCATAAATACACCGCGATGCCACATATACCAACGAGTAGTTGGTAAAGCCAACTTCTCATAAGATCCGCTGGGCATCCCATACCTTCCCTCCCAGATCCATTGCATTTCAGAAGGCATCCCCGCCGTAATTGGCAGTCCTCTCACGTGTAATTGTACAAATTTGCCCTCCGACACACACAAGGCTACCGGCATACTTATGTAGGTATCCTTTAAACACATTACATTCAATTTGTAGCATTTCCATGTGCCACTACCGCCCTCCCCGACATAAATTATTCATTTTTTGGCACTCACGAGCACATAAATACTCATAGCCTGGATATCAATTTCCTCTCGTTCCTCCATTGTAACCAAAAATGAAAGGACGAGTAGCCATTCCCTTTTTTTCAAGTTAGAATTCATGTTTTCACTATCCGACGGGGCCAGACACTACACATCCTACACTGTCCGTAGCCCGTCGAAAAGCACGAACGAGGACGCACCAGCTAAAGGAAATGATTTGTATCCATGCCCACCTCCGGCAATGCCCGGGCATGGTGGCATCGAATACGGAGTTTCGAACACCGATGGCAATCAATTTGCATATGTTATTTAATATTATTCATGTTCATCTGAGTGCACACAATAACAATAATCCTTTCGGCAGCAGTCCTTGCTCTGTATTTGACTTTCATCCATCTACATAGTTGCTATCGAGCAGTATTGGCGTCGTTAAATATGCTCCTTTTCTCTCATCGATAGATACGGATGGTTATCCAACTATACAAATTGATATTGCATCCCATACTGCATCGGCGACTGGTCGTAGATGGATGTGTATTGGTGTCCATTGGGTAACCGCCTCATTCCTAGGAGGATGCTTCTTCCCTACTTTCTTGGAACGTATGGAGGATACACCTTACAATCATCGCACGTCCTTGACATTATGTGCCATATAAGGGGCGAAGGAAAAAGGACTCTTTGGTGGAAAGGGATACAAATTTAAGTTTATTCAAATGGGTTTATTACGAGGACACTCGACAGAATGGCATTATTTCTAGCATACCCCCGCCTTGATCCTCATTTTCATGTCTTTACCGACAGTTGCAAGTTGCAAGTTTTTGGCAAGGCGTTTAGGTGTGATGTTAGATTTGTATAATTTACTGGGCTTTTCTAATTACCATAACAAGGAGTCTAATTGCACCTTGGCTCCATAAAGAATGTCCTTTGTACCGGTACGGCTGGTCTTCGGTTTTTGGACTGCCTTTCGGCTTACATCGGTAGGGGTTGACATTTAGGATAATTAGCAGCTATCGTTAGGATAGAAAATGAATTTCATAGGCCGTTGCGAGGAGCAGTGGGTTAAGCAGGAAGATGCTAATGTCAAAGGTATTTCATAACCTTGAGACCTAAACAACGAATCTTATATCAACTTAATCCCTAAAAAAAAATTGTTGGAAGCTTCTGCTATCGGTTGCTGCACTCAGACGCGAATATTTATACTGCCAGGCAGTCACCTGAGAACGAGCTTCATTGATGTAGAGCAAAGAGATTCGGCACACACCACGGCGGCCCCGTGGTGCGATCGAAGGCAGGACAGTTGCAGAGAAAACGTTCTGTTGTGTCATTCCCCTCGTAACATGCAGCACAGGTAGGTGTCTCACCGATGCTAAGCAGAAAAGAGAGAGTCTTCTGCGCTCGTTGATGTAGGATTTGACCGTAGAAGCAGGTAGACCTAAAACGCGTTCAGGTCCTCTGAGCCCATTCTAGCGAGTTCATCAGAGATCTCATTTACTGGGATCCCAGAGTGACCTAGGACCCATACAAGCCTTAGTGAAATTGGACTTCCGACTTTTTTCAAAAAGGTCTTGAGTTCATGCACTAACTTGGTTGGACACAAGTTTGAGTGCAGCTTGATTCGTCACTGCAGACGCAAATGATTTTTCCCTTCCACTTGTACTTCACAATATAATGCGTGGCCATTAAGACTGCGTATGCTCTGATTGAAAGACAGGCGCAAATTTTGAGATGAAATGCGTTTCAAACCTCTGACGTTTTCGCGTTAAAAAATCATTTGTAAAAATGAAGACAGTCCTTTCCAGGTTCAATATTTGACTAGGTGACTGGTGACTGTGAAATTATAGCGCACGAGGATGGCAGGTGCTATTGCATTGGAAGGCATATCCATGAGGCAGGGGTCGTAGGAGGCGAGTTGTACCAAAAATCGTTTCTCTTGAGGCGAGACACGGCTTTCAGTGCCCTCCTTCTGACAAAGAGTGGAAACAGTGCCCAGCGTGCTGGGAAAAGACTCCGTACAACTGAGACAAACCGCTCTTTGGAGTTTGGTGAAGGAGGCCACGACATGTTTACGTGTTAGCCTGTTCCACCATATAGCCGATGCATATGAGATTATCGGTCTTATCATTGCAGTGTAGATCCAAACCATCTTTATTGAAGATGAGCCAAAAGCATCCTTGTATTGCCAAAAAGCTTTGGTGGTTTTTGACTCAACATGCTTTGAACAAAGAAGCTTGCTATCTAAGATGACTCCAAGGTACTTAGTTTGCTTGGATATCGGGATGGGAATGTCTTTTAGCATCAGCTGAATCAGGCCAGTATTATTCCTCCTTCTCGCGAAGAGAACGACATCAGTCTTAAGAGGATTAATCGAAGGCCCATAGCTCGTGCCCCAGTCATCGACCTAAACATGACCACAAAGTGAAAGACCTGGACATAGATTCCAGAGGCAAAGAGAGCATCGAGCACAGAGTCGACCACCATGCACGCTACTGTTTATGTCAGATTTGACATATTGTTCAAGGTCTGCATCAATGATCAACGTCCTGCCCACAAGCATTGTTTTCATCCGCAAAACCAGTGCTTCATCTACGCCATGCCGTCTAACAGCGTTTCATATGCTGTCGAAAGTTGCGTTATCAAAAGCTGTTATGGCTAGATGACAGGGTATATTCCATCATTGCCCGACGATTTAAAGCCATCAAGAAATGGTCTCAGTCGTTGCTATTCGTGACGTAATATACCAACAACGAGAGTTGTTTTCATCGTTTCAGTCTCAGAATATGCAACGAGCCGATGACAGTCTGATTTCCCGGGAAATGGATCTAACTGAGAATGAATTTGTAACACCTAGCATATGCGCAACAAAAAACATTTAGCAGAGGCACGAACCAAGGCACTTAGTCGACTGGCTTAAGACCGATTGTCTTGTCTTTAAACGGAACTAAAATGGTCATCATACTGATAAAGTAAATCTTAATTAATCGAACTTCTTCTTTCTCCAAAAGGACAAACGAACGTGGAATTATTAGTTATCAACCGCACCCAAGACACAAACCCATCGACCGATAAATAAACCCATCAAGCCTCATTCGTTCTTTCCTGTCTACCAGACTGTGCATTTCCACCATATCCTATTTGGTCAGCTTTCTATTTAAATAAACTCGAACCAATGAATTTGCATTCGTTCGATATAACCACGCCAAAGCCTTCGTCCTCTACCTCGATTGACGTAAGGACACACATATTTCTAATTCAGTCTCATGACCACACACAATACCTTCTGTACACTCGTTTTTCTGAGTTCCCTCGCATGCCATCTACCCTACCGTACATTCATGCAAATGGCTTATAGTGAAATAGGATATCGATACATTGATAAGGACAATTTCGATATTAGCACTTAAGTGGGCGTTTAACAGACACCAACGACGACCGATCGGCCATCATATCTAGGCTAGGCGACAAGTACGAAAGCAAGAGATTGGAATTGAGAGTAAAATTGAGTTTGGGGACAGAAGGTCCTTTCGTGTTCTCACCGAATTCATGTCTTCATGTGGGTGTTTTATGTGGTTTCTGGGGAAAGGATATTCACGTACTCGTGCCAGTGTGTGCCCGTCATTGATGGTGGCATTGGTGCTTGTACTGGTAAATTGCATTCAACAGCGTGCCAGTTGGATTGGGGACAGGGGAGGTTGTTTAATTATTCATTTATCGGATAAGAATGGAATGTAAATGACTATTATTTGAGATTTAGAGATTTGAATTGTAGGCGTTTTAAGAAAATTTTATTGGCTGTTGCGCCATAGAGTCCTTCGAGCGTTCTTAAAGCGAATTCTAATTAAGGTTAATTGAGAACCTATGTGGAACATTTGCTTCTAAGGAGGATATGCTAAGCGAAACAGAGACAGAGATAGATTGCCTCTATAATAGCAGCTTTGGCAGGCATTAACACTACAGCCGTAAATGCCTGCTTCAAAGGCGCTCATTAGATATCGACGAGCCACTTTTTATCCCACCAGCTCTACGAAAATTGTATAATTTTTTAACGAATCTGAATCGCAAAGAAGAACTTTGTCCAAAAAGAAAAAGGAATTTTCGAATTTAGCGCCTTTTTTCATTGGTTGCTAAGCATGGAACCGAAGATGTTTGAAACCAATAGGCTTATCCCAAGAAATTTTGTCGAATACTATATGATAAAACAAGTGGGAACTGATCCAAAACTTCTGCACTTCGAATAAAGCCAGCGTCGAATAAGAGTTGTTCAGAAGTTTGCTGTAGTGCATGATATCGACAGTATTTCTTTGCTTCCACAGCTTCTTTCGCGACTTGAAAACAACGCAGGCAGCTGGTGGCGATCCTTTCCTAACCAATTAAATTATATTCTAGGTGGTTCCTTCAGGGAAGCCTCGTTCACAAGGTCGGTTAGGCAAAAGGCACCAAAAATGGAAAAAATGTTACGTATACGCCCCGTGGTGCCAGCCGTCGGTATGATCTCTCAGCTTCCAGAGCTGCTTCCGCGACTTGAAAACAACGCAGGCAGCTGGAGACGATCCTTGCCTAACCAAATAAATTACATTTTAGGTGGTTCCTTCAGGGAAGCCTCGTTCACAGGGACAGATAGGGAGCAAGCACCAAAAATGGAAAAAATGTTACGCATACGCCCCGTAGTGCAGCCGTCGGCAGCATCTCTCAGCTTCCAGAGCTGCTTTTGCGACTTGAAAACAACACAGGCAGCTGGAGACGATCCTTGCCTAACCAAATAAATTACATTTTAGGTGATTCCTTCAGGGAAGCCTCGTTCACAACGTCGGTTAGGGAAAAGGCACCAAAAATGGAAAAAATGTTACGTATACGCCCCGTGGTGCCAGCCGTCGGTATGATCTCTCAGCTTCCAGAGCTGCTTCCGCGACTTGAAAACAACGCAGGCAGCTGGAGACGATCCTTGCCTAACCAAATAAATTACATCTTAGGTGGTTCCTTCAGGGAAGCCTCGTTCACAGGGTCGGTAAGGTAGCAAGCACCAAAAATGGAAAAAATGTTACGTATACGCCCCGTAGTGCTAGTCGCCGGCAGCATCTCTCAACTTCCAGAGCTGCTTTTGCGACTTGAAAACAACGCAGGCAGCTGGTGTAGATCCTTGTCTTACCAACTAAATTACAGTTTAGGTGGTTCCTTCAGAGAAACCTCGTTCACAGGGTCAGTAAGGGAGCAGGCACCAAAAATGGGAAAAATGTTGCATATGCTTTTTGAGCTCTTGCTATTGCGGCTTAGGCCGGATATATCGCTGTGATAGTGTTACGAAGTCTGAAATTGTATGGAAGCCGAACTAGTTTTATTTATCCCGTCACATAGAAAACTTCAAGGTTACAGTTGTGGTACTGACCTACTCGTAGATAAGAGCAAGTTCCGACCTAGATTAAACGAACCGTTCACGCACTTGATTTTTTAAACCAATTCGCAAGTTCTTGTCCTTGAAATTTTGAGATCCAAAAAGATTGCCATTGGGCCCCAAACAGCAAAATGTGCTGCCTGAAGCCCAGAACGTATCGATAATCAAACTTGTCTAATGAACTGAACGAAGTCATTCACATGCCACAAATTTAATTCGCTCTACCGCTAATGAGCTCTATTTATCGGTCTATAGACATATACCCTAGCTCGTTCGCTCATAAGTGAATTGATGAAAGCAATCGATAAAGCGACACATTGTCAACTCATTCCTCGTTTGCTCGGTCTGGTGTTAGATGTATAAACCAACTCATTCACAGCGGTTTAGCAGACAGCTTTAATCACCCACTCAATCGTGTTTATTTGTCCAACATCTCAAGGTGGAGTCCATAAAACGTTCGCATTTCGCGGTTGACCAACATCCCACTGACCTTCGGAATGGCCACGGTTGCGGCTACGACCACGGCTACAACCCCACCTCCCTTAGTCGCGTCTGCTAATGCTATAACACCATCTACTTAAACAAATTTATGTCGCAACACCCTCCCGCGCACACTGCCCTAACGACCAATTATTAAGTTTACTGATTTACGGTAGCCACCGCAGAAGACACACTTCCATGTTAACTTAGTATGTAGATGGAAATTTGACCGCAAATGCGAAGGTTAGTCGCTCGTCCTCTTTCAATTAAACTTTTTATATCCTTGCTCTCTCTCGTTCTATTTTGGTGATAGTTTGCACTTATTCTCTTGGTCGCCTTTACATATTTCCAAGGAAGTAAAGGACAACTTTTAAATTCCACCAACACTAACCGCCATTTCAAGAGTTTAGAATGAACTTGAGAGCAGATCTCGTGTCACCACATTCCAGTTGAATGCAATGCAGAGGACGGGAGAGTGTGTGTATTTTAAAGCGCTTAGGACGTCAATGCATCCACTCTGCCGCTGCACCATGTCGTTCCAGCAGTGTGTTGTGCTTTTTAATTAAATTTCGTTTCTGTGATCCAGATCGGACGATGGAGTTGGAGATGCCTCAACTCGAGCTCCAGGTTGGCATATCTCTTACATGCCACCGCACACTCGTTCACTAATACTCGTATATCCGTCCATCTGCACCCCATCTCAGAGTGATATTGGAACGTTGCAGCACCTCGTTCCCATCGTCGTGTCGTGCGGTTCCAGTATCCTTTTTGGTTGGTTTTTTCGTTGGGTATTTGGTAGCAAACACACTGGAGTGGAAGAGGTTAATTTCATGCAACAGCAATAAAGTGCATGCATCCGTGAGATATAGAGATTCTCGAAATCTGTCGATATGACCTATTGACCTTCCACAACTCTGGACCTATGAGCTATTGTTTTAATTCTTTTTCAGAATGTACATCCGACGTTTGTTCGTTGTTCTCGTTTCCGATGCGACATGCAAAAATGTTCCCAAAAACAAGTAAACAAAAATGACGACACAGACCTCACGGTTGATAAGAAGCAAACGTGTTGCCCCCGAGTGACACTGGCGGGAGTGCTTTTAATAAATTAATGAATTTTTAATTCGTGTTCTTGTGGCGATAAGTGGCCTGGAGAACTGCCCTGCGATTAATTTGTGGAAAAATAATTACCCGAGGTAATTGATAAACGAAGCTCTTTAGTGACCCGAGGTGCCTGTGGACGACGGGAAGACATGTGCACTGCCGCACTGATAGGAGATTGTTTTGGTTTATACGTTCGTCGTTTGTCTATTTTCATAGTTTTTGCGTAAATCAGTTGCAGCAAAATATTTCGGCTAAGCTTTTACGTAACATCGACGCATGTGGAGATAGTAAGAGCTCTTGGAACCCAGACACAGGTCAGTCCTATTGTAGTCATACTTTTGTTTAGTTATAATTAGAAAAGTATTGGTCTAAATCTGGAATCTTGTGGAACGTCGAACGAAAATTAAGCTATGATTTCAATGCACTCTTGGGTGTCAGTGTAGATTATGGTAAAATATAGCCCGCTTGAGGCTCTTTAAATAGAAAACACAATCTATGGAAAGGACAGCGTGAGACCATCGTTGCTAACTAGCGATTCTTCTTTATGTGGCCTTAAAGTATATACATCTTGGTAAGTGTAAAAGTGTCAGAACAATCCTTAAGAGCGATGTGATGTTTCTCTACGCTTCATCTTCAGCTTTCCCTTACCCTCAAACGTCGTTCAACAAGAGGTCTCTATTTGAAGAGGCACCTGTCCTATTCCGTCCTAGGCTGCTTAGCTTGCACATTTTTATTGAAGCTTAAAGTAGCCCTAAATTTTTAAGCTGCCACCCTCTGCTTTGCTGCGACTAATATCTTATTCGCGACACCTCTAATATCCGTCTAAATGGAGGAGGACATAAAATATTCCCGTTCCCAAAAAGTCAAATGCTGCCTTACCGGGTATCGACCCTTAGTGATCAGACCAACAGACTAACCCAACGTTTTTGAAAAAGCCCTCTTACCTCAAATAACACCCACCGTATTCCTTGAAAACTTGCTTATGATCAACCAATGAGACTTTCGATCCAAGGGTAGCTTTAAAACTGCTTTGTTGATTGACGTCGTTGAAATAAAAAAAGGTCTTAATAAAGGGAGTTGGCCATTCTAAGTCTGCTCGAATTTTCTTCTGTTCTTAATAATAAGTTATTGAATGCCGGTAGGCTGCAGACTATAGATAGAATGTCTTCATTTCATTCATTTTTACCATTGAAGACAGG
Source organism: Merodon equestris (assembly GCA_958301585.1). Lineage (NCBI taxonomy): Eukaryota > Metazoa > Arthropoda > Insecta > Diptera > Syrphidae > Merodon > Merodon equestris. The sequence continues at coordinate 5,881,220 of OY284417.1, read as the reverse complement.
CGTAGCGCAAGGCTCCATCCTAGGTCCCACTCTATTCCTCCAATGAACTACCTTACATCGTAGAACATTGTTGTGTTCACACGTACTATATAAAGGCGACGAGCAGCTACAAACATCATTTTCATTTGGTTCTGCGAAACAATATTTTGCTAAAAAGAATGAGATTCTTCAAAATATTCTCAATTGGGCTCAAACTAACAGCCTTCACCTCAGTGCCAGTAATTCGGTCACTTTTCATATAACATACCTTAGATATTACAACAGCCTTTGACATGGTTAACGACAATACCTTGATGAGGGAACTTAAAAAAGTTGGATTGGAAATATGTTCCAAGATTAGTGATGTGAAGAGTGATAAGTTTCACAATCTGGGAATACCTCAAGGTTCTATACAGAGACCCATTCTTTTTGGCAGATATTCGCTACTTTGGAACGGGGTATCAAGTACAAACTGGGATCATCATTTATTAAAGATCTTGGATCTTCGATTCTAAGCTTGAAATAATGTTCCCTAATCTATTCACAGCTTTGAATTCAACCCTGAGGGGCAACGCGGTTGAGGACGGCCGTATTTAAGGTGGCGCACGCAAGTGGGAGGAGATCTCAACCAACTAGGCTGGAAACTGCTGCCCAAAGATCATGTCAGTTGGAGAGACTTTTTAATGGAGGCACAGGCTCGCCACGAGCTGTAGCGCCGAAGAAGAAGAATCTATCCACAAGAGTAGGCACCAATGCTGAACTGTATTGCCACGAACCGGAATGTCGAATGTCTTTTTTACCTAAATAAGCATTGTTCGGTAGACAACTTCTCGAATCATTTACCATAAAAGCTCCATTCGATGCTATAATACGGCTTTACTTACTTTATATTATTGAATTAAAATTCCGGAAACCCTGTACAAGTTTAAGAGATCCTTTATTAATTATTACCAGTCTTTTGGAACTCGGACTGCCTATGATAAGTTTTTCCATCCATGTATCTCTGTTCAATATTGTCCTTCCACCTACGGCACGGTCTTTTTCCCTCGGTTTTTCCCACTCGTTACTTTTTTGACTTTTCGTCCACTGTCCATTCGTTCTACCTGTGCTGCCCATCTAAATCTTCACGATTTTATTCCTCGAATAATGCTTGGGGCTAAATTGAATGTTTTAAATTCTTAATTGTAGAGTTTTCTCAATTCGCTTGCTTCCTCAATCATATAATCTTAAAATCTTGTTTTCTAGGCCAAATTCTAATTTCCTAGTTCATAGTCAGAGACTAAGTTTCATATCCGCAAAGTGAAAGGGATTTCTTGATTAAGAGCAAACAATACTGCTTTAGTGTGAGATAGTCAATACTACCGGTAAGTAGTAGTATGTCTGCCACCTTGCGTTGTTCTTCTAGGAGTTGCAGATTGATTAGTTTTAAACTAGCCTTACGAGGTGGTAAATTATACTTAAGTATCAACAAAGGGATGACCACGAAGGATAACTAAAATAAGCCTACAGTGAACGTCTTTAATGCTCGCCTAGTGGATACTGTAATAAGGCTTAAGTGGCATTTTCAGGAAGGGGCCTAACGAAGTGTATAAAGATTTCACAACATAAGAATTCGGGAACTCCTTGTCAAGGAAGGAATTGGCACAGCTCTCCTTCTCCGAGGCAAGCTTATAGCTTGACATATGCTGGCATTGAGCACCATTAGTGAACTTGTTTAGTTCGGACTGGAGGGAGCAGAAAACAACGGAGAGTGTTCCTCACTGTTAGTATCATTAATGGTTAGAATAAATATTAGCGGGCTGAAGTGGCCGCCTTGGGGGACTCCGTATCTGCCATTAATTGGATCAGAAATAGAAGATCTGGAAATACAATAACATTGAGGATCGATCATTAAAAATCATCGATTTGATCCAATTTAAGAGGTATAATTTGATGCGGAATTTTGCCAAAGGCCTTGCTGAAGTCTGTAGGCTTAACTACACATAAGGCTTGTAAGACAAACTCAATTAGGTTAGTGGGTATCAACCGACCTTATAGGAACCAATGCTAGTTTTGCATGGGCTTGCAGTGAAAAAATATTATATCGTAGACGATACTCTCAAAAAGTTTAAGAATGCAAGGGCGATAGTTGGACACCTCATTCCTTCGTCCCTTTTTGTAGATTTGGACGATGTAATTTGTAGATGAGATGAAGAAAAAGTAGTGAGTAACACTGAAAGAGCGAATTTCTTTAAAACTATGGCGAGGGGCAATCAGGACCAAGGATCAGTCATCATTTAGGTAACGTGTTTTCACGAATACTAAGACTGGATCTTTGGCACTAGAGGCATCTGAGGGCAGTTTTTTCATATGAAGATTGGATTGAAGAAACTGTTCGGTGAACGAACAAGGAAGGAATGAGCAAAACGTTGGCAACTATTTTCGAATCATTGGAAGACATATTGAGAAAGTTAAAAGTAGAGTAGTCAGAAATATAGATTTTACTCGAAGCGTTTCCTCAAACTTTTTCTGACGATACTGTAAATCGATTATCGATGAGTTTGAATGTTAAGTGATGAGTCTTGGAAAGTTTTTCAAGCAAAATTAGAATCTCAGAAAAGACAGCATGAAACCACCTTTGGTCACTTACTCCGAGCATTTTAGAACGAGACTCTGGTCCTAAAGTAACAACATTTTAATAAGACGTCAATTCACAGAATACTCATTTACATCCTTTATACACCGAATGGGCTATAAGGCAAAAAGTACACCCTTGATAAGGAACTTGGAATCGTCCAATATTACTCTGAAATCATAGTAGCATCAAAGAGGTGTACGGTGTTTCCATGACATAAATGTGGAACATATGTAGTGAGGTGCCACGCAGCAAGCGCCAAAATATAATTTTTTTTTTTGAAGAGAACATTCGAGGAAGGCACAATTTCGCGCATTAGAATCAGCCCTAGACCGCTTTTCACAGACTTATTGTCGACCAGGTTTCAAAAGTGATTGGAAAGAGGCTGATACGCGACTAGGTTACGAAGGTGATTTAATTCTTTCGAACCTATGCAAAAACATGAGTCCAATCCATTTGAAAATAATTTTTCAGAATTTTAAAAATAGTCTACAGCCAACTGCGGATACTGAGAATTCTCACTTCCGGTTGTCCGTAGGGAGTCCAAAAATATAATTTCTCATATCCAAACATGATGTGGAAGAAGGGGATTTTGCATTCACGTTTTGGCAGCTCATAAGTTAAACATTTGACTTACAGCCTCTCGTTTAAAACACGTTTCTGTTGAATCTAGTCGATAGATAGAGAAGAGATGAAGTAAGAGCGAAGCGAATGCCTTGCTTTCACAATTTATTATCACGTGTACCAATGGGAATCCGTCTTTCTTGTTAAATTTCAGCCTTATTCCAGGAAAAATTATTACATTTTAACTCCCAAATTTGTGGTAGCGCACGAATTGCGCATTTAAAAACTGCACGTGTTTTATAGTATTCCACGAATCACCCCAATTTTAGGCTTCGTCGACAGATCGAATGTGCGGCTCGACCAGGCCATGCGTCATCGATCGGAATTAGTGGTAGTCGGAAGCGGCGATGTCTGGAGAATACAGTAGATGGAGTACTACACTCTACTTCAGTGTTTTTAGGTTTTAACGTCCTGGGCCAAATGTGGGGGAACGATGTCGTGATGCAAAATCCTTCTGTCGTGTCTTTGCTCGTATTGTGTTTTTTTTTCCTTCAACGCCTTGCACTAAAACATTAGTTGGGCTTGGAAGCGAGCTCCTATTGCCATTGATCATAATATAGGTACTATGTCGAGTAAGCCTAACCAAATACACAGAATGAACGTGCCGTCTATGTTAATTCATGACAGCGGCTCTCCCACGATTTTTTCCACAGTGGGTTACATATCTTAAGCATCCACTTTTTATCGTCTCGTGATAGGGTGCAAAAAGACTTTCTTCTCTTTCAGCTGGAGCATCAGTTCGTTTAAAATAACAAAAAACACGGTTCGGCGTCTCTCGGCATCAGTTCGAATGGCAACCGATGTCCTTGCTTCCTTGGTCCAAGGTTGACAAACGATGGGAAATGGTTTGTTGAGTCATGGCCAACAAATCTGGAAGTTCGTGTTGCGCTTGACATGAATCGAAAACAACCAGCAAAACTTCGCGCAAATAGTTCTTATTCAGCTGGAGCATTGAGCTCTTCGGGCACAAAAACTACTTGCGCTGATGGTTCACAAATGTAATGAGGAGTGACGAATTCCCGAGCTAAACATGTGACGTTTCTGACCAACATGAATGGCTAGCACCATATATTGAAAAGCAGCGAATTCCCATTTGATTACACGATAGAAAGATTAAGTCATATCACTCCGTGTGATGATGTTTCATAACCTGACACATTTCAGTAGCTCTGTATCGTTATTGACTTCATTTAAATACTGAGCAATTTCTATTCGCCACTGTTTTTGTTAAAAATGTTTTCTCAACAGTTTAAGGACAACCGTTGCTGCCACACATTTATTGCTCCATATTTCTGGCAAATTTTGGACATGAACCAATTGATATGCCAACATCTCTAGGAGTTTTAATCATTATGGTTGGTGATTGTTCGTAGTCACTTCAGTTCTTAAAGTACTATCGCATTCATGGCTCCCGTCGCCTTAAGCACTTTTAGGCCGTTCTTTAAAAAGCTTATACTATTCGTAAACTCTAATTTTACTCATAGCAAGCCTACCCGAGACATTATTTACCATTTCCCAAGCCTTACTCCGTTTTATAGCTAACTGGTATGTACATTCTCTGATCCATTTTGTAAGGAAATATGTAATCATCGATGGCACAAAAACTCTTGTTATCTTGTTAACAGCGGGCAGCGGACAAAAGAACCGGCTTTACTAATACTCGTAGTATACAGAGACTTTTCAGACCTATCATCCAACACAACGAACTAATACAATCGGCCCGAAACACCCGTTTATGATACATAGGAGACATGTTCAAAAAATAAGGTGACTTCTTGGATTTCGCGAATTAAGTACATTCGATTTTTAAATTTTTTCTGTTATTATGTTGGTACATATATGCCCTAACAGATGCTGGCAATTTTGGCAAATTTGGATATTTAGTTTGTCTTTCACTGATATAAAGGCTAGACGTCTCTTGAGGTGTTTGGCGATTTTTTGCCTAAGATTTTGTATGAAAAATAAAATGAAGTGCCTTAACGTATTTGAAATGTTGACCATTGTAATTGGAGTCTACTCTACCCATGGTAAACCATTAAAAAATGTTTATAAGTGGTAGCAGCTTTTTTTTATAATTCATACAGGTTCAAGAGTGTACGCTCTTATGGTGTTTGTCACACAACTTTGCAGATGGTTTGTGTCGAAGATGTTCGTTCACTACTCTCCGGGGGTGGTTGTCCTAGATAGGATTTGAGAGATTCGACTGAATTTGCGTTGGTTGTAGTTCACAGTAACCCTTTTGTTTCCATGTCATATTGGTGTTATGTTGGAAAGCAGCATACGCTTAACAACGGATGAAAACGCTGAAGAAATGAAGCAAATTGTTACGTAGAATCGTGGTTTTACTATCAGGAAAGTTGCTGAGGATATTGGCATATCAGTTGGCTCACGTCTTGAATTTTTTTTTTCAGATATTTTGGGCACGAAACGTGTGTCGACGAAATTTGTTTCAAAATTGCTAAATTTTAACCAAAACAACCGACGTATGGGCATCGCTCAGGAACGATGAGATTTGCTGTAAAGGCTTAGCGCAAAAGACTGAAAAAAGCACACCAAGTTCGGTCAAATGTGAAAGTTGTGCTTGTTGTTTTCTTTGATTATAATCACGTAGTTCATTATGAGTTCTTGCCGGAAGGAAAATTACCATAAAGTTATGCGGCGTTTTCTTGAAGTAATATTTAAAAACGTCCAGATTTGTGGGTAGAAATCATTGCCCTTTCATGAGGATAATGCACCTGCATGCTCATCGTTGTTTGTGTGTAATTTTATGGTCGAAAACAATACTAAAGGGTCCGCCATCTAACGTTTTTTTTTTCAAGTAGTTCTTATTTCGTGAATGGCAACACTTAGCTCATGTCTGATTTGACAGATAATTAGTTTTATCCTTCCGCTGAACGAATATGGTTGTGTATACGCTTGAACAACGCTGGGAAATATTGCGACATTACTTTGAAAATCATGGTAATGTTGCAGAATGTGTGCGAAAATTGCGTACGGATTTTGGAAGAAGAGAAGCACCGTCAGCTCCGTATGTTCGTTATCTTGTGAAAAAAGTGAAAGAAACTGGCATCCTCATCGATAAACCAAAGCGTGAAAAGCCAAAAACAGTGCGTACACCCGAGAATATTGCTGCTGCGGCAGAAAGTGTGCGTGAAGCGCCATCAACATCAATTCACCGTCGTTCTCAACAATTGAACATTTCGGAGACATCATTGAGACGAATTTTGCATAAAGACCTTGGTATGACGCCATACAAAGTCCAATTGGTTCAGGAGTTGAAGTTGAAGAACTGACCATCCAATGCGTTTTCGCTTCGCTAAGTGGGCCTGCGATCGACTTACAGAAGATGCCGATTTTGCCAAAAAAATCATCTTTTCAGATGAAGCTCATTTTGATCTTGGCGGGTATGTAAACAAGCAAAATTGTCGCATTTGGGGCACAGAAAACCCGCACGCATACATTGAAAAGCCGGTGCACCCAAAACGAGCCACTGTTTGGTGCGAATTTTGGTCCAGAGGCATAATTGGGCCATTTTTCTTCGAAAATGAGCAAGGAGTGGCCGTTACAGTCAATGGCGATCGTTATCGGGCCATGTTGAACGAATTTTTGTTCACAAAAATTGAAGAGGAGGATATTGGCAACATTTGGTTTCAACAGGACGGCGCTACGTGCCACACAGCCGAAGCTACACTCGATGTTTTGCGCCCTGTTTTTGAAGATCGCATTATCAGCCGCAGAGCTGATGTCGTTTGGCCACCTCGGAGCTGCGATTTGACACCGTTGGACTATTATTTGTGGGGTGCCGTCAAAGATAAGTGTTACGCCGACAAGCCAGAGACAATTGACGCTTTAAAGGACAATATTCGTGAAGCCATTGGTGAAATACAGCTGCACACAATCGATAATGTGCTTAAAAATTGGACCGATCGTGTAGGCTACTGCATGGCCAGCCATTTGAATGAAATTATTTTCCATTATTAACCGGAAGGATTGTACTTTCAAATAAAAAAAGAAATTTGAGAAAATATTCAGTAGTTTTTTTTATAGCATTTTCAAAAAAAAAATTATTTCGCGTCCTGACATTTTTTTTCTTTTTCCAAAAATGAAAAGTCATGAAAGGACAGAGATTTTGCAGGATTGAGAAGAAAAGACCGCATCATTGGAAGAGCTTCGAGGAGTTGAAAAAGTGGTGGCGCAATTGTATTATGTGTGAGGGGGATAACTTTGAGGCAACCAACGTAGATATTGATGAATACAAAAAGTCACTTTATTTTTTGAACAAACCTCGTACATTCTTATGTATGTGGACCATAATGAAAAACGGCGTTAAGCTTTTTGATACCCTAGTATTTAAAACTCTTTTTCTTCTTCTTTTATTTGATGACTTATATTCAGTGATCTTAAAGAGAATTTATGGAGTAAAACAGGGAAATAGGCAGGGCACGTAGAATGAATGGACAGTGGACAAACCGTGAAATGAATAATGGGTGGAAAACCCGACAGGAAGGTCGCGGCGTAGATGGGAGGACAAAATGAGAATTAAACCAGAAGATATGGAACAGAACAGCGAAATATCACTCATGACAGTGAGGTTTGCCGAAATAATAATAATGGCCAATAAAAATAATAATAATAATAATACTAAACATTCAGGGATGATGCTTTCACTAATTATAATAATGCGAAGTCGCCAGCAAAAGCTTTCCCCCTATGTCCGGTGCCAGTGCATACGAAATCGGACTGATGGGTTCAAAAGTCTTGCGGAAGAAATTGCTTTGACCTAACTAAATTGGATTGAATAGCTACTTTCGCTCCAAGGACATTAGAACATGGACATGCGACTGTCTAGAAAGTAGATGATACCAAGAAAGAAGGTCAAATCCTTGCCCAGGTCGTTTCAATTATACATATATCCTTAAGCTCTGTAGCCTATTGACCAGAAATGGAGAATAGCCAAAGACTGTCAAAAGAAGTTTTTTAAATAAAAAAAAAAAAAAACAACTCCACCTAAAATACTCAATAAAATCCATTAGATGCATTTACTCCCAGCGCTCCAATAAGGTTACGAAATACGGCCGTCAAAGGCCGGCAAATGAATGGTCAAATAAATGCATTCCCATCAATTGAGAAACGTTATTATCACGGATACTTTCATCCGCTGCAAATGTACGTTTAATGGAATTTAATGGACCAAATCTCCGAATAAACACGGCCTGAAGCCACGAAGCCCCTTCCAAATCGTTCGGATGCTCCCCTGAATAGCGCCATTGAAATTGATTTCAATTTTCGTTCTCTCGGCGTAAATGTAAGGCAGGAGGCGTAGCATCGAAGACAGAAAAATTTAAAAAAAAAAAATTATTTCGAAAAAGACGAAAATCCTTGAAAGTATTCATGTTTTGCCGTTCGGTCGGGTTGATTTTGCAGAGTATCTGAGAATCATTTTCCACCACTTCCACTCGGCCTGAAGAACTCCGATGAAAGGCTTCCATTTTTCCTTTCTCTGCTTTGTTCATTTCATTCTTTTTCGGTGTCTTCTTTCACCTCTTTACCTCCGTCATGACTGCAGATTTCTTTCAAAGCACAAAAGGAAGAAGCAAAAAAACGTATTTAATATCCTTCCGCTTCGGAGCTTGGTGTACTTGTGTGTCGTGTAGATGCCGCATTAAATAATAAACTGGCAACTGTTTGATTAGAAAAAGAAGAAACTAATTTCCTTCCTCTGTTGTCCTCTCCTGCGGTGTTGGTCTTCAAATGCAGCGCGACATTCTAAGGATTCGTTGAAGAAAAAACGAGAACCATGAGTATAAGCAGCAGCTACGTAGAGTATATCTTGCTTTTGACCTCACCACGAGGAATACAAAAGACGACGCAGACAAGGAAGAGGTGGTCTCATCTCCTGTTGGGGACGCCTTCTTTCGTCACCACGATGGAGAGTCACGTTGTGGCGCAGAATTCTGCAAGCGTGTCCTCGAAAATTCATGGTTGGAGTCACACTTGGATTTTCTGTTCTGAATTGATTTCATGCAGCAGAAATGGAAATTTCAAAATTCTTTCCATAGCAAAAAATTGATCCGAAAAGCTGGACTCATTTCGATTTTTTTTTTTATTGTTCCCTTGGGTGAGAGGTTGCGGGAAGGTGTATATCACTAAATTGGCTAAAGGAGGCCGAATAGCATCCTGTCTCTCTTGCTCTCGGGTATCCGTGAAAATTGGGAGAGCGGATGTATGGCTTCCGGTATGGGAAAAGCTTTTCTCTCGGTGAAAGAATGTCGAGTGAATGCGTAAAGAATGATACATGGAGGAGTTGCCATTCAGGTGGGATAGTACCGCTGGTACTTTTCTGTTTTAGGATGTATGGTTTGGGGATGCGAAAATAGTATTGGAGTCGTCTTGGAGAAGGGACAAATGGTATAGTGGTGGACTTAGTCTGGTAATAATCATAGCTCCTGAGAATCAGGATTTTTTGCGAAGAGCGGACATACATAGGTCTAGGCAAGAATGCATGAGGTAATTGTAGTTTTGAAGCGGAATTATGGATTTAAAATATATGCTAAAACATTTGAGGCTTTAATGAAACAAATTTTCCATCGCTGGCCACTACTTTCTCCCATCTTTCGAGCGAAGAAATTGTTCATCACGATCTACGAATCGATCCAATTTGTGGCTTCTTCATGAGATCGGAAGAAGACAGTCAGAGGGAGCAATGTCTGGAGAATACGGCGGGTGGGATAGGACTTCCCATTTTAACGTTTCCAAGTACGTTTTGACCTCTTTTGCAACGTGGGGTCGAGCGTTGTCGTGCTGCAAAATCACTTTATCGTTCCTCTCGCTGTCTTGCGGCCGTTTGTTTTTAATGCTCTGCTCAAACGCATTAATTGCGTTCGATAACGAGCACCTGTGATTGTTTCACTTGGTTTTAACACCTCATAGTACACGACGCCGAGCTGGTCCCACCAAATGCAGAGCATGATCTTGGAACCGTGGATATTCGGTTTGGCCGTCGACGTGGAAGCATGGCCGGGATCGTTTAGGGTTGTCGTAATGAACCCGGTCACAATGCGATGCAGAAATCTCTTCCGTTTTTGCTTCTGAAGCAACTGTTCACAAACACACACACGCTGTTCAACGTCTCTTGGTTTCAACTCATACGGGACCCAAGTTCCTTCTTTCTGAATCATGCCCATGACCTTGAGACGTTTTGGAATGCCTTGCTGTCTCACTCCCACTGATCGTGCCAATTCTTCTTGAGTTTGACGCGAAACTCTTCGAAAACTTTCTCTCTTCCACCGCTATGCTGGTCTTGGAGGTTAAAATCACCGTTCTCGAAGCGTTGAAACCACTCACGCCACATTCTTTCACTAATAGCGTCCTCACCATACGTATCTGAGAGCATTCGATGAGGTTCAGCCGCTGTTTTCTTTATATTGAAACAAAACAGTAACACCTTCCGCAAATGACGAAAATTTGGCTCGTAAACTGACATTTTCAATCGAGAACAACTTAATGATGCAGACACAAATCGACTAATGTTTGAATGGTGTTCTGTTGACCGAGGTCCAAGCCACTGACGTCTGACGTCTGCGATCTGTTTTTTTCGACCGCTACTTATCGTTATCGCCACATATCGGCAAACGGCGGAAGCAAAGTTGTACACCTTATATAAAAAAGAAGAAAATCATAAAAAATATCTTAAAGGTCTTGATTAGGTTTTTTGGGAGCGATAAGACCTCACAAATTTAGTAGAGAGACAAGAAAAGCACTGTAGGTCAAGCCAATCTATTATACATACTTGTCTAGAAGAGGGTTTTGAAATTTTCTACTTAGGGTCAGCAACAAAATGGGAGCCTCTTCCACGTAAAGAAAAAATATCAAATCACACATGTTGCATGCATTTGATAAAGACAGAGGTAAGCCTATAAAACACAGGTTTAACGTCTTACCAACGGCCTCATAAGTTGATAATACGACCCCAGATTTCCATAGCCACTATGTACTTAAGCCTTAGTTTACCTACAACCTCAGGCTGCCGAAAGCCAGCAGTACCGTATCCTTTAAATTAAGGTCTATATTATTTAGGTTAGAAACTATCCAGATAAACAAACTTTGTGCATTTTGAAATCAAGTGAACAAGACGCATTGTAAAAAGTCACCGAAATTCTTGTTAATAGCCCAAGTTTCTAGAGAAGTCATATATTTTAGAAAATTATTTTATTTGTTTATCTAAAAGTAGGTAATGATGACAGGTTGACGAGTGAAGAGGTTGACCATCATTGATTTACAAACTTTATGCTAATCGATACAACAAATTGCTCCAAACAGCCATCACTAGTATAGTCTCATACTGCAGCATGATAATGACCATATAGAGCACGGTCAACGTTCTTGAGGCTAGGGCAGTCGCGATGTAAAGCTTAGCCTCATCCGCCTTCGATAATCAGGCTAATTACCATCTTTCCGTAGTTTGGGGAATCATCTCTAAAATAGAGCGGTCAGCCCGGACTCCATGAAACAGAAGTTTGATGAATTCTTGACCCGAAAGGATAGTTTTATCGAAGAGGTATATTTACGGAACGGCGTAACATTGAAAAAACACACTCTTGAGAGGGGAACTCGGTGAATGGATGTTAACGAGGCTCTGAGCTTCTATGGCTGGCAATAGAAATAGTTAGCTGAATTAGGATAAACTCCAATATTTTTGCGTTAAGCCTTTATTTAGCATTTGTTTTGCTCGATGACATTTTTTTCCTTGTTGAAATTTTAAAATTAACTCTATTATGCCTTCTCATGGAAGCCTTGCTCTCTATTGGCATAAAAAAATTAATACAATCGTTTGTCATAAGCCACTCTTGAGGCAAATTGTTCACAAGCAAAATCGTTCGCCATGGAGAGGAATAGGTAATCATTTGGTGCCAGGTCCGGATAATAAGGTGGATGCATAAGAACCTCAAAACCAAGACCGCGGAGATTCCGACTAGTGACTATCGATGTTTGTAGCGTGGCATTGTCCAGACCACAATTCCTCTCCTATTGGCTAGTTGACCACTTCTTGGCGATTGCTTTTTCAGACGGTCCAATTGTTGATAAGTCAGGTCCGAACTAAGCGTTTTACTGTAGAAGAGCAGCTCATAGTAGATGATTCCATCAAGCATATAGCAAGCACACCGCCTGACCATTAATCCTGGCTCGTCCACCATTTGAGCCGGCTTACCCTTTATTAGAACAAGACTGTTTTGGATTGAAGTTGTCGTAAGTGATCTACTTTTCATCATCAGTCACCATCCGTGATTCAGCTGCGACTTGCTGCTAGAAATCCGGTCCATGGGTTTTTTGCGTTAACTCATGTGGCAGTCATACATCGACCTTGTTTTTGTATCCAGCCTTGTTCAAATGATTCCAAATGATTTTTTGTTTAGCTCCTGGGCAATCGAAACAGTGCTTACATGGCGAATTCCATGATTTTATAGCCACTTTCGACATTTGACCTTCCAGACTTTGGTGCATCTTTGATTTGATTTGACGCCCCAATAGGGTGACTTTATTAGCTTAATGCAAGCCTTAACAAAAATCTAGAACTTAACTATAACTTATTAACTAGGTGGCGGGGTGGAGACGATTAAGGAGAGTGAGAAGGGTTGTGGTATAGGGCACTTCTAAGGCTCGACTTATTAAGGTGAAGGTCGAAAAGATTGGTGTTAGCTTTGCGAAGCATTCTGGACATGGTAGCCATAATTTGTGCGGTGAGTGCTTATACGGAAAAGGGGTGTGGACCAAAGGATACTAGGGTTGGTGGTAAGGGGAATCATGTGCAATAATGAAGGGCTGTCAATGTTACCACTGAGAAGGTCATGAATAAATAGAATGTCTGCAATATCACGTCGTTCTTTAAGGGGTTGGAGGTTGATTAATTTTAAGCGATCCGTATAAGGTGGTAAACTAAGGGGGTCGGCCCAAGGAAGGCCACGAAGGCAAAACGGATCGACGCAGTGAACAATAAAAGAATATTCATGCAGAGATCTTGTGCAGTAGTTATTCAACGAGAAGCTACCGACGGAGTTGCATATGGAGGAGTCTCGAGAATGGGCATCTCCACCCGACGCTCTATTTGAACTTCAAAACGATTGTAATCGAAGTAAAATATACTAGTTACGAGCTAGAGCCACCATGAAATGTCCGAAGTAGCCGAGGGTTTATCTCCTGGAATTAGAGTACACAATCGTCACGGATTGCAAAGCGTTTCAGGGTACCATGATGAAGAAAGATCTTTATCCGGGGGTAGCCAGGTGGGGTAGCCAGCGCTATGCCATAAAAATCACGGAAAAACACAGTATGCGTGACTCTTAAATCCAAAGTATTTGTTGCGCTTTTTCTTTCGTTCAGAATGCTCGAACTGATGGGCTTCAACCTACGTTCCGACGCCTATTATGACTGACTTTTTGTTTTTCCTGTTCATATAGCAACATTTGAAGGAAGCAAGTATTTTGTAATGAAATCCACTCCCCAGCGGAAACGCAATGGCAAAAGAGTTAAGTTTGTCTGCCACTAGTACGAGGGTGGTCCGATAGGTACTTAGCCTACAAAAGAAAAACAAAAATTTTGGAGAAATGCGATTTATTTTTCAATATAGTCTCCTTTTAGCCCGAAACATTTGACCCAGCGATGCTCCAACTTCTTTAACCCGTTTGAAAAATACGTTTTCTCGAGGTCTGCAAAGTAGGCCTCCGTGGCGGCGATGACCTCCTCATTCGACTGAAATTTCTGCCCGGCGAGTGACTTTTTCAAGTTTGGAAACAAAAAGAAGTCGCACGAGGCCAAATCTGGAGAATACTGTGGAGAGGGCAGCAGGTCGTAGTCCAATTCGAACAATTTGGCCGTGGCGAGAGCGGAGGTGTGAGCCGATGCGTTATCATGGTGGAAGAGCACTTTTTTCTTCGCTAAGTGGGGCCGTTTTTTCTTCAATTCGGCGTCGAATCGGCTCAATAATTTGGCATAGTACAGCCCTGTGACGCTTTTGCACTTCTCCAGGTAGTCGATGTGGATCACACCTTGTGAATCCCAGAAAACGGTAGCCATCACCTTTCTGGCCGATGGGACAGTCTTCGCCTTCTTCGGAGCACGTTCGCCGGGTGAAGTCCACTGTTTCGACTGTTCCTTGGTCTCTGGTGTGTACCAGTGGATCCATGTTTCGTCGACTGTCACGAAACGACGCAAAAACTCCTTCGAATTGCGCTTAAACAGCGTCAAGCACTGCTCTGAAGTGGTCTCACGGTTGCGCTTGTTGTCCTGAGTGAGCAATCGCGGCACCCATCGTGCCGACAGCTTTCTCATGCCCAAAATTTCATACAGAATATGACCCACGCGATCTTTTGAAATGCCTACTGTCTCAGCTATCTCGCGCACCTTCAATCGGCGGTCTGCCAATACGAGATCGTGGATTTTTGTCACGTTATCCTCCGTGGTAGCCGTTTTCGGGGCACCTGGACGTGGCTCATTAAAAACCGACGTGCGACCACGTTGAAACTCGTTAAACCAATTTTTGATGGTCGCCATCGAAGGAGAGGAGTCACCGTACACAGCATCCAAACCCTCCCTTCCAAAAACAAGAATCGAATCACCGACCGATATTGCTCTTTTTCCATTTTTCTAAAATCCGCGGACACTCCCGCTTCCACACACGGTCAAAACAAACCTACGGTCCGATCCGGCTGAAATTTCAACAGTAGTCGTCTACTAGAATGTATTACACGATAATTGCTTTTGCGATACTGGTGGCATCTGGCGGTGAGGCTAAGTACTTATCGGACCACCCTCGTATGCATCGCATTTAACGGAATGAGCCGATGGGCAAACCTCTTCAAATACAAAAGGTTCAATACCTTGCAGATAGCATAGCGACTCCAAACATCGAAAACGTTGAAACATTTGGCGACTAGAAAAATTGATTGTTCACTGATGAGAAGGTGTTCACTGTGCAGCTTCGGAAGCGGGCATTTTGTCGTCAAAAAGCTGCGTCCGTGATAGTTTGGGCCGGAGTAACCGCCCTAAACGCACTTCGCTCGTCTTTGTGCCAGCGGAAACGAAAATGAATGCTATTTAAAATAATAGGTAGATTTTACAGCAGGACTCTGCACTCGGTCACAAAGCCAGGACAACTCAGACTTCTTGTTCGTTTCGACGGCAGATTGGCCTTTGACCTCACCCGACCTAAGTCTATGAGGCATTTTGGGCACAAGCTTAGCAACAAAAACTACGGAAGCGCTTAACCCTTAAAACCTGCACTAGTCCGCATTTGGGAAAGTCTCTTTAGAGACTCATGCAATGCGTCGCCGACAGATTGAACACTGTTATCCTATTCAGATGTGATCATATTGAAAATTGAATTGAATTAATCCAAAATATTCGGTATTTTTAAAGTTAAAAGCATTTTTTTTAATCCACTTTAATTGAAGTATTCTGTACAAAAAATGTCGAAATTCCCGCTACTTTTTGAACACACCTTGTATTTCCACATCGAATTACAGCTTATTGGTATCCAATCTCTGCAATCCCCAAGCCTTAAACTATGATACCAAGTTGCGCTTACATACTTGGTTAGAGAAGTTTTGCAAAGCGAAACTCAAAAGCCTTAATAATAGTCCACAATGGTCTATAAAAATCGTAGGTTACCTGCTCTTCCGTAGAGTGTCTATCTAGCGAATCCCACTCCTCACTACTTTCATTACCAATTACCACGGCAGCACTTTTCTACCAACCAATTGCCACTCTCTCCAAACCAACTCTCGCACACACAAAGGTCCTTCCATGTTTGCAACTCCAACGAACCAATAGCTCGTCCTGTCACAAGAGAAAATGAGAAACCAGACCCGAATGAATGAGAACAAAAACTCCGGAGAACAATTCAAGGTTAACCTACTCCCAAGCACAAGCTACACACACAATTTCCCAAGCATAAAAGCGATGAAAGCTACAGGAACCGTATATACCCCCATTAGCGACGACACTCGGGCGTTCTTTCGTCCTTTCGCTTTTCCATTTTCCATTTTTGCTATTTTGTTTTCCCTCTTCCGTACCTTGTCTCCTATCGCTCCATGGGGGAGATTCAAGTTATCATTGTTGTTGTTGGCGTGTATCATGCTTTACGGGGCAGCGATCTAACGAAACAATGCGCTCTTTGACTTGGACAAGTGAATTTTTGTTCTCTGCCAGTAGAGGCGGTTCTTTCGGTTTTTTTCGTTCATGTTTTCCTGTTTGCTTTTTCTGCGCTCTTCGATAAACATCTCCGGACATGTGAACTTGAAGGACGTACACACATATGTATGTATGTGTGTGTGCGGCAATCGCTATATGCACGACGAAGGACTCTTCTCATGGTAGAATGTGCGCCTCCAAGCGCTGTGAGTAAATATAGCTCGAACAGGATTTGCGTTAGGCTTCCGAGAGTCTGTTTTCATGCCAGCCAGGGGATGAGTGCGCCACCCTCAATTGTCGCACTTTGTTTGTGATTTTATCGAATGAGTGGGCTGAAGGGATGGTACAAGTGATGCACAGGGTGTATGAAAACAGATACTTCGATGGTTGACAGTAATGAATCATTCATCAATCGTTCGCTCTTCATCATCATAGTGTCAGTTCAAATATTTGCATTTGGTGCGGGTAGAGTGGATATGTAACGGTATCTGCGTTTGAGTACAATCCATTTGTCCTTTTGTTACGCGATGATTAACATCTTATCAGCGCGCCACCACAGCACCCTCAATGCGATGCGACAATTGATTACAATTGGTTGGATGGGCAT
The DNA here is from genome assembly GCA_958301585.1 of Merodon equestris. Taxonomy (NCBI): domain Eukaryota; kingdom Metazoa; phylum Arthropoda; class Insecta; order Diptera; family Syrphidae; genus Merodon; species Merodon equestris. The sequence goes on along the minus strand of OY284417.1, from coordinate 5,864,211 downwards.
GCAGGGTTGCACGTGGTCTTGGACAACAATGCATTGATTTAGATCTTAGTGCGACCGTTGATTCGGCTTCCTGGGGATACAATGTAATTAGCATTCTTTGTGGCTGCCTATCGCCCGCATCATGCATGGTGAGTACCCTAAACAGAGCACATCCTGAATGTAGATTAAAAATTAAATGGCAATGGCCGAGTCATTCATTCCACGTGCCTCCCAGTAGCTCCATCTACCGGACCATAATGTATGCATCATAAATTACACAACTGTCTATGTATCCGGTCGGGAGATGAAGGTGACGTAGGCCGAACAAACGTTCGGACCATCACAAAAGGATATATGAACGGTTGCTCTTCTACTTGCTTTTGTGCTTTAATGAAACATTCTAGGTTCCTCCGTTGGCTGTGAAATATCTCCACCGTTTCCGGACGATTTCATACATCATTCAGATTAAATAATAAATGATTACTTAGCCGAGGAGGATTACTTGGAATTTTTGATGAGGTCTCTGACCCTATTGGGCTGTAGACATATGCAGGCGCCGACTCTAGCTGATGTTATTTGATTATTTAGGCTTGAATCCATGCCTAGAGACAGATATCTTGGGGTATATAAAGGCGATGAACTTGGAAACCCATATACATACTTAGAGCGTATACTCCGGGTTGCATCAGACTCTTTAGTCTCATTTATAAGGCACTCTGTCTGGTAGACATTTCAATACTCCCAAAGTATTAAATAATAAGCACAATATTTGTATTCTTTTTTCAAGAACTTAACAAGCTAAAGCCTTTTCTAAAAGAGAAGTTGTAAACACGACTTTATTCCTCGAACTATAGTATCCAACAAGAGGTGTCATTCGCACCCATAGCATCATTTTCAAATGAACAGTCTAACGCAACTGACATGGTCGCAACAACATCATTTTCGAAAAAGTATGGCCTTAACAGCACCAAACTATCATTTATTATAGAGTGGACCTTGAAAGTATTTAGCCTAAGACCTTTATTCAAAATGCTCCACAAAGTGAATGCTAATAGAGCCAGTTCCTGTGATAGTTTTTTTATGGAAGCACCTAGTTTACAGTTAAAGCGATAAATCGACCTAACCTTGGCTCCCTAACACAACTTGAGTCTTAACATCATTAATCCATCAGAGAAGTCAAAATCCTCTTTAAAGGATTATTATGTGCCAGATGGTGCTTGAAAGTCTCCACGTATTTACGGCATATTTGTACTAAATTTTCACTATTTCGACACGTTGTGCAAGTGTGCATTAATCTTGGTTAATAATCTCCTAGCTCGTACTTATCAAAAGTCATTTTATAGATTGATAAGTTTGCTGTCTCATTCATGGCGCAAAATTAAAAATGACACCTCTTGTTGGATACTTACAAAAATTGTCCAAAAAATAAAGTGACTTTTTGAATTTTGCGAGTTAAGTTCATTCGATTTTCGAATTTTGTTTTTTTGTTATGTTGATACACATGTCTCCTAACGTTGTTGAGCCCTTTTGGATATTTAGTCTGATTTTCACAGACATAGGGGTAAGACCTCTTTTGGTGTGCTTCTTTGCCAAAAAGTTTGTGTGAAAAATAAAATTACAATTGACTGTAGCTTTTGGCGAGTCTGCTCTCAGCAAAAAAAAAAATGCTTACAAGTGGTACAAACTTTTCACAGAAGGCCGCAAAGGTGGTAATGACAATGCCCGCCCTGGAGGCAGCAGTCCGTCAAAAATGAGAGAAAATGTAGAAGCAGTTAAACCGACATAGAGAAGTCGCTATCAAAGAAGTTGCTGAGGATATTGGCATATCGACTGGCTAATGCCATGAATATTTTTCAGGTATTTTGGACATGAAAAGTGTTTCAGCGAAGTTTATTCCGAAATTGCTAAATTTTGAGGAAAACAATCGTCACATGAGCGTCACTCAGGAGCTGTTAGAATTGTTTTTCGTATCTGGAAGTCGCTGTAAAGGTTAGAACGCAACACAGCTGTAGTGAACCCAAATGTCGCAGGGCAGATGATTATCTGGTGGTTTCCTGCGATCGTTGCAAGCGGTGGTGGCATTATTTGTATGCTCAATTCGACCCGAGTAAGTACGACACTATCACTTCATGGTTATGCAATGATAGTAGCTGCAGAAATCTCGGCGAAGGTAATCAACCACCTGCCAATGTGCTGGGGCGATGTAGAGATTCATGAAACCCATGAAGTGGATGACCAGCCAACTTTAGCGGGGTGAGGTGAGACAGGGAGCTCCACCACTCTCCTCATAGAAACCGCTGCAGTAGCTCAAGCAGCTGTACTGCAAAGGGATCGCGAGCTTGCGGCAATAAATCTAGAAATGGAGAAGTTGAAAATGGAACTTGCCACAGTTTCCCCATCAATAGAGATTTTTCGAGATGTCCGAGATCTTAGGCACTGAACGATAATTCGGAGCTGTTAAAAAAGATTCAGGCAAACCATCAGGCGTTTTTACAGCATCTCGGCCAATCTAAGCTATTCACACCGCTTCCCAAAATCTCTAACAAATGTCCTAGTTCTGCAGCATCTTCGTTTAAGGAAGGAGTCTGGCGAGTTTGCTAACTATATTAAACAGGAGTAACGTCCAAGAACTTCTATCCTTCTCAGGAGCTGACAAACGAGAATGGCCATATTTCGAGGAGGTTTTCAAGTCGATTACGATTGGTGCTATAATTTATCAAGCTGCTAATCCCCGCGCAAACACTATTGATCTCGCAGGTTTTCTCACAGAAAAGCCTATCAATCTACCACCTGAACTATCAAAGCATGGAAAGCTAGCCGACCTTAATCTTCAAGACCTCCGAAAGCTGTTGGTAGAGTATTAACACACCAACTAGTGTTTGTGTGTAAATTGTGGCCGAAAACATGAGCTGAGTGAGTGTCCAGAGCTTAAAAGATTGACAATTGATCAAAGGTAACCATACGCCAAGGATAAGCGAATATGAGCAAATTGCATCGGGCTGATTTTCGAGGATCCATTTATAGTTGACTGGAATCATATCTCAAAGGTAGAAGACAAAAAGTGAACGTTGGAGACTACGTTAGTGATAATCGGATTGTTAGTCTCGGGGTACCCCAGGGGTCTATATTGGGCCCTCTCTTCCTAGTGTTCATTGTTACGTCAGGCTTTTTTTGGGAACGAATTCGTCCGTCATATTCAAGATAGCCCCAGTCCGAATCTATGGGAAAGGTGGAAGGCTTGTTGACACGTATGCCTTTCTCGATAACGGCTTGTCCCTATCCATGGTGGAGAAAGACCTTTTCGATGAGCTTTCTCGAGGAGCTCATGCGCTTATGACGTTGAAACCAAAACCTAATCGCCCTAATGGAAGCCACATCATTACAAAGCTATAGATGACACAACAGTTTCTAAATCTTCGATACCCTGAGGAACAATGAGGACGAGTTGAAGTCGAGGCACGTCGAAAGGCTTTTTTCCCCCTGTGAACTGCTGCTTCGTCGACAAATGACAAAGGGCTTTCTGTGCCGTATTGTAACTGGCGATGAAAACTTTCTGTTTTTTTAGGGTTCGTGCAGATTCATGAATGTCTCTTATGGTGTTTGCCACAGAACCTGCACGGGGTGCAGATGATTTATATCGAAGATGTTCGTTCACTACTCCAGGGGTGGTTGTCCTAGATAGGATGAGAGATTCGACTGAAATCGCATTGGTTGTAGTTCACAGTAACTTTTTTGTTTCCATGCCATTAAGGTGTTAAATTGGAAATGCACACACAGAGTATGAACTTTGAAGTGATCTTATGTTGCGAGTGTTATGCCTTCGTCAGCATTTTTTGATCATGTATCGTTCACAAGCGATTTTGCACAGTTTTTCCGTATAGGAATTGTTCTTGCCTATAGACGGACTTGAACTACAGACCTTCCGCTCAACAGTCGGTGATGATTACCATCCTACCATGACCACCCCCTCCTCAATCGGAACGAACCCATTGTGGGAGATCGCTATCAACTAGAAATGATGCGTTTGAGTCTGGCATTGAAGGAAAACCGGTGGATATATGAGCAGAGACACGACTTCAAGGATGATGCTACCTTACCATGTTCCATGACACGTTGCAAAATCGGTGAAAACCTATTTAGAAAAGCTTATGTAGGAAGTCCTACCCCACCTTACATATTCACCAAACATTTCGATTATCACTTGTCTCGTTCTATAGCACATTGCAGGTCACTCAGACTCAGTATAACCATCGAAATCACGAATTCTCTTTACTTTTTGAACAATCCTCTAAAATACAAAACGCTACTCGCTCTACTTATTTATAAAATTCTTGAATTCTCATTTATAAAATTCTAAAGACTCGGGGTCTCTAGTGGCCGATAAAATTAGAAAAACTTGTTTTTATAGCAGTTGATCTGGTTTTGTGAACTGCCTTGTTGAAGCTCAAACAAGGAGCTCTATAAAATCCAAAATCCCTACAGTGAATGAAAAAAACGCAGCGGAATTAGTGTTGGGTGTTTCGATGACCACTGTGATGAGTCACTGTGATCCTTTATTTTACTACAATAATCCCCTAAAAAAACTATGTCAAGCTCCTTTCTAAGCACGTAGCAAGTGGAAATATTGGGCTTTGTATTGCCATTAATTTTTCTAAGAACAAAGTTACTCCTACCGCAGAGGTATTTAACTAAATTCAAACTTAATTCAAATAGTAATGCAAGGAATACGACGTAGAACTATCCAAAGCACTCACATCTTCCACTTGAAGTTCCACTGAAGAAATTTAATACACCACTCCATGAAAATGTGATACTCAACTCAAAACAGGTCTTAGCTCACTGCCCTGAGTCATGCGGATTGAGTTCTCCTTTTCCGACGATAGACAAATTAATCCTAGTATCAACGTGTCCCTTTATATCTTAATCCCATCGATTTGACTCGGAAATATGTATATTCCCATCCCTACCTCCTCTTCTGCGTTGTACATCTTTACGAGTAAGTTCCATCAACTACATTCATATAGCATGCGAACAGCCATCAGGCATACTTACACGGAAGGCTTTGGATAAACATTTTCATTTGCGATCGATTTGCTTGAATGAAATCTAGGTCTACAGGAAAATTCGCATTTCCCGAGAATTTTATTTGAAACTGAGTGGGCAGTGCGAAATATCAAGGTTGTTGGGGTGGGGCTGGGGAAGCGATGGATATTCCGAGGCAAACCGACATTTAATGAGCCCGAGGGGTTCTAGGAATTAGCAATGGCCTTCACAGGGGTTTTTTATTTAATAGGATTTTTGAGGAGAAAATGTCTTGGCCTCTTTGTCTGTCAATAATGACAGCTGCGTGGAGAGGGTTTCTTTCAATCTTAATAGTCCTTGAAGTATCGAACATCTGGTGTATAGGAAATCTCGAGTGGGTTTCACCGTCGAGAGTCATCCGGACGCAATTTCAATTTCAAACAGAATTTTCCAGCTAATCTCATTGGGTTGCTATTACCTATTTTAAAAGCTCGTTTGATGTGGATTCGGGAATATAAAATTAAAGAAAGAATTCCAAGAAAATATTCGAGTGCACCCTAAAATAGAAATTATTGTTCTGGGCTCGATTTTCGAATCAAAACAAATACACATACCCCCACGATTTAAGCCCTCCAGAGTCGCAATCCATCGTTTTTAGAGCGATGGCTGTATGTTTGTGCACGCTCGTGCGTTCGGGAACTTTATTTGGTCTCGCCTATCTGCTGAATAAATTAAATCAACTCTGGAGCCGTTTTATTCAGCCGCAAATTGCGTAACAAGAGGCAGGTAAGCTGTTCATGTGTTTTGATTTGAAACTTTTTTCGATCAAAATATTTGACAATTATTTTGTGTCCAAGCCTGTAGTGGCGTGTAGCATAATTATCCCCATGTTCATCCTTGTGCTCAGTCGGAATATTGCTACTGTTGTTAATAGTATGCCCCAAGATTTTTTGTTTTTAAATTAGCAGGCTTTAGCTGCTTAGTTCGCAACGAGAGAATCGGGACCAGAGAGATCTATGGTGCCAAGTAAGTCATTTAAACGAGGATGTCTTCAACATTCTTAATGAAGCTGAGGATTGATCCCGCATGAATAGAGGTAATTTCCTCACGATACCCGACCTCTCTGAGAAAAGTTCGCTTCCTGAGTGGGCAACACTCTAACTTCCACAAACATAGAGCCCGTCCTTTGTCTCGGAGGAGTAGATTATATGAAATTTAACAGTAAAGTATCATCAATGGTAGCTGACAAGTTTTTTTGATTTCGTCTCTAGCCCCACTGGCTATGACTGGTTGGTCAAAGTTTTTGGAGTGGCTGCATTACAGGTCCACTTTTCTTGGAAAATTAAGACGGCGACAGCGTTACGGACCACAGAGCTCGACACAGGATTACATTTGTCATGATGGCGCTGACCGGCACAAAAACCGTGCAATAATAGATCTTCTGCGAAGCTCAGTAGTCGTGTAATCAATCATTTTGGTGATGTTGCTTGGCCCGCACTTTCATCAATATGTGATGTGACATTAAGGATTTTTTTCTAGAGGGAACCCTTCGACAGTTATGCAGACAAGCATAACAGCAGTTAAGCACAGTATTTTTTTTTTTTTAATAATTCGTGCAGGTTCAAGAATGTACGCTCTTATGGTGTTTGTCACACAACCTGGACGGGGTGCAGATGATTTATGTCGAAGATGTTCCCTCACTACTCTCCGGGGTGGTTGTCCTAGATAGGATTTGAGAGATCCGACTGAATTTGCGTTGGTTGTAGTTCACAGTAACTCTTTTTTATTTTTGTTTTTACAATTTTCAATTAACACCGGCCGAGGACACCTCTGTAATATATAAGGTTTGTTAAAAAAATAAAGAGACTTTTTTATTTTTCTCGAAAAAAGTCGCAAGGGGCCAAGTCTGCTGAGGCATGATTAGGGTATTGTTTTTGGCCAAGAAATTACGCACAAGTAATGACGAGTGGGCAGAAGCAGGTGATGCAACAGCCATGATTTTTTTCAAACAAGCCCAGACGATTTCTACATATTGTGTCACGAAAACCGCGCACTACCTCAAGGTATAATTCCTTATTGACCGCACCACCTTCTGGCAAGAACAGAGAAAAAAGTGAGCAAAATTTCCCCAATTTAAATTATTTATGGCATGGGCCAGATGATATGCAAATATCCTCAGCAACTTCTCCGATGACCACGGCTCTCTATAACAATTTTTTTACTGCTTCAAAATGTTCATATATTGCCGACATGCTTCAGCCTTCTGTGAAGAGCTTGTATATTATATAAATATTTTTTGTTCATCGAAGACTCGCCAAAAACCACAGTCATAATTTCAAGGTAAGTTGGAGAACTTCATTTTATTTTTCCCACAAAATATTCGACAAAAAATCAACTAAGAAGACAAAATGCCTGCCAATGCCTACATATGTTAGGGAATATATGTGACAATTTAACAAAACAGAAATTCGAAAATTGCAAGCAATCAGCTCGTAGAATTCAAAAAAGTCACCTTATTTTTTGAACAACGTTATATACATACGTGTCGAGTCTGTTTCGATGATGATCTTAAACTGCCTGACGTGTACTCTTATGTATGTCTAAAGTATTTCTTTTTCCAATTCCGCCCAGATATCATATGAGACTCTCAAGATGAGCGCTAAGTTAGAAATCATTACTTTCCAAAAGATCATAAAGATATCAAGAGGTACTAAAGCATCCCGTTTAGTAGATTTAAAACAACTATCAAGTTGTCGTGATGGCCTTTATACGATTTATTACATCCACTCAAGTTAAGCGAATGTATCTAATTATATTAAGGACTCTACCGCCACCCTATTACAAAATCTTTACACGCTCGTTTAATTACCATATCTTCAAGTAATATTTTGATGAGACCAAATGCGACTATGGCAACGAATATTTAACTGAAATCAGACCTAATTAAATACACTTTCAGAATTAATTTAAAATTGAAAACCCTGATTAGACTGGCAGGAAAAGAATCCTTGACATGGGTGATACTGACCACCTAGGCTCCTTCTGGTACCCTATTTCAAGGTGCTTTAGGACTGAGTAGTGAAACTAGAAATCGTTTTAGAAAGGGCCGCTAAAGCTATTGAATATAACCAGCTTAGCTGGTATTATAGGCATTAGGTAAGTGTTGCTCACTAAGCCTCTCTATTTATGAAAAGTGACGGGATTATATGCCACGTCGATTAATGAATAAGAGAGCGCCCTTAGACCGTAGCCAGGTCTGATTACCTAAAACCAATGCTTATCTGGTTTTCACTTCAAAATAGCAGGTCCTAGCAGGTCAACAAATTTTTGTGTCTTTCCTTAGGTCTCTCGCCACAGCAGTATCACAAACAATGCTAGTAAAGCGCTACCCAATATGAGGTGTCAATTTGAATCTCCATGCTACCCAACTAGCCACTAGGAAATTATGTATTTATGTATGTTACCTTAGATTCTAGCAAGTCAACAAATTTTTCGTGTATTTCTTAGGTCTCTGGTCAGAGCAGTGTCACAAACAATGCTAATAAAGCGCTATTCAATAAGAGGTGTCATTTTGCATCTCCATACTACCCAGATTGTCACTAGGAATTTATGTCTGTATGTCGAACCCTAGCAGATCAACGAATATTTGCGTCTTTCCTTAGGTCTCCAGCAACAGCAATATTACAAGCAATGTTAGTAAATTGCTATCCAATAAGAGGTGTCATTTTGAATAAATATAAAAAAATCCACATTTTTATGAAAAGTGGTGATATTTTTATCTTAGTTCAAGGTAGAGGCTCGAAGGTTAACAATAGGTTACAAGGACTGCCAAAAGTTATTAATTTGATGGCATTCTTCATCGCGTGCTCATATATTCTCGGCTCTATTCCACCAATAAAAGCTCTTATATATTCAATTAATTCATGAATTGGCGGAGGTTTGACGTAGGCTATATCGTCAACAAAAGTCCTATGAGGTTATATAGCCCAATCGAAATTTCCATTTAATAAAATCACACGAGCAGGAAATTCGTCACGCAATAAAGCCATTGTTTCACCAGAAACGTATAAAAAACGCACAAAAGAATTAGTCAACTTTGTGCTTACCGAAATTGTCGCACGAACTTAAAATTTAAAAAACTATATGTGTGTAACATCATTAGCCCTAAAACCAAGAGATTGTTTCACTACTTATCTTCTGTCTTCTGACAAATAGTAATAAGTTTCATCACTAAGGTTAACTTCGAGTGAAAAGTCATGAGCGTGGCCGTCGATTCTCGGCCCCCACTCAAATAACGCATTGTGCGTGGTCTACTGGTTTCAGTTCGTGTGTTCTTGCGGATAGGTGACATTAACTATGGCTTACGAGAAGACGCTTGATGATGACTAAAAGCAGAACAAACTTGACGAAAGGTTTCTATGAATTTTTCATCATTCTTCTTAGTGAATTTTCAGTGTTTCGGAAAGTTCTGCTAATTTCTGTTAATCCATGTTTAATAATGTATTCGAATTTGCTTCAAAAATCGTTTCAGAGAGTTCAATGTAACATTTAAAATGACACCTCTTATTGGATGGCCCTTTTAAAGCGAACTATCGAAGAAATTGTATTGATTAGCTCGTTCCAGATTCTGGAAATCATGCGAAAAATGAAAATATATTATGTCAATCAACCCCATTCAGAGGGGCTATCATGTAGATAAAATCTTGCGTCCATAAAAGCCAGAACCCAGGCAAGAAAAGAAAAAAAAACTTCGACGGATTTAGTTTATCTCGGAAGATAATTTGGCAAACTCCTCAGCGATTAGATAGAAATGGTAATCCCACCACTTTCTGATCCCGATTTAAGACCAGGCATTACTCCTCAACAAAATAAACAAAAATCGTTCACAAATGTCGCTAAAACCTACCTCTCGAGGGCAATACCCTTTGCCTACAACCCTTCCTCTGCCCCATTCGAGATAGAGAAAAAGACTCAGAAACAAAAAGAAACACATTTAACCTTCAAGTCAAACTTCGCAACAGCCATTCCTAATCCAACTCCGACCAAAAGTAAAGCCGAAGATTTAATGGCCTATTTCACAAAGTAATGGTACAATTGCCTAAGACATTCGAAAAAGTTTTCTTTTTTTTTTTTTTGATTTCCATCCTCCACTGTCTCCTGGTGCTTTGCTGCTCTCGCCAGGCAACTGGCATGGCAGCTCTATTTTGAACTGTCTCCAAGTTTGTCGAGTTGATAATAAGTTTCTAAATGAATTGAAAACTTTTCAATTATTGTTGTGCGATGGAAAGTTTGTGTTTTCCTTCCTACTCCTACAGTAAGTCCCCGCTGATTAGGGCCACCCGAGCCCTTGTATTGAATGTTATCTTTGTAATGAATAAGTTCAATCGTTCCTAAACATACTACTTGATCGAAAAGATTTTTTGTATTCACGACTATACCCGAATGGTGACTGTTGGCACCTCGCACTAAATAACCAACCGGTAGCGCTAATTAAGACCGCACGATACATTCGTTTATAGTTCAACTCCTTGACCATTAATACGTGGAAATGTAATGTCTTCCACGCACACGACCGGACGTCTGGGCAGATGCATACATATGTGTCACGAACGAGATTCAATCGTCACAGACGTGCGGAATTCAATTAGCCGAAGGGTGAATTTCATTAATGATGAGACCCCGGTGGAATACCCTTCATTTACAGCTTGTCAACGTTGCTTTCAGGAAATTACTAAAGCAACTGAAAGCGACCGAATTATCGGTCTATTTTTGGACTTTTCATATCGTGTCGCAACTGATGAAAACAAGAAAACGGCAACGTAGCAGTAGTGGCATGCCTCGCCTGCGAATCTGTTATTGATTTACCGGAGTTGGTGTGAGACTTGTATCTTGGGGTGAAGCTGGATGTGTGAGGTAAATAACAATTGCCAGTTGCTAAGGAGATTTAAAAATCAACAAACGCAGCAATTACCATCAGTTTTTAACGTACCGTACTACATGCTCCCTGAACCGTACATATGTAGATAAGTATATGAGTGTGTGTGGAGGCATTTTCGGTTTTTCGTTTTGTAATCTTTTTTGCTGGAAAAGTGTGGATGCTTTTCCGGATTCCGCTAAAATCTGGGATGGAGAGAGGCGAGGATTTGAGGATAAGAAGGTGTAATTAATTACACCATGTGAGGATTATGCCAATTAAAATGTTTGTTCGTGTTATATTCCACCTTTCCACGAAGCCTGACGTAAATTGTTAAAATAATTTGAAGGATTCCAGTGATTCCGGAAAGAGACCGTTCAAAAAGGCAGAAACAACGCTCATATCTGTATATGGCCATGGATACGGTCATGGTCTTGTCATTACTCTGGACTTAGAAATGTTGCCTTGTGATACACGGTGGGATAATTAAAAAATCCTGGCAAGGCATATGCGTGGTTCCTTAAAATGGGATCGAGGATTGCAAGTTTTTTTTTTTTTTTTAATTGGTTTATAATTCGCAGTAATTTGTGCATTTTGGTGTGTCATTTGGAAATTGGTTTTGGGTAGAAGTGCATATTTATTGGACTATTCCGTATGGCATGCCGCGAACCTTATTTGAAGTGATAGATCTTCGGCTGTTTGACTAAGTCTATGACATGCTCGGTAGTCGCTGATCTTCACCAGTGCACTAATCAATTAAGGTTTAGGGACCTTGCATTCAAACCTAGTTCTTGATATTTTCAAGCCACATTATTGCCTTGTTTGGATATCACTTTCCCTTGACTAACGGTCACTCTAGTCTGGCTTCATCATACATGTATGTAGCAAGTATTCAACCCAAATTGTACTCTTTTTTATTCGGTCCCTATCAGTTTATTTCTTTGGCTGACTGGCCAGTTAAAACGCCCCTTTCCGGTAATTACAAAATATTAATCCATTGTAGTAACAGGCTGACGTAGCACTCTGACTCTGTGGTTAGAGTGAGAGCACCTCTTCAAAATATACTCTAATCAACCTAAACACCTTTACTAGTCTAGGTCAAAAGTAGTTTGATGCCAAATCAGCACTTCAGAATTACTTTCGCTGAGCTACAGTCTCCTTTATCTGCCTCATAGGTATATTCTGTAGCAACTGTCGTGAGCAATTCTGCAGTCAATTCTCTTAAGAGGTAAAAAGTAAAAATGTATGTCTGTTTGACCAACAGACTAATATTCTGATCAAAAAGTATCAGAAAAGACGACGGTGAACGATGTAACCACAATCATTTCTCTCTGGCTTGGAATCGGTGTTTGAGTGGTCCCTGATCATCAGGTTGTGGGTTTGATAGAAAAGTTTTTGTGGAAAAATTAGTTGAACAAGGAGTTTGCTTTAAATCTTGTATGCCGATTTGCTTTCAGTTTTGAACTTCACCCAAAAAAGGAAAACGTCCGAAGAGCCTGAAAATCAGGGTTAAGTTGACCATTTCCTTCGATTGCCATCTTATCGTGGGCCAAAACGGTCGGATTTGAGGATAAATAATTTTGCACCATCGCACAAAACCATCGCTGATCAATGGTTTTTGACCAAATGTTCACAGGAAGGAATCAACTTAAGGGAAAATGGCCATCTGATGGAAAAAAGTTGATAAAAACGTCGATTGCTTGTATTTTTTTCACGGCTTCGGGTACTTTTTGAACGGGATGAATATTTGTCTAGTACGATATGAAAAGCCTTCGAGTCCCATCCAGACTCCTAAGTGTATTAAGCGGACTTGAAAATATAAAAAAAAAACATTTTTTGCTGATCTAGTAGCAGACAAAATCCGGGTCCGACACCTCCGAATGTTGACTCAGTAATCACAGCTTACATACTTGCGGTAAAGAAATCAAGAGGAGAAGGACAAAACAAATTATACAGAAAAAAACCTGTAAGCAGAGTTGAGTAATGCTCCTATGCAACCGAGGCAGACGACTTTCGTATTTAAGTAGGAAGTTGCAACGTCTTTCCGAAACGACCTATTCCATCAGTTATTGCCGCAGAAATTCAAAGAAACTTTATTGGAGACAAACCTTATAGCATTGCCAAAATAGCAAATATCAAAGTAGTAGCTTACTATCTAAGGTGCTCCTAAATACCTGGCAACCTAGGGGATCAAAACGATGGCGCCTCTAAATTTTAACCTAAAACTGCCAAGAGTCTTTCTAAGGTATTAGGCAAATTTAGGCATATCATCATACACAGGATAAGTCTTCTTAGGGACTCTCGACTCTCGTGCTAAGCCCCTTAAGCAACACGGCATGCAGCATCCTGATATTAGTAAGCCATCGGGTTCAACTTAAACCACATGGAGAGTAATAAAATCGCGAAAACTTAAATGGGCAGGACATAGAACAAATGGACAGTGGACAAAAGAATAATGAGTCGAAAACCTATAGGAAAAATATATACCTCCAGAAAGGCCACGTCATAGTTAGGAGGGCAATATAAGCATAGGCCTGAGAGATATGGAACAGAACAGTAAAACATGGAAGGAACCCTCTTATGAAGGGTTGTCAAGAAAGCTCTGAACTTCCGAATTCCAAATCGGGAATTAGTTTCCATTCGAGAATTTGGTGTTAAAAGTATAAGTTTTCTACCAACCAAGACGAGCGTATGGCACCGGTAGAAGAACTGAGCCATGAATATTTGTCTAAGTTTTCCCAATCTTAAACATTCGACAACATCAGTCGGGTTGTAGTGGCGGTCATCATTCTAAGAAGCTTTGAAGAAGAAGTTTTGTTTGCAGTTTCAGTGTACACTAAGCTACCATAGATTACAATACTAGATGTTCTTGAGCATTGGTCTGAAAGGCATTTATTTCGATTGATTTTTGCATAAACGGGGTAAATAGGTCGGAACTATTGTAGTGGCCAATCTTAATCGTAGATTTTGGTGCCTATTTTCATAAAAATTCAAGTTCACGAACAGAAATTGCTTCAACTGTCCACTTGGAAGAGAGAATTTGGCAATACCAACAGCACCATGGAGAAGTACTCTGAAGTGGATCTACATATGTACATGTCTAAAAGCTCTACTACGGAGAATTGCGAATAATTTCGAAAGGCCTTCGGAAAGACATTAAGAAGTGGCGTCAAGATATCTCTAGGTGAAGTCGATGCTGCAGAGATCAGCCAAAAATAAAAGCAAATAAAGGGTTTTTCCAGAAGGTGCATCCAAACTTTGATAGCTTATTGCTCTGACGTTTAATGTGGCAATGCTATTGTCCATTAACCCTCGTTTTTTGGTATAGTCACCATTTTATCATGAAACTCTACACTTATCGACAATATGTCGAAATTGCTAATTTTTTTTATAAAACGAACTAAATTTTACGGCTGAAATGATTGTTCAACCGAGCAAGCAATTCAATCATCTCGAAATTCAACGGAAGTGGTTCGGTTGTGATTGAGTAGTACAACGCAGAATATTGCTTAAAATGTGGCTGAAGACCCAAACCCCTTGATTCCTCTCGTCACATACAAGGCGTAAGACGGTCTGCGAAATCAACTTGACGAATTGACAAAATTGACACAAGAACGGAAGCCCCAATATCACCAACCTCGTCGTACGTTCGTTGTTTGGGCTCTGGAGTGCTTGGAAACGGATCCTAATTTCGGCAAAAAAAAACGTCTTCAGTAGTAAAGAACAGTTTTGGTTGAACAGCTTTGAAAACAAGCAAAATTCCCGAATCTGGAGAGTAGGGCACAGCTGTATCAAGAGTCCCCATTGCATACGGAGTAACATATTGTTAAGTTCGGCAGCCGGCGCCATTGGGCCAAGCATTTTTCGAATCGAGAATGGTCAGATGGTGACTGTTAATGGCGGTATCAAGCCATGAGAACTGACTTTTTGTGGCTTCAGTAAGATGGCATGAACTTGACCGACACGTGGTTACAACGAGACGACAAAACGTGACATTCATCGGGCCTTACATTGGAGTAGTTACACAAAAAGTTATTTCCGGAAGAGGCGATATGATATTCCACCATGAAAGTGTGATTTAACGCTCTTAGACTTTTTTAGTCTAGCGCTACATTAAGTCTCTGATTTACGACAGCAGGCCAACAAAAATTTGGCAGCTAGAGCCATACAAACTTGGACACAGGTTACTTAAAAAAAAGTTAAGGTTAAGAATACCCTTTAATCCGCAGTACAGCTTTTTGTCATATCTGACACAATTTTAAATTTTAATGTTAAACCTCTTAGAAGCCAGACGTTCCTTAAATTGTGAGGAAATGACAACCAAGCAACTGCAAGAGAGAGCTTCAATTATAATCCTTAGAAACATAACATAAGAAGTAACGCCGAGTACGTACTAGGCATTTTCGTCGACATTGAGGGAGCTTTGATAACGCTACTTTCGACAGCATGTGTAACGCTGCTAGACGGCTCCAGGACTAGGCAGGGATCCGGCGCTGGAGTTTTCTTTGAGCGCGAAAACATTCGACTGCACTTCTCGTTAGGAAAATATGCGTCTGTCTTCCAAGCGGAGATTTACGCAATCCTAATGGCCATCCACTATGTTGTGAAACACAGGTGGAGGGGAAAAAGCATATGTGTCTGCAGTGAGAGCCAAGCTGCACTCAAAGCTGTGTCCAACCCTCTAGCGAACTCCAAATCGAACACTTTTTGAACAAAGTCGGAAGACTAAATTCACGTAGACTTCTATGGGTCCTAGGTCACTCTGGAATCCCAGGAAACGAGATCTCCGATGAACTCGCTAGAAGAGGCTCAGAGCAGAGTTTCTCAGGACCTGAACCCGCCTTAGGTCTACCTGCTTCCACGATCAAATCTGACATCAATGACTGTGTCTTTAACGTACACAGTCGCAGATGGAGGGAATATCCAGGATGCAGGATGACTAAGCGCGTACGCCCTGATGTCTGCAAAAAGTCCGCAACATTTTTCTTATCCTTAAGGAGAAATGATTGCAGAAGGCTAATGGGCGTCATTACGGGCCATTACACTTTTGCCAAGCATCTCTACGTGCTTGGCATCAGTGAGACGCCTACCTGTGCTGCATGTTGCGATGAGGATGACACAGCAGAACACTTTCTCTGCGACTGTCCCGCCTTCGCTCGCGCACGGTGGCGCATCCTTGGGGCCGACGTGATGGGTGCCGAATGTCTTAGGTCTACATCACTGAAGCCCCTCCTCGCTTTTCTCCGGACAACGGGGAAAATACATTAAAGACAAGGTGTCTCTCTGGTAGTACAATGGACCAGTGTCTGAGTGCTCCAACAGATAGTAGAAGCCTCCAACAAAAAAAAAACGCCGAGGACAACATTGAATATTGCCACACGGATTTACAACAGAATAAGCATGTCGTCTTCAAATTTAAGATTAAGTAAATATGTACATTGTATCAATGACGTGGATAAGCTAATCGGCTTATATCAATATGTTTCAGGCTGGCAGAAGTCACCATTGATGGAGTATTTGAACGAAGGTAAATCTTATACTTATAGTAGATTGTTGTGGATGACTGTAAAAAAGCCTCCATCTAGGTTTGAACAACCGGAACACGGTCAAGTGAATTCTAGGATCGACTTTTAAAAGACCATGCTAAACTTGACCAATTGGGTATGCATCACTAGAAATGACTAGCCCAACACCATGTTAAACAGGATTTTTAGTAAAGGTCCAGGTTGTATAGTATACTCCTTTATAAGGGAGTAACTTTCACGCAGAGCAAACCATTAAAACGCGTATAATCCGTTTACACCCTTACTCATGAAAGATTTATTACCACCTTCGATCACTGTCATAACCATTGATCCACTATCGATACCGAGAGCCTTATCTATGACACTTTCCCCCGTTACATATTTCTTTCTATTTTTAGGGCAAACGAGCCAACGCCTGATTCCACTTTTTACTCACAACACTTTTTACTACTCGTTTACTTACTTTTTTTAATACACATTCCAACTCGACTGCAGGCTTAGTAGTAAAAAGGTTAATTGCAGCGTCTTGGTAAGATACGATAATCTCTTACATGGTGTTCTGTATTAGTGTTGCACTCAATCTGTAGTTTTTATTCAATCATAGCTATTGGTTTAATGATTTTTGTCGCGAAAGTGTTTGTAACGACCTGGATTTGTAAATATTATGATATAAGTTCGACGTACTAAATCCATTGCGCCTATAAAAAAGCGAATGTAAAAGGTCAAAAAAGTGAAGAATTTTTCAAGTCACACGTAAACAAATTGCGACTTGTTTACTGCGTAAAAGTTAGTTTTCGATTAAACCGTTCTGCATCGACTGTTTTAGAGGGTTCTACAAAAAAAAGTCGCCAACAACTTTTAGGCCAACATCTGACCGAAATAGTTTAAGGCTAACTCATTGAGGGAATAAATGGCTTCTCAGTATCGTACATAGTTATCAAGATTTCACACGAACATTTTCCAGACTTTTTGTCCGAATTTATATTGCTCATTATACGAATATATTGAGTGACGTAGTTTTTTTTCAGTGTCGTAAAATAGTAAGGGCAATAGGTGCCACATAGAAATGTTATGTTGCAGGCAAGTGGCATGCCTTTAACCAAGTTACCCATCCAGGGTCGCGTTTAAGCACACTTTTTGCTTTATTTTTACTTTGAGCTAATTGACATTGCGTCGCTGTTCAAAGAAAGAGATTGGCGAACGTTGTTTAAAACCACTTAAAAGCTCATCTAGCCTAGTGAAGAGCTTAAGCCTCGCAATTTCCTCTTTATCGATGCCTCTGTAAGAAGAGTGTTCTCAAAGATTTTGGGCTCTGGCATGAAAGTCACCTAAGTCATCAACACTATATGGTCCATCTGGGGCGTAATATAATTAAAGGCTATTTACAGAGATTCTACGTAACACTTGCCATGGTGAGATAATGGCCAACTGAATTCATACACTTATGACCTAGGCCGACTAATGAAATGCAGTTTGGGAGGCAACGACCGCAATTGCCGTCGATAGTAGTAGCTCATCAAATAGTATTGAACGATCGTCGAATCAAAGTTAGGGAGATAGCATCGGCTAAGCCATAATTAGCCTGATTTTTTGCCTCTTTGATGAAATTTTTTGCTTCTAAGTCTACAAAACATTCATAGTGAAAGGGCCAAAAAGTCTGGTTTTTAAAAATCGAATACGATTCCATCGACTGGTTATTTGATGGCACTAGTTTTTGGGACAGTAGTGGAATATTATCACCTATCTTGGAAGAGTTAAGCTAAAGACAGCTAAAAAATCTGAGTAAGTCTTCAAAAAGCTATGCATATACACACATGGATTCAAAGTGAAGGGAGCAAAATACAATTCCCCATGAGAAAGTCAGGCTGACTTCTAGGTAGGAAACCACAGTCGCATTAACTTTTCTGGCTTTCGATACTTTCACTTTAAATGGATGGTCCGCACGGTAGAGTGACTTTGGGTTATCAAGAGCCAACAGGTTTTTATGGGAGGCCCCCAAAACATAAAAAGTGTGAAAAAAATTCAACACTTTCGCACATAGATAGGGCTAAGATTCGGAATAAACCTGAGCCTCATAAGGCGCCTCAGCCGGCACTTTGCGAATAAGCCAGCTGCTTCCAGTGCCTAGTCGGTTGGGGTTCCCCTCCGACTGTATACGCCACCTTCTCTACTTCGTCGTTCCTCAGCACTGGAATCGAAGGCTCTTCGGACCAGAGAACTGGTAAACATTGGCTCTAACATCTTAGGGCGCCTGACGAAATCAATATTGCTCCATAGAGAAAGATTGAAATGTCCGGGCTCATTCAGCATCTGAACTCCGAGCTAGTATCGTTTGACTTGTGGGGTTGCCACAAAAAAATCAATTAAAATGGGCCTGAATAGGGGCCGCTTTTCCGCACCATGTACAAGCCGCGACAGAAGCTATGGAGGCTGAGAGACGCTTCTACTATCTCGCAATACGGGGCGTATGTGTAACATTTTTCTTTTTTTGGTACCTGCTCCCTTCTAGAACATGCGAACTAGGTTTCCCTTAAAGAACCACGGAAGTTGTGACTGAAAGGATTAGGTCTGAAACAGGCCAATTTGAAACACCAGAAGCTGTGGCCAATTTCGCGAGAGAAGCTGTGGAGGCTGAGACACCTCGAAATACGGGACATACATATACGTAATAATTTTTTGCATAGGTAAACGAAATCTTTGACTAGGTAGGAAAGATAGGCGTTGCTAGCCTTTCTTTTTAAAAAAATCTATGATTATGCTTTCGTTTACCCTCAGACCTTCTTCTTTCTCCTCTGCTTCACTGCTATCAAGCTCTTCTTAACATCTCGCTGTGTTCGTCAATCATGTCAACATAATCTGCACAATCGTGTGGGCTAAAAATAAATAATATCTCTTGTATTGGCCAGTGAGTTTCGCCCTATCCGTTCAAGGATAATGTTAAAGAAATCACATCAAAGGTGACGTAATCAACCTTACTGGACCAGCGAGAATTGTCCATTCTCATCCTGCAAGGCCTAACAATCAGCTCTGTATAGCTCGTCTTTATAGATTCTGCCATCCAGGGCTTTAAAGCCAAAAAAAGCTGGTGCTGGTCGACCTAAACTTCTTAAGTCTTCTTAAAAGATCTGCCGTAGTGTAAATAACATACTTGGCCTGTCATTTATTTTTAATTTTATTTATCAGAAGCCGCACTTCGCATGACGCTCACACGTTCACAGAGAAGTTCCTCTAAGCGATAGTGGCGATAGTGTGTTCAAGAAGTAACAGGAATTTTATATTTTATCAGCCTGATTTGGGAACTTTTTTAGAAAATTAATTGGTGAGTATGTCTTCAAAGTACTTGTGTATTATTGGTTAAATCGGTTGCTGGCTATTATTTATTTTTTTTTTTTTTTTTGATAGGGTTTGTGTAGGTTCAAGAGTGTGCGCTCTTATGGTGTTTGTCACACAACCTGGACGGGGTGCAGGTGGTTTGTGTCGATGATGTTCGTTCACTACTCTTAGGGGGTGGTTGTCCTAGATCGAATTCGAGAGGTTCGACTGAATTTTGTCGTGTGGGTTATAGTTCACTGTAACTTTTTTTGTTTCCATGTCATTAGGGTGTTATATTGGAAATGCACATGGAGTACGGATTTTGAAGTAATCTTATACTGCGAGTGTTATGCCTTCGTCAACATTTGTTGATCATCTCTCATTCACAACTGATGTTGTTGAACAATTTTTCCGTGTAGAAATTGTTCTTTACTATGGACAGACTCGAACTACAGACCTTCCGCTCAACAGTCAATGATAATTCCCATTGCACCACGACCATCCCCGTCGTTCAGCTATGAGCTGTCAAAGGGTTAAATATGCTTCGTACGTTCGACACTTTGTATGGATGAGCGAATCCGTATTTTTCTACAATAATTTATTCGAGTACAAGTTGTAGAGATATGGAACTTTATTTTTGATTAGATTGTTATGAGGGCGCATTCACAGCGATAAACTCATTTCCACGACAGGCGTAGGGGTCTTGAAAAGGACAAGTTATAGCTTTTGGCCATCACGCCCGCTGGCACATCCTTGTCTGTTTTTAGATGTTGGTCCAGGAACAAATATATGATGAAGCCGGCTTAGAATTTATCCTAAAGATGCTGTTCCAGAAGTGTTTCAACGAATGGAAGAAGCACTGCCATAAATATATAATACTATATGGGAACTATTGACAAATAAGATAATATTAATTTCAAGATCCGGAATTCCTTTTAGTTTTTGAATAGTCCTGGTGGTTCAACGTCTTTTCTTCAAAACGAACTTAAGCAATATAGAGGACGAACGTCCAATCGGGGACCTTTTTTAATGTTGTGTTCTTGACCGTTCTTGTCAAATAAGGTTCTTGACTAATACGACGCCATATTCAGCAAATTTATCACAAGCTAATTAGTCATGATACCCTGGAATCATATAAAGTAGGAACAGCTGCCGAGATAAAAATTCATCGGAAAGTTTCATTTAAAGCGCTCAGAAGTATTTTTTTTAACTGATTTTTCGTCAAAAATTTAGGTCTAACGACGAGTAAATCCATGTTCATTTCTTAACTAATGGATTCTTAAGATTAAGCCTCAAGCCTCAACATAACTCCAATATTTTTAAGGCTGACTTAAGCGAGTTCGGATCCCGATAACACCAACGCCATCGAATGTTCATTACGCGGCTTGTTCCTCGGCGGTAAAACCCTCCGTAGTACATTTGCCTTGCTGTAGGTCCCGTTCACTTGTGTGAAAAACAAATCGCACACAACATAATTGAATGAGAGAAGCTTGGCGCTGGCTCTCCGTGAACTGTAACGCCATTTAAGAAGAAGACTTAAAATTGTCTAAGACTTGTTTAACTTAGCCAATTACATCAAGCTTCCTTGACAGCGCGATAGCAGTTTATAAATCTCAGCCCTAAGCATCCTTGACAGGGCAAAAGAAGCTTATAAATCTCAGCCCTAAGCTACTTGGAGTTGTTATCTATGAAATCTATAAATAGCTTCAACACAACAACATCCACAATAATAAGCCACCTACCCTGGATAGTTGGGTTAAAGCCTACATTAACCCATTTACTTGACTACCACGTGAACCTTATCAGGGATGCTTGTCCGTCTGAAAAGGATTTCACAGAAAATAAAAGAGTTAATGGCATTGGCTAAGAAGCACTTTAGAGCTATCAGTGCAGCTATCACGTGAAATCCCAGAAACTCGCCTTTGGCAAAAGCTACGACTAAAGTGCATTGTTGAGTTTTTTTATTATCCCCCTTACATAATATGCCTTTGATCGCTTACATCTCATAGTGTGTAGGAATATAGTAGGATATAATCCTGTTAAGTGAAGTAAGCGTTGCTTAAATCCATCTTTCATTGAATAACAACCACGCAAGTCAAGTTGCGTTTCTGCACTTCCCGTCCCCATTGTCGCAAACAACGAGTGGAATAACGTGATTACTATGAATTATCCCTCACTTACGAGTGATTCGAAGGACCATGGTGAGGGATTCAGTATACCTGAACGTGCTAATGACAGCTGTAGTCCGATTCGCACAAAACCAAGCCGGTCGCCCTATCACTGTGCGATTGAATAATGGAATAGAAAGTTGGACCAATCGATAGTGGCAGGACAAAAGGATCATTATCGAAGGAATCGATTAAAGACAATGCAGCTGCCGAGTAATTCAGCAATGTCTGGAGACGACGACGTCGGGAGAGAGTGAAAGAAGGAATTAAATTACTGAAATAAAGAATTCAAAATCCCATGGAAGGCAAATGAGAATCAATCGCTCAGAACGTTACACTACATGCAGGCAAGTGTGAATAAAAATCACCGAACGACTACTGTACCGATAGCACTCTCGTGATAACGGTATTTCATATGAAATATTCAACGTAAAGCAAGACAAGATGTTTTTCTTCAACATTCTATATCAACCATGGTGCCCGCCCGGTGCCATGGACACCGCCATCGTCAAGCCTTAACAAGGACCTTGATGGTTTCACTCCTCATCATTTTCCACCTTGAACACAACAACAAATCCATACAAAGGACCATATACATGTATGTATGTGGGTGTGGATGATTTAAGAAAACAAAAAAACAACAAAAACAACAACAAATCGACACAGATACGAGTGGCTGAGTACTTACCCCGTTCGGTGGTGGTGCTGTGCGGCTGAGTTGAGTGTGGTTAAGGTTCAGAAACACCCTCGGTTGGCGGTGATCAATAGAGTGGCGTTTGTAAAGACCATGCCCTTGAAAATATTTATCTGAAAATCACTCACAGATACACTCCATGCACGAGTAGATACACTCTTTTTACTTTTTTATTTTTTTTTATTTCTTCTCACTTTGGTGCTGATGTCGCGTGTGTACTTTTTCTTCGATTTATATGTATCGCGAGAGCACGAGCACGTTTCTTCGTATTCGGTTAATTCTATTAATTGAAATGAATTAATGGTACACGATGATAGATTGGAAGATACGACGATGGAAGAGATGGGATAGAATCCAATCTAACTTGCCAATAATGGGAAGATGCTGACACGATGATGGGAAGACTAACGACTGTCAGAAGACTGGAGAAAATCGGGGAATCCACCAACGATTGACCGCATAGATACACCTTGAACTTTACATCAATTCTACTTTTCTTTTTTTTATTCTTTGCTTTGTTTCTTCAATTCTCTGGTATTGCTTTGTGGCCTTCTTCTATGTAGCTAGGGTTTACCAGATACACTTATTACCGGCTAACACGATGCGAAATCACTCAATCGACTTGGAAGGGTAGGATGAAAACACGTTAACCATTCACAGCCCGAAAAAAGACTCTCGATAGGCGACAATACCAGAAGAAAAAAAGAACAAAATGTATCTGCTCTCGATTCGTATCTAATTACACTCGATTCACTGCGAAAAAAATCATCGAAATCACATGAAACAAAAGCGAACGGAAGAAGAATTGAAGTGAAAATCAAACCGCAAGTGGCGAATTGAAGAGGAACGATAAAACACAACTCGGCACGCCGGAATGCATCTATCTATTTAACTATGATCGGTGTCCATCAATTGTTCTACGATGTGTACTGCTCCGGTAGCGTCCGTTCGAGATACTGACATCGAATGGATGTTGTTTAGATTTACTTTTTTTTTTCTGCTTTTTGTATCTATTTTATAGTGAGCCGTCTATGCGTCCACCGCAACGGGAAAAGCTGTTGTTATTCGGTGTGGTTCTCGGTTCGGTTTGATGTTCTTCCGTGGATTTTATGCTACTGCACAGATACACAGCTGGATTGGGTACTGTTGGCTGGTAGGAAGGTGATATTGTATAATAGTTGAAAAGAGTTCGGGAACTTCTGGTTCATTCGCTCGAGGGTGGTTTTTCTTCTTCTTCATCCACTTCTTCGTGCTGTTGTTGTTGGACGGTGGTGCAGTTCATACGCCAGCCCGGCTGGAGAGCGCACTACGGCGCAGGTTCTCGGGTGATTTTGATTTTTTTCTTCCCTCATTCGATTCTCTCAAAGAGAAACATCTGACCGAAAAGCTCTTGCTCGATTATTGAATGAATGAAATTTGTCGAATGCAGAGATTTTCTTGTCTTGCTTTTCCTCTACTCCGCGCTGGCGTGTCACACGCTCATACCGGGAGCAGATAGTACGTGAGATGTTCGATACTCCTACATGCACCATATACTACTCCCTATTGAGGCTAATACCTTGGATAATTGAATAAAGTGCAAGGTTAGCTACAAGAAGTGATTGATAGGCCGTCGAGACGACAAAAGGGCTTGGAAACTATTTATTTGATGGCATTTGGCACATTTGCCGGATGGATACGACACCCAATCTCTTTATCGTGACAGGCATTTTGGCAAATGTATGTCGGCAGCGGGGCGACTTGTATTCCATTTTCAGTCTTGATTCCGTCACATCACGCCACTCAGTGTTTCTCGCGATATCAATTAATAGTCGAGGAATCTTTGTTGTTCTTTTTTTCTCGTTGTTTTTCGTTTTGCTTCGTATTCCTGGGATGAACTACTCGATAGCAGTCCAGATCCAAATCGATGTGAAAGGAAACTTTATAGTCTGACAGTTGTCCTTGTGTTGTCTGTTTTATTTAAAATATTTATTTGTTTGTAGACCAGACATTATCCGCTTATGGTAACAAATTTCTTTGCAAATTATTTTTCTTTTCGAGAACGATAGTTTACTGGAAGTCGATAGTCTGATGAAACTTGCTGGGTATTTATTGTGTATTTTGTACACGCGCGGCGGCAAGCAGACACCTAATCTGAGGTTTTCTGCTGAAATTTGTGTTTTCATATCGCAGTCACGAACGACTTAGCGCAACCTACTCATTAAGGTTCATATGTAGGTAAAGGCAGCATCATTCGAAGAGGCAGTGGATGCAGAAATGCATTTAATACATATTAAAAATAAATAGGACCAAGAACCGAACCTTGTGGTATGCCATTTTTAAATATTCGTTGATATAAAACGGCCTGCAGTCAATGCTGAGAGTAATAGGAAAACTAGTTTTGCTGACTATATGTCAGACAGTACAGGGTGAACCAGAGTCTTTACAGAGTAAAGAAGCTCGGGTTATGGTAATAATTATGAGTAGAATATAACATTGTTAATATGAACACCTTTTGCCTCTTGTTGCACACGATCATATGAGGGTCAAAATAACCATATATAACCTTTAAAGATTATGTGGCTCGAAGGCCAATCGATTTCCCCTCCAACCGAAATGATGATATGAAATTTCGAAGGCAATAGATTGATTGTTTGAAAGCTTGTGTGAGCCTCCTCTGTTAGAGCCAGAGATCGTGCAGAAATAATTGAAGTATAACTCAACAACGCAATAAATGTTTCTATTCACTCTAACTGCCGTCAACTTATAATTCGCGCCACACAGTTACTTTTTTGGATGTGGGAAGTATGTTCAAAAAGTAAGGTAACTTTTTATTTTTCTCAAAAAAAAATATTTATTCATCAATATCTATTTCATCTCCCTCAAATTAATTTCCCTCAGCGTTAGCGGTATTTTCAGTTCTTGAAGCATTTCTGATATTCGCCTTTGTTATAGGCATGAGCTCTTCTAGTGATCTAGCGGTTTTTTCTCCTCAAATCCCCCCCTTAGCAAATCTCCAGCCAAGACCGATGAATACGGGGGCTGAGGCGAAAATATTGTTATGATGCTGCAGCCATCGTTTTTTTCCCAAATATCCAAACACGAACCAATCGTTTTCACTCCACCGAACTTGGCATACATTTTTCGGTCTTGGCTCTTCTAGTCGCCTAGTCACTTCACCAGTGATAACCCTTCTGGATAACAAATTTTAATTGTCATTCATGTCACTCAACAGCTCCTGAGCGATGCTCATTTCTTTAATTTAGCAAACAAAATCCAAAATCGAAAGTACTTATGTAACTAGAGAAATTCAAAAAGTCACCTTATTTTTTGAACAACCTTCGTTTGTCTTTTTCTGAACCTCACATGGGTTTTCTGATCCCAAATTATGACGATTTTGTTACGAACCCATCCATCCAAATATGTGCCTTATACGAAAAGGTAAAATTTAATGAAAAATTTTCTGGGCGATCCAATATCCTTTCAATGAATCGATATCGCAGTTTCTTCAAAGGCTTCAATCGTTGTTAAACTTCGATTAAATAAGCCTATAGATGATAATCGACCAAAATCAATCAGCCATAAATAGAATTCGGCTGTGAGTTGAGGTACCTGGCTTTATATGCTGTACAAACTTGTTGATATGGAGTTTGAGGCGAATCAGTTTCCTCAAAATATGTACTTCACCCGTTGGGGGCCAGAAAATGCAGTCTCCATGAAACGAAAAATTACAAGGACTGTACTTGACATCTCTCAAAAATATCAACCATATTGACTTCAGTAAATAACAATAATTGATAGCCAACATCCACACCATATTTTAACTCAATCTTTATCTTAAAAATAACAGGGACCCAGCAGCGAACCCTGTGGTACATCATTTGTTAACAAGCGATATTCTCTCAGGTAATATGCTTCATTCAAATTCCAATGCATGAAAACCAGCCAGAACGTCCCCCTGACTTAGACAAAGTTAAGTTTGCAAATCCTAAACTAAAGTCCTACCAAGCTGAGGCAAACGGATTTCTCGCTTAAGAGAAAAGGCCTCAGCGACTAAGTCAGTCAAGCTGTATAATGCCATGTCTGCTGTTGCCATTGCTCTCAAACTGTATAGTATGACTATGCAGAGCTTTCGCTGCTCTATCAGGGTCCGTTATAACCTAGTCAAGACCAGAGCGATTTAAAAAAATACATGACAGCGGCTCGCCCTGTTTAAAGCTTATTTTAACATCGCTTTTGAAAAGTTAGCTTATTAACTAATAATTTATTATATAATTAACGTAATAATTTATTTCAAGTCCGTATAGCTGCTTACATACGTCGGTGACATTGGCGTGACTAAACGAAAACAGAGAGAGGTCAGCAAAATTATTGAGGCGGAGATAATTAAAATCAGCTTAGCGAAAAATTATGCCAAAACTAGAATAATTTGAATCTTAACGGAATGGCAGATATAACTTAAAGGTAGTCACGAACTTCCTCTATCCTAACTTATTAGTAACATTCAATGACGATATTGCAGAAATCAGACACAGATTTAGTTTTACCAATTGCTGTTTCTGCGGGCTCTGTTATCCTTCCTTATTAAGATAAGGCAGCTTTAAGTAAGACTCTAATAGTCCCAGCCTTGCGGAGGACCATATCAATAGCTGGCGAAAAATCCCTGGGTCGTTTCGGTCTACACCATCCTTGGTCCAGTTTATACCAAGGGGTACAATCTGACACGGATTCAGCTCCTATAATGAATTGGCCTTCGACGTAAGTTAAATAAATATCTCAGCCAAGGGCTGAACTGTGGAAGCTAGAGAAACTCGTTAATTACGGCTCAGATTCATCCCGAACTGTTGAAAGAAAAACGAAAACTGAGAACGGTTTCTGATAAGCTTGACAGGCTAAAGTGCCTGCAACCATGGGGACCTCCCATTATTTAAATATTTATGTACATCTAATATATCAGAAGTTGTAAAAATCTTCAAGACATCACTAGACAAAGAAGTATTCTTTATCCATTAGCATTGCCACAAGGCAGGCGTATGACTCTTCAATTTTTGAGACCATAAACTGTTCTTTACATTCTTGTTTGATTTTTTTCCATAGCGTTTAACAACTTTGTGAACATCCTCATTGCTCTACAATTCTGTTCTTCTTCTACTAAAGGTTACATTTTACGTATAGTGTTCTCGGGAATTCCGCCTCGAGGTGGGATCAAGTCACTTTCATCCTCCCTTTCATATATTGATGTTAATTGTATAGATGTTATTGGAGTAAGTAAAATCGACTTTTAATATTGAGCTTGTCGCCCCAGTTAGGCATCATAATGCCGACCTTTTCAGCCTTCTGATCCTCAGGAATAAAGAAAAATTCAACAATATCAGTTTTTATTCAAGCCCCTAGGTTCTAATGCCTAGGTTCTAATTCATCTGGTAGGAATCCAAAAGTTGAAATAGAGCTACTCAGAACATTATCTATTCTTATAAAAAAAAGAAGCGGTAATAAA
Organism: Merodon equestris; assembly: GCA_958301585.1. Lineage (NCBI taxonomy): Eukaryota > Metazoa > Arthropoda > Insecta > Diptera > Syrphidae > Merodon > Merodon equestris. The sequence goes on along the minus strand of OY284417.1, from coordinate 5,836,121 downwards.
ACACAACCCTGTGGATCTCCACTTTGGTTTTATAGAAACACTCGTCCTGTACGGGGCTTAGCATGTGACTTTTCTATTCAGGCTATCGAAATAAAGCTTATATTACTCTATGACATTCCACAAGGGGAACATATACTTAAAATAAAAGGACACAATTTCCTTTAAGTCTTATTTTTAAAGATAATTTTTTCTTTTTTTTTTATCGGGAGCTGGTGCCAACAAATAGCATAAAGCACTATGACCAGAGTAAGTCTATTGTGCCTCTACTTTCTTAACTTTCTTAATAAAGCTGAGGATGTCCCTCGTAGGAGCTGAGCTGATCACCACAGGAGTTATGCTTTTTCTGAGGAGAATACTCTTCCTCTACACTCATATAGGGTCGTGGTGCAACCTTAAGGATCACCGACTGTTGAGTGGAAGGTCTGTAGTTCAAGTCCATTTATAGCCATGGACGATTCCTATACGGGAAAACTGTGCAACAACATCCGTTGTGAACTAGGGATGATAAAAAAAAAAGCTGACAAAAGCATAACATTCCCAGCATAAGATCACCTCAAAATTCATACTCGTGCGTACTGTGAACTACAACCCACGCGATAAAATTCAGTCAAATCTCTCGAATCATATTTAGGACAACCACCCCTGGAGAGTAGTGAACGAACATCTCCGACACAAACCATCTGCATCCCGTTCAGGTTGTGTGAGAAACACCATAAGAGCGTATATTCTTGAACCTGCACGAACCCTATAAAAAAACAAAATAGAAGGTGCTCTGCAGTTTTCCCGTCCTCTAGACAGAGTCGGCGTTCGGTTTCAGATGAGAGATTAATATTGTTAAGATGATATCTCAAACTACAGTGTTACAGGTAGTTGACCAGTCTTCTGGTATCGACTCTATTATATTTAAGAATAAAGATAGAGTGTTGTTCGGGGGCCGTATGAATCTACACATTGTCGGAGTTTTTGAACGCTGTTCCAAAAACTTGTTTAAGAGAGAATAAATCTTTGACGTGGGGATTCCACAGAAAGATTTGGCACCTACATGTACATATGTACCTTTCGCTGGAACCTTTCCTAGCGTGTGGGTCGGCGATTTCGTTGCCTTTAATACCCTTGTGACTTGGCACCCACCAGAGTTTGACCTTATTTCTTTTGCCTAGGTCCTGCAGGACATCGTGGCATTCCTTGACGAATTTTGAGTTCGTACTATACGAGCCCACCGCTTTGAGCGCTGCTTTTTGAGGATGATACTGGACTCTTTTCATCTCATTTGTTCCAGCGAAAAGTTCTCGTCGGCTATCTCAGAGCTTGTTCTGATAGACCCGTGAATCCAAACAACTCAAAAGAAAGGAGTTTCGAGTGGTCAGATCGTGGCGATTTGTTTGTACCTATTGGAACGACATGAGGCCCGCTGACACCTGCGTAAATGACGCATAGTGCAGTAACTTTGAATGGATGTAATAACTTGCCTCCCACCGCAGGGCATCCCGAAGATCGGTCAGCATTGGGCGACGGATACTGATTTAGAAATATTGTCCAGATCAAATCCGTATTAGGAGACGGCACTGTAAAAGCCTTAATTCTTAGAGTTGTTTTATGAGTCTGCCAGGTTGTATTGAAATTGAAGAAAGTCTTCATCGATCAAGTGTTCCCACTAGGGCACCTCGCTTTATGGATCACTTCGGGCAGTCACGGATGGCATCCATTGGAACGAATGAAAATTAGTGATTTTATAATCGATTTAATGCTTATGATTCATTAAAACACCACATGGACAATGATGATCAGTTCTATAATTGAAGCAAAATATATGTTCAAAAAGAAATAGGAATTTTCGTTTATTTGTCGATATTAGTTTATTTGTCTCCATTAATGTTTTCTCTTTGGCTTCCCCGCCTTCCTTAGCATTTGTTATGCCTGCTTGACAACGTTTATTCTACTTTTAAGCGTTAGTTATACCCATCGCAGGGTTAACCAAATCAATTTTCAATATTTTTTTATTGTTTTTCGCACTGTCACCATTGATAGCTTGGAGATAATTAATACTATAAACAGCGAGCTGAACGGCCAGAAAGTTCTAAAAAACTAGCATCAACAGCATGTGGTAATACAAATTATAGAACTGCAACCCTAAAAACCTACATAATAACAAGCAACTCGTATGCAAGTCAGCCTATTGACTATGCGTCTAACTGCGACATAATGTCAATAAATTGCGAAACACAAAAATGAACTTAATCAACTCTTCCACTATACTACATCAGGTGATCCATTTAGCAGCAATCAAAGGGCATTAAATCGTTTTTTCGTGTTATTACTTACTTTAGTAGACGCCAGCCTTCTGGTTGGGTAACTGCACGTGTCTTACGTGCCAACAACAATTTATCCCCACATCATTTAACCGAAACAAAAATAAACTGAGAAGCTTTATCAGTTTTTCCCACATGCGATGTCTCAATTCTCATGCAACATACGATGGAAAATACCAGCCCCAGTAGCATCACCTGTTCTCATAACCTCTTCCGAGACCCCCAAAAGCCAGTCATCTATCCCGTTCTGTCACCTTCACCCGACCATAAATCCATTCCCATGCAACCTGCAACCCGCCGCCACCATCTTGCTCTCCAAAAAACAGAAAAAAATATATTTGAAAAAGTAAAACCTCCATTGGAATTATCTAAAAAGCAAACTCAAGTCAATAAGTCGTTCAACTAATTGATTGATTCAATTAAACGCTTTTACCCGCGCTTATACCCAGCGGCTTTGACGTCGCACAACTCAAGACGTTTCCAATCAAATTTCCACCACACCACTACATAGCACAGGATGTGGCTCGTTGGCAATTATCGCGCCACCGATGATGATGATGCTACCGCTGAGCCAACTTCTCGACATTACATGTATCTCAATCGTACGATTGTGTGTCATTGGGAAAGATTTATAATTCATCTTTCACCATGCGAAGCGGGTGGTGGTGGCGGATGGACGGAGGATGCATGTGGGATTGGTTGGTCGGAATTGCTAAGGAGGTTTGATTGAACGTCACAGATGCAAATCGGACTTGCGATTTGATAGTTTTATCCGCATCTGATGGATCGCGAGCAGATTTAAGTTTTTCCACTTTGTCGTCAGTTCTTGTTCTTCTTCATACTTTTCTTCGGTTTCCGCTTGGATTCGGGGTATATAGCCGCTTATGTGGATTTAACTGTGGGAAATTAGGAGAGGAATAAGGCGGATGGGGTGAAGGAGCTGATTGGCAATTATTGGCCATGACAATGACGAAGCAAATGATGATGCTGGAGGTGATGACGGAAATTGCGCAGGTGGCTATTGACCGCAGGGGCGCCAAAGGGGACAGGGACACTAGAATGTGTCGCGGCAGGAAGCGGAATACGAGTAGATTCAGAAAATCTTTGATCCCTAAGCGACGTATGAAATCGCTTTTATCCATCAAGTCTTCATACCTTTCACCAAAATCGATAACTCGTTTGTCTATTTTCAGTCACAAAAGGTACGCGAATAAGGCCCTTGGACTGAGTTAGGTGATTGAAGAGCCAGCTGTGTAGGCAAAGCTAGGAGATTGAAATGAGTTGGGTGATTGGGCTGAGCTAAGTCATTGGACTAAATTAAACTAGGTGATTTCGGGTACAGGCTGAGTTAGGTGACTAGATTGCGCCAATCTTTTAGACAGAAATAGATGATTGGACTCAAAGTAAGAGTTTGAACTGAGCTAGGTGATTTAGCAGAGTTAGGTGATTGGAATGAGCGAGAGAACAGGACTTAGCTAGGTAATTGGACTGAGCTAAGCGGTTAGACTGATCTAGATGATTGCTCTGAGCTGGGTGTATAGGCTAAGCTAGGTGAAAAAATTGAGTAAGGAGGTTAAACTGACCTAGGTTATTGCACTGAGCTGGGTGTAAAGACTGAGCTAGGTGAATGGACTAATCTAGGTGATTGGAATAGGCTAAGTGATTGAACTTATCGAAATAATTCCGCAGAGCTTGGTGTATAAACTGAGCGAGGTAATGGAATTGAGCAAGGTGTGTGGGAACTTTACGAGCTGTATAATATGGGGACGTAGTCCAGAGGGCAAAAATTCGTCGACTACATAGGCATGAAGCACATGGACCACCGCATTTCAGCAAAGACGATCTTCGAATCCTAGCCACCCGGTTCAGGAAGGCAAAGGAGACCGAACCTCCGGTTCGGAGGCCAAGTAATCACGGACATCAGGAAACTTGAACGCTCCAATTGGACCGATATGAGATAAAAGCAGGCTCTTGTTCAGGTTCAGGCCCTCCAAGAGTCACTAGCCTGCTAAGAAAATAAGCAAGGTGTGTTGAAAAGCCAGGTACAAAAGCTAAGTTCGACTGAACTAGATGATTAAGCTAACCTAGGTGAATGGACTGTGTGAGGAGGTTGGATTAATTTAGGTGACTGGAGTAAGCTAGGCAATTCGACTTAGCTAAAGGATCGGACTGAACTAGAAGATTGGGCTGAGTTTGACGATCAGACTTAATAAGGCGACTGTGCTGAGCTAGATGAATGGACTAAGCTAAGCGATTGGACTTGGCGAAGAGATTGAACTGAGCCAGACGACTGAACTCAACTAGGTAGAAACATACGTAAACATACGCATTTGGAATGAGCTTATTGATTGAACCGAGCTACGTAAATTCGAATACAACTGAGCAAGTTGATTGGGCAGAGCTAGAAGTATAGGCTGAGCTAGCTGATTAGATTGAAGTAAGCGTTTAGACTGAGCCATTATTGGAGCGAACTATATGCATAATTGGAATAGACTTGGTAAAGTTCTCGGATCGCCAGTATTCGATATCACTTTGAAGGAGAAGTGCTGAGCTCTGTTTCCTAGAATATAGTTGGAGCAAAGGCCATCATTCACTTAATATTGTTCTTGGAAGACAGCTCCGACTGCCACCACATTCTTCTGACGATCTTTGATTCCAACGTTACCAACATATTCTACTATATTCTTAAGGGTGCCTTTGGACATACTTTACCATCGCTACGAACACGTCAAAGTCCACAATGACGACTATCAAATACCAAAGTCTGTAGGCGGTAAATATACCATTCATTCGAGTCTGCCAGTCTCAGTCGAGAGTCAAGCGGGAAGAGTTATAGATACCACCCCGTCTTGAATACAATTAACAATGCTAACTGGGATTAAGTACCTCGTTACTGCAGCAAATACCACATTTTCATTCATAGATGGCCTTACAGTCTTACCAAACCTTATACGAGTATTCTATTGCTGATTTCTTCAAGGTCAATATGATCAGACGGAACCGATAGCATAAAGGTTTAAGAAATGACTAAATTCTTTAAATCTTGGGTCCTAGGAGTCAGCTGAACAACAATTGAGCTAAGAGTAACAATTGAGTAAGAGTAAATAGAGCTTCTATTACAAAACGGTTTTAGAAATCCTTAACCCAAGCAACTTTCTTAAGGCAGCTCATGTGCCTAAAAAAAAGAAACAATAACGCCCTCTGTTTCCTTTCCCTTCACTCGATGCGCTCCTGGAAAACGTGCTGCTCAATGCCCTCTCTCCACCACAGTCTTAAATAAAGTAAACCGAAACAAGCCACGAAAGACTAACGACATGTAGCCATTGCCTTGATTGCCACAGTTTCATTCCTCGATTGACAACAATCTATTTTCAATTAACAGTGCGTGGCGTGATTGTCCACATAATCAACGACCATTCATGCACCCCATGTAACCATATAACTTGGATGCATACATCCCTCTGCAACGTAGTCATACCCAGCCAGCCGCTCAGACATCTGGCACTTGATCTTGTCTTTCAATTGCTTCTGTCCCTTTTTATTGTGTTTTTCGGTCGCATTGCAACGATACCCTAGGGGTGTGGACGATTTCTGCTCCCATGCGGCGAATTATGTGTCAATTAAACACGAAACAATTGCTTGTGGCGTGATATGCTTGTCGTTTCTTTGTAGACGACGTCAGTCGGTCGATTGCTGATGTGCGACAAAATTCCCACCGCAAAGGATCAACACTCCCTTGGTTGGACGACCAATTGCCCAACCGAGTGACCAATGAGAAAGTCCTTCGAGTTGAAACAACTTTTGCGAAAGGGTCACGTTGCGGTTGGAGGTTGATGATGTCACGCTATGGTGTGTGCATTCACGCAAGCAGGGTAGCGGCCTCGTTGCTTTCATCTTTGATGTACTATTTCCACTTGGCAGATTAATTAGTAAAACAAAAAAACAATGATTCCATTGTCAAAGTGATCCGTCATCCGTTGAGAGTTACGCGATTGATGGGATGCAGGGGAACTCGTTCCGGCGAGACACATAAATGACGTACAATTATATGGTAACGAACCTAATTGGTTTAATCGGAATTGGAAAATAATCGACAAAACAAAGTCATAAAAGTTAGTGGTGGATAATTATTGTTTTTCGATATGACCAGGAAGTTTGGCATTCAAACTGATATTAATGTGGGCGACACTGGCGAAAGCCATCTATCAAACAACTGGCGCTTGCGCCAATTTACTAAGCAAGGCTTTCCAGCTACCAGTCCGAGAAGAAGACGTTCATCGGTGATGCCTACAGGAGCTCAAGGAGTTACGAAAAACGAAAGCATACGGATCTATGGAATCAACCAATCGAGCTACTCCGATTTCACCAAGTCCTGTGTACTTTACTTTACCTTGCTCCTTGTTGGGCGCCAGGAAAAATTATCTTCATTTCCAGGAATCAATCGTGGACAATTAGAAGTTTGAAACAAAAAATACTTCCAAAATAGAGAAAGCAAACGTCACGACTTTTATGATGAGAAATATAAGATTTGCCTTTGACCAAAATATATCCTAGAAAAGATCAAGACTTGTTTTTATTCCTTGCGCCCTAAAAGGAAACAAAATCAAAAACAAAGAAGACTTGAGGGCTCTTGGCTTTCACGGTCGACAAAGCAATGAGAGTCCAAGACTTTCAAACTGTCGGTATGCCCACATGGAGAGTATGTTCAAAAAGTAACAGGAATTTTAGATTTTCCCAGGAAGAATGTTATAGATTCATTTACACTAGATATTAAAAACTTATGCCTTGTAACACCTTTGGCGCCCAATTTTTGGAATAACCGTCTGCTCTCCAGCGATACTCGTTACACGGAACCAAACAACCAATGAAGCCTCCGGAAACACATTAACATGGTGCAAGAGTTATGCGTTGTTCCGTACAAATTTGGCCCTCTTCAGACCGACTAGTTTGAAATAGGCGGGAATTCACTCTTTTGTGACTAGAAATCATGGTCATTACGCCACTAGAAAGCAGAAGTACCATGATCGTCATGTTCGACAGCACTTTTCAAGCTTTTTCGCTCGAATCAGTCTAGTAAAACCCACAAAACAAATGCGATTCCCGATACTTTTTGAACACATCTCGCATAATACTACTCTGATTCTGATTCAAGCATCAATGTCAAAGCAGACGATCCCACATATTTAACATCTCCCGACACAAGTTTGGCCCCTTTCATTTCTTGAAAGCCTGACAAATGCATTCAAGCAATCTTCTCAATGAATTCGTGCTTTCCGTTGAGCATTTCAACGTCCCACGCTACATATCGAGACATACTCTAATAGATCATACGTCTGACAAATGCTTGACTTTTCAAGTGTACCTCAAGGGAACGGGCGTGTTCTAAGGCTCATTTCTTACATTTTCTCAGTTCTGTTTCAGTGTTGCATCGCAAACCTATTTCCCGTCCCCATCTCAAGAATATCAGATAAAAAAGTTATAAGCAAATCAATTGTCAAGCCCTAGGCGTGATATTCATCAAGACGCCTTCTTCAAGTGACATGAAATATAAGATTAAAATCAAACCTGTCCTATGAAACATGGCCTATGGGCTCCATTGATTCTTCGCACTAGCGTTAAACCCATCGCACCAGACCATTAGCAAAGCTTCCTATAAAAACCTTATCTCAAATCTTGACCCAATAGTCCAACTAAAAAGAGCACTAGACGATGTCTACGAGCCACCCCAAACATCCGCAATTGATATCAGACAAAGTAAAAACAATACTGGTCTCAGCAATGTACCTTGTGGTACTTAATCAAATCAACCCATTCAAAACATTCTATTGGAGCTATCGATGGCTCCACAAAACAGGTTTATAAAACAAGCCATATAAATTTCAACCAAGAATACTGCCCTTAAATCGAGCTTGTTTGTTTGATGATACAAAATTGCAGTTTCCTACGTGCATATACGCACGCATCACCATCCACGTCTCATGTCAAATGTAATTTCGCCCAAAGCTAGAAAACCCACATCGGCTCATTACGCCACGTCAATCCAAGCAATAAATCTATTATCGGCCTTACAAGCTCATTACCAATGCGATTATTTTGCTACAATGTCATCATAACTCGCGCCGACCCTCACATAATGCACGAAGGGACCAGGGATAATAAAGTTACGACCCGGCCAGCAAAAATCTGACGCAACAATTATTACCCGTCAAGCCTGTACCCGGCCGTAAAAGTAACATTTCCAATACGAGCTGAAAATATTTTACAATAAAATAGAATTACTCATGTCCTCGCAGGCGTCACGCGTAATTGACGTGGCGGGGATGCGATGTGCATACATAAATGCATAAATTGCAGCTTTTAATTAAGTTTAATTTGCAGGTATGTACATAAATTGGGTTAGGGCAGCGGGCGAATTCGGATGTTTGAAGGCTTAGATGTAGGATTGTGTGGGGTAGACAAACGATTATGATTTGTTTAGATGCACAACTAATTATCTGAGCTGTTTAATGAGTTCGTATTTTATTGGCAGATGCAATAAATAACGGTGTTATTATTGACTAATAATCAGTAAGTGAGTTTTTCTAATGTAATTTATTGATACAACCATAGACGTGTTAATTAGGAACTTCGGTTTGAAAGCCTGATAAACAAGTCCTCAAAAAGCACCTACAAATTTATGGTGGGTATGACATAAGGAAACAAGGGACCATTACAAAGTCCACGAAAACTATATCCACATAATTGATTACAGCAAGAAAGTCTCTAGATCTAGGCTAGATAGCAAGTCTGCCAGGACCGTCTTTTGTTGCATATTTAACGGCCATTTGAACCTATGATGTATTCTTGGGAAAACAAAATTATGTAAGTCCAAAAGTGGATGGGCCCATGATCATATCCTCGCAACATCAGGCCTAGACAGACGCGCTGCGTATGATATGGAACCTCCATATAGAAAAGTTACAAAACGATGGATGGAACGTCCGTCATGCTCTAAATGTATGAATTTTGCTTCTTTTGAAAGTAAGGAGAAAGAAATTTTGAAAGATTCTAACGAACACTGATATCTTTACCTAACCCTTTTTGCGGAACATGCGAGACGTATTCAAAAAGTTAGAGGAATTTTGTGATCTCGCGGCCTCATTTCAACAAAATGAGTTCTTGCTATTGCTAACAAGTCCGCCGTATTTGTATAATAGCCCTCACTCTGTGTCTTCGCTGGAGGTGTTAAATGCTTTCCTGAAAATCGGGATCCATCTTAAAACCTCATCGCTCAAGAAAATTCTCGCAAACTTAAATATTCAACTTGATCTCGGTGTCTTCGGCATCAAAGCCCAGTTCTCCTACTATTCACGTATTCACCATGAAACTCAGTAAGAAAATTGGAAAATTGTCGGATCTTCCACTACGTTTACAAATGTCCGTAGGCCCTCGCAAAAAAACTCTTTCAAGAGGTACGGTATTAACAAAAGCGACCCAAGCTTATCTATGTAGATGGCTATATATGTGTAAAGCTGTTTACCCGACAATAATAAACAAATTTTCGTTAATCAATGAAGACCCTGAATCCAAAGTGATTCATTTATGAAAAACTTAGCTTGCGACCATCAAGCTCACAGAATTTCTGCCTATCTTTGCCTAGATTTACCATATAAATCAAAGCCTTAGGAAAAGAAAAGGTATATAAGCCAGGCCAGTAGACTAACCGTTGAAAAAAAAAAATGAGCTTATTGCATTCGACTATCAAATTTCCATGACGTACTCACCGAAAAGCAAGAGATTCGAGCGGCCAAAAATGAAAAAAAAATGATGGACCGTATCAAGTCCCATCCAACCCCTTGAAAGACTACAAAAACGATGGCTATGATTAGATACATGTGTTCATGTGTTTCGGGCATATTTACAGGCATGGTTAAGACATGTTTACGTCATAAAAATAAAATTTATTGAATCAGAAGTTAGCGAGCTTACCTTGACGCTTACCAAAAAATACGAGAGAATTAAAAAACGCTATTTAAAGTAAGTCCTCTTTTCCATCCTTCTGGCAACATATGAATTCAACGTCGCAAAAACGAGCCTTTTTTTTTTTCATCTTCATACCTAGGCCATGGGTCATCGAACGAGTCAAGTGATAAATCAAACGGGCAATGCCTAGTGAATATGGCGGATGGGCTGGAACTCCCGTCTAAGAATTTCAAAGTAGGTTTCCACTGATTGCAGTGGAACTCAAGCAACTCAAAATAAACTGCACCCTAAACTATGGCTGTTGGTCTTTGCCGATGATGTTGATGAATGACCAAACTTACCCAACAATCTTTACACTTTAGCAATAGTTTACACGTGAAAAAACGCCTCCGACTTATCTCGAATTGAACTGGTATGGCATCCCACCTCCTTACTTCTGAATCATTCCTAAAACCTTCACATCTTCCGAAATTTTTGTGTCATTAGCCTGTAATTATTTTCCAAGTTCAGCTAGCATCTGATATGAGTCTTCATGAACTCATGACTCTAATCCTTCGTATTCAAACGCTTTTGGTTCCCCAAATCATTATTTTTGAAGCGTCGTCGTGTTTTCGATAGAGCATGCTCACCGTAAGTGTCAATAAGAATTCTGTGTGCTTCAGCTGCAGCTTTTCTGGAATAAAATAGTGCAATAAAAATCTCCGCTAATATATGATATATTTATATCCAGTGAAAATAAGTTATTTATACTTCGGCGAACATACATGCACTGAAGCTTGCCTTGTAAGGGGAGATTTTTTTACCGCTTGGAATTTTAGTGTTCCATTTTCTACAGCTTACGTATGATTTGTGAGATATTCCATTCGACACACTTATTTAGAATTGCCATTCTATAATGGAGAGACTTGTATCCACAAAACGTTTAAGAGTACTTTACTCTCGAAATTTGCGATGGCTTTTACGATGGTCATAATCGACCTACTGAGCAAGCAATTTAAGCCAAGGTAATACGTTTTCATGTTACTCGATTGCGTGAAAAATTTTATATTACCTTACAAAGTATATATCGAGGTCGAGAAACCTATTGTATCACAGCGTCGAATTTTCGCTGAGTAGGCCTTAGAAGAGCTTACAATCCGCTTTTCATCGACAAATTGTCTTCAGCGATGAAGCTCATTTCCGGCTGAGTAGTCATGGTAATAAACAAAATTGCAGTATATGGTCCGATGAGCACCCTTAAGCAAAATAAGGCCTGACGGTGCCCCAGCACTATTGAATGCGGTGTATGGCCCGCCGAATCATTAGCCTGTATTTTACCAAAGATGACCATGAGAACAACGTTGCCGTCAGTCAGCTATTGTCGAATGACTTCGAACTTTTTTTTTGCCCAAAATGTACGAACTGAACCTAATCGGCATGTAATTCCAGCAAGACGGTGCTTTCATGCCATACAATAAGTGAATCGATGGACCAATTGAGAAAGGAGAGCAATTCATCTCTGGCTTTGCAATGGTTAGATCGTGCGATTTGACGCATATAGGCTATTTCTATAGAGATATGTACATTGAATTACTCGTCTACACCGATAAGCTGACGTCAATTGCAGCTATGAAACACAACATTACATGAGTTATTACTCTAGAATTCGCTAATATGCTCAACAAAGTGGTTCAAAATTGGATTTTTTTTTTTTACAGGGTTCGTGCAGGTTCAAGAGTGCACGCTCTTATGATGTATGTCACACAACCTGGACGGGGTGCAGATGGTTTGTGTCGAAGATGTTCGTTCACTACTCTCCGGAGGTGGTTGTCCTAGATAGGATTCGAGAGATTCGACTGAATTTTGTCAGGTGGGTTGTAGTTCACAGTACCTTTTTTGTTTCCATGTCAATAAGGTGTTATATTGGAAATGCACACACAGAGCATGAATTTTGAAGTGATGTTATATTGCGAGTGTTATGCCTTCGTCAGCATTTTTTGGTCATCTCTCATTCACAACTGATGTTGTTACACAGTTTTTCCGTATAGGAATTGTTCTTGGCTATGGACAGACTTGAACTACAGACCTTCCGCTCAACAGTCGGTGATGATTACCATTACACCACGACGACCCCCACGACCACGACCACTTTCGGTAAGGAAAGCTTGAAACGTAGTCGTGGTCAATATTTAACTTAAATAAAAATTGTGTACACGATTGTGATTGTGCTCTTTTTGACAATTAAGAACTTAATCGCTTAAAAAATCAATATTAGACGCTGTATCATCTTAAATAAGATGCACGAAATTCGGGTAACGTAATCTTTAGGGAAACCGCGAGAGATTTTTAAAAATTGCAACATATTTTTATTTCGATTTAATATAGTCCCGTTTACTACGTAACACTTTCTCTTCGTTTAATGGAGCCGTTTTTTATCACCACAGCGTCGGTACAATAAGTCGGCTTAGTACTGCCTTCCTTTCTTCTAATAACACAGATCTGCAACAAAATTACTGTCTACTTAGATGTTCTGAAAACTAAAAAGTACACAAAAAATTCCAGAACGTCAGGTAATTTGGTAAAACGCTAAATTTTATTATAAAAAACGGATTTTTCGTGCCAACTTGAAGTTATAAATAATAGGTACAACTTTATAGTGTAGAAAGTCGCGCGGTACAATTACGTGTCAACTCGTCATTGTTTTATAGATCTTGGTTCTATGTGCAATGTCGTCTGTGCGGAAGTGTGTGAATTCGTCTGACAGTTTCTGTTATATTTGTGGCGAATATACCTATATGGTATTAAAGCAACAACTTAATATTACAGACTTTGTAAAAAAAAGTATACTTCGCGTATTTTGGCTTAAAACTTGAAGACCAAGATAAAGTTTGGGCACCTCATAAAGTCTGCAAACTATGTGTTGAAGACCTTCGAAATTGGTTTAAGGGCAAGAAAAAGCTTTCCGATATGCGATTCCTATGGCATGGCGCGGGCAAAGAACCATAGTGATGATTGTTACTTTTGTTTGCGTAATGTGAAAGGGTATAATTCAAAACGGAAGCAGTCAATTTTACACCCCAATCTGCAATCAGCTATTCGTCCGGCTTGAATCTTCCAAAAAATGCTGCTGAGTTGCTTGGATCAAGGCTCTAAAGCAGAAACTTACTTTTGCCGGGAGCAGGTTTAGATATCGTGAGGAGCAGTTCACTTCCTACTTTGCCAAAGAGGACAAGTTGATTTATTGTACCAATATTGAAGGCCCAGCTCAGTGGCGTACTCGTATTTTCATAGATTCTTCAAAAAGAAGCCTTAAAATATTTCTGCTTCACAACGGCGGTTTTTATGCTTCCATTCCTGTCGGTCATTCCGTACACCTCAAGGAAACCTACAAGAACTTGGAATTGGTTCTTAGCAAATTAAAATACAAAGACCACGGTTGGCAAGTCTGCGGTGATTTAAAAATCTTGGGCATGTTGCTTGGACAATAATATGGGTTTACCAAATTTCCTGGCTTTTTGTGTCTATGGGATAGTAGAGACCGAGCAAATCACTGGACTAAAAAAGTATTGGCCTCCGAGGGAACTTAAAGTTGGCGAAAAGATCGTCCTGCATGAAACTTTGGTGCCTCCTCATAAAGTTCTTCCACCACCGCTTCACATAAAGCTGGGATTGATGAAAAAATTTGAAAAGTCACTTTCAAGAGATGGAAATTGCTTCAAATATTTAATATCAAAGTTCCCAGGCCTCTCGGAGGCAAAGTTGAAGGAAGGTGTTTTCGTTGAACCAGACATTAGACGGCTTATGGCTAATCCACAATTCATCACAATCATGACGGATCCTCAAAGAGAACGGTGGATTGCCTTTAAAGAGGTCATAGAGAATTGTTTAGGTAATTACAAAGAACATAACTACAAACAAATCGTCAAAAAAATGTTAAAAGCATTTCAAGCTTTAGGTTGCCTAATGATTTTAAAAGTACATTTTCTCCATTCCCGTCTCGACTACTTTCCAGAAAATTTAGGAGATGTGAGTGAAGAGCAAGGTGAACGATTTCCTCAAGATATTAAGAAGATAGAAAAAAGATACCAGGGAAGATGGATACCAGGGATCTCAATGATAGTAGACGCTGAAGATAGCTTCAGAGAGACCTTCCAGATGCTTCCCACAACCGCAAATGTACCAAAAGGAGTCTCACTTGGAAAACGAAATGCATTTAGTGCTTACTAATGAATGTATTTTAGATAAAAAAATAAATTTTGTTACGCAATTATAAATTAAAAAGTATTTTTTTAGTATTGCTTAACATAGATAACTACGAGGGTGGTTCGATAAGTACTTAGCTTCACCGCCAGATGGCACCAGTATCGCAAGAGCAACTTACTATCGTGTAGTACATTCTAGTAGACGGCTACTGTCGATTTCAGCCGGATCGGACTCGTAGTTTTGTTTTGACCGCGTGTGGAAGCGGGAATGTCCGCGGATTTTAGAAAAATGGAAAAAGAGCAATATCGGTCGGTGATTCGATTCTTGTTTTTAGAAGGGAAATCGCGCAGCGAAATCAAAGAGCGTTTGGATGCTGTGTACGGTGAATCTTCTTCTTCGATGGCGACCATCAAAAATTGGTTTGACGAGTTTCAACGTGGTCGCACGTCGATTACCACGGAGGATAACGTGACAAAAATCCACGACCTCGTATTGGCAGATAGCCGATTGAAGGTGCGCGAGATAGCTGAGACAGTAGGCATTTCAAAAGATCACGTGGGTCATAGCCTGCATGAAATTTTGGGCATGAGAAAGCTGTCGGCGCGATGGGTGCCGCGTTTGCTCACTCCGGACAACAAGCGCAACCGTGAGACCACTTCAGAGCAGTGTTTGACGCTATTTAAGCGCAATCCGAAGGAATTTCTGCGCCGTTTCCTGACAGTCGACGAAACATGGATCCACTGGTACACACCAGAGACCAAGGAATAGTCGAAACAGTGGACTTCACCCGGCGAACGTGCTCCGAAGAAGGCGAAGACTGTCCCATCGGCCGCAAAGGTGATGGCCCACGTTTTCTGGGATTCACAAGGTGTGATCCACATCGACTACCTGGAGAAGGACAAAACCGCCACAGGGCTGTACTATGCCAAATTATTGGACCGATTCGACGCCGAATTGAAGAAAAAACGGCCCCACTTGGCGAAGAAAAAGTGCTCTTCCACCATGATAAGGCACCGGCTCACACCTCCGCCCTCGCCACGACCAAATTGGTCGAATTGCTCTACGAACTGCTGCCCCATCCACCGTATTCTCCAGATTTGGCTCCGTGCGACTTCTTTTTGTTTCCAAACTTGAAAACGTCATTACTCGAGAAAACGTATTTTTCAGACGGGTTAAAGAAGTTGGAGCATCGCTGGGTCAAGTGTATCGAGCTAAAAGGAGACTATATTGAAAAATAAATCGCGATTTCTCCAAAATTTTTGTTTTTCAGTACCGTCCCGATTAGTATTGCTCTTTCTTCATGGTTCCAAACAATCACGAACTTGGCGACTTTCAACAACGGTCAAAACGAAAACCCTCGATAAATCTGTCAGAATTTTTGACAGCTATCGTTTTAAAGATAGCGTTCAATGAGACCATGTTTTGCGTCAGTAGTGCCAAGTTTCGGCAATCATGGGGGCTTGTCATTAAGCTCTCGCTTTTTACAACAAACCTTCAGTTTCAATAAAAACCTTGTCATATGTTCATTATGCAATTGCAAGTATGTGTGAAATGAAGTTGGCCCAGAGGCAATGTTGCTATTTGTTCCTGAGATACACGAAGCGAAGGAAAGTCACCAACATTCGAAAAATGAAAGAATCGAGTTCTAAATACCTTGAAAATTCAACAAAATTCAATGAAATCTCATAGATGGTCTTGTGAATTCCCGAAGTTGGGCATCAGGCTTGTGTCAGGCTGCATGAAAAGTGGCAACCTTGTGTAAAGACAGTTGAGTACTTTCGTTCCATTTTTACAAAAAGTGACAATTTTTCCTTTGAAGCAGATTTTTAGACGAATATTTCGTAGGCAGCGAAGGTGAAGGAAGACACTATCACTTGAGGTCTGCACTCAGCTACAGTTGATGTTGAAGGAGTATGACGCAATTGCTTATAATTCCTTGAAAGCCTAATTAAAGGTTTTTTGGCCGAATATTGAAGAGGGTGATATGACTATTGACCAAAGTTAGAAGCTAGTAGCGTAGGACGGTTTTTTAAACAGATTCCATTAAATTGGAAACAAACAAAAAGTAATATTCCGAAAGCCTTGGTTTCTAGGAGGTAGATCACTGCCCTTCTGGAGTATATTGCTCACGTTATTATCCACCTCAAACGACTTTTGTTCGAAGTATCCAAAATACTTTGTTTTAAAGGAGTAAACAAAATATGTATTTTTTTAAAGGCGAAAAATTCCTGCTATTTTTTGAACACACCTCTGACATCGTAACTTTTTTAAGAGTCTAATAGTTTATGGTCTAATTTCGAACAATTTTTTAGCAATAAAATCCAAATTGTTGGTATGTTAGTAGCAAATCCACTAACCGAGTATCTCTAGGAAAAGCTGCACATATGGAGGCCAAGGTAATGGGAACAGAGCCACTTGACTCTCATCATGTTCTCCAAGGTATATTCGCCTCCCAATTCCTTCTTTCTTAAAACAAATTAGTCTACTTAGTCTTGAAGGTACCTGCCCGAAACCCCCAGTATCATCGAAACATCTCAAAACACAAGGACTTAATTGGTTGCTATTAAAAAATCATACACGAGAGTAAAGAATAAACTTCTTACAATGCAGCGAAGCTTAAAGAAGTGTCTACCTCATTAGCTATACCTTCAACGACTTCTTCGTAGGCAATGGTAGTCATAGAAAATCCCCCAATTACACGCTCTCCTACCCATATTCATTCTTAAGCTGTTTTCTTTTTATTCGTATTATTGCCTGGATACCGTGACACGGCAAGGGTGTAGTGCCATTGAACCCGCAAAACATTCAATGTACAGTGCCTTGCCACCCTGCTTCTAAGTCAAGACGTGTCCATGACTAATTTCTTGTACACACCCGCTATCGAAGTCATTCAGGCCAGAATTCCTTTTTTTGAAGAGAATTTTACAAGAAGTAATAAGGGTTTTTGGGGTCAATGTCCTTACCAATGATACCACAAGGTTGTTGGGTGCCTTTGGTGAAACCTCAAGCTTCGGCTTGGGACACTTCGCCGAGTATAATGGTCACTGTGGGTCGTTAAATTCCATTTCCATGCACACGTATTCATTAAAACATATGAATATCCTACTTTCACTTGATTAATACAAGTGTGGGTCCTTCCTGGAAGGAAGAAAACTTTTCTTCGAACCACAAGAGACTTCTTGCGATCCCATTAATCATGGCCAAATAAAAAAGAGGAGAAAAACACCAAGACCATTCCTGAAAATCGTTCGTCCTATCGCAATGCTCTCGCACGTCCACCAGCGCCTCTGCAAGGACACGCCCGAATGCAGAGCGAACTCTTTAATTTGTGTCATTTGCCATTTTCCGGTATACAACAAGCCGGCACGCCAGCAGGACACGTTTAAAGGATACCTCAATTATTTGAAATTTCCTCCGCAGGAAGGAATGTAATCGGAGAGTGTCGGCGGCTTACTACCACCATACATGGCATGACAACAGTGAGTCAGAAGACATAATCGTTAAGCACACTTTGGATGTGTAAATTATCTGTAAATTAATTGTGAGCCAAATGGCAGCGCAGGAGTCGTGGTTAGTGGGTGTTGTGTGATAGAACGATGGCTGTACGGATGGAAGGTCTCCTGGAGACGTTGGCGGCAGAGCTACAGGAAGCGCATTAGTAGTATCCGAACTAGCACCCACTCGACAGATTTCATCGTGGGCTTCACTCCTTGGTATTGCTGGTTCGATGAATCAATGATGACATGCCAGTAGGAGCAGACAACTCTCGTCTAGATTTAATTAGCTCTCTCATGGGTAGGGATCACGGCATTTGAATAGCCCTTCGAAATCGTTTTATGAGGTTCACAGACCTCGTTTGCATTGGTGTCCTGGTCAGTCTCAAGCCCTTTCCAAGATCAATATCACATCGAAGAGCCCAAGGAGAAAAGGACAACGAAAAAGGAACGACAAGAAAGCAATTTAACATCCAAACCACCACCATGGCCACCTGTCAAGGGAGTGAAAGCCGACACCAACTTATCGCATGCTGTGCACTGTTAATGCCCACTTCTGTATCCACTTACCTCGTTCCACGAACTGGTAATAGCAATTTGCTACGAAGCCGGAAATGCTACTTTCCCACTGAAGAGCTGCTTAAACAAAAACGAAGGCAAAGAACGAAGAACAAAAAGTACAATTCCTCGAAGCATTTAATAGGATTCCATCCCCTTCCAGCCACCTCACCTGACCACCGGCGCTTATGTATTTGTCAGTGCAATCGAGGGCGCCAGCCGTCCTAAATTTCAAACCAAAGCAAACACGACTCATGACTTAAGGGATGACATGGCTTCAGCTCAGGGCTAGAGACAAAGCTTAGCAATAAACGAGTGCACGCTTCAAAGGGAGGGAGGGAGATGAAACGAGAACGAGGTTAGATGTCGCCGTCTGATCCCTGGTGTCAATTACAATCACACGATTTGATTATGAAATCGAATGGTCCGAGGGATCCATGTGCCCGGACAACCGTGGTGAATCGAATTTTGATTTGGCCAATTTGAGATGGTAATGGCGTGTAACCCGAACATGATACGATTACAAACAATTAAAGTTCAATTAGGCTGCTCACGAGTGGTGACGTTTTATGGCGTGATGCTAGGTACCGGGCACCAACTGAGGGGCTGATGAGGCGCGTAATTGCGTTTAAGCACTCACGCATGTGGACGTTGCTGATGCGACAGATGAAGATTGTCAACTGATAAATGAGTGATGATATATCGGTTTCGAATAATTGTGGGAAGCTGATACTCTTCGAATGACTTAGTCCACTTGGCACCGGTGGTGGTTGGGTGACCCTAAAATAGCCAGAAGTAGGTATCGGACGACGTGACGAAAGTATTTGTAAACATAATTGTAATACCAGGTTAATCAGGGATTCAGGGCAGTAGTGGTTGCAAGTAGGGAGAAGGCGGAGGCACAAGTGTACCATGTAATTGGTGAATAATTGATGGTCTGTTAAGGTGTTCAGAGGTTGACGTACTGGACAGTTTGTTAGTTTAATGAACTTTTTCGGGTTCGGCGAAGGGACTTCCACACCATAGAGGGCTTTTAATAATTAAGTATAAAACTGGGCTTGCAAAGACTCCCTTGGCAAGGATAGAAACTGGGAGGGGTCACTTAAATTATTTCTGTTTGAAGCTGTCAACTGTTTCTCAAGCCTTCACTTCTGGAGTAATTTATTCGAAAAAAAAAAAAACTGTGCGACAGCGCACATATACATATATATATCGTAATGGAATGGTTGCCAAAAATGATTTTGTGTTGCGTCATATCGAAAAATGACGTTATTTGGTGACGTGCTAAACAAGCACAGGTGATGCCATCTGATATCGAAGTCATACCACAGTCTTTGATGAACTGACCCTAACGAAGCTGCATTCAAATATTTGTGGTTGAAGCTGATGCAAGCATATATAAATAGTGTTCAAATAATAGCAGGAAACATCGGTTTGAAAAGGTATTTTATTCACACATCCACACCTAAGTTATCCCCTTCAAATTAGTCTGCACTGAATATGAGAATGTTGTCTTTGGATCAACGTATACGATTAACCTTTGAAGCATTATGATGGGATGAAAGCCATGCCTTACCATCGAAAGCCTCTCGCCTGCATCGTATTCGTGTTCTTCCTCGAAATGCTTACATGAGCAAGAAAACCTAATTTTACTCATAGGATAGTACCGATAGTACATTATAAGCTCTGCTTCAAGTTGTCTGATCCAAATTTGAAACAAATAAGTAATCGCCGAAGGAAATTTTCGCCAGCTGGACCTATAAAACGGCTTTGTCTTAAGATTCCTGTTATTTTTTGAACATTCGAGGCATAATGAACGATTAAATTCAGTCATCCCTCGTTGAGCAAATAGAAAGCCCAAGGCTATAACAGCTAAAATAGGGTATATAAGATAGTCGGGGTATCCTCCTTATTGAATAAAATCTACTTGGAAGCCCTACCTTTTGTAAAAAGGCAGAAAAGCTGATGAAGCACTCCGGGAAGATTTGTTTTTAACTTTATCATCATCAGCATTGAGAACGTTGAGGATTTCTTATTACTGAATCAATACTGTTTTCATGAGAATGAATATTATGGGACCAATTTGACTGCCGTGAGGCATTCCTGATACAGAACGCCAATTAAAGCTTAGGTCAGTAGCTTTAAAGACAAAAAAGTTGGCAATGAATGGATGCAGGTGATGAGTGGTACTCTCGAACGAAGGAGGCAAGTTTCGGGGAAGAATCAGAAAGTGTGTGGGGCTACGGCTAAAGAATCTGGGCCGACAAGCAAGCATTCGAAACTAAAGCTAAAACTAAAGCTAATCGCTCTCTTGGGATAGAGTGTTTCGAACGTATTGTGTTCAAATGTAGGTGTGGCCCGACTTCTTCCCATTTTTTATTTACTATTAAACACCAGAAATGTTGGTGGATGGAAGTTTTAATGGTGAAAATGGAGGCTTTGACCGGTTGAGCTTCACATCCTAGAAGTACCGAGCAACGTTTGACGAATTTATTTGCCACCTCATCATCTTATAAACTTTTATAGTCTAACGTAGTTAACCGCAGATTCAGACCGGAGTATGCAATCGCTTCCCAGGACGAATGCTATATTTGAATGACCATTCGCAGCTGACTGTCACAAAAGTTTATTTAAACTTATGTAATAAATTCCACAGTAGGTAATTGCGTATGGCCAGGGTAAGCTGCCTTAC
The DNA here is from genome assembly GCA_958301585.1 of Merodon equestris. Classification (NCBI taxonomy): domain Eukaryota; kingdom Metazoa; phylum Arthropoda; class Insecta; order Diptera; family Syrphidae; genus Merodon; species Merodon equestris. The sequence continues at coordinate 5,814,924 of OY284417.1, read as the reverse complement.
TGTAGCTCAGGATTTCCTTGAAACTTATCCGTGGAGTTTTATTTTTATAGAAAAATTTTTTTTTTTATACAATTGAAAAGCTATTCCCATTTTTCAGGCAGGAAGAACTCCTCGTCTTTACACGAAAGCCTCTAATCGGTGCACTTTTTGCAATAGCCATAAGCTTATGCTCAGATGAACTATAAATCATCGGTCGGAAAATGTCAAAATTTCGAAGCAACCGTGTCTGGAGAATATGACGGATGGGATAGGACCTTTCACTTGAGCGTTTCGAAGTATGTGTTGACCGCTTTTGCGACGTATGGACGAGCGTTGTCGTGTTGCAAAATCTCTTGAAGTGCCCTTGAGAGTATTGAGGGCACGGCTTAAGTGCCTTTATAGCAGCCGATAACGATCTGAAGTGTTGCTTTTGTTCGATTTGAGGGGTCAGACCAGAATATGGAGGTGGAAAATCTGTAGTTCAGGTTTGTCCATCGCCAAGAACAATTCCTGTAAGAAAAAACTGTGCAACCAACCAGAGAGATGATCAAAAAATGTTGACGAAGGCATAACACTCGTAATGCCCTGTGTGGGCATTTCCAACATAACACTTAATGACATGGAAACAAAAAAGTTACTGCGAACTGCAACCAACGTGACAAATTCAGTCGAATCTCTCGAATCATATCTAGGACAACCATCCTCGCAGACTAGTGAACGAACATCTTCGACACAAACCATCTGCCCCCCATTCAGGTTGTGTGACAAACACCATAAGCGTAACTTTTGAACCTGCGCGAACCCTATAAAACCAAAAAAAAACGTGTGCCATACTTTTTTGAGCCCATTAAATACATGAGTTTATATCCGTGGCTTCGCCATTGATGTTGTTGACTTGCGATGCTTGAGCCTATTGTAATGGATCGACTTTTAACGTCAGTTACAATCCGAAGCAACATTTTTTTCTTGCCGTCAAAGGTGCTCTTCACAATTTAAAAAAAAAGCCTTTCGACGACCCAGGCTCCTTGCTCATGGAACATTCCCACAAGTTAACTCCCAAGGATTCAGACCATTTTTGAAGTATTTGACGTGGTTTTTATCGAGCAGTTCCTCCAAGTCTTCTCTTTCTAAGTCGCCATAACAACTTTTAAAACGTGCAAATCACTTCCGACATCCCAGATCAACAAACCATGGTAACCATAGGTAATGAAGTAGACCTTCACGCTCAAACCAAAAGACGTGTACTGAAACTGATCCTTAATGATAGCTGGCTTCAAGGACAATAGTCAACAAAACTTCTCTGATAAAACGCTACGATTTACCCTCAACTGCCAATACAATTAGTCCTGAAGGGCCGCTTGATACCACACCTCTCATGATTTGAGTTTAGGTTTAGCCCATGGAGTTGAGAAAATTGATTATGTTGCCCGTAAGTAGCCTCAAACTGGTTATTGAGAGATCTGTTTAAGATAAAGGCCACAATTTTAAAAATGCCGGAACAGTACTTGGTCGTGTGTCCTGTCTATCGTAAAGGTGTGTTAAGGTTTTGTGATGTCTTGAACATACTGTGAGCTGCGGGCGGTTAGACGTGAATAAAGCGGGAAACCTAAGATTTCAATGAGATGTCAGCTATAGCCCCGAGCTCCTAACTCGTCAGCCTTCTCATTCTCTTATGTTACTGTTACTTAAAATCAAGAAAAAAGTGCTCTTAATCGTCTCCTCGTGGTGCTTCATAAGTCTGGAGATTGCTGAGAACAGGACTTGGAAACTGATCGCTCTCGCTGCAACCGGAAAGGTCGAATCGGCAACATTAAGTGGGGCAGAATGGTTTTTGACCATCCATCTCGGAGCCGTTAGTGTACATCATAGTAAGATACGGACATACTCAAACTAACAGTGAGACTAGTGTAATCTGTAAGAACCAATTCACAGATAGGGGTAGTAGAGCTCTGCTGTGGCTAGCCGACCAGTAGGCCCTGGAAGAGAATGTGCAGTAGAAGTTTTGATTGCGGCAATCCACCTAACTAGCGACTGGTGAGTCGCGAATAGGTGAGTTTAGTACGGACACTAAGTGTGTGCGACCTGGGATTCAGCTTATGGTTGAGTCTTCGTTTTCAACCGAATGCTTCGCTGGCTTCCTTTACCCAGTTTTCTTCATTGAACTTCCAGGATGACGTCTAAATTATTTGGCAGTAGAATCTAGAGGTAGAATCAGACTATCTAGCCACTGAAGTGGAGATTATGTTCAGGTGCTGAGTCAAGAAGCTGTTGGAAAATGTTTTAGGCCATCGTTTCACGAAACCGACTGCTTAATCGGTTTCAAGAGCTACATATATTGCTGATATGTGTAAGGAAGTAAAGATCCTGGTTACATAACATGCGGATAACCTGAAGGGTGGACATGACTTTTTTGAGAAGAAAATAGAGCGGGGAGGCGATTAAATGCCATTATCTGTAAAAATGTGCGCAGTTTTTGGCGCATCAGATAAAAAAAATTAAGACAAGGCTCATGTCCCGAGGAAATGGTATTTTAAAGCTTGGTGTCGTCAATGTCCTTACTGGTAAAAATGAAAAGAAGAGGACCTAAGTGGCTGCCTTAAGGGACACCAAAGAAAACTGAGGAAAGGCGAGCAAATTCAGATCTAAAACGAACACTGTTTACCAGGTGAGGTGAGAGATATAAAATGGGTTCAAAACCAAGAGTAGATAATCTAAAGAGTGTTAGTATGTGGAAAATTTTGTCAAAGTCCTCCCTCAAATCGGTAGGTATAGCGTAAGGTGAGAGGGTATGGAACATACACTCGAAGGGAGGGTTGTAAACTATTTGAGGAAGGCATGTCTAGTTTGGCAAGGAGATAATAACTGTCAACATAGCTCCACGGACCTTTTGGTTGGGGTAAACTGAAGATTTTAGGGAAAGGAAGAGAAAGGTAGCCTATGACTATTATAGTGATTTGTAAGTGGAGAACACATCCTAGTTCCAGTGTGAATATTTGGCCAAGTCCTTTCCGGAGGTTTGCAATCCGATGTAATCCACAAGTAGTGCTGCACGAAACGTACATATGTGATTCGTGGAAAGCCCGTTCTAATGAAGAGACTAACATCCGCAATTTGTCATTTGTTTAGGACACTTGTGATTCTTATTTTCCCGAAAAGGATGGAATCTAAGCTAAAAGGATATTATCATATCACACAGTAAATGACGAGTGTTGAAAATGTTGCAACTGATTGCGGAAATCACAAAGCGCAACAAGCCAAAACCACTGTGAGGACACCGAGAAAGAGTGCCAAATGAATAAACTGGCCTTGGGTGGAGGAATCCTGTAAGTTAGGATGGCTTTGCCGAACATTGCACGTAGTTACTAAGGTGTTGCCTCATAATCGCTACGTTGTGGAAGCCATCCCCGAAATGCAATGGAATCTGCTAATTTTGGAGTTGCCGAGTTGCCCCACGTGTTAGCAAACAAGACAACGAACCCTTTGCCTCTGATTAGTTCAATGAAAAGGTAAGCGATGGTACAGAGGCTAACACGGGCATTCGTGTGTCTTAAGGCCAGAATATCAATTACGTATCCAAAATGATTTACACTTTAGCCTATTCCATGTGCGTTACTCGCTTCGATGTCGGGATAATCCCATTAAGGTCGAAATGTAAATTTGCCTACTTGCAAATTGAGCACGTGTCCATTGTCCCGGATCTTTAATTAATTATTACATCGCTCATTGTTCTCCACCACAACTAACCAACTAACCAGCCAGGAGTGTGGCAAGCATTTCCAAGGAAAAGCCGTTCACAATTGCAGACTAATTCCAGTAAAAGTTGTCCTTACCAAACGCAAACCATTCCAAATCCATTATTATCGCATCATCATCCCCTAAATCATCGCATTATGCCCCACACCCACCGTGGACGCTTCACATCTCATTTGCTCGAACCAATAATAACACAATAAAGCAATTCAAACACTCAATCTCGTAAATTGAATCACGACAAGCCTCACAACACGTTAATTACAGACGAAGGCGAATTTTCTTTGAACTCTCGAACAATGGCTGTTCGCTCCTTAAATGGAGGTACTATCGTCCTGATTACTTTAACATGGTCGCCTACACCCTTTCTGACTTGTCTGCCTCATCTACCAGCATCTGGCATTCAAATGACTAAATTAATAGCAGAACACACGAGTTTCGACTATCGTCTCGACACGATAATCCCCATTGAAATGTCGAGGAAATACTTCAGAATCCACTTGAAACCTAGGAAACATGCCAAGTCAACCTTTAGCCATCATCATCATCAACACCTCATGTCGCATGACGTTGCGTATGTGCCAGGAAATGGCCCCTTCGACGACTGGCAACGACTTTCTTGTCACTAATGTTTCATCTCCAATGATCCTTCTCGCGTTGACAACATGTTCTTCCTCCCACAGACTCGTCCTCTTATCCATACAATCCCGATGCGTACCCTCATATCTATGTCGTTTCTGTATCTGTGTGCATGGGGCTTAGCATAAACACCTTGGTTATGGCTCAGGTTCAAGGTTTTCTATCTCGAAAGAAAAAAACGATAAGAACCCCACCCAACCAGAGTCACCTACATACGGGACGTGTGCCATGGGTACGATTGACATGGGTTTGGGATGGCTTGCTGTACGCACTTGGGGTGCTTATAACAGATACACGTGTTGAAGGTCTACATACTCGCAGGCTCAATAAGGCAACTAATCATCCGAACGAGTGTCGCCACAATCCTTGTGTTGTTTGCGGATTCCTTAATTGCTTTGGTTCGTTTTTTCTGTATCTGTGAAAAATACAGATTTTTCTCGGGGGATTTTCACACACATACACACGGACTTAGACTCATGAGTGATGCTTGAACTTGGCGTAAGACTGAAAGGAGATTTCGAGCTTTCAATCGATTTTTGATGGCAACTGGAATGAAAAATTATTTTGAGCAGTGCTGCCATTGGCTCTGGATGTGTCGAAGGTCGTGTTTTCTTGGTAGCACTTACTACTTATAGTAAGATCTATACTAGAGAGTGCAGAGACTATCTCCAGAATAGAAAACTTGAGTTGTTGCCTACAATGCAAGGATCAGCGCATTGCTCTTAGGTTAGAACAAGAAAAAAAAGCATAAGCCGAGTTTCATACATCTCTTTTGGACCTAAAGTCGACGTTAATATCCCCCATAAGGCCATACAAAATTTTAGAAACCTTGACGTTCACTGAGTTTAGGCCCCTAAAGGGCTCAAATATAATAGTGTCCCCTCATGCTAACAAAGAAAACCTAATTAAGGTTCAATCTCCATAGGCTACTGCCTACAAATAAAGAGGAAAAAGTCTTTATTAAGATCCGCAGAACAAGTCACTTTGAAATTCACCCTTTTACGAACGCAGCCATTGAACCATCATCATCTTTAGTCCACAGTGCTTCCATGTGTCTATGGTATAGAGCAGTTTGTCTGGATAAACCACTGGCATCTTAAGAATGTCCAAATTAAGAATGTCAAGCTGCAACGCTGCACCTAGACCCACCAACCCTAGATGCCCCTAAAAATATCCTAAGGAAATGTGCTAAAATGCTGTCAAAGTTATCCCTTGAAGTTGCAATGCAATAAGCGAACCGAATTCTTTGGTAAAGGTTTGGTGACGCTTTGCTCTATTTAAGTCTGAAAAAGGATAGTATCCGAAATTTAAGGAAGCTTTAAAAGTCTATGCCAAGCAGGGTTTTAGCGAGTGATGAGATGTGATCCCGTCATCTTAATATGTATATGAAGCGCACTGTTCTGTTCCTATGACTGTCGAGATCGCAGAGCCCTGGGATTGCCTGCGATAAAACAGAGATCAGTAGCGTCTTGACGAGAATTATTTTAATGCTAACTGGAAGACTATTTCCAGAGCAACATGGTATACGCAAGCGCCGTAACTCTACTGGTTAAGTTGATGTGATCCCCCACGTAAGCTGTTGATTATAGATGACTCCTAGGTTTACACAGTTGGAAGTTGAAAGCTACTTAATTTTAGAGTAGAACGACTACCCATGGTGACTTGGCTCTGGGTGGAATTGAGCACATGTACATATATCTGCTTATATAAGACCATCGTGTAACGACCTGGGGATCTTCATTTAATCATGCAGTTGCGTCTACCTTTGGGTGATATAGGTAGATGATTCACAAATACCTTACAGTGTTTGAAAATGGTAGGAATGTGTTTATAAAACAGCGAGAACAGTAGGGGTCCCAGGATAGATCCTTGAGGGACTCCTGTTTGAGGGACTCCTTTGAGAAAGATTGAAAAGTTACCATTAACGTATTCAGCTTGGCTGCATTTTCCAAAGTATGGTAATACCTAATGAGCCTTAGTGTTGAAGTAAAAGTGAATATGTTAAATTTGGTTTGAGTTTTATGAGAAGAATTTCGTGTGGGACAGTGTCGAATGCTTTACAAAAGTCTAATAGTACCAACGAAATCACATGGTCTTTACATATTGCACCGGGAAAGCCTTCAACTATAGTATAGCGGAGTTTCAGAGACTTTTAGAGGCCTTCCAGCGTCTAGGATAGACGAAGGTGGTGAGGATGCTAGTACCTACATATGTGAGAGGTGTTAAGACGACCTGGATGAACAGTTTTAAGAATTTGGGGTTCTTAAGACCCAACGGCATTCGATTTGATTGGAAAAGTAGATTTAACCACATCCTCTACATGGAGTCTAGAAAAGCTAAAGCTCTCGATCAAGTTGGGTGAATTACTAGGATCTATGATGTCACACCTGTTCGGAACATTAATTCCAGTGTCGAAGAGGAATGCGACTGAGGTGAATTTCTTATTTAGGTTTTCGACTCTCATGTCTTCTGAGGTCTTAGCTTTGATTTATTTCCTCCACCCGGCCCAAAGAGAACGACCCTGCCGTAGTAATCTGTTCAAAATCTGCATACTTCGGCCCAACAGACCTAGTTAGTTCCACGAAACGGCAGATTGGACATTTCAACTGATTGTGTTCTCGACGAGGGTTGCTAATGTGCACCCTGATGTCGTAAAGGTGTCCAAGACCTTGTGAAGAGAATAACCAAGCTGAAGCATGCCCATATTATTACCTAAATGGCCGGAGGTGTAGTTTGCCTAGGCTATCATGGTTTTTCACAATTTTTGCTGTATTCGTCAAATGAATACGAAACTTGTGAAAAGTCACATAGGCCCCACGGAGTTCTAGGGACCTACCCTTACTCATATTTCCAACACTCTTCGATCGATCAGGAACGCCATGCAGTAGCTCAATGGATACTGGTAAGAGATGGTAAGTAAAGGGTTCGGGGTAAATTCTATTCCATGGTGCTCTCAACGTAATACTGATAAGCCGCCGGTGATTCGCTGTTCGGAGTAGACAATAAACTGTAGGACCTTTTTGCCTGTAGGAAAGTTGGAACGCACCCAATGAAGGCGACTAATAAAAATTTAGGCTATGGCCCTTTCTTGGACCTCACCCCATTGGCCTTAGACTTCGATTTAGTCTATGAAAACTGGTCTTTTAAAAACGCTTATAGATAACTACAACAAATTAAGAAAATGCTCTTGTCAAAATGGCTTGGAGTGACTGTCTTAGCCTAGAGATTTCTTAGCTTAGCCTTTGGCAAGGAGCTCATCAAAGGGGTTAGAGCCTGTGCTACAAATGAGACGGCCCAATTTATCCAACCATCTATCTTAGTTTAAAGGGAAACATCTGGCTCAATGGCTAGTGTTAGGTCTTCTGCAGATGACGAAGAATCTTGATTCAGAAAAGTCAATAAATCTATACTAACGTGCCAGCCTGACAACATAATAGTCCTTTTGCTGAGCGTCCTAAAGAGAGAAAAAAAAACCTTGGCTTATGCTCCAAAGTGGAACTGAGTGAGAAACTTGCATCATGGCATCTGAGTTTATGTCGGGAAATTAGAGACAAAACTCTTTTGGCAAAAAATAATCTTGAAAGCCTTACTTATCTGAAACTCTCCTTTAAACTTGACAGATGTTACTGGCTTGTAGAATGATGCCTAAATCGTAAACAATTTTTTAGAATTTCTTTGATTCAAGATGTCCGTAGCTATTAATATCGAATTCTTAGCCTAAAGATCCATCGTCACAATTCAGGCCCACCTTAAAATTGATGCCCATCTCATCCAGGCTTCCGAAATTCAGTCCAGATGATAATGAGTAAGGCCAAGGTCTAACAAGATATTAAGTCTCAAAATAGACTATGTCTCCCCTAAATACCAAAAGGATGTACACGATGGTAAATCAACCTCTTAAGCTTCAAATATCTATATTAAGTCGATAGAGAAGAATTTTAAGAGCTCTTAAGCTTGTCCTCTAACGTGTTAAAATTTATTGCCATCGAGGCATTTAAGGTAAACCGCCATCATTGTCATTGCTACCTAAGATTGACAAGCCCCCAATCTGCATTGTTGATATGCTCTCACTGGAATCCTTTTCCTCCAATGGCCAACGCATACGCAGCACATCTGATGCCTACAAAGAACCCACTGATGCAATTCATATGGAAGCTGACTCCAACTGATACTTTTTTGTTAATCTCTTTGTTTTCTTTTATTTACTCCATATGCTCTCAAATGTTTTTAGTGTTGCCACTTTATGAATTTTTATTTTTAAATGTAATTTTTTCCTTTTATTATAATTTTTTTAATTTTTATTTTCTTTTTAACTCATCTTTTAATTTATTATTAAGTCTAATTCATATAGGTATTTTTTCTGCGGAGTGTGTGGTGATGTTCTTAAAAATTATTTTATATGATGAATCCATCTGATCCTGATATAGTTAGGACCGTTCTCAATGTGTTGTGTAGCGCCCATAATGGGTTAAATGTATGTCATCTAAACGCAGGCAGTATTCGCTCCAAGTTTACAGTCCTGTATCAAATACTTAGCACTTCTAAATTAGATATCGTTATGATATCAGAATCGTGGCTGAATCTTAATATTTTATCTCAATCTGTGCAGATCCCAAGTTATAAACTGTACAGAAACGATCGTGTCAATAGGAGTGGAGGTGGTGTATGTATGTATATTAAAGAACACATCTTCTCAAAGTGTATTTATATGTCATCCATGTCTGATATCCAGTTCCTGTGTGTTGAGCTAAATGATCTCGTTGAGAAACATTTGCTTGTGGTAGTGTATTGTCCACCCAATAGCTTTAAGGAGGATAACTTAATTGAACTGGAAGAAACTCTAACGAGGTTTAGCCCTAGGTATAATAACATACTAATTGGTGGCGATTTTAATGTGAACTACCTAGTCCACAATAACACTGTCAAACTATTCCGTTACTTCTGTGATAAAACTAGTCTATATGTTATTAACTCTCGTTGGCCTACCTGTTTCCAGTCTAGTAGCAATCCGTCCTTGATTGATATGTTCTTGACAAATTCCCGACGCGCTGTTCTGGGAAGCGATCAGGTTAGACCTACTTCTGACTTCATCCATGATTTCCTATTTTGTTCTGTTAAATATAACACTCAAATAGGCACTCCTCCTTGTAATGACAAAATAATAACTTACAGATCTTACCAACATTTTAACCTTACCGACGCTCGAAGAAACTGTGACTCTAATACCTGGGACTCTATTTATTTTACATCTGACATTGATAATAAAATTAGCATATTTAGTAACCTATTAAATGAATTGTATGACGTTTGTATACCAACAGTGACTAAGACAATTAAGCCCAAACCTTGTCCATGGTATAACAATATTATTAGAGAATATATCCGTGAGAGAGAACGATTTTTTAGACTTTTCAAAAGAAATCCCACTGACTACAATAGACGCCAATACAACGTTGCTCGAAATAAAACAGTTGCAATGATACGCTTCTACAAGCGTGCTTACATCGTGCGAAAACTTGACCTTAAACAAAGCTCTAGAGAATTATGGAAAAACTTAAATAAACTTGGTGTAACTGACGGGAAAAATATAGCTGAGTGTTCTTTTAGCCCTAGTACAATGAACACTGTTTTTGCACCTGTCTCTACAATTCCATCAATTCTTCCAGCAAGTTCAGAGGACTCTAGTGTAGGATTTAGTTTTGAATGTGTCCAGTTAATTGATGTTCATGATTCGATTCGTAGTATCAAATCGAACGCTACAGGTCCTGATTGTGTGTCGCCTAAGTTTATAAAGTTAGTTTTGCCCATAATACTTCCGTATATGTTGAATATCTTCAACTTTTGTATGTATAGCTGCCAATTCCCAGAGAAGTGGAAAGAAGCCACCATCGTTCCTGTTTCGAAAATATCCAACCCGTCAGTTCCGTCGGATTTCAGGCCAATCAGTTTACTCTGTTTTCCAGCTAAGGTGCTTGAAAAGATTATGGCTACCCAAATACAAAAGTACTTAGAAGCAGGTAACTATCTATCCAAGTGGCAATCAGGTTTTCGCCATTTACATAGTTGCGAATCTGCGGTTATCAAAGTTACTTCTGATTTGCGTACAGCACTAGACGCAAACAAACTCGGAATCATGGTTCTTCTCGACTATTCCAAAGCCTTTGATTGTATTAACCACTCAATCCTTTTGTCTAAACTGAAAAACTTATTTGGTTTTAATAATACGTCTCTCAGACTCCTTGCGCAATATCTAAGTAACCGCGTTCAAATAGTCAAAACGGAATTGGGAACTTCAAGTCCTACTTCGGTTAACTCTGGTGTACCGCAGGGATCTGTCTTGGGCCCGTTACTTTTCTCTATGTTCATAAATGATCTTCCAAACTCAATCAAAAACTGTCAAATGCATATGTACGCGGATGATGTCCTTATTTATCTATGTCAGTCTGTTGGTTTAATAGAAGATTGTGTAGCCCGTATAAACGAGGATCTCTTAAATGTCCAACAGTGGTCTAATAATAACAAGCTTAAACTGAATCTTTTAAAGACTATGGGAATGATATGTTCACGACAGAGAATTGACCATTCTGATTATCCTGCTCTTGTCCTGAACGGAAACATTATTAGCTATGTCGACAAAGTTAGGTATCTAGGATATCAAATTAATAGCACTTTAACCTGTTGCGATGCTGTTTCGGATACAATAAGAAGAATATACCATGGCCTATCCAGGTTAAGGTCGTCATCGCATTCACTGCCCACAACAATCAAATACCGTTTGGTTAAAAGCTTGTTACTTCCTTTTTTCACGTTTAATTGTTCTGTGTATCCTTGTCTTGATTATGATTGCAACCGCAAAATAAATGTAGCTTTTAATGATTGTATTCGGTTCATTCATAATGTTCCAAGGTATAGTAGTGTGTCCCACCTAAATGGGTCGTTGTTCGGTTTAAAACTTGACACGTATTACAAGTTTAGAAATATTATAAAGCTTTTTAACATCATCCACGGTAAATGTCCTAGTTACTTACGTGAAATGATCCTTTTTGCTCAGTCTCGCAGAGGGTTAAAATTAATAATTCCGCGTTTTACACACATAATACGGTCTTACTTTGTTCAATCTGTTCGTCTATGGAATAATCTTCCTCAGGAACTGCAGAACATCACATCACCAGCCACATTTCGCAGAAAACTATTTTCAATTCTGTCGAATCAAAGCTCATAAGTAATACCTGTAATATACCCGTAAGTTAAAATTTAGCTTAAACTTCTCTTTGTTTTTTCCCCTTTTTCTCGATTTGATGTAAAATTTATTTGTAATATCAACTTTAGATACTTAATTATAAGATAAAACATCTTGTAGTATCAAGTTAAATTATAACATCAATGAATAAATGAAATGAAAATGAAATGAATAAGATGACAGCTGGCATTTTATCTCTTTAGTCTAAGGGCGTTGAGAGAGAGGAGCAGGTTATATATATTCTCGAAGGTTAATGCTAAAGTTTGATTTATTGTACTGGAAAATAAGATTTCTCTTTATAAAGCTCCACGAGCCGCCTTGCTTTAGATATGTACATACATCCAAAGAGCTCGCCCATGATCACAGTTTAGAATAGTGTACACGATCCGTTTCATATTGAGCTCATTAGGGGTGGTCGTGGTGCAATGGTAATCATGGCCGACTGTCGAAGGGAACGTCTGTGGTTCAAGTCTATCCATAGCCAAGAACAGTTCCTATACGGAAAAATTGCATCATCATCAGTTTTGAATGAGAGATGATCAAAAAAATGCTGACGAAGGCACTCGCATCAGATCACTTCAAAACTCATACTCTGTGTGTGCATTTCAAATATAACACCTTATTGACACTGAAACAAAAAAGGTACTGTGAACTACAACCCACGCGACAAAATTCAGTCGAATCTCTCGAATCCTATCTAAGACAACCACCCCCGGAGAGAAGTGAGCGAACATCTTCGACACAAACACCATAAGAGCGTATACTCTTGAACCTGCGCTAAAAAATAAAAAAAAGAATCTGTTAAGATAAACTTGTACTTGCAACCTGTAAGTCCTTTGAATATGCCAAAAATAAAAAGAAACGTTAGACCCGTATTATTTATTTTCATTTTTCTTTGAAATCCACAAGAAAATCGCACAACGGCATCACCGACTGGAAAAACAGTCCCAAAAGCTCCCCACACCCCATTCACCATCCAATCTGTTTACAACCACCACGTGCTCCAAGGCGGAAAAATCAATACCGGGTGAAATACTGGCGTCCAGCTCCCTGCAAACGTCAAATATTCAATAACAACCACAAACGATAGCTATCAACATCCCGCATCTGTCAAATGAGCATGTTACGAATGTCACCGCAAAGCATAAAACCTAAAAATAGGATTCTCTAGGAAAACCTGTCATCCTCGTTCACTGTTCAGTTTTCCGACAGTACACCACCGATACGGACCAATATCGCTCGAAGGCCCCGCGAAAACGCCTCTCGGGAAACTGGCAACTAACGTAAGAAGAACAAGAGCAGCCAATACTAGCCGCCATCGTTTGTACGGGATTCACTGTGTCAAGAGTGAAAAATCGATGTGAAAATTAGCGACAAGAACGAAAATAATTGAATTCGTATCGCGAATGTGGGTTAAGTGTATTGTGAGTGTTGGGCGTTAAGTGAGTTTTCGAATAAACGTAGTAGAATCGCGTGTGGTGTGGTACTTGTACTTGGAAAATGCTAGAAAAATGCTTTCGAGCGATGAAAAGTTGATGTCACGCGTATGCCTCGTTGTGGCCGCATTTTTTCTCATCTATCTCGTCTCGATACCGCCGCAATTGGTTCTAGCTACACCGGAGGATGATGCGTAAGTTTTTCAACCTCTTAAATGGGGCTTTAAAACTCATAGAATTACCGTAATATACATGACTGAAAAGGGTTTTTGAAGTGTTTTTCATTGTAAAATGAATTTTCCAACCGAACAATTGCTCATCGAAGCGTTTTTTGGGGTGGAATCGGATTGGAAAAGAAGAGTTTTTGGCTAAAAATAGCCAAACGAATGATGAATGCGTACGGAATGGTGAGAGTGCGATGGGAAAGGGAAATGGGAACTCGAGAAAAACAAGACAACCGCTAAGACAATGACATGGGGAGGGATATTTTGGCTTTTAATTTGGTTTGGGAAGTTTCGCTTTGATCCGAGGGGGGGGACATTTCGTATGTAAACAAGATTTTGGGATGTTTTCTTCGCGTTTGTTTTGGTCGACGATTCGTGGGGTTGACTCTTTGGTGCGTGGAACCACTTGTTTGAGGGGTTTGTTTACTAACAGACGATGTTGGGCACGAGTTGCGCATGTTTTTGTTTTGCTCAACATGCGTCGCGTGCGATCGACCTGTCACCGGTGGCACTTGCGAGATGAGGTGTTAATACGCAGGTGGTTGCTTATTTATTTTTAATTCTCCACACACTAAAGCAAGGCGCCTTCATTGGGTTGTTGTTTTCCTTTTTTTATAAAATTTCGATTTGTTTTTCCGAAATTTTATCGATATTTAAGCGATGGCGAGTAGACTTTGAGATATTTTTGGAAGCATCACTAATTGCTGGGAATTCAAAACAAGCTTTCCAATTAATGGACTATTTCTGGCGATCGCTAATTTGTTAAATAAGATATTTTTTAAGACTTCAAAGGCAGACAATTAACGTGGTGGGCGGTGTAGCCTTGAAACAGGTGGATGACGTGTCCTTTTAGCTGATGGGAGGAGGTTATATAGTACAATAAATGAGTTAACATGACACTTGTCTGTAGTAAGGCTTATTGTGTATTGCGTCAGTTCGACTTTAGCGATGACTAAAGGCAATAAAGGCATCGTATGATGCAATTAGGGCGGAGAAAGGCTTACGTGATGTGCGAAACAGGCAAATGGGTATACTTAATGAAACTCATATACAAATAATCTAAGAAGGTGGCCTCGAATCTTACAAGTACTTTCCTCTTAAGATCGAATGAGTTCGTGGCGTAAGCTTAGAGGAATTTTCTAACCCTGAAAAGAATATTATGTATGCGCCAATATCGGTAAAGCAAAATTGAACCTACTTAAGTTAGCTTTATTCCCATAACCGAAACTGATATTTCGATAAAGTTCTTACCTGTAACGCCGAATAACAGAACACTTTGAGTTTACATCCCTACGAAAAGTATTTCTAACATTCTAACTTCCCGGAAAGAGTGGTCTATAAGCTGAAGCTAAACCGAAGGACCTTCGGTTTTTCCCATAAAAGCCCAAGAGGCCCGAGCACCGAATATCTCGGCTAAAAATTATATTTTCGAGGATAAAAGCTCGTTAACGTGATCAGCGAAGAACGGACCTTCGATTTTTCCCATAAAAGCCCAAGAGGCCCGAACTCCGAATTCCAACTTCTCATATCATGACATTTTCGAGAATAAAAGCTGGTTAACGTGATCAGCGAAGAACGGAGATTCTAAATATACACTTGATTTTACAAGATCTCAACCTTCGATTTTTCCCATAAAAACCCAATGGGCACGAACCCCGAATTCCAACTTCTCATATCTCGGCTAAAAATTATATTTTCGAGGATAAAAGCTCGTTAACGTGATCAGCGAAGAACGGACCTTCGATTTTTCCCATAAAAGCCCAAGAGGCCCGAACCCCGAATTCCAACTTCTCATATCTCGATTGAAAATGACATTTTCAAGAATAAAAGCTGGTTAACGTGATCAGCGAAGAACGGAGATTCTAAATATACACTTGATTTTACAAGATCTCGACCTTCTATTTTTCCCATGAAAGCCCAATGGGCACGAACCCCGAATTTCAACTTCTCATATCTCGATTGAAAATGACATTTTCGAGAATAAAAGCTGGTTAACATGATCAGCGAAGAACGGAGATTCTAAATATACACTTGATTTTACAAGATCTCGACCTTCGATTTTTCCCATAAAAGCCCAATGGGCACGAACCCCGAATTTCAACTTCTCATATCTCGGTTGAATATGACTTTTTCGAGGATAAAAGCTGGTTAACGCGATCAGCGAAGAACGGAGATTCTAAATATACACTTGATTTTACCAGACCTCGACCTTCGATTTTTCCCATAAAAGCCCAAGAGGCCCGAGCACCGAATATCTCGGCTAAAAATTATATTTTCGAGGATAAAAGCTCGTTAACGTGATCAGCGAAGAACGGACCTTCGATTTTTCCCATAAAAGCCCAAGAGGCCCGAACTCCGAATTCCAACTTCTCATATCTCGATTGAAAATGACATTTTCGAGAATAAAAGCTGGTTAACGTGATCAGCGAAGAACGGAGATTCTAAATATACACTTGATTTTACAAGATCTCAACCTTCGATTTTTCCCATAAAAACCCAATGGGCACGAACCCCGAATTCCAACTTCTCATATCTCGGCTAAAAATTATATTTTCGAGGATAAAAGCTCGTTAACGTGATCAGCGAAGAACGGACCTTCGATTTTTCCCATAAAAGCCCAAGAGGCCCGAACCCCGAATTCCAACTTCTCATATCTCGATTGAAAATGACATTTTCAAGAATAAAAGCTGGTTAACGTGATCAGCGAAGAACGGAGATTCTAAATATACACTTGATTTTACAAGATCTCGACCTTCTATTTTTCCCATGAAAGCCCAATGGGCACGAACCCCGAATTTCAACTTCTCATATCTCGATTGAAAATGACATTTTCGAGAATAAAAGCTGGTTAACATGATCAGCGAAGAACGGAGATTCTAAATATACACTTGATTTTACAAGATCTCGACCTTCGATTTTTCCCATAAAAGCCCAATGGGCACGAACCCCGAATTTCAACTTCTCATATCTCGGTTGAATATGACTTTTTCGAGGATAAAAGCTGGTTAACGCGATCAGCGAAGAACGGAGATTCTAAATATACACTTGATTTTACCAGACCTCGACCTTCGATTTTTCCCATAAAAGCCCAAGAGGCCCGAGCACCGAATATCTCGGCTAAAAATTATATTTTCGAGGATAAAAGCTCGTTAACGTGATCAGCGAAGAACGGACCTTCGATTTTTCCCATAAAAGCCCAAGAGGCCCGAACTCCGAATTCCAACTTCTCATATCTCGATTGAAAATGACATTTTCGAGAATAAAAGCTGGTTAACGTGATCAGCGAAGAACGGAGATTCTAAATATACACTTGATTTTACAAGATCTCAACCTTCGATTTTTCCCATAAAAACCCAATGGGCACGAACCCCGAATTCCAACTTCTCATATCTCGGCTAAAAATTATATTTTCGAGGATAAAAGCTCGTTAACGTGATCAGCGAAGAACGGACCTTCGATTTTTCCCATAAAAGCCCAAGAGGCCCGAACCCCGAATTCCAACTTCTCATATCTCGATTGAAAATGACATTTTCAAGAATAAAAGCTGGTTAACGTGATCAGCGAAGAACGGAGATTCTAAATATACACTTGATTTTAGAAGATCTCGACCTTCTATTTTTCCCATGAAAGCCCAATGGGCACGAACCCCGAATTTCAACTTCTCATATCTCGATTGAAAATGACATTTTCGAGAATAAAAGCTGGTTAACGTGATCAGCGAAGAACGGAGATTCTAAGTAACATTTGATTTTACCAGATATCGACCTTCGATTTTTTCCATAAAAGCCCAAGAGGCCCGAGCACCGAATATCTCGGCTAAAAATTATATTTTCGAGGATAAAAGCTCGTTAACGTGATCAGCGAAGAACGGACCTTCGATTTTTCCCATAAAAGCCCAAGAGGCCCGAACTCCGAATTCCAACTTCTCATATCTCGATTGAAAATGACATTTTCGAGAATAAAAGCTGGTTAACGTGATCAGCGAAGAACGGAGATTCTAAATATACACTTGATTTTACAAGATCTCAACCTTCGATTTTTCCCATAAAAACCCAATGGGCACGAACCCCGAATTCCAACTTCTCATATCTCGGCTAAAAATTATATTTTCGAGGATAAAAGCTCGTTAACGTGATCAGCGAAGAACGGACCTTCGATTTTTCCCATAAAAGCCCAAGAGGCCCGAACCCCGAATTCCAACTTCTCATATCTCGATTGAAAATGACATTTTCAAGAATAAAAGCTGGTTAACGTGATCAGCGAAGAACGGAGATTCTAAATATACACTTGATTTTAGAAGATCTCGACCTTCTATTTTTCCCATGAAAGCCCAATGGGCACGAACCCCGAATTTCAGCTTCTCATATCTCGATTGAAAATGACATTTTCGAGAATAAAAGCTGGTTAACGTGATCAGCGAAGAACGGAGATTCTAAATATACACTTGATTTTACAAGATCTCGACCTTCGATTTTTCCCATAAAAGCCCAATGGGCACGAACCCCGAATTTCAACTTCTCATATCTCGGTTGAATATGACTTTTTCGAGGATAAAAGCTGGTTAACGCGATCAGCGAAGAACGGAGATTCTAAATATACACTTGATTTTACCAGACCTCGACCTTCGATTTTTTCCATAAAAGCCCAAGAGGCCCGAGCACCGAATATCTCGGCTAAAAATTATATTTTCGAGGATAAAAGCTCGTTAACGTGATCAGCGAAGAACGGACCTTCGATTTTTCCCATAAAAGCCCAAGAGGCCCGAACTCCGAATTTCAACTTCTCATATCTCGATTGAAAATGACATTTTCGAGAATAAAAGCTGGTTAACGTGATCAGCGAAGAACGGAGATTCTAAATATACACTTGATTTTACAAGATCTCAACCTTCGATTTTTCCCATAAAAACCCAATGGGCACGAACCCCGAATTCCAACTTCTCATATCTCGGCTAAAAATTATATTTTCGAGGATAAAAGCTCGTTAACGTGATCAGCGAAGAACGGACCTTCGATTTTTCCCATAAAAGCCCAAGAGGCCCGAACCCCGAATTCCAACTTCTCATATCTCGATTGAAAATGACATTTTCAAGAATAAAAGCTGGTTAACGTGATCAGCGAAGAACGGAGATTCTAAATATACACTTGATTTTACAAGATCTCGACCTTCGATTTTTCCCATAAAAGCCCAATGGGCACGAACCCCGAATTTCAACTTCTCATATCTCGGTTGAATATGACATTTTCGAGGATAAAAGCTGGTTAACGCGATCAGCGAAGAACGGAGATTCTAAATATACACTTGATTTTACCAGACCTCGACCTTCGATTTTTCCCATAAAAGCCCAAGAGGCCCGAGCACCGAATATCTCGGTTAAAAATGACATTTTCGAGGATAAAAGCTCGTTAACGTGATCAGCGAAGAACGGAGATTACAAATATACACTTGATTTTGCCAGATCTCGACCTTCGATTTTTCCCATAAAAACCCAAGGGGCTCGAACCTCGAATTTCAACTTCTCATATCTCGGCTAAATATGACATTTTCGTCATTCGTCATCAGCGAAGAACAGAGATTCTAAATACGCACTTACCTTTGCAAACTCCCGACCTTTCAAATTTTAGATTCCTTTAAGTCGACCTAAGACTAAGGATTCTTACCTAATCGAGTAATAAATCAATTCTTCTTTACAGAATTGGGAAATGGGCAGAACAGTTTGGCGATGAACTGTGGGAGCTGGCGAAGAAGATGACAAAGTCTCCTGAAATCAAAGCCGTAAACCTACCTCTTAAATCAAACTTTTCAGCCATTTATGACCAAATTTCATTTCTAGAAATACAAAGAGTTCAACGCCCGGGTGGAGCGCAAGAATGGCACCGCCCTTATCAAGTCAATTGTCAAAAACGTCGGTCGTATGCTCTCTCGTAAAATGGATGCCGTTAAATGCATCCTCCGCGCAGCCGAAAGTGCTGCCGAAGATTTCATATTTAACGAAACGTTCGCCATGAGTGACTTCCAGTACTACTCCAGCAAGTATTCCCTCTACAACGGCAATCGGGCCCAAGAGCTCCTTGAGAGCATTCTAGACAATGCACCAATGTATTTGAATATGTCCTTAAATCAGGACACTCACTTCTACAATATATCCGTCGATACGTCACATAGTTCCGTCCATGTTCCATCGAATGTATATGACAAAGATCCTGATGTCTTGAAAGCAATCATGTGGTCCGAAGCCCTCGATTCGGTTTTTGTGCAGAACTACCAGTCCGATCCCGCCTTATCCTGGCAGTACTTTGGCTCTGATACGGGAATACTTCGTCACTATCCGGCTCTTCAGTGGGAGGATAGTAAGAATACCCAAGATGCCGACACTTACGATTGTCGCAAGCGATCGTGGTACATTGAGACAGCCACATGCTCGAAGGACATTGTCATCTTGCTGGACAACTCGGGATCGATGACCGGTTTCCGGAATCACGTAGCCAAGTTTACAATCCGTAGCATTTTGGATACCTTTTCGAATAACGACTTTTTTACGATATACAACTACTCGCATACGGTCAATGATATTATACCATGCTTCAAGGACGCACTGGTCCAGGCTACGCCGGAAAACATCCAAGCCTTCAACGATGCCATAGCAGAGATCGTGCCGGAGGGTTATGCTAACCTGACAAAGGCCTACGAGAAGGCTTTCCAGATCCTAAAGAAGGTAAGTAGTTGGTCTAGGAATGGTGTCCTTGACTCATTGATCCTTTTAGTACTACATCGAGCGCCGCTGCAATGAGACGTCGACGTGTAACCAAGCAATCATGCTTGTGACTGACGGAGTCGCGGGCAACACAACTGAGATATTCGAGAAATACAACTGGGGCCAAGGGGACAACGAAACCGATCGGATGAGGGTTCGAATATTCACGTATCTTCTCGGGAAAGAAGTGACCAAGGTACGGGAGATCCAGTGGATGGCGTGCTTGAATCGAGGTTACTACTCGCATGTTCAGACGCTCGACGAGGTTCACGAAGAAGTGCTCAAGTACGTGGATGTGATTGCGACACCATTGGTGCTGCAGGACATAGAGCATCCCCCTACATGGACGCACTCGTTCGCAGATAAAACGGTAAGCGATGTATGCGCGTTCCCCGATGTGGCTTAGAAGAGTTCACTGGAGTTTTCTTGAATCCACAGTATCAACAGGAGGAGGATGGGCAGCAGAGGCTTATGATAGCGGTTGGAGTGCCGGCATTCGATCGATCATGGCAGAAGAATTTGACGAATCGAGCCAGGCTACTTGGAGTCGCTGGTACAGACGTGCCTGTGGAAGACATTGACAAGCTTACATTGCCCTACATAGTGAGGAACACATTTTCGTCTTTCGACTAACCCTTTTTAATGAGCTTTTTTCTTCAGCTTGGCGTCAATGGTTACTCATTCGTGGTGAGCAATAACGGTTATGTCATCTTTCATCCAGATCTACGGCCAAGCGTAAGAGACTCTTGATACCTCATTCCATTCCTCATCTACTCTCTTCTCTAGCAAGGGGAAATCTTGAACGAGAACTACAACAGCATCGACTTGACCGAAGTGGAACTTCTCTACGAGGATAACGAGCCCCGACGACCCGGGAAGAAGATCCTGGATCTCCGGCGAAGTATGGTCCAGCACGAGAGCGGAAGTTATACCGACATCACGGTGAAGTTCCATTACGATAAAATGCGTCGAGTCTCCGAAGAGGATCAGGACTACTACTATGAACCTCTTCCAAACACACCATTCTCCCTGGGCTTGGTGGTTCCCACCCAGTATGGCAAGACCTGGATCAAGGTCGGCGAGGAAGTCAAAAAGAACATGCACATGGGCCTCAATATCTCCGAGTTTTTCTCCGGCGAAAATTGGAAGATTCATCCTCACTGGTAAGTCCATGGTCTGGTCCGTAGATTACTGAAAAAAATGTCTTGATTTCAGGGTCTATTGCAAGTACCATTACCTGGAGGGTCATGAGTTCAAGACGCCCGAGGAAGAACTGCGTCATTTTCTACTGAAAATGGTCCAAAAGGATTGGAAGTGGTCCGACCAATATGAATTCGATGCCGAGGAGGAAAGTGAGGATGTCAATTGCGGTCGAAAGACTTTAAACGACGATGCCTATTACTGCAACAAGGAACTCGTACAGCTCCTCATCTTCGAGGCGAAAGTGACCAATTTTAGTTATGGTGTATGGAAATTTAACGACGCGGAGGAGCAAGCGCTCATTGAGAGATATAACGCGACTCTGCGCTTTGTGGCAACCATGAGCGGGTTAACTCGTTGGCAATTCATCTACGGCGAAGTGGAAGTGGACACGGATCGGGAGTTTGGCGACTACCATACGACAGCTATCGATGAAACTTGGTACAAGAGCGCGATCCTACAGCACAAGATCGATCCCGATAGCTTTGTCTATTCCGTGCCGCATTCTAACGATCCGCCGGAGGATTCGGAGTTGAAGGTCACTGCGTCGCATGCGATATTCCCCCGTGATGGTGGTCTAGAGGCTCCGGCTTGTGTGGTAGGTTTTCAGTTCTCTCATGCACTGATGCTGGAACGATTTGCGAACATTACCTCGGAGGAAAACGTAAGCTATAAACCGTATATGTACCTGCTATAAGGAGGGATTTAAGAATGCTTCTCCATAGTGTAACGGCTGCGTAAAAACGTGCAACACAGATGAGCATGATTGTTACGTGATCGACAATAATGCTTATGTCGTCCTTTCCGAGAATGTCAACGATACCGGAAAGTTTTTCGGCGAAATCGAGGGCGCGGTGATGGACGCCATGGTGGAGAGGAATATTTTCAAGAGCATTGATGTCTACGACTACCAAGCTTTGTGTAAAGAAGAAGTGGAGAGTTCCAGCGACGCGAGTTCTCTTTTAAATGTAAGATATTTCAAAATAAGCTTTCCTCTCAGTGCTATGTTAACTTGGCCTTATTTCTAGCCCATTCGCCTTATGAGCATTGGACTCAAATGGCTTGTGACAGAGATCTTCTGGCACTGGGGTCGGATTCAAATGTGGGCCGAAGGCATACCATGTACGGTCGATGTAAGTCCCACTTAACCCACAGCTTTAATATCCCTTTTTCTTTTCCCAGTCTATGACGATGACGATGATGACGACTATGACGGCGACATAGCAATGCAGATGCCAGGCCCTCGCAAGACCGCAAAGCTACTTGAAGGAGATGAGGAAGAAAAAGTATTTCCCACTCCACCACCGGAACCTGAATATCACCACTGCGACACCAAATCGACACTCTACATTCTTCAGGAGTACACCCTCCATTTCAGCAATGCCCTGCAAGCCAACTTCTCGAGGCCTTTCCATCTAAAGCGCATTCCCAAGTCAAATCTCCTCTTAGTCGTCGTCAAGGTTATGTATTCAACCGAACCACGAAAGTTGACCACTCAACCCATCCCGATTGAGTATGAGACCGAGTTTCCATGCTACAAGCTCAACATGAGTTTTCTGGACCGTCGGAGGATCGAGGAATGCTACACGGAGCATCCAGATGTAAGTTTTCGATGGAGTACCTCAATGTTGATCACTTAGACCTATTCTTTTTCTCTCTCTCATTTAGGAAGAAGAATACACCTACTGTGGTCGCGCAACTTCACTCAGCCTAAGCCTGACAGGCGTCGTCATTAGTTTCGCCACCATCATCGGTATGCCTTACCTTCGACAGATCCTAATCCATCTAGTGGCTTAAGGGTATACAACAGCCAATCCCACCCGAAAACATTTTGTACCTTTACTATTCTCTCCCGAAAACGGCCAAGAAGCGTTTAGATATGTTTATTCTCACCTCCCGCCCCCCGGTCGTATTCAAAGAATCGACCTTACTCTCTCAGACCAACCATTCAACCAGATACAATATACTCGAGACGGTATGCAGTGATCCTCCGGAAACGCGCCACACTCACTTCGGTTTCATTCTCGAGCTTCGCTGCAGGACGGTCGATCAGCAATCCTATTTACGGTACAGTGATACTTTGGCGCATGCGTCTAGTTTCTTTTCTCTCTCGGCTTTCCGTTCTAGAATCACATCACATCATATTTACAATTTAAGAATATTTTATCGATGTTTTTTAGATAAATCTGTTATTCGTCTTTGGATTAGTATCTCATATTCATAGCATTAAGGAATGTTGTTTTTGTTTTTTTGAATCTCATCTGTTCCTCAAGCACACACTCATACATATACTGATTAAGATAAACACATCCATCCCGGAAGCGAATCGAAGTGGTATACCAGAACGGGTATGCGGTATTTTAGAAGTGGACATGTTGCCTTTATTTAATATTTAATATTAAAATTATTTTTCGAGTGTTTAATTGATGTTTTTAGTCAAAATGTTAATTTTAAAAATCAATAAAATTTTAATTGTTTTCAAAAAAAACAAACAAATTATTGGTAAACTTTATTTGTTTTAAATAAAACCGAAATGTGGCAACGTGCTATTAGAAACTTACTTATTTGCAAAGTTTTTGGTGAACCACAGTAAATAGGATTCTGAAATGGATGTTTGGCAAGTTAAGGATCAATAATGAAGTTGTTTTGTATCTAAAATTTTGAAAATGGTAACGTTTTTCATTTTTGTATGCATTGTTGCCAGTTTTCAGTATAGATTTTATTATTGGTTACCGGCTAACATACAACTAGAAGAAACTGAAATCAGTGCATAAATGCTGTAAATCCAGAGAACATCGGCGAACACATCGATTGACAAAAAAGGTTTTATGTGATCCTTCATGAAACTCACAATCTTGCAACCCATTAATAACACGGTTTTCTTTGTATCAAAAAAATAAAGCAGTTTTCCCCCGAACTGACTAAAAATCTGGACCACAAGACTAGAATAAAGATACTACTGCAGACTCATTAAAAGCCTACAAAGCCATCAAATAACAATTGTATAAACTCATCCAACAAGAGGTGTCATTTGAAATCAAATGAAAAAAATATGTTTTTTTAGGAAAAATGATAATATTTTCAGTTAGGTCCAAGTGTGAACCTTGAAGTTAGAAATAAATTGATTAAAACACACGAAGTCAATGTGTTAATTTCCAGTTCCAGACGAAAAACTGCATCACAAAGGTAACAGAAATGATCGGTCCTTCACAGAAATCATCAAGAACTCAGCCTCATCGTCAATAGCCAAACTCGTTAGAGTGTATTACCAGCTGTGTTACCAAACCTAATCTGCTTGCTGCTCATTTTGTAGCTTTTTTTTTTTTTTTTTTTTTTTTTGTGGAGGCTTCTGCTATCTGTTGGAGCACTCAGACACAAATACTGGTCCATTGTACTGCCAGACAGACACCTTAGATGGCGTTGGAGCTCATGTGGAGCCAGAGCCAAGCTACTTTTTACTCACTTATGTTGTGTGCGATTTGTTTTTTCACATAAGTGAACGGAACCTAAAGCTTAATGCCGATTCCGAACGGCGAGAGCCGAGAAGCTTTTTCATGGCAAGTATACAACGGGGGGTTTTGCCAGTACCCCGCCGAGGAGGGACGCCGCGAAATAATCATTCGATGGCGTTGGTGTTATCGGGATCCGAACTCGCTCATCTTGCGTCAGCGGCCGACACACTACCCACTGCGCCACGGCGCTCCCTCATTTTGTAGCTAGTTCGAGACTACCAATTCGTACCTGATCGGCCCACTTCTGCTCTTTCCTAATGCCAAGAGTTTTGAAAAATCTTGATATAAATAAGCCACCCATATGAAGTTTTGAAAACCACTGTTTAGGCTTTTCCACCTATCCCTATTTCCTGGGCTTTTCTCAAACAGATGGAAAATGGCTTTTGTTCAGCTTGTCACTTAATTGGTGAATTTTCTTCCTCTTCCTTCACTTACGACTCATTGCATTAACGTACCTTCTTTCACACGGAAGTGCATAGTATCAGCTCATAAAAATAAATCGAGAAGCGTAAACTCCTCAATGGCCTACAGTATGATTTTTGCAGCAACAGATTCACCCGTAATTTGATGGCCACCAGGTAAGACCTTGATATTGCAAAAGCATTCGATAGCGTTTGGTATGAAGCCGAACATCATTATTCTCCATAATCATTCAGGTGTTCCTCAGGGTTCCATATAACCCCCTACACTTTTTCTTATTTTGATAAATGATTCCCTGTCTGTTAGTTCAAACCCAATTCACTCCTTCGCTGATGGTGGTTTTCTTTGCTTATATATTCGTCCCTAGATTCATGGCTCAGCTCTTCTATGATGGAATTAGGAAGACAACTAAACTGACTCACTAAATTGAGATAAGAGCAATAGAGTGGATTTAGTGCTTTCAAAACACAGTACCGTCTTCTGTCTGGTACAGCCAAGAACACTGTGATTTTTTACAGGATTCCTGTGTATGTATTATAGATGTAAAAAACATTTTTCTCCCACCGATTTGGCTACAATTAACAAGGCGTATATCTGCCCGAGCTTAAGCCAAATGCTCACCTCTGGGCTGGTACGCTAAAGCCCTCGTTACACTTTCTAGATAGAATTAAAAATGACTGGAACACCGCAAAAATGCTTCCTGCTTCTCCTTGTTTTTCATTATTTCATTGTCTGTCAACATCTTTCGAAAACCCATTTGAAAAAAAATATGGTCCAAAGACACCGCTAGCCCAAAATCCGCACCAAACTCGAATTTGAGACTCCGAATCACGAACCTGTCCGAAACGAAACGTTCAAACTGATCGACTTAATTCACTAAAGCTTTGCAAGAAAGCGCTTTACAACGACCAAAAGCAGCAAGAACTTTAGGAAATGCTTCCGAAATATTACCACCCTCTTTGTAATGAATTTTCATTTTTTTGACTCTTGGTCTCTTGGCTTTAATCGAGAAATTTACGGATGATTCCTCACAATAATATACCAACGTTTTAAAAAAGCACCAGGCATCCTGCTATTTTACGTGTTGCACCGGTAAACATGTCTGAAGAAAATCTGTGCACCACAACTCAAGCCAGAGTTAAGTCTGGTGCCAATTGTCAAAGAGGTTAAATGGGTTTCGACACAATCGCGTATGGATCGGAGAAGTTGCATACAATTTTACTGCAAATGTAGCATCAGCTAGGGTTTACGAATGATATAAGGCTAGACAGATGTGACAGATAGTGAGCATCCTGGACACTCTAGCATGTTGACAACCGATGAAATCATGTTCAGGGAATTCGCTAAAAGTTTTGATAAATCGATTGGCTCATGCTATGGAACTTCCTTTGATATAAAGGGTTATGAGAGTGAAAAAATGTCTTTTAAAACTGGTGAATTTCAATCAAATTAATGAAAAACAGCAACTTCCAAGAGACGCCCTTGCATTCGGAGAAACTTACTGATTGATATGGATTTCGGGCAGGTGGCGTCATTAGGCCAAATGTCTTCCAAAAAGAAAATAGTCAGATGATGACTGTCCACTGGGCGATGGTATGGGGTCATCGAGTTGAAACACGCTTAGTGAAAAACCCCTTTGAAGAAGATACAAGAAGGAGATAGTAATGATGCAGAATTTCTGAAAGGTGTCATAGTAGTAGCAATGAGGTCTTATGGAAGAGTGAATAAGATAAAAAACAAAATGGCCTAGCATGAGTGTTTAATATCTGTTCGAGGCTTCTTTCAAGGTAGCATTGATGCTGGCAACCCTTTTTTGTATGGGCTTCACGGTCTTCTTGCTCGAATTTAAAAGATAAGTTCAGAGGGCCTCAGTGGTACCGACCTGGGGTTTTCATGTTAATTTGGAATTGATGATTTCAGCCTAAATAGATTTAATATATAAAAGCAAATTCGGAGAAAGTTCGGCAATAATATTTATCCCATAGGTTTGGAATGATTCATATAAAACAAGTGGGTCTACCACAAGTAAAAGATGATTTTTTTGCTGCTTAGTTTTTCAGTGCTCTATTTTTAAGAAATCACGTATAATCCGTGACATATGGTATTTTTTGTATATACAGTAAGCATTGCCATTTTACATGCAAAAGATTAAATTCGAAAAACGCTCACAATTTTTTGGATTTTATTATCGAAATTAATGCTCTGTGGAACATGTTTTTCACGACCTTCAACCATTTTACGCTCACCATAATCGGACACTGAGCAAGCAATTCAAGCCATGGTGACCAAATTTCGGACCAATTTCACCCTATTGGAACTCAAGCCACCTACTCGCATGTGGAGAATACGTACACAAGAAAATATTGCTGCTGCATCCACCAGTGTTAATGAAGACTGTGATTTGTCCATTCGCTGCGATTGCCGTCAATGGCGCTCGCTGTCGTTCAATGATTTCGAATTTTTTTTTGCCCATAATGCACGAGCAGAATCTGATCGACATGTGATTCTAGCAACATACCACACAGCATAATGGACGGACCAATTAAAAAATGAAATGAGTTCGGTGAGCAATTTATCTCTCGTTTTGAACCGGTGAATTTATATCGTTCGATTTGACACCTTTCAGACTATTTTTTATAAGCATACGTAAAATCACTCGCCTATGCCAATTGACGCTGGCTTAAATTGCAGTCTTGGATGAGAACATTAGACTGTTATTAGCGAGATACCAATATGTTCTTAAAGGTGACTCAAAATTGAACTCTCCGTATGGTCCATTTAACAGGTAGTCCTTGTCAACATTTGTAATAAATAATGTCAGAAAACTAAATGGCATATATTGATTTATCAACTGAATAAAAAATGTATACAGTTTTGCAATTTTTCTGTGCTCTTTTTTGACTATTAAAAACCAAGTGCTCAAAAAATCGCCCTTTATCATGCAGCTCTGTCTGTGAATAGCAAGGAGAATACGCAAATTCATCTACTCCATGCCATTTTCCAAACTAACGCGATCGGAATTCATTTCTTCTGTGAAGTCGCTAAAATCTCTCTCAAGTCATAAGATTCAATACGATCCACTAGATCATGAGACGGATTCACACAATTTTTTTCTTCTCAACAGGAGATTAGCAGCTTGTATGTTTTTGTACAGGATTCACGTCATGCTGCGAGTTTTACTCAACCACTCTCTACTCATCTGAACGTTTCTGGAGTCCACGTGATAGAGGAACAGGTCATTTGCCCTTGATAGCCTTCATCATCGCCTGTTATGCCTAATGCTTGTGGCTATCCAAAATTTGCTTCTCATCGTTAAGCGTCATCAGAAGAGAGAGCAATAATCTCAGCCGAAGTCAACATCCTACACTTAATGTGAAGTTGGACATGAAGTCGGAGAGTTTTCTTAAGATGCCGACACACGTTAGCCATATCGAGGCTAAAACGATTAGTGGAAGCTCGTCCACTATACTATCACTGGTCAATGCCTTCACTCTCCATTCGCGCACATCGCACATACCATGAAACTTCCCCAACGAACCATGCCTAACTACCCGCTCACTTGACTCGTGCGTATTTCAAGTGTATTTCCAACGAGCTTACAACAACAGAGTTATCGACCTCAAGAGCGACTGACGTATGTGGCCATTCGTCATCATGACTTTCGAAAATCAGCTGAGGTTTCACCTTTACCACCGGGCAAGCATGAACCGCCGACAGACAGTGTTTAATGGCGCACAAAACACAAAACCTTCGTTGCCACACCCCCTGGGCTGATAACACGCGTTAGAGTTACCAATCTTCACGTACGCACTGAGCGATTCCTTCCCTCCGAAATTACCTTCACAACGACCTCCAGGCCATACTATCGCTGGCAACTCTCTCTCGTCGGTCGTATTCCATCGAGTCATGTAACCCCCCGTGGGTGTGGCTAACGTCGGCTACAGTTTCTACCAACAAACGGCCACTGAACACGATGTCGAATATTGGTGTCGTGCCAATGCCAGTGCCGTCTTACTGCTTTACGATGATCGCCTAGTACGTTGACAGAAAAAATCAGATGTTTTTTCGGATGACACATCGGTCAGATGTGTTTTGTTAGTGTTTTTCAAGTTGAAGTTTGTTCTGTCTCTCGAGTGTGTGTTCAGCGGGTGAGGGTTTTTCAACTGAATCATGTGGATTGCGATTCGATTCTTTCTTTTCTAACTACAGGACGAGGATTCTGTCAGCTTATCCAGAGTCTATAGTTTCATAGAAGGTTCATGCAGGTTGACTGAGTAGGCAGCCAATGCTTTTACTCTTTTGCATTCGGAAGTTGAAGATACAACGAAAGAGCGTGATTCACGATAAGATCGACTTTTTTGTTTTTTTTGCTTTGATTTTTGTAAAGAAAAAACTGCTGTAAACATGTTGAAAGAAGCTCCCCATCTCGCATTCCTCTGACACAAGAGTTGGGAAGTTGCAGGTGCAGATGGTTTGTGTCGAAGATGCTCGTTTACTACTCTCCGCGGGTGGTTGTCCTAGATAGGATTCGAGAGATTCAACTGACTTTGTCGCGCTGGTTGTAGTTCACAGTAGTTCTTTTGTTTTCATGTCATTAAGGTGTTATATTAGAAATGCACACACAGAGAATGAATTTTGAAGTGATCTATGGGTATGGGTAGACTAGCCGCGCCCATGACCCTGATTCGTATGATATGAGATAGCACATGACTCGCGTAAACATTGTTTAAGGCAATATTGCCACCGCGAGCGATAAATTCTTGAACTCTGTCTACAATACGATTAAATCTGAGAGCCAAGTGCTTAGCACTGGTATGCGATTCAAAGGTGTAGATATGTTAAATGAATGGCGTCCTATACTCTGCTATGCCGGATGTAACCTGGCCGTGGGGCTATTTTTTATAACGATCATTTAAAAGAAATTTGTGGAACCATTGGCGAATGCTGGCCATATACACAGCACAGAAGCTTGGAGTAGTCGATAAAGGAGCACTTTAGGACTCGTCCTAACTTTCGGGTTTCTAAGAGGGCTTTAGGTGAAATTTTTCACAAAATGTTTTTGAGAACTGAAGTCACATTTTATCTTATTCTTTTTGAGTACGTAGAAGCTGTTTGCATTGGCATGGACAGGACAACGGTGAGTATGAACGTCGTGTTCACTTTGGTGGAAGTATGCAAGAATTTTTTGACAAATGGACCACTGAATCGGGCTATTTCCACTCTTTACCAGTAAGCAAAGGGAGGAGTTAAACACATGCTGATGATGAAGTGTGCCATGCTTACGCTTGCAAGGTTACCTAGAATTCGCACGAGAATTCAGTCTGAAGATTAAAACACATTCCCTCTCTTTTACACAATGTAGCGTGTTTTGTCAAAGTGAAAAGGCAGATATATACATACTATATTGAGGCAAGTATGTTCAACAAGTATCAGGAGTCTTATGATTTGCAGATTGTATTAAACTCATTCACTTGATTTTTATGTTGGTAAACTTGCTTAAAATATGCTGCTAAACGTGTATCTCCTCATTCTTAGTAAAACTGTTTTTTTTTTTTAAATAGGAGGTTAGTGCTTAGGAATAGCATAGGGCACTGCGACCAGTATAGGTCTATTATAGCGAATGAGACACGGAGTTCCTCTACGTTCTTAATAAAGTTGAGGATGTCCCGCGTATGAGTTGAGCTGATCCCCTAAAGAGTTATGAGATTCTGAGGAAATGCAGAGCGCAGCCCACTCGCATAGTATGCTATTTGCAGTTTCCTCGTCGTTTAGACAGAGTCGACACTCAGTTTCAGACGAGAGGTTAATTTTGTTAAGATTATATCCAGTCTTCTGACTGGTGTATCGACTCTATTTTATTTGAGAATATTGATAGAGCGTTTGTTCAGAGGCCGTATGAATCTCTTCGATTGTCGGAGTCTTTGACTTCTTCGACTTGACGATTCTGCAGAAAGATTCAGCAACTATGTACCTTTCGTTGGAACCTTTCTTGGCGAGATGGTCGGCGATTTCGTTGCCTTTTATGCCCTGGCCCTGAGATTGATCTTATTTCTTTAGCCTAGGTCTTGCAGGGCATCGTGGCATTCCTTGATGGATTTTGAGTTCGTACTATACGAGCCCAACGCTTTGAGCGCTGCCTGACTGTCCCCTCAAACAGTGACCAGAGATGGTTATACCTTTTATGCCAGACTCTAAAACACGTTTGGATGCCATATATTTCGGCTTAGAAGACACTAGGACTAATTCCCAGGGCCTTCGATATTTTTTATGAAGATCACAAGTGACTGTGCAGTTTTGTACAGTTTAACATGCTAAGGCCTTTAGATTACGAATCTGTCGTGCTTACTGTTTAACACAGCAAAAGGATACATGAGCTTCCTAAATGGGACCCTTGCCACTGGCATGTACGATACATAGACCGCCACCGCATTTTTTGTTCAGAAATTCTGGGTTCCGATTTAGATATTAATGCATTCCGTGGCTTTTCTTCTCATAAAGAGACAGATTTCTTCTTGTTTTCGGTCAGTTCGAAACGTGCGGACTCGAGGCTCTACCTAGTCGCAGGATGTGGTAGCCTTAGTCCTAAGCTGGAATAGGCTGCAGAGAAGAGGACCTAGTACGGATCCTTGTGGTACTCCAGCGGAAACATAGTAACACGAAGCTCCCTCTTATGTGTCATACCTTAACTCGCTGATGGTAAGATAATTAAAAACTATTCCACGCACATAGTAAGGTATTTCTAGTCTTGCTTGTGATCTCCTGAAATGAGACCAGTTTGTCGAATTAGATGCGTTTTGACGTATCAACGCTTCGCAGTACTTTTTGGGCCTCATTTCCAAGGCGCTTCGGACTCGGTGTGGACTACTATTTCACTATTTCAACAGTAGATCCTCATTTCCGTAGTGCACACTACAGGTTTGGTAAAGCTCCTTTCCTCCGTGATATACCGAGGATGTTTCTCATTATGTACAACAGGCGTATGTGGTACAGAAATACTTGACTTGGCAGCTTCTACGGTTCCGAAATCATGCCTTCCTGTACCCATTTTCCGAGTTCCATTTGGATAGCGACTTCCAATGTTTTGCTAGATATTACTCTGGGTCCAGTCGCGATGGCTGTGATATTTCCTACATCTACATATTTCTCTACCTATTTTGGGCATATGTATGTGACATAGTATAGACGTGTTTAAAGCATCTAGCCCCACTTGATTGCCTTTGTTAACTCCCGTCTCGCCTGCTTAAAGGTCTCAGTATGCTGTTGGATATCGACTTCCCCTCTGCACCGTTTGAGTTAGCGTCGAGCCTTTGAATTGAATATTTTTATTTTACCAGTACCATGGGGTGTCTCTTTGGGCTTCTGGTTTGCTAGTGTCACAAGCTACAAGAATATTTTGTGTAGGACTGTCCAGCATCTTGTTATTTTTTTCGTGATTATGTACATGGTGGTCATTAAGTCCGCGCTTATGCTCCACCACATATTGCGCAGGATAGGATGGCTAGCCACAGTTAGATCGATGATGGATTCTATTCCTATTTGGCTTTTATTGATAGCAAACGTTTCCAGAAGAATGCGTTCTTTGGTCTGCTGGCCCATCCCGTAGCCCAGACCTTCAAATCTCCAACGCTGATGAGCAGAGACTAATATTCGATCCCTGCTGATGACATCAGTTTTGTACTGCACTGCGGCCAGTCCGTTTTATTTTTTCATATTGGTTATTTGCCCAGCTAAGTTAGTTTATTCTTGCGCATACAAATCCTTCTGCATTCTCGTCAATTCTTCGTCTTGTCGCTAACCCACATTCTGCCGTCGAGTCTTATACCACACCCATCCCTCGTCTCTTTTTTTGTTGGGGGCTTCTGCTATCTATTGGAGCAATCAGACACAAATACTGGTTCATTGTACTGCCAGACACACACCTGAGATGTCCTAACAGCTCATGAAGGGACAGAGCTCTTTGTTTTTTCCACAAGTGAACGGAACCTAAAGCTTAATTCCGATTCCGAACGGCGAGCAAGTGTACAAGGCCAGTGCCCCACCGAGGAGAAGACGCGAAATAATCGTTCGATGGCGTGTTATTTCGTTGGTGTTATCGGGAAATGAACTCGCTCATCACGCGTCAGCAGCCGACCCTCTGCGCCACGGCACTCCTTCATATCCTTGCATTCAATACGTTAGGAAAGAACTCGTATTTCCGCCTTTAATCCAAGGACTTTGTGTTTTACTGCTGCCGGCTTTGCTCTTTTTATTCTTGAGTGGTATGAGCCGTTCTTTTTTACGGATCCTCCCAATCATTGACACTTCTTTGCTGACTTATTAAAGTTTAAGAACTAGCCTTCGACGGCTACTGCATCGGGTTAAGCTTTCTGGATGGCTGCTCGCTTTTTGTCTTTGATCTTGTTGCATCAGACCCGATTGTGTCATTGCTAATGGCGCCTTTCGCTGAGGCTTGTATAAATATTTATTTTTCTTATGGCTAAGCCGTACTTGTCAGTCGCAGATTGAGTATTTTTTGGGGTCTCAATCCTGCTCTTCTTCTTTATTTTTTGTTGCTTACGATATAGCTCCTACAATGCTCGACTTGGTCAAGCCGTAACTGAATGCTCGTAAACACCAGGGACGTTTTCAATAGCGTCCTTCATTGGTTGATGTATAGAGCGCCTTTTATCTCTCGAGTTGAGGAATGCTAGTCGGGTTCCTTGATGATAGTTCGACACGAAATGGAGTACACGACGGAACACCGGGGGTTTTCGAATTAGCACACTTATTTGAAATGGATTTGCATAGTTGCCTTTGGGTGTTGTGCCTGTAATGTTGTCGAAGTCGATATTGATGCTCGGATGTACCATATACAAGGTGGCGCAAAATTCATCATCCAACTTTGGTTTTGAATTATTATTATTATTATTATTATGTTTACAATATAAATAAAATTTATATTATAAATATTATAAATAAACAGCACTAGCTACCAGGGCTTTAAAACTTTTTTTAAAACTAGAGGAATTTTAAATAGTTATATATTAGATATTAAGTTGAGTCTTAACAATATTTTATATTATCTGTAGAAGGAAAGGAAAGGAGGTCTATTAGTTTTTTATTACAGATTACTTTACAAATTTCTATTATTTTCGGACATTCTGATGTAAGATGTTTGATGGTTAGAACAGTTGAATTGGCAAAAATGGCAGGTTGGAGGATTTGTATTGTTGAGAAGGTGGCTGTGTGTTTACTGCGTGTGACCTAGTCGTAGCCGTAGGAAACATCTGATCTTATGGGTGGATGTGTCTATTGGGTATTTTGTTGAGGCAGCTATTGGGTTTAAGATGGAGTATTGATGGATATATGAGTTCCATTTCTCTTTTGTTCCCAGTAGGTGTTAATAATGTTGAGGTAATCTCTGTATGTAGGTGGGAGTGGATTGATGGGACGAGTTACTGAAGCTGTTTTGGCAGCGTTGTCGGCTAACTCATTTTCTCTGATGCCAGAGTGTCCTGGTATCCAGATAATTTTAAGTTTGTTTTTGTTTTTAAATATGTTATCTCGAATCTTGAATATTGTGGGAGTGTAGTTGTTAGTATTTTTTATAGCTTTTAAGGATGACAGGCTGTCAGAGCAGATTATGGTATTTTTGGGGTTGTTAAGTGCTGCTTCTGTGGCTTTCAGAATAGCATAGGCTTCTGTTGAGAAGATTGAAAAGTAGTCCGGTAATTTATCGGTGTGGATGACGTCGCCTGTGCCTGTGGTTATCGCGAATCCAGTGCCATGAGAAGATTTAGAGCCATCTGTATACCAGATATCCCATAAGTCGCTGTTGAGGTTTTCCAAAATTTCGTGAAATAGTTGAGAATACGTTTGGTTAGATGTTGATTCTTTGTTAAGCTTTGACAGTGTCGTGTTGATAATGTCAGTATGTAGAAGCCATGCGGGGTAGTTACCGAGTGTTGATGGTTGAAGGGTAGGAGTGATGCCTAGGTAGCTTGATGTTGTTAAAGCTAAATATATGGATGACGGAATCTTAGGCGGTTTTTTCCTAAGTAAGATTTTTTTGGCGTCTTCGATGATTGGAGATTTATATGATTGACAGATTTTTGGAGCAAGCCGTGTTATGAGTATGTAGATCTCTCCGGTGATTGATGGATGGCATGCCAGCTTCAGTGATCATGTTTCTAACGGGGGTGGTTGCGAAGGCTCGCAAGCTGGATCTAATAGCAGAGTGGTAAGGTGGTTGAATAATTTTGAGCGTCGACTTTGCGCATTTGCCATAGATTACTAGTCCGTAGTCAATCTTGGATAATAATAAAGATCTAGTTATGTTAATAAGTGTGTTTTGATGGGCTAAACTATGCTTAGATGCTAAGAATCTAATAATATTAAGCCTGGTAGCTAGCCTTTTCTTAAGACTAAGACAGTGATCCTTGAAAGTAAAGTGGTTGTCAAATGAAACGCCTAGGATGTTTAAGTTGTTTACATTTGGGATTTCTGAGGTAAGGAAATTTATGTGGAAGTTGTTACATCTTTGTTTTTTACAGATATGTAGGTGTTTGCTTTTGACTGGTGAAATGATTGCTCCGGATAAATTGCACCATTGATTAAGGTCAATTAAAAGGTTTTGGAAGGTGCGATTATTGTCATTGTTTTTTGATAATAGGATTAAGTCGTCGGCATAGAGGATGTGATCAACATTCTTATACCTTGATATAAGGTCGCTTATGTCGTTATAGGCACTATAGATAGACTATATATTTTGGAGTGTATATTATTTACTTTCACCCGGAACTTTCTGTTTGAGAGGAAAGATTTTATGTAGGAAAACATTTTCGGACCTATTTTCCACTGGGTGAGTTTATTTAGGATAACATGGATACCAATCCGATCGAAGGCCCTTTCAAAGTCAATTGATAGGATGGAGATGTGATTTCTACAGGAAAGCGCGGAGGCAATTGATTCGTCAATATGGAGGAGGGAATCAATAGTTCCGAGACCAGGTTTAAATGCAACTTGGTTTGTGTTTAGGTAGTTGTTCTTTTCGATGTACCATAGTAATCGTTTGGATATTATTTTTTCCATCAACTTGCCAAGACAGGGGAGTAATGAAATTGGTCTGTAACCTTTTGGGTCGTTTATTTCTTTTGTTGGTTTAAGGATTGGAATTGGAAATTGGATCTTCCACACTTGGGGAATTAAGCCTTGTTCAAAGATATTGTTATATAGGTCCAAGAGGCGTTGTTTGAAGGAGGGTGGTGCGTTGTTAATCATGGGGTATGAAATACGGTCGTACCCTGGTGTTTTACCGCGGAGAGATATCAGGCAGCTGAGCAGTTCAGGTTTACTAATGGGTTTTTCTATTGATTTAGCTGCAATACCAATGTTGTAATTTGGGATGTCTGTTAGTGTAGTGGATTGTTTAGCATCTAGGAAGGGTGTCGGGAAGTAATCGTCACTACTATATTCTGCCCATATCTTACCAAAATATTCGCAGATATTAGCGGGGTTAGTACGTGTATTATTATCGGTATTTATGGTGTTAATAGTGTGTGGGGTATAATTACCAGTGAGAGTTTTGATGTCTGCCCAGATTTTTTTGCTAGTGGAGTTGGGGTTGATTTTTGCAGAGAACTTCTGAAAGCTTACCTTTTTTGAAATCTTTGCTTTTTTTGCGGAATAGAGCATTCGCTTTACGATAATTTATAAGGTTCAGGTCGGTGGGGTGTTTCTTGAACATCTTCCAGAGGAGCTGTTTATTGCGTCGGAGTGCCGCCAATTCGGGGTTAAAAATGTGGAACGCTTCACGATTTTGTGTGTCATCCTTGCGCTGGAGCCATGCTAATCTTCTCTGTATCGTTCCAATTTTAGTATATGTTCTGCCGAAGCAAGAACGTGGTTTTGAATTACTTTTTTACTTTATAAAGAAAAATTATTTTGAGTGATTGTAATCGTTATTTGGACCTTTACAGCATTTTTTGTAAAGTGGAAAAAATGAATGAAGTGGCTACCGCCAGTGTTGATACACATTTGTACCCATTTCATCGCATTTTCCACGACTTTCCGTAAGAATTCGGGTGATTACTGTTCGAATATTTTCCTTAAGAGCTGCGATTGTCTGAGACTTGTTGGCATAAATCCGCGACTTCAAGTAGTCCCAAAGTGAGAAGTCTGGGATGGTTAAATCGGGCGATCCTGCTGGCCATGCCAAATCGCTAAAACGGGAGACTACGCGACCAGGAAACGCTTTCTCCGCAATATCCATTGTGACTCATGCTGTGTGTGCGGTTGCACCACCTTATTGAAACCACATGTTCACCAAGCCACCTTCACCCAATTCGGGCAATAAAAGTCGTTTATCATGGCCCTGTAGCATTCGATGGCGTCCTCAAAAAAATACGGCCCAATCACTCCTCCCGCGTGAACGCCGCATCACACAGTGGATTTGAGTGGATGTAATGGGTCGTCGTTCTTCACACGCGGGTTTTCAGTGCCCCAGAAATGAAGATTTTGCTTATTGATCACTTAAATGTAAATGCGACTCGTCGCTCATCAAGATCTACGACACAACATCGTCATCTTTGTTGTTGAGATTAACGATGGCTTGACAGTAATTCACACGCGACTGACGGTCAGCACTTAGCAGGTATTAACTGATGTACTGTTTCAACTTTGTACGGGAAAATGTGTAAGTCTTTCACTAAAATTCGCTGCAAGGTCCGTCTGGTGATGCCCAATTGTGTATTCTGGTTGATCTTCGTTCTCAGCGACATCGGCAGTCACGGTCGCGATATTCTCGGCCGAACGAGCAGTCCAGTGGCGACCACGCCCTGCATGGTCTCCCGTGATTCCAGTCTGTTCGAGTCGAGTAGCTGGCGCGACACTATTAGACGTCGAAATTCACGCTGCGCTACCACCACCGACCATTTATTGGTCAAAAAAATCGACGCAATTATTCCACTCTCTTACGAAGTATAGCGCTCCATTGCTTATCTGTTTGTATACTGCAGCTGTATAGTTCACAAAGCCCATAGTTGTCCTGACAATAAGAAAGCCATGTAGTTCCGAGCAGAAAAGGGAACGTTGCGAGTGGGATCAACGCTAAAGAGGAATGCTACATCTGCAGCCTACACCACCAACTTAAGGGCGACGAATCATCATTACGCGCTAATCCTGAGCCAGAACTGTATAACGTACCATAATAGCTGCGTTATCGGTTCAGTTTAATGCTTCAGCGGATTAGGGTTAATGATGTCAGCTTGTTTTGCCAAATACTCGCAATCACTTGACGCTTAATTGCTGTAAATATGAAATGTAATAAAAAAAAATTGGGAATTTCCGCCTCAATGATACGCTAAATTATTCCGCAACTCAATTGCCTCATTCGAAGGCCGTTTCCCTCCAGTAAAAGCCCTAATCACAGTGCCAGTGTTCAGTGGATCGTAAAGTATTGATCGAAAACATGTTTTCCGTGACAACTTCATTACCAGAAACCCAAAACACACTGTTCAAGAGCACGGAACTCCTACAAACCGAAGGACGCCCCGACCACGTAACATATATTTCGATTCGCAACGATAAATGGATATAAAAGGAAAACAAATACTGATTCAACGGAGATGATACAAAAAGGTTGTTTTGCGTAACATGAGATTCGACCTACTCGGACGCGGTGGACAGAACCGCGTTGAAGTATTCGCTGTCCAGCTCTTGGATGTCTTTCTTGAACTGCTCGACTAATTTCGTGAGATCGCCCTCATTAATGTCGGCATTGTTGCCTGAAGACAGGTTGTCGATCGCGGTTTCAATCTTGTTGATGAGTTCCTCGTCTTGTTTGGTGCGTTTCTGGGCGTTTTCGTCTTCAAACTCGTTGTAGACGTTCTCTGCCATCTGAAAAGAGAATGGGGCTTATGAGGGATCTATGTAGACATTGAATGAACAGATTACCTTGACGACGGACTCGGGGAAATTCGCCAGTTTGGCAATTTGTATTCCAAAGCTCTTCTCCATGACACCAGGACGGACTTGATAGAGCAACGTAAAGTTCTCATCGTCGGCGAGAGCGGCCATGTGGCAGTTCTTCACTGTGGAGCAGGATTTCGCCAGATCGGTGATCTCATGGAAATGCGTAGCAAACAGTGTGAAGCATCGAGTTTCCTTGGCTAGATGCCTGGAGAAGGGGTTAAAGAGCGCGAAAAATTAGCGAAAACAAGCCACTTACTCAGCAATAGACCAGGCGATGCCACAGCCTTCGTAGGTGGACGTTCCCCGGCCCAGTTCGTCGATGATCACCAGGGATTTATCGGTGGCAGTCTAGGAAATTCACATTCAAGATGCATACTCACTGCTAAGTTGCTTCCCACTTACCCTAATTATACCGGAGGTCTCGATCATCTCGACCATGAACGTGCTCAGGCCTTTGATTATGTTATCACTGGCGCCGACACGTCCCAAAATCGAGTCCACCATCGAAATAGTCGCCTCGGAGCAGGGTACAAAGGATCCAACATGCGCCATCAGCACAGCTGTGCCCACGGACCTGATGTACGTACTCTTTCCGCCCATATTCGGCCCGGTAATGATAAACATGTTGCACTCATCTGGAAATCAAGACTCCACTGTCACTATGTTCGGCTGTAAGACTCCACTCACCCTTCTTGAATTCGACATTGTTCGAGATGAATGTGATGTTCTCCTGCATCTCCAGGCACGGATGCCGAACATCCTTTAGCACCAGCACGCCCGATCCCTCGTCCAGCATCTTTGGCCGGACATATGGTGTTGGAGCGTTGTGTGCAGCTATAGCGAAGCTCACCAGACAATCCAACTGGGCAATGTGATTATTCAATGAAGTCAGAGGCCCCGAATAGCCCTTAGCCACCTTAATAACCTCCTCGACGATTGACTTCTGTTGATCCTCGTACTGCTCTCGTATTTCGGCAAACTCCTGGCTATAGCCGCTCAACTTGTCCGATGTGAAACGAACGCCTCCCTTGATTACGTCGATGACTTTATAAGTTTTCGACTTCCTCAAAGTCGAGTCGTCGCGCAGAGCCATCCTGAAGTGATAGCCAAGATGCGAGACGCTCTCCAGCTTCACCGACTGACCTTTCTCCAAATCGAGATCGTCGCTGACTTTCGCCAATAAGTTGTTCATCTTCTCGTATAAGGCGTCCATGCGATCCTTCATCTCCTGGAGGTTGTCGTCGAACGAAGCTTTAACGAGGTATTCGCCATTTTCCACTTGGTCGAGATCGATGACCTGCTCGACCATTTGTTTCAAGCCGACGTGGTCCACAAGGGTATTCTTCATCGGATCACATATCACGTTCGTGACGGTGGGGTTTTCCAACTCCAGCAAGGTACTGACAAGCCGTGGAGTTCGCAGGATAACTTGATAGATCCGAAAGAGATCCTGCAGCGAAGCTTTCTTTCGCATCAGCTTTTTGGTTAGCATTAAGATGTCTGGAATCCTCTTCAGGTAGTCGTCGTGGATGGTCTTAAGGACATTTGGACTATCCACCAGGCACTGGACAATGTCGTGGCGATCGTTGAGAACTTCTTTGCTACGCAGTGGCTGCTTGACCCATTGAGCCATCAAGCGATGGCCCTGTGGCGTGCGACATTGGTCAAGAACTCCGAGAATGCTCTGCCAGCGGTAAGCTGGTGAAGTGGTTTGTGTTCCAGGTTTTGGAAGAATATTGAGTGCCGAAACCGCTGCAGCGTCCATGTGAACAAATCGCCTAAGATTCAGTGTTTTTAGGTCGTAATGACCGAGATTGCCGGAATCAGAGATCAGATTCAGGTAATTGACCGCAGCTCTGAGTGATTCCATGGCTAGTTCCAATTGAATCTCGGGGAATGTTGAGGCATCTTCCTGCTGTCCCTTGGCAAAACGCAGGAGTTTATTCAGGTCCTGAATCAGGTCCGACTTCTCGCCGGAGGACCGTTTGGTACTGGAAACCATAACTCCATTTCGGTCTAGCAGTGTCTTGATAGTCACATACTGAAACGAATTTGTGAGTGAAAATGTCACACGAAAAATGATAAAACCACTGACCTCTCCCTCGGAACTCGGCAAAATGCACTCCTTTGGCCCCAACATGACCACCGTGGCCTCCAACTCGGTGAAGAAATCATCGTCGACAAACTCGGTGACCAGAAACTGACAATCGTTCTGCTCGACGTATGCAAGACCGATCTTCCGCTGTACACCCTGCATCCGAACTTGTAAGGAAATTATGCCCGTGCCCACGAGTACTTCCCTGTTGGAGAAGAGCAGGTCTTCGAATTGGATGAGATTCCCCGGGGAGCCTCGGAATTCCACTTTCCACTCGCTTGTCCCGGGTTTCTTCACGTACACCTCAACTCGGTAGTTCCTGACGAGCAGTAGCTCCCGTATCGCCGCTTCAAAGTTGTTCTTAGAGAGGGTGATGTATGGCAGTTCTTCGTCTATCCCCTCTGGAGACATGAACTTGATGTATGCCGTGGATTTGTAGATTATTTTCGACACCAATTCAGTATCATTGATGCCGTGGATTGAGTAGAAGTCGTTGCGATCGAAGAAACGCACTGTCGTTGCTGGTTTCTGGGATGAGAATTGCTAAAAGTGATGCGATTTCGAGTGAATGTCGACTTACCTCTCCGAGTTTGGCGAAGAATTTCATGAAGTTCTTCTGCCCGTTGACGTCTAAAAGTAAGAAAATGGAATTTAGTATGGCGATACGAGTCTTCCACAGGCATCTCCATCGGAATTCGTGGAAAACCGGATTAGCAAAACAGAATTCCTGTCAAACTCACCCAGATTCAAGGCATTTATCGGTCGTTGATTGTCCATTGTGGCCGATGTACTTGTTCCACACTTTATTCTTGATATTCTCGGCACAAAATAACACGAAACTTTCTCCAGAAAAGTTATAAACAAGGCCGGTAATTAGCCCATAAACAAATTAAACGCGCCGAACCGAAGCAATCGTGTCTGACAGATGACATTTAATTCGCACACATTACCCACTGTGAACTGGTCTGCAAGGTAATTTAAATCATTCACAATTTTATTTGGCAGTTGTCTTCAGTAAATCGGGATTAAAACACAAATAAGCACCAGTGACCGTAGGTATCAATGGACTTTATCCTTACTGGTTTCTATTTTTGAACGTTCTTTTTGAGTCCTCGATCCT
The DNA here is from genome assembly GCA_958301585.1 of Merodon equestris. Classification (NCBI taxonomy): domain Eukaryota; kingdom Metazoa; phylum Arthropoda; class Insecta; order Diptera; family Syrphidae; genus Merodon; species Merodon equestris. The sequence continues at coordinate 5,772,605 of OY284417.1, read as the reverse complement.
CGGGAGAATTTCATTAACCTTTTTTAATGTCACATCAATAACAATTGTCAATTAAATTGAAAGAAATCTGGCAACGCAGCAAATTCTGCGTCACCGCGGGCAATCTGCGAAGTGATCTATCGCCTCTCATATTGCCATTGCCTAACTTATGGGTGGAGGAGATACTGTGCATAAGCGAGGGCAATAACGATGGAAATCAATGATTGCCTTGCTAATTGCAGATTGCCATTGCTTCGTATATCGTCCGTAAAGACACGCAAAATAATTCTTGCCAACCGCGTTACTTTGAGTTGACCAAGCGATGGTGATCGTCATCGTAGAGTTGGTAGTGATCATGGAGTTGATGGCGATCACGGTGAGGAGGTGATGATGATCGACGAGATGATGGTGATCGAGGAGATGATGATGTTCATGGAGGTTGGTGGTGTTGATGCTGATTACGGAGGTGATGGTGATCACGGTGATGATGAGTGAAGAGGTGATGATGATCACAGAGGTGATCGTAGAGTTGGTGCTGATCATGGAGTTGATGGCGATCACGGTGATGATGAGTGAGGAGGTGATGATGATCGAGGAGGAGATGACGATCAAAATCATTGATCACGGAGTTGATGACGACTATGGAGGTGATGGTGATCGATGAGGTGATGGTGATTACAGAGGTGGTCATGATGGTATAGTTGGTGCCGATCATGGAATTGATGGCGATCACGGTGATGATGAGTGAGGAGGTGGTGGTGATTGACGAGGTGATCGTGATCGTAGAGTTGGTGCCAATCATGGAATTGATGGCGATCACGGTGATGATGAGTGAGGAGGTGCTGATGATCGAGGAGGCGATGACGATCAACGAGATTGATCACGGAATTGATGGCGTTTACGGAGGTGATGGTGATCAACGAGGTGATGGTGATTATAGAGGCGGTCATGATGGCACCAACTCTACGTTGGTGCCGATCATGGAATTGATGGCGATTACGGAGGTGATGATGATCGAGGAGCTGATGATGATCGAGGAGGTGATGGTGGTTGAGGAGGTGACGATGATCGACGAGATGATGGTGATCGAGGAGGTGATGATGTTCATGGAGGTTGGTGGTGTTGATGCTGATTACGGAGGTGATGATGATCACAGAGGTGATCGTAGAGTTGGTGGTGATTATGGAATTGACGAGTTGGTGCTGATCATGGAATTGATGACGATCACGGTGATGGTGATTGAGAAGGTGATGATAATCGGGGAGGCGATCAAGGAGATTAATCACGGAATTGATGGCGATTACGGAGGTGATGATGATCGAGGAGGTGATGATGATCGAGGAAGTGATGGTGAGTGAGGAGGTGATGATGATCGAGGAGACGATGACGATCAAATAGATTGTTCACGGAGTTGACGGTGATTACGGGGGTGATCGTGATCGTAGAGTTGGTGCTGATCATGGAATTGATGGCGATCACGATGATGATGAGTGAGGAGGTGATGATGATCGAGGAGGAGATGACGATCAAAATCATTGATCACGGAGTTGATGACGACTATGGAGGTGATGGTGATTATAGAGGTGGTCATGATGGTATAGTTGGTGCCGATCATGGAATTGATGGCGATCACGGTGATGATGAGTGAGGAGGTGGTGGTGATTGACGAGGTGATCGTGATCGTAGAGTTGGTGCTGATCATGGTATTGATGGCGATCACGGTGATGATGAGTGAGGAGGTGATGATGATCAAGGAGATTGATCACGGAATTGATGGCAATTACGGAGGTGATGGTGATCGACGAGGTAATGGTGATTATAGAGGTGGTCATGATGGTAGAGTTGGTGCCAATCATGGAATTGATGGCGATCACGGTGATGTTGAGTGAGGAGGTGCTGATGATCGAGGAGGCGATGACGATCAACGAGATTGATCACGGAATTGATTGCGATTACGGAGGTGATGGTGATCAACGAGGTGATGGTGATTATAGAGGCGGTCATGATGGCACCAACTCTACGTTGGTGCCGATCATGGAATTGATGGCGATTACGGAGGTGATGATGATCGAGGAGCTGATGGTGGTTGAGGAGGTGATGGTGATCAAGGAGGTGATAATGATCGAGGAGGTGATGATGATCGACGAGATGATGGTGATCGAGGAGGTGATGATGTTCATGGAGGTTGGTGGTGTTGATGTTGATTATGGAGGTGATGGTGATCATAGAGGTGGTCATGATGGTAGAGTTGGTGCAGATCATGGAATTGATGGCGATCACGGTGATGGTGAGTGAGGAGGTTATGGTGGTCATGGAGGTTATCGTGATCATGGAGGTGATCGTGGTCGTAGATTTGGTGGTGATTATGGAATTGATGGCGATCACGGTGATGGTGAGTGAGGAGGTGATGATGATCGAGGAGGCGATGACGATCAAGGCGATTGTTCACGGAGTTGACAGTGATTACGGAGGTGGTGGTGATTGACGAGGTGATCGTGATCGTAGAGTTGGTGGTGATTATGGAATTGATGTCGATCACGATGATGGTGGTCGAGGAGGTGATGATGATCAAGGAGATTGATGGAGTTGAGTTGGTGGTGATTATGGAATTCATGGCGATCACGGTGATGGTGATCGAGGAGGTGATGGTGAGTGAGGAGGTGATGATGATCGAGGAGGCGATGACGATTGTTCACGGAGTTGACGGTGATTACGGAGGTGGTGGTGATTGACGAGGTGATCGTGGTCGTAGAGGCCATGATGATCGAGGAGGTTGTGGTGATCATGGAGGTGATCGTGGTCTTCGATTTGGTGGTGATTATGGAATTGATGTCGATCACGGCGATGATGTTCAAGGAGATGATAATGTTGAAGCAGGTTGGTGGAGGTGATGGCGATCATGGAGGTATGGAGGTTATGGTGATCATGGAGGTGATCGTGGTCGTAAATTTGGTGGTGATTATGGAATTGATGGCGATCACGGTGATGGTGAGTGAGAAGGTGATTATGATCGACGAGGCGATGACGATCAGGGAGATTGATCACGGAATTGATGGCGATTACGGAAGTGATGGTGATCATAGAGGTGATCGTGATCGTAGAGTTGTTGGTGATTATGGAATTGATGGCGATCACGGCGATGATGTTCAAGGAGATGATAATGTTGAAGCAGGTTGGTGGAGGTGATGGCGATCATGGAGGTATGGAGGTTGAAACTGATCATTGCTGATGATGTTGCGTTTACTGACGATTGTGGAGTTGAGGATTAGCATGGGACTGACGATATTAATGAAGGTGATGCTGATTAAGGGGTAGATAGTGATCTTGCGGCTGGTGACGGTCATGGAGTTGAGAGTGATTGTTGAGATAATGAAGATAATGAAGGTGCACGCTTTCTATTATGCTTCATTTTAAAAGTAACACCTTGTTTTACCAGGCAAGTAACGCATTCTTTATTCCAAAACACCAAACCCCAAGTCCCCCATTAACAAACGATCGAAAAACTTTTTCTATTTTTTTATTATGTAGTAAATACGTATGTGAGATTAAAAAATAAAACTTATTCCTACGAAAATTGATTTATCTACGTTCTCTGCGCTACAGTGGTGCCTCGAGCGAGAAGAAAATACGTCCATTTTCCATGTATATACATATAACGCATACGATATATAGGGAACCCCAACTATGCCGGTCTTCTTTATTGGTTTATAACATAACATCTACTTTACCTATAGATACTTTCTCTCTTATATACAAAATTATGGGAAAATTAAAAAATATAAAAAACTAGCTTTGAAGGGTCTCCCCTCGGAGAGATTGGGGAGTTTGGCCGTTTCTTATTGATATTGTAGTTCTACGATAAAGAGCGGACGAAAGAGAGAGAGAGAGAGAGAGAGATTGGGCTTTTGATCGAGTAAACATGAACAAAACAAAATGTTGTCAAACGTCATCAACTTAGTAGCGACCTAGCAACCATCGCATCGCACATAATAGAGAAAACAGACGAACGGAGATGAAGGAAAGAATATTTGACTTAAGACTTAACACGAGCATTGATCCTTGTTGGCGAGATTCTCATTTGTCAACGAGGTTCGTCCCGGTTGTGAGGGCCGATGCTGCACACCGGATTCGGAAGCATTCAAATCCAAGCGACCCTCCTGGATGTTTTGATAGATTTTCCGAGCTGTCTCAAGGAAGGCTTCCTCGACATTTTGACCACTAGAAAGAGGAATGAAGAAGAATTTTGTACACCAACGTTGGGGAGTAACAGATGTAACTTACGTCATGGCGCTGGCTTCGAGAAATGTGAGGCCGTTCTCGTCGGCAAACTCCTTGGCCTCTTCGTATGTGACTTCGCGCGTGCTTTCCAAGTCCGATTTGTTGCCAATTAAGAAGATCACAGTGCTCGGGTTGGTGAGATTTCTCGTGTCTGTCAGCCAGCTGCTCAGGTGGTTATAAGTCGACCTGGAAGGAGAGCGATATAAGCTAATGCTATGGAGTGAGCGACGCATGGTACCTCCTGGTGATATCATAAACCATCAAAGCACCAGCTGCGCCTCTGTAGTATGATCGGGTCACGGCACGAAAGCGCTCCTGCCCAGCAGTGTCCCAGATCTGAAGCTTGATTTTCTTATCGTCCACCTCGATTATACGTGTTCCGAACTCGACTCCAATTGTGTGGGGGCAATTAGCCATAACTACAAGATTACAAGGTCAGTAAAGCAACACCTATGTGAGCCGTTGTCGGCCGTTTACTTACATTTCTTCTCGGTGAATTGGTGGAGGAGGCACGATTTGCCCACGCCCATGTCTCCGATGATTATGTACTTGAAGATGTAGTTATAGTTATACGGAGCCGACGACATGATGGTAACTGCAATGAAAGCAAAAACGAATGATGAGGGATCATAGGGCAATTGGACACGGAGAAAATACACTTTTCCAGGACCATGTCGCCTCTTTCCCTCACATGATTCAGGAGCTCCATTGTCGGTAGAGCATACGCGGTAAACTGTCGCCAAAGGAAAGGGCCACGGCTCACAGTGCCTTATCAGCCCAGTGGAATTTTGAATTATTCATAAGTGTCGGCAGGAGCCAAGCGAAACCATGCGATAAAGTCAAGAGACCCGGTTCACCCATTCGACTACGTAGTTATGGAGCGGGAAGTGAGAAACAATTTGTGATTACATTAGGAAGTAGGTCACGTGAGTCGCGCGATGTATTTCGTAATTCACAAAAGCGTGAAGCGAATCAGATTCGCATTGACCGTCAGGCGAGCTAGCGGAGTGAAACGGACTTGAATAGCGTGGATCGAGTGGTGAAAGAGAATGAAATTTACTTTCCTCCGGAACGAGGTGTTGTGTTATAGCATTCTCACCACAGGACCAGTGAAAGCGGTTGATTAGATGAGCCCGCAGGCGGTCCATAGACAATACCTTCCCGGAGAACAGAAGCGAACAAAAACGGTGGCAATAAGGCTGTGGGAAGGTGTGCCGTTGAGAAAGGCCATCCACGCAGCAAGACTTAGCGGTTGGCTCTGGAATACATCTGGATTAAAGCGATTGACTGAAGCTTCGGATAAGGCTGAGACTGAGCAACGATCAACGCCATGGTCTGACAGAGAGATGAGATTTCGGAAGGTAATCGCCTGAACAGCAGATGTTAATCTACAGCGAGTCGTTGGCTTGTGTTGCTGAGCTGAAACCGAACCTCTTAAGCCTGACATGCACGGCTACCAAAAGATAATCTTTTTCGCTCGCAAGCTGTAGGCAATAAAACACCAAGCTAGAGACGAATTTCGAAACGCGTCAACGTCGCTGACACAAGATAAAGCAGACAACCATCCCCGGCACCCAAGCAAGTTCAATCACTCCGCGACCCGCTACCACGCTAGCGGGGCACGGCTTTCATTACCCAACCAGTCAGCGAACGTGCACTGCATATTAATTACCCAACTTACACCAATTGCCATCCATGTCTACAGCCGTCAACCTCTCGCCTATGATCGCACGAACACGAAATTAATTTCAACCGAAAGAGAAACGAGAAAACCAGCACCCGCAGTCAACTTGGCGCATAAACGATCTCGACAAAATGAATAGGCACAGCTGTGCGACAGTCTGACTCACACGCACCCCTAAACATGTTTGAAAACAAAAACAAATCGTGGGTGGATGCAGCACGACACTCGTCCCTTCAGCTACCTGCTCCCGTAGCGCTCAACCCCGGGCCGAGGCATCGCAGTTTTCTTGCTCGCTGACCTGCCATATTCCCTCCGCTTGCAATTTTCCCACATTTTCACTTGCACATTGATTTTTCGCCAGAATGCATCAAGGGGAAAATGGATGGAAAAAGAAAAGAAAAAATGAAAATCAGCAACTCACCGATCGAAATTGGTGTTGTCGAACAGAATATTGCCAATCGCCTCGTCCGCGGTATTCAATAAATCACTGATAAGCACGAAAATTATTTATTTACGCGTTCACTTGTGGTTTTTCCTCGATTTACGTCGTCGATTCGCTATTGTTTTGCGGGTGTCTAACGATTGTGTGTATTACTCATAAACGGATTACCGACTGTTTTAGCTGATGTTTGGCATATTTAACGTCAAATAGGAGTGGAAAATGTCCGCGGATATGTTGTGTTTTGAATTTTGTTTGATATTGTGAGAAAATGAAGAGAAATTTGGGATTTTGTGTTGGTTTTCTCACCGATAACTGCGTGAGGAAGTGAAAATTGTAATTAAATTGTGAACGTCTCACGGTGGATTAAAAACAAATGTATGCCTGGGACGGATGGAAATGAAGCTGATGACAGATGAGGATGAGTGCGCAATGTGCTGCGTTCAGTCGGTGCGATTGTGCCTGTTTTGAATAGTTTTATATAATTTTTTTGACTTTGTATTAAAAGGCTGAAACTGACTGGAAAAACTAAAAATATGGTCGCGGGTGATTTTCGACCCAGTCTTTTTGCTTTTTTTAGAGCTTTAACGATATGCTGAAGCGAAAAATCTTTTCTAGTTTCGAAATTAGGTACTCAATTGGACTTTTCCTGAGGCATTGGTATAAAAAAATGTTAGCTTATTAGATGCCACAGAGCAGCTTAAAACTATAAGCTCAACCTCATTAAAACCATCTAAAAACGGTCTAAGGAGCACTTTTAAGGGTAAAATCTAAAATTCACTGTCAATTTCGACGTTTTTCCTTTCTTTCTGTATTCCAAAGGTTACATGAATCTTCTGAAGTGCCCTAGTGAGTCTCCTTTTGTGAATTTACTACAAACGATTACCGAACAAAACATCTTTAATTAATTTTTTTTAGAGAGAAGATAATTGACTTCACCATTTCCAGTTCATTTATCCTAAATCTCATCTCGAATTGGCTTTTTTCATATGAAACATAATCAAATGGGCCCAATTTGGTGCATATCTTGCGGCCCAAGAGGACATGTCCTATTTCAAGGTACCACATCAACGAAGCCGCCTTTCAGGTAATGGAAATGCTTACGCAGTCTTTCAAACATAGCTACGTTCTTTTAAAAAAGAGGCAGACAAACACGGTGCGATCTGGTGGAACGCTCACTTTGAGTCGCTTAGGAAAATAAGAAGACCCTTCATCAGACCAAGTAGTGGACCGCATATGAATTTGCTCTTACCTATTTCAACCTAGAGCTCTGGATATTCAGGAGAATGTCTTGAAATAAATATTATGAGCCCCTACCCCAACCCGACACTACAGTACTCCGTCCCAATAAGTTGCTGCGCAAATTGGATAGAACTTTTACTGCGAATCAAAGGGATACTCTGGAGACCTTACCCGAGGTAGACTGCCTCCGTTCTACCACCCTACATTGCTTAATCAGTACCGCACCAAGCACCATACAACTTTTGAATAGCAGACCCAACAGCCAGTCTGGCAGGCAAGTTGGCAATCGGCTCCCACGGCTCCAAAGCATCAAGCGAGGAGGGGCTCTTCCCTGATCTCCTTCTAAAAGGCCTTGACCTCGTCATGTTGCCTAAGTTGCCCCTATTCAGCTTCAACCTTGGGTATATTCCTTATATTTGGAGGTCAAATCGGTTTTCTTACTAAGCTCTAACGTCCTTTCAGGTCGATGGAAGAACCCCCCTTATTTCGAGACAGAGTCAAGACCTTGCGTCTTTGGCAATATACCTTACAAAATGACATGCGCAACTGAGAACATCTTAACCTAATTGGACATGTGCCAGCCTTAATCCAAGGAGATTTTGGGGATTCGGCAATATTGGCTACGACTCGATCACGAGGACCCTCTTTCATATGAACGTAGATCATCCCACCAACCGTTGGAGACCACTTTTCCGATCAATTATCATCGATGACCTCCTCTACATGTTAACGCCACCTTCTGGCTATATACCGCGATGGTAAGACCTACCTTTGCTTCTATGCTACAGAATACACTAAGCTGCAAAGTTTTCAAAGACTCGCACGTCTCTTCTTAATAAGTTATATGCCATTGTGCCTAATGGCAGTCCAAGAGACACTGATTAGACTTACTGCACTCCAGCTCTACGCGTTGCCATAAGACTTCTTCGCTCGAAAGGTACCTCCACATGCAGACTATCGATTTACAACTCCATTCTTAATGAACTTTCCGAACTCGAAATGGTAAGCTGGACATCGGGTACCCTGAAAACCTGCATCTTCCTCAAAAAGTTTGAGAAATGTATTCCAAACCGTGCGATCCGGAACCCTATAAAAGACCAAAGGATCAACATGGGATGAGGTTCCATTGATGGTATTTTTGGCTCTAAGGGCTCTCCAGATACCTTCCAAGCCGAGCTATATGGGCTGATACCTTGGCACAGAAGCATCAGTGGCATAAGCCTCTTATTTAAAAAATCCTCTAAAATTGTTTTAAAAATTAAACCAAACCTTTAAAATGTTAAAAAATAATTTTAAATCTTCTACCTTTCCATTGTGAATTGTCATCATTTTCATATTTTGAACGACAACACTTACTGTCAAACAATTGTCATTCGCATTCGCTCTACGCACGTGCTGACATGTTTTTTTGTTTATTCCTCCATATGGAATAGAAAAAATATCAATTATCGCTGAAAAAATGTTCGTTTCCGACGTGAATGATGTGAAAATCTATAATCTAAGCGCTGGAAAAACTCTACCGGAAGTAAGTGAATTTGAAAATTACGAAATATCCAGTTTTCTAACGAATAACCCTCTTTTAGTGGCTGACGGATCGACGGAAGCGCTCGCAGTTGATGAAAAAAGTCGACTCGCGGCGTCAAATCGAATTGATCCAAGATTTCGATATGCCCGCTGTGGCCACGTCGATTAGGATGAGTCCAGACAGTCAGTACATCCTCGCTACGGGCACATATAAGCCGAGGGTGAAGTGCTATGAAGTGAGCAATTTGTCGATCAAGTTCGAGCGCTGCTTCGACTCGGAGGTGACTACATTCGAGGTTCTCAGTGAAGATTATAGTAAAATGGTAAGCAATTTTGCGCTTCCATCAAAGCATTGTGTGTGATGCAGAACTTTATATTTTTATAGGTCTTTCTGCAATGTGATCGATACGTGGAGATCCATGCGGGCCATGGCAGGCACTACAGGCTGCGAATACCGAGGTTTGGAAGAGATATGAAGTATCACGCACCATCCTGCGATCTCTGCATTGTTGGAACTTCTAGTGTGAGTGTGTATTCGAACGATCGGAGGAAATTGTTGATTTTATTAATTCCCGGTTTGTTGGGTGGTTTCAGGATATCTACAGGTTAAACCTCGAGCGCGGACAGTTCCTACAGCCGTATGAGACGGCTGCCAGTTGCTTAAATGCATGTGAAATCAATCCTGAGCATCATCTCCTAACAGTTGGCTCGAAGGAGGGCACGGTCGAAGCATGGGATCCACGAGATCGACGACGCGTTGGTACACTCGATGTGGCATTGAAGACCCCACAGACGAAGGATTTTCCCTCGGTAAGAACGCGTATAGGGCAACGAGGCTTAATCTCATACTTCGTTTCTAGATCACTTCATTGAAATTCAAGAACGGCCTCCAAATGGCGGTCGGAACAGCAAATGGTTATGTCCTCCTCTACGATATTCGCTCCAAAGAGCCGCTTCTGGTCAAAGACCACTTGAACCGCCTTCCGATCAAACGACTCGGTTTCAATCCAAGCCAGGAGGTGGTTTATTCCTTGGATTCAGCGATGCTTAAGCTCTGGAATCAGAATACCGGCAAACAAGTCGCGTATATCGAGTCGACTGCGGATTTCAATGATTTCTGTACGATTCCCGACACTGGAATGTTCTTCTTCGCCCAGGAGGACGTGAAGATGTTGACCTACTATATCCCAGCGATGGGCCCAGCACCGAAGTGGTGTTCGTTCCTTGACAACCTCACAGAGGAAATTGAATCCGAAGTGGTGGAGAACATGTACGACGACTATCAGTTCATCACGCAGAAAGAACTCGAAGAGCTCGGCTTGGAGCATCTCATCGGCACAAACCTGCTTAAGGCGTACATGCATGGGTGAGTTCCCTCTCCACCTGTCATCTTCAGTCACTTGATTGAGGTCTCTATTCTTTCTCTAGACACTTTATTGACGCTCGTCTGTACAAGAAAGCGAAAACCCTTGTCCAGCCGTTTGCTTTCGATCGTTTCCGCAAGGAGAAGGTTCGCCAGGAAATCGCAGCCGAACGCAAGAGCCGCCTGCAAATCAAGAGCGATCTACCAAAAGTCAACCAGGAGCTTGCACTCAAAATTATCGACGAGCAATCCAATCCGACGGCGAAGACGAAGAAAATCCCCAATCTCCTCGAGGACAATCGATTCAAGGCAATGTTCGAGAATCCCGACTTTACCATCAACAAGAACGCGGAAGAGTATAAGATGCTTGCGCCAGTGATTAATCGTCTGGAGAAATCCAAAGCCAAGGAAGTCAAGAAACGCATCGAAGTCGCGCGAGTGGCCGAACTCCATGCAGATGAGGAACAACCACATGAAGATTCCGACAATGATGAGGATCTGTTTGGTTTTACGAAGCCCGAAAGCGACTCGGCGAGTAAGGAAAGTTCCGACGACGAGGATCCACGAGAATTCTCGAGGCAGATGAAGAAGGCCTACAAGGACGTGAAGAGACAACGCGAGCAAGTCAACGATGACGAGGGCGATGATGATGAAGGTGAAGATGACGATGACGATGATCAAAAAGAAACTCAACCACCGCCGGCTAAGGTGAAAGTGCTGCAAGTCGACAACCCGGCCAACTTCAAACTCGACACGCTCAAGAAGAAGGCTAGTCGCATGAGCCTACAAGACCGTGTTCGCAAGGAACAGGCCGCCACCGCGAGCATTCAGTCGATCAACGGCAGCTTGGGCAATCGGCAAATGCAATTTGAAATCAAGAAACCATCCCGCGAAGACAAAAAGCGCGAATACGAGATGAAGAAGCACCGCGAGGAACGCAAGAAGGTTATCCGACCTATTAGGTCGCTCAAGCTGAAGAAGGTTAATTTTAAGTAAATAAACAGTTAGCCGTGTATTTATAGTCCGAAAACGCGTTTGTGTGTGCATTGCACGTCCTTAATTGTGGTCGATTATAGACCTCCTCTTCCTGCTTCCGTACCCCCTGGTGGCCGCCCAATTAATTCCAATGGTACGGAACCACTGCCGTTTGGACCGAGTGCCAGTGCTCGTATATCCTTTCATGTTGGTGGCAATTAAGCGCGCGCACGCAATCGGAGGATACTCGTCGGCAACAGAAACAGAGGTTTCAGTAGTACCAATGGCAGTAATGCTCCGGAGTTGTTTCGGAACTGCACCTCGTATGGGGGTGAGTGAGTTCCGAGAAAGACGTGTGGAGCATGTGGCGGATTGTGTATTGTTCAGCGTGTGTTGTGCGCTTGATTCCTGTGCATTCAGTGGATGCACAATTAACTGGGTATTGTCCGTGTCGAGAGGTTTACTTCTTTCATTTGGTTTGTTGCTTTTTTACTTTCGTTGTTGGTCCTTTTGCGTGCAAATCGTCCTTGTCGCTGTCGTTTCTTTTAGGGCTTTGTTTGATTTGTAGACCGGAGTGGAACTGGGGGTGATGTGGAGTGGCAAGTGACGAACAATATGAGCGGTAATTACATCGCGTTAAAGTGGTGGATTGTGGTGCTGTGGAGACTGGACTAAGTCGTCGGATTGGATGAGCGTTTAATGGGGATGGGAGGGTTTCGAGAGACGTAGATCATAAGCCACACTTGGACAACCACTTGGAGCAATTTGGGTTTTTGTAAAAGTCACTTGTAATATCCTAAAAAGTTCCTTAATTTTGAAAGGAGTCGTGCGATTAGTCTTATCTGAGTGCTGATTCCTCTCTGCTAGTCTCACCGCACGGAATATATTGTTCTTCAAAATTGGGGCTTTCTATAACCTAACTATCGGGGCAAATCGTTAAAGAATTTCAATAGTCGGAGTTAAAACTGGCTCCTAAGAAGGTTGCGACATCCATAATGCCATGCCAAGTCCAAGAGCAACTAATTGCCACACAGAGCTCAGTCTCGGAGCCTTATTCAGAGTGTTGTCAAGCAACTCGTTCTTACAAGTTATATGCAACAATAAAGACTGTGATTAAGGGTTTAATCGGTTCCCCTTTCCCATATGGTAAGACCCATCCAGCCACCCTACAATTTAGTCGTTTGTTAGAGGAGCAACTTGTATTAGGCGATTTTTTAAGTGTTTGGTTTTTAATTGTTAGAAAAAAACATAGGAAATAGCAAAGGTGTATAAAATTCTTATTTTAGTTGATAAACCAATGTTTGCCATTTATTTTTTAAATATTATTTTGCCTACATGTGGATTGCGACTACGTTTCAAGTGGTCCATACGGAGAGTCCAATTTTCAGCCAATTTTCTGAGCAGAGCGGATAGTATCCCCCTAACACGTATAGTGTTGTCTTCTAGCAATTAACACTGGCTTATCGACATATGTAGACGAGTGATTTGACGTATGCTCATAAAAAATATTCTTAAAGGTGTCAAATCGCACGATCTAGCCGGTCCAAAACGAAAGACGAATTACTCAACAAACTCACTTCTCAACTGGTCAATCGTGTGCTGCATGACACGTAGCACCGTCTTGCTGGAACCACACGTTGGCTAGGTTCAGTCCTTGCATTTTGGGCAAAAAAAAGTTCGAAATCATTGAACCATAGAAAGTGCTGTTGATGGGAAGGTTGTTTTCTGCGTTATTTTTGAATGGTTCCGCCGCATCATGACCCGTGCCTAACAGGTCGTTCGGCTTCAGTTCATGCGCGAGCTGTATTTTGTAAGATTTTAGACCAAGATCTTTGCGTTTAATCTCCTACTTAGTCGAGTAATACAATCTCAAGTGCTGCGAACAGCGACGAATGGCCAAATCACGTTCTTCATTAACACCGCCGGATACAGCAGTACATTCTCCCATATGTGTAGATAGCTTGATGTTCAATATCGTGAAATTGGCGGGAAGTTTGATCATTAAGGCTTAAATTGCTTGTTCATTACGTCGATTATTAAGATTAAAAAATGCTCGAACTGCACGAAAATCATTTTTCACAGAACACGAACTTGGATATATAGAATTTAATAACTTGTAAAGATTTTTGAGAAGTGCGCCCATCTATGATAAAATGGCAATGTTGACTAAGTACGTTCGACTATAACACATGTCATGAATTATGCGCAAGCTGTTACAAATAGAACATTGAAAAACCAAGCAGCAAAAAAATCACGGAAAATCATGGAAATTTGGCTTAGCCGTCGATGTTGATGCAAAACTTCCCTCAAATGAGACTTATTTGGATTGAAAGTCGGCATTATCAAGCATTAAATACTCGTAGATGAGCCCAAGCTTACAAATGTGACCAGCATGAGCTACTAGCCCAGTCTAAATGGTTGTTCAATTGGCGCGCACAGATTTTGGCGGCTACATATGTTTTGGTGACACCTGTCAAATCTGTCAAATGCTATACGATCAAATAGCAAGTCCAAATGATAAAACTTTATTATCAAAATGAGATTTCGTCATTGCAAACGTTGCGCTTGTTTTACGGTAAACCTGGTGGCTCTTGACAGTCGACTCCTCAACGTTTGGTGACCAAATTTGAGACGAACAACATTCGTACCTCAAAGGAACGCAACATTGGTCGAGAACATCGCCGCGGTCCGTGAAAATGTACAGCAGAATCCGAGGCAGTCAATTCCTTGCCGTGCACAAGAACTCGGCCTTTCACAGACTTCAACATGGCGAATTCTGCGTCGATCCAACTGACCTAGGACCTAAAAGTTCATGACCATAAACAACACCGTTTGTTCGCTGACTGGGCTTCGGAGCGTTTGGAAAAGGACCCCAATAGTGGTCAATTTTTTTTGATGAATGGCTGTGTTAACAAGCCAAATTGCCCTATATGGGACGACACCAACCCACAGGAGCTTCACCAGGTGATAACGTATGCCCAAAAAGTTATCGTTTTGTGTGGATTTTGAACCGGCGGCGTCATTGGTCCGTACTTTTTCGAAAACGACGTTGGTGAAGCGGTCACCATCAATGGCGAACGCTACAGATTCTCTCGCATGGCCTGAATTGGCCCCCATGATCATGCGATTTGACCTCGTTAGACTATTTTGTGGGGTTTTCTGAAGTTGTAGGTCTATGCGAATAAGCCACAATCTACCCATGCCCTTGAGGTGAACATAACACAGGCCATCTCTCGAATTCATTCAGATCTATGCGGAAGAGTCATTGAAAATTGAAACTTGGATTCGTGTCACCATAAGAAAATTGGGCGGGCATTTGAACGATGTTATATTTCGTACATAATGCCCTCTCAAATAAAAAATGAATTTTGTTAATACCTCACACGCAGCTAGTTTTATTCCATTTCGACATCTACCCGTCCTTATTGAAAAACCCTTTATTTCTCCGTTTTCCATTGAAAATCAGGGGGAGCTTCAGCAAGATATTCGGCACACAGCACGTCGGCCTGAAAGTACGCAACTCTATGGTCCTTCCCACCACAAGCAGCACAGGTACTCATCTTATCTTTGATGTGCTTAACGTAGTGGTCTGTAATGATGACTCTAAGTCTTTTGCAGTCAATTCTTTTCAATGGTAAAATCGGACTTCCCGGGGCCTATACGTTTCTACAATTGCGTGCTTTAGGGATTTAGGCGTTGATAGATGATAGAAGGCGTCAATAGACCCATTGTTTATTGCCGGCTCCGAATGGAGAATTTCAAGAGGCTTATAAGGTATAGGGTGTGTTCAAAAAGTGGCGGGAATTTTTTAACTAGGTCGGCCATGAGAATCCGGTTTACGCGATTTTGTCATCATTATGTTGCTAAACATGACTGTGAAATACTTGTACATTAAAAGACAAACCCGATGACTTCATACGTTGAGAAAGGTACAAGCGTTTTGGCACGATCAATGAGAATTGGTTGATCTTCAGAATGAATCAAGGAGTTTGCGTTAGATGTTTCTAAGAGAATGAAATGGGGTGCAACATGGGGTTTAATATCTTATATGCTAGTTTTAATGCGCCTGCTTTTGCGTAAAACCAAGGCTTCCGAACGGTATACAGTCATCCAACAAGAGGTGTTATTTAGAATAAATAGAAAACCCAATACCGCCTCGGCTTTATATACAAAATGTCATTTATTGAACGAATCGATGGTGGAACATGGGAGAAAAGACCTACAGGTCCAGGAAGCTTGTCACGCAATAGAGCCATTGGCTTACTATCTGTGTGGTATGTGGTGCTGCCGCGCCGTCTATAGCCGTGGCACCAATTTCAGGAAAAAAAGTCAGTCTTCGTTCAGTGACTCATATGCTTTCATTGGAACGGTCGCACTAGGGTCTCTTTGAAAACTGGTCGCGGATAGTGAGGTTGCTCAATCATTAGTTTTGGATTTTCGGAGTCAGACAAATGATCTTCATGATCTTATTTATTAATACCTAGAGCACAGCTAGTGAAAGAACGACTAGTGTCTGGTCTGCTGACTTCCGTGACTAAACTTTATAAGTAACTAAACCAATAATAAAGAAAAACCAAAACCTTTCAGAAACCCTCAGAAGACAGACTGGAATCTTTTCTCAAATCTAGTTGCCAAGAGGTTAGTACCGCCACAAGCCATCACTAACCCCGATCCAACTTACATTGAGAATTCAGTCGAAAACCTTGTGAGAATTCTGAAAGCGGCTTTCAACAAATCCTGCCCTTTGCAACGTGCTCGCACGAAAATTAGCGCAGTTTGGTGGACTACAGAGCTAAAGCGACTCAGGACCAGGACTCTATTTAATAGAGCAAAAGGTCTGAAAACTGGGATAACTACAAATCCAGCTTCAATGAATACAAGAGCAAAACAAGAGCAACAAGCAAATCCTGGTGGGAGTTCTCCGAATCAATAGAAGATCTTAACGAAGCCGCACCCATTATTCATCCTTCAATTAGATGGCTCTTGGATAGAATCCAGTCAGGAATCCCTAGAACTACTGACTGAAGCCCACTTCTCAGGTTGTTAGACCCCTAAAATCACAGTCCCCTTCGGGACGACGGTTTTCCAAGGTTCACACAATATAGTATCATGGGCGATAAATTCGTTCAAACCTTTTAAATCTCCGGGGCCAGACGATATTTTGCCAGCGATGCTTCAAACAAGCCCAAACTCATACTGTTCCTCACCTCGTAAGCAACAGTGGAAAGAGATAAAAGTAATTTTCATACCTAAAGCAGATAAACCAATCCACGCTACCGCAAAGGACTATAGGCCAACTAGTCTTCCATCGTTTCTATTAAAAATCTTGGAAAGACTCCTTGATCTATACATCAACTCACACAACTTATGCAATACTCAATACGCCTACCTTAAAGGCAGATCAGTGGAAGGCGCACTGCATAGTGTTGTTTGTGAAATTGAGAGCTCATTGAATATAAAAGAATTTACAATGGCAGCCTTCGTCGATATCGAGGGAGCCTTATACAACCTAAATATAGCGGCCATAATAACAGTTCTGGAGGACATGAAAGTAGATAAATCCATTGTAATCTGGATTGGAAATATATTAAACACAGGATTATCAGAATGCAGACATTGCACACAGCTCTATAAGGAAACTCACAACTAGAAGCACACCACAAGGTGGAGTTCTCGCTCCGCTACTGTGGCTCCTTACACTTAACAAAATCCTTAAAATCTTCATGAAGAAAGGCTCAAAGACCATAGCATATGCAGATGACCTAGTTATCTTAATAAAATGTAAATTTCTACCAATTATCAGCGAACTAATGGAATCTGCGTTGAAGGAACTCTCCTCGTGGGCAAGACAGAACGGTCTCAGAATAAGTCCCCAGAAAACTGAGCTGGTTTTGTTCACCAGGAAAAGGAAAATCCCGATATTTGCTCCCCCAAAGTTAGAGGGTACTTCACTCAAACTCAAAACGGAAGCCTAGTATCTAAGCATCATTCTTGACTCCAACCTTTCCTGGAAAAGGAACTTGGAGGAAAGGATGAAAAAAGGATTGAATGTTTTTTATGCCTGCCGTAGCAATCATCAGATCCCTAGTCTGGTATACTGCTAGCAGCACCAAAAGCTACATGTAGACAGCCAGGCTGTACTGAAGTCAATAGGATCCTGTGCAATGGATCGAAGGCTGTCATGAAATATCGCGACTCACTGAAGTCCATCAGAACCCATAAGGTCAAACTCTGCTGGGTCCCAGAGTCTGAAATGAACATCAGCGAAGCGGACACGTCACTGCAACCACCAGTCAGTGCATTATACCGGATCATAAATGATACAATAATAAAAGAAGCCAACTCGTCTTGGCTTACAAGAAAAGACAGCCACACGACAAGACCATCGTTGCCAAAGCTTAATATCGGCAAAACAAAGAAGCTCTTGGTCCTGGCCCGAAACTCCATTCGTATGCTCGTAGGAGTGATCACAGGACATTGTCCCATCGGAGCAATGCTCCGGAAATTAAACTCGGGATCCAGCGATCTCTGCCGGGGCTGCGGCGACGAGGAAGAAACCGAGATGATCCAACATCTGCTTTGCCATTGCCCAGCTCTCCAGAATAGGCGCCTAGCTTCGCTGGGCCATAGATTCGTTACAGAGATTGCGGACGTAGCAATTGCAGATATATCGGATCTTCTAAAGTTCATAAAGAGCACGGGTTGGTTTCAGCCACCACGTGAAAGGACAATAGTCCACAAATGAAGGGATTCACAATGGGCCCTTTGCCTCCGAGTGGAAGTGATGCTCAACCATCACACTCCCCTTCCTTAACCTAACCTAACCTAACTAAGCCAACATCTTTACGTAAAATATGGTGCAACAGTAGACAAGCTAAGTCTTAAAAAGGACACATCTGGGTTTCTAGCCACTCTCTCAGTTACTATGCCAGAAAATTACAAGCCGTTGTCTGCACATCATTCACACCTGTCCAATACGTTCAAAATTACCGAATAAATTCCCTGTCTCAGTAGGAAAAAGGCGTTTGATATTGAGCAAGGCAGTACGAACCTTAAGAAACGTTTTCACTTAAATTCAGACGATTTCAATATGTTTCGAATCAAATTTAACAATTTCCTAGTTTTAGTCTTCTACCTTGCAAATCTGAGGTAGGGGAGATTTCTGAAAAGGCCTTCCTGTCTCTCTGTACGCATTTATCATATATATGCAAACTTGCGCGAAGTGGATGTGAATTATAAACACGTATTATAATATGTCTAGTATTTATTTATATATCCCATCAAATACATGAACCGTAATGACGATTAAACCCAATTCACCAACCGCCAGTATTGAATTGAATTGAATCCACATCATTCAATTTTCAAAAGTTTGCAAAATTCAAGGTAGAAGACCTGGAATTGTAGCCTGGCTTCAGATGAGCTGATATCATCTTGTTTATTTAACATAAGGCCTCGCAATTTAAAGTGACACCTCTTGTTGGATAGACATCAATTATGCCAAAGATCGATTTCCAGAAGCATTTTCGGATATTGTAAGGAATGCTGATATAAGGGTATAATGGCAACAGATGATGGACAAGACATGAGCGTACGAGTAAGTGAAAAAATATTTTTTTCTTACATTAACCAAAAAAATTCCTGGTATTTATTGAACAGACTATATATCGAATGTCACGTGTACGGGACGGTGAATCGTAGGTTCAGCCGTGACTGATACTCGATGGTTTTGAAAAAAAAAAGGAAATCAAGAAAATTGTCTTAACGAATTATTAGGCTGAATTTACGGACCCAGCTTGACGTTAATAAGCTTAGAACAGCTTGGGAGGCTTGACTTCAATATTACGTCTCTATTTCTATTGATAGAATTTTGTATTAACTAAGACAGAGGCTTCTAAAAAGAGATGGCCAATAAGCTTGGTAAGGTACTTATAAAGATACTTGGGTTAAAAGCAAGCTATTTTCGTTCGTTGAAGCTTTCATTACGGGGTCGTTACGTTTACTGTCATCCTTGGATGTTTCTTGGAATATCATAAGAGCTCTTAAGTATCGGTAATTGAACAAGTACTTATATATGACCGTGGCTAACCGTGGAAAATGCTTAGTGGAACGTCAGTATTTATCAAGACTATAAACGTGCAGGCTTCCTGCTAGATAAGAGATCTCCGAGGGTAAATCTCATTTTATCTTACAAAAGCCAAACACATCACAACCTTATCTGGACGATAAAATGCCATTCGTTAGTCCGGTGTAAACAGACCATAAAAAAAGATTCCCCCGCTCGCTACTTTGCTGAGCTTCGACGCCGTTCTCCGCCTCCTCCTTATTCTTCTCGTTCTCAAAGTCAGGCAAAAACGTCAAAGTTGTCCGGAAATTCCTATTCGATAGTCAAAATTCCAAAATTCGAGGATTACAGCATCCATTCCTCCCGCGTGTTAACTTGAACGCCCTATTCAAGTTCTTACTATACTCTTAGCCTAGACCTAAGCCCGAATGGTGTAGAGTTGAAGAGTAGTGCATCATTGCTTTATCGCGTTTTCGTTTTTTTTTTATTAAAATTTCTGTGGTGGGATTAGTTACCACTCGAGCACCAGTGTACAGGCATAGGCGAATGCCATCAACATCTTGGTTATCTTAGTCAACGGGCTGGCTTATCAGTTTCGAAATCATAGCGTTTTCCAGCTGCAGCTCTGTTGGGGTTTTATCTCATACTGTGTCTGGTCGAACGACGTAGAAGCGAAGACATCTCTTCCGTTTGCCTTTGGATGGAGATAAAGTTTTGTTTTGTTTGTTTCCCTTCGCGTTGATTGACTGTTTGAGTTGCTTCGGGCAGAGTAGGCGGGTACCGCGCCAGTCGATGTTCCGTGTGCAACGTGGAAAACCGTTTTCGACGAGAAAACCCTAAAAGACGTGGGAGAAAAGCCGACGCGGAAAGATAACGTTTCGAAGTTCCATGTGTTGTTAAAAGCAAGCGAATGTCTTCCGAAAGTGCCCGTTCAAGTGAAAATCTGTCCGAAATTCCAAACCACAGGAAACCCAGAGTTAGTATGAGCCAGAGTAACAGCAAGGAGAACATCAATGAGAACACGCCTATAGTCACGTAAGTTGATTTCAACAATTTAATATAAGAAGGATGGTATTGACCTTGCCTAGACGCCTTGTTGCCTTGACGTGTACAGTATCGGTTGTGGTGCCTGTTAGGCGTTTGCCGGGGCTTTATATCAAACCCACGGCGGAGGAGATAAGATCGAAGGTAAACAGTTCTAATGAAAAAAATCTGTGCGCCCGGAACCAATTCTCTGACGTGGTCATGACAAATAAAAAAAAAATTAGAAGTGCTCCTGTGTCGTGCCGTGTGTTTGGTTTCGAATAAACATCTTAGGCGTGTTGACAAGTGAGAGTCAACAAGAAAAATCCGCGTTGAGTTGAACGAAATTAAGGTGTCACATGTCGATTTGCCGACGTCAACTCTACAAATATTGGGGAGCGGAATCAAAGCTCTAAGCGGGTAGTCCAAGCTGAAGCTTGTAAAGGTCCTCTTATGGTTTCTTAAACTCAAAGCAAGCATATACCACTTCTCTGATTCAGCAATTATTTTTAGCTCTTGTGTCAATAGACAAGGTGTGTCCAAAAAATAAAAGGAATTTTCTCCTCGGAACTGGGTGACACTTGTAGATATTCATCCTTATTGAACATCATATCCTTTAACCTATCTTTTATCGGATCTAGTAGATTTATATCGTTATTTACTTCATTTGGGGACATTTGAACAGTTTAAACAATTTTGGAACAGAGAACATTTCATAGCACAACCCACTAACTCCTGTATTGCTTCCTCTAATCGAGATGGCGTGATCGCTCATAATTTTTCCTTCACCACTGCCACGTTTACAATTGTTGTTGATGTGCTAGGGTTCTATCGCGCTCCCTATGGTCCAAGTCTTCCCAGCCTCTTTGGAACCTCTTGTACCACTCGCAACTTTTACTCATAGCAACTCCTCTCAAAGGCTATTTTTAATATTTTTTCAAAGCTTTATTGCGCATATCGCCAAATATTATTGTTCGTTCCAAAACACCTGTAACGCCTTTGACAGCTGTCAGTTGGTTGGTATACTGGACTGGCTCGCTAACTTACCTATAGTTCGAGATTAACCTGTCCCACAACCAAAAAACCAGAGAGACTCGTAGAAGCTAAATTGTAAACAGCTGTTTGCCATGCAGCACGCCCAGTTGATTGAATGAATGAATGAATTTCTTTATTCTCTCTTTTTACAAAAATTTCGAGCATACTATGATATTACAGAATTACTTTACACAAGAGAAGAGTTAGTGACATCGAATATTAAGTAATATAAATAGATACAGATGCCACTTCAAAATTAAATTATTTATAGTGGGGTGCACAATAATTTAATTAAATAAATAAACGAAACAAGTAGCTTTAGGGCTTGTACAAAAGATTGAGAATCAAACAATGTAGGACAGCAAAACTTCAATATCATTATGACTAATATCAAGCAGCCATATTTTCAATTTTTTTAAGAACGCGTTTAATGTTCTAATGCGTCGTATGTCTACAGGGAGTCTATTGAACAATTTGCAAGATACTGCACAAAAAAAGTTTCTATAATGGGTGGTACGAAAAGAAGGTATTTCGACAACAGAACGGGAAATACTTCTTAAATTGTAAGTGTCGGAGATTGGACTTTGCATATATCCACCCCTTATAAAAAAAATCTTTGACGCTTTATAATAGTATAAATGTCTAACAGGCAGGATTTTTAAGGACCTAAACAGCATCATAGAATGGGATAAGCGGTGAACATTACATATTTTTCGGACGGCACACTTTTGCAACACATTAAGTGGTTGGAGACTGTAACTTCGAATGAAAAATTGCGTAGTAAACTGTTTTTAAAGTATGATTTGTACAATATTTTCTGAGTCGATAGAGACTACGGATAGCCGAACGCAGACAGTTTTTTAAGACCGCGATGTGTTCACTCAAACTTAGACTTTCATCTATAATAACACCTAAGTACCTTAACTTTTTTACAACTTCAATTTTAAAGCAGTTTACATTGCAAGTAGCGCTGTCATTATACATTCTTTTACAAGCTTCTGCAGTACAAGTACAAATTATCATACTTTGCCGACAGCAACCGAGTGCATGGAAATATATTTCGAAGTCAGGAGACTCTTGCATACTTAGGCTGAAATACATAATTTTGGTTTTGTTACTGACTTTGACTGACTGTGCTTCGCAAACCAGATTCTTAGCAAATCTTTATCATGGTTTAAGTCAGCAGCCAGATCCAAAGGGTTATTATTTGATCCATAGGCAATGCCAAGATCATCTGCAAAAGCGGTGACTTTTCCCACAAATGGTTGATCAAACAAGGAGTTAATGTAGATCAAAAACAAGATGGGGCCAAGGACAGACCCTTGCGGTACACCCAATGAAATTACTTTGGGGTCGCTAAGACAGTCATCCACTCTTACATTTTGTGTCCTGTCTTTGAGATAAGAAACAAACCAATTATACATAAAGCCTCGAAAGCCAGCACCATATAGCTTGTCTAATAGAATGCTGTGATGGACCATGTCGAATGCCTTTGTAATATCTACGAAAAGACCGGCGCAATATTTTTTGTCATCAAGACCTTTGTTTATATCTCTATCTGGCCTACCTCCACGACAAACCTGACTCCATTTGTATCGACGGCAAAACTAA
Source organism: Merodon equestris (assembly GCA_958301585.1). Taxonomy (NCBI): domain Eukaryota; kingdom Metazoa; phylum Arthropoda; class Insecta; order Diptera; family Syrphidae; genus Merodon; species Merodon equestris. Next base: position 5,749,387 of record OY284417.1, on the reverse strand, counting down.
AACCAACGTCCTAGTTTCAATCCACCAAGAAGGCCTACCCACAGACCCCCACGCGTTAAAAAAGACCTTTATACGATTTCACGAAAGCCTTAATATTTCTCCCATTGATGTAAATAACGACCTCTCCACTTTCGCAGCCCACGTCAGTTCAAAGCGCATTGCACACTTGCAAAGTACCTGTTCTAATCTCAAAAACTATTTTAAATCCTAACCTAAATACACTTACATCTCCTCACCCATCAAATAATAACATATCCCTGTACTATCAGAACGTCAGAGGATTACGCACCAAAACCTCCGCAGTACTCCTTAACTCCCAAATCCTACCCTACGATATATTTGCATTAACTGAAACGAATTTATGCTCCAGTATTGGAGACAGCGAGTTATTCACATCAGATTTCATCTGTTTCGGGCCGACGGACGCGACAACTCTGCCGATCCTGACGGTCGCGGAGTTCTCTTAGCAATCCACAGTCGCTATGATCCCTTGCCCTTCAAATCGTCGAATTCCGCTGACTTCAACTTCACTAGTGCCTCAATAAAACTCCCTAAACAGAAACTTTATCTTGCCTGCTGTTACTTAAGACCCTCACAGCCCACACACTGCTACCAACTCGTCGTTGATCTCGTCGACTCCATATTTGATATCACCGAACCCAATGACATCATCATCATCTGTGGCGATTTCAATCTCCCGCACCTGAAATGGGTTCATTCCGATGATGAGACTCACTACATCGCCGCTAACCCCTCCACAGGTAAAGAAATCCTTTTCACGGATCATTTCTCTGACTCCGGCCTTCTGCAACTCAGTAATATTACCAATAACATGGACAGACAACTCGACCTGATTTTCTCATCTGATGCCGTAAACTGCGTTGTTAACCCAAGCAACCATTTTCTCTCTACTTTAGACCCCCTTCATCCACCTCTATCGGTAACTCTTTCACTCGAGACCAAACTCACTATCCTTCCCTCCGAAAATACGTACTGTTTCAATTTCCGCAAAGCTGACTTCGCGAAACTAAATAATCTGCTCAACAATGTTAATTTTAACTTCCTCCTTAACCCTAACTCACATATATCCCTAAACGAATCCCTTGCGCTATTTTACACCAAAATCCTCAGCTGCTTCATTCTTTCAGTCCCATGCTCACCAAAAAAGAATTACACCTCATCTCCGCCCTGGTATACCAAGGAACTACGGTCTTTGCGCAATAAAAGAAACAACAATTGGCACGCCTATCTTAGATCCTCCTCTGCATCAGACCTTTCTAATTACATGCAGTCCTACACTAAATTTGCACAGCTATGTGAATCACTCTACCTCCGATACTTGAACAGAATGCAATCCTCCCTTATCTCTGACCCCAAGTGTTTCTACCACTTCATTAATACAAAAAGAAAAACCGATAGCTACCCCACTACACTTAACTATCTCAGTAACTCTTCCAACGAATCCGAAGTAATCGCCAATTTCTTTGCTCATTTCTTCAGCCAATCATTCACTGACCAAGATCTTCAACCCGATCACGACTATTTTCGATATTTGAAAAACTGCCCCCAGACATCTCTTGTTTCATTGAACATCACTCCCGACCTAATCGCCGAAAAAATACGGAACTTAAAGGACGACTACTCTCCCGGTCCCGACTGTCTGCCTGCCATAGTATTAAAAAAGTGCGCGAACCATCTTATTTTACCCCTTACTGCTCTATTTCAAAGCTCTATCTCTCAAGGACTTTTTCCTAAGCTTTGGAAATATGCTTATATCATTCCAGTCCACAAAAAAGGACTGAAAAATGATGTGTCCAACTATCGTCCCATTGCCAAGCTCTCATGCGCACATAAACTTTTCGAGAGCATCGTTTATGATGCACTATTCTTTCACTGCAAACCCATATTTTCTCCTAACCAACATGGGTTCCTAAAAGGTCGATCGACAACCACTAATCTAGTCGAGTTTGTTTCACAATGTTTGTGTGCACTCGAAGCTGGCAAAGAAGTAGACGTTGTCGCCACTGACTTCAGCAAAGCCTTTGACAAAATGTCTCACCAAATTATTCTCCTCAAGCTCACTGCCCTCGGTTTCTCTCCCGGTTTTATCTCATGGATCAAATCTTATCTCGAAGATCGTCAATATAACGTTATCTTCAGATCTTCTATTTCTGATCCAATTAACGCTACCTCCGGTGTCCCGCAAGGTAGTTATCTCGGTCCACTGATATTTATTCTAACCATTAATGATGTCGACAGCGTTATTCTGAACTCTCAGCTCTCCATATATGCTGATGATATGAAAATATTTAAACACATATCTTCCCCTGTCGACTCCTGCTCTCTCCAATTGGACCTTAACAGGTTCACTACTTGGTGTCAAAAAAACCATCTCGAGCTCAATATCAGTAAATGCCAAACCATCACTTACTCCCGCAAACGCTCTTCCTCACCACCTAGAACCTACATTATTCGTAATGAAACCGTTCCCCCTGTCAACTTCTTGGTTGACCTAGGGGTTATTTGTGACCGTGAACTCAACTTTCGCCTCCATATCGACAACATCATCAAACGTGCTAACTCTGCCCTCGGTTTCGTGAAACGTTGGTCCAAAGAATTCTCGAATCCTTACGTTACGAAATCATTATACATCACTTTCGTTAGGCCCCTTCTCGAATATGCTAGCCAAGTCTGGTCCCCCTCTTATGAATCCCATACTACGCGTATTGAATCCATTCAACGCAGGTTTATCCGTTTTGCCCTTCGTGGCCTTCCTTGGGCCGACCCCCTTAATTTACCACCTTATACGGATCGCTTAAAATTAATCAACCTCCAACCCCTTAAAGAACGACGTGATGTTGCAGACATTTATTCATGTTGCACTATTTATCCATGACCTTCTCAGTGGTAACATTGACAGCCCTTCATTATTGCACATGATTCCCCTTAACACCAACCCGCGTAACCTTCGGTCCACACCCCTTTTCCGTATAAGCACTCACCGCACAAATTATGGCTACCATGAACCAATGTCCAGAATGCTTCGCAAAGCTAACACCAATCTTTTCGACCTTCACCTTAATAAGTCCAGCCTTAGAATTGCCCTATACCACCACCCTTCTCACTCTCCTTAATCGTCTCCACGCCGCCACCTAGTTAATAAGTTATAGTTAAGTTATCAGATTTTTGTTAAGGCTTGCATTAAGCTAATAAAGTGCCCCTATGGGGGCGTCAAATCAAATCAAAATCAAATCAAATCAAATTATAAGGGAGCAAAAGGTCAGAAGAGCATCTTCAGTGGAAAGGCCCTCTCTAAGTTTAATTAATCAATTATTTTCCAATAGTCTTCCAATGCCTGCAGGTCATCAAACCCTACCCCTATCTACCTTTCTCATTAAAATTTGGGAGTTTTGAAACCATAGGTATTTGTACTTTTTTTCATTTTTACATTTTTTTGCTGCCATGAACAGAGCTCTTGTGTAACTAGTGAAACAGTCATTGATAAAAATTCTACTGTCGGTACCCGCAACAAATAACGCAGAGTTTAATTTCTTAATCGCATTCTTCTTACTTTTCATTACCTTTTTTTTGACATCTTGCGAAGAGAGATGAACGCGTAAAACGTTGCTGGGTTGCTTGTTGCTATTTACATTGTTGCTAGAGTTGCGTTTGACGTAGCATTGTTTAACATCAGAGGCCGGAATAGAGACATCTAATGCGTCACAGAGAATTTTCTGCAAACACTCTTCTGCATTCACATTGTTAACACTAGGTACACCAACGATCTCTATTACATTCTTCAATTGTTTCTGCTCTCTCCAGTTGAGTTTGCACTCGAGAGAAGTAACCTTGAGTTGCAGTGCTTCATTTTCTTCTCTCAGCTGTTGGACTGTGCTGAGGAAATCATTCATTCCTTTCCACTTACCCACCTTAGACAGTCGTTTTCCCCTCGGTCGTCCTTCGTTATTTAAATCGAAAAATTATCCGTTCGAAGCAATTGTCTTTTTGCCCCGAATGGCCCATTGATGTTAGACTGTGAATTTGCAGACGTCTGGCTCGGCCCATTTCGCTGTGCAGCGTTCTTCGATTGCGTTTCGTAATGCCCAGGCTTCCTTACCGTATATGAGGACCGCTTTTTCGAGAGGAAGTTCTACTTTTTCACTGCCTCTTGAGCCCAACGAATAAGCGGTTGGCTGGAGTAATTCAGCGTCTGATCTTAACTCTGGTCTTGTTGCCGCTTAAAGGTGACTTTCGGGCTAAAACCTCGATGTTGTGGGTCTTTCTTCGATAACAGCAATATTTGGCTCCATCTTCAGTGCTCTCAAACGCTTCACTGAGTTCTCGCTGTGTTCAGTAAACCATCAGCAATTGTGCAGACTTAAGAGAGATCGAGCCACTTGAATTAGGCAGTGAGTTCCGCACGGTCTTTTCAAGAATTCAATGCATCGCACTGCCTAAATCTTTTGTAACATCAAAGTTCTCGATTGGATCAATAAAGACCTTAATGGAGTAGCAATAATTTTCCATTGCCATCCTGAATAACTTGGCAGGTTTAGCATGGGTATCAAACATGGCACGGCCCCTCATGGTCATGTGCGGCGGATGGGGTGTGCCAACCTGGTGAAACTGGTGGGTGTTTTTGGCTTATCGACCTTAAACAACTCTGAAAAGTACCTTTTAGATTATTCACGGTTTCAGGCTGTCAGACAGCATGGCAGAGATGGTCTTATGAGCGTTTTATGCCTTTATAACTGACGCAGGTATAGAGAACACATTTGTTTATGGACCGGATAAACGATGTTGAGATTCTATTCATCCGGCATGCTTTCCCGCGACCAGATCTTACCGATAAGTTAGTGCATGTCCATAGCTAGTACATTTGCGCCAGCTGTGTTCTTAAATTTCAGCTCGGGCACCGCTTCCTTAACCTCATCTATGCCGTCTAGCTGGGTGGATAGAATGGTTTGTTCTGCTTGTCATCGTCGTTACCTTGCATGTGTGGTCTTTCCTCATCCTTAACATCGACTGTGACACTATAACAAGTTGTTTGGCAAATTCGTTTTACTTTTTGATTAGAACTTTCGAACATCACGCCTCTTCCTTCTCATGAGTACCTCAACCACGCTATCAAACGGTCATCATTAGGGGTTTCTTTTAAGTGTTGGCTTGAAATCAAGCACATCATAGGCGGCATCCCTTAGGGGAGATATTATCAGCAAAGGTTGTGGCTGTCCTGAAGCTTTCCCTAGATTCTTCGAAATCAGCATTCTTACCTTGCTCCAAGGAAGCAATGATCCAAGTTAGGGTAGGCTTCTTGTTGATCTTGTTGATTGATAAGCGATCGCAAGGATCCCTTAAAGGTGTTAAAATGTGGGAGTCGCGTGCATGCTAATATATTAGGTCCCGTCACAAAATCTATTAACGACGTGGTGTGGTGTTGTGTAGTCCATTCCCTGCGACTCATTGAAAGATGTGATCCTTACTCGCATTACAGCAGCCCAGATTTTGCTGTCGTACTTGTGGCATGTACATACGTACATATGTTCTATCTAGGAAGTTGTAGTCATTGGGCCGGTGGTCTCTCTCTTCTGTGGGGGGAGTGACTGCCTATTAAGCTTTTCCTTCTGAGGTTAGCCTTAATGCTGATGATTATAAGACGTTCACTAAGTCTATCTCGAATAGGCTGTCCGCATCCAAACAGACGTTTTTTCTGCAGCAGTTTCGGTTATACGAGTAGATGTCAGAGTTTTTCATCCCCCCTTTATCCCGTCCATCCCATTGCACGTATAGTAGTTTAGGACCTTTGTAAATTATTCTGTCACAACGGGTCTCTTAAGGCATTCTACATTCCAGGTACCCATCTGAAACTCATTTCATTGAAAACGTTTATGGGGCCAGAGGGTGCGTTTGTTTTTCAGCAATGCAGTTGAGCATCACTTCCACTCGGAGGCCAAAGAGCCCAATGTGATTCCCTTCATTTGTGGAATACACATATAATTAACCTGTCCTACCACATGGTGGCTGAAACCACTCTTTATGAATTTTAGAAGATCCGATATACATATCTGCATTTGCTACGTCCGCAATCCCTGTGAAAAATCTATGGCCCAACGAAGCTAGGCGATGATTCTGGAAAGCTGGGCAGTGGCAAAGCAGATGTTGGATAGTCTCGGTTCCTTCCTTGTCGCCGCAGCTCCGGCAGAGATAACTGGATCCCGAGTTCCATTTCCGGAGCATTGTTCCGATTAGAAAGTGTCCTGTGATCACTCCGACGGACATACGGATCGAGTTCCGGTCCAGCGCCAAGAGCTTCTTTGTTTTTCCGATATTGAGCTCTGGCCACGATGATCTTGTCGTGTGGCTGTCGTTTCTTGTAAGCCAAGACGAGTTGGCTTCTTTTATTATTGTGTCATTTATGATATGGTATAATGCGCTGATCGGTGGTTGCAATGACGTGTCCCCTTGGTATCTATAAGGCTCCTATTTATTCCAATAAATAACAAGCGGCCACAAAGTAGTTCCGCTTGTTTGAACTGTAGGTGTCACTGTCAACTCCATGGTGAGAATTCTTTCGCCGCCGTCCCAAAGAAGCTGAGCTGATTCTTGGTCGTAGCTCGGACCCTCCAACCACACGTATGGCGTGTAAAGCATGGGTATCTTCAGATCAATGAAAATATAACATTAAGCAGACTAAATTCTAAAATTCCTGTTACTTTTTGAACACGTCTCGTAAGCTTGGTGTTGTCAGCATTCCTCTTGAAATCAGGCCGTTCCTACATTCCTTCGACATTGCTCAGCTATTTTCAATGTTAGGTCCGTGCTCTTGGTTAAGATCCAAGTTTCTGCGACATAGACAATGACAGGGATGACAAAAGTGTTAAGTCTAAAGCCAGTTTGGTCCGGCAGTCGGTACGTCGGTATTGTTCGTGTTTCTTAAAGAACCATCAGACATAGCCATTCTGACTGTCTGATATTTTGTAGCGACTTTCTTGACTGGTCCATTGTCTTCTAAAGCAGCTGTTTTTTTTTTTTTTAGTTTTTAATTCATTTTTATTCTTAACTTCTTAGATCTATCTTACCCTAGACAAAAATGGTTAAAAACTAGCTTAACTATCTTAACAATCTAGATATCTTACTGGCCCTAGGCGGACACTCTAAAATAGACGTAACAACTTAAATCTATGCCTTTCGACTACTATACACTAAAGCAGCTGTTCAATAACTCAAATGAATGTAAACAACGATTGTATGAAATGATTTATTGTGGACTGTATTTAATATCGACCGCACTGGTCGAACGCTCGAAAAGGAATGAATGACGGGATACGTGCCCATCACATACCCTCTAGCTCGTTCCCTTTGGTTCTGTTGTCGTCGTCGCGCTGACTGAGGTTTTTCCCCTGGTTGTTATCGCTCCTTCTCTTTGCGCTCGTTCTTTGCGCCTGGTGAAGCGGTACTTCCTTCTGATGTTGTTGTTTGTTTAGGCCGCTCATCGATTTATACCCGTATGACGATGGCTTGGTCTAGACAGCAGTCTTTGGGTTAGTTTTCCATGAAGCTTTCAAGGATGTTTAGTATCATTTTGCACATGACTTCGATTGATGTGATGTCGAGGATTTAGTCAGTTTATTACCCCACTCAATCGATCGCGATTGTTTCTTGTCATTATCCTACACAAGAAGGTGTTCCATATAAACATTGCCTTGTGGGCCGGTAACTATCATGTGCTTACTTGTTACAGTTGTAACCAGAACAACCCCATCCAAATCTGTAATATAAGCATTTGTAATGCACAAGCGATCGACGGAATTCAACGCTCAATCATCACGTTCATTGACCGACGAATATCCGGCAACATTAATTGGACCGATCGCCTGTGCAAGACTATTAACGTCGAATAAACTAAAATTATGAGTAAACAATTTTTGTAATGCACTGGCGACCGAATTTCCAAAGGGTCATAATAACCCAAATCGACCGCTTGTGCAACCAATTAAACCGAGCACTTGTTTTTATGCGCGCGCGACCGATCGAATTTCAAAAGGTCTCCGACCGATCGCGCAAGCAAAGTACTTTAAACGTTTTAAAGTCAAGTGGACACTTTCCGTATGAAAATGGAAAAGGAAAATAAAAGAAAAGCAATTAAGTGCGGAAAGTGACCCACAAACGTTTAAAAAGAAGAATTTTGTTTAGTTTAAGTTAGCTCTAAGGAGAAACTCAAATTGAACGGTCATCGATAGACCGCAAATAAATTCCTTGTAAAACAAATCAGGTTTTGTTTTAATTAAGGAGTAAATTCTTACTCTGTGTACGCTACTAATGGCTCTGTTCTGTTCCCTGTTCTCTCTTGAACACTCTCACTACGACGATTGCTGTTTTACTGGTGTATTGCCATCGGTAACAATTGCAGCTGGCAGGAATGAAAAAAAGAAAATGTTCGTGCCGCAGCTGATGGTCGCGAAGAAAAAATGATTCTCGCGCCGCGCCACTCGAGGCTACAGTTGGGTTTTGGTCACGACACTGTCGTGACGGCCGTTGGCTTGGTAGCGGGACGAAATTGACAGTATTGTATGTCTCTCCCGTAAGCCCTTCTTTATGATGCTCTATCACATCTCCTCAATTTGTTGGACAGTCGCTCCATCGGAAATTGCCTGCAAACAAAAAAAAAACATAAACATTGACTTCAAACCTGGATCGGGTCCATTCCCATTAATTCTCGAGTTGCCAAAAGGCCTTGAAAAAAGAAATGGAAAAAACGAATCATCCTTTTCGCATTCATCCGAAATTGCATGCATTAAGCGAGCTCCTCATTTACATTCAATCAGCAAACCATACACTCTGTCATCCGATTTCCCCGGTCTCATTCCTCAGGCTTTGAAATATTATCCTTGTATCATGTCTCTCTAATAAATTCCTCGTAAATATTCCACCGAACGCACCTGTGAATTTAAATGCGAATGTGACAACGATGAAGATGACGAGGGCGAGGATGGGGACGGACGAGGAGCATGCCAACGACGAACACGGTAATGTCCTTAAACTTATTTACATTTATTTGCACTCCTTCGTCAATCCCGTCATTCTATGTTGTTCCCTTTTTGTGTGCTTTCCATAAATATACCTTTCATTCAATGGAAGTTAGAGACGAGAACAATGGCGCACGACGCTTTGGGATATTTTTTTTTGCATGCAGTTTCGCTCCTAATCCTTATTCACATTCGTCTTTTCTTTTTGCCAGCGCCCGCCTGGGTAATGCTATTCATCCCCGAGATCAAACGGTAATCGAATTGGCTAAAAGTGATTTTCTAGCGTGCCGCGCGCCGACTACCTTAAATACTAATGTCCTTGTTTAGACTGTTAGTCCGGGTGTCAGTCGGGGTTCCATTTGCCGATGATTCATGGAAATTTTATTCGACAGAATGCTTCATTCGTTCACTCTACCTCACGGAGAAAATGATGAAGAAATCCCAGGAAGGAGACGAAGGAAGAAAGTTGGATAAAATTGAATTATTATGACTACATGAAGACACGTCCAAGACATCTCCATCCAAATCGATGGTGGAAGTGGAATCCTTGTTCTCGGAAAATCCGATAATCCTTATTTTATTACCCACCTTGGGTTGTGTCTCCCTTTCGGAGTTGTCTTGTTCTTCAGCTCAATGCCTGCCTGTTGTTTGGGTGTCCTGACTCCTGTGCAGGACGAGACGTGAGCGAGAGAAGGAGAGTTTTACTTGCCGATGCGTCGTGTCGTTCCCGGAATGCATTGAGCACGTATTTCGGTAACTTGAAGACATTTCCTTCTGCTCATGCCAAATGGTTTATAGTATCCCTATCCCTATTTTAAGGATCCTCAAACCCCCTGTTTTACTATTGTCAACGCATTATATAAAGAAGGATTTATTTTCTTGCCCGTGCAAACGGCACGGGGGAGTTGGAAGGACGTTCATGGCGCCCACAGTCGAGCATAAATTATTATTGATATTGACTTCATTTGAATATCTCGAAGGGGAAGGGATTAGTTTGTCGGTCGGGGAGACAGCAATAAGACTGAGCGGCAGGACGAAGAGCGAATGATTCACGGTGTGAGTTCGATTTCATAATTTTATCGAATCGGTCGTATTTTCCATGGAACAACGGGGATAGTGAGGAGCACGCGTACCAGGACGTGATAAAGGACACTAACGCCGGGGACACCGAAACAGGAGAAGATGTTTTTAATCGCCTTCAAGAGGGTCGATCTATTGAGAATTATTTTTGTGGAAAATATCGCATCGATAAATCTTTTGCGGACCAATTATGATAATTTTATGAAGCCGGTTGGACGGGATGGGCACGGTGCGATAAGGATTTTATGAGAATTGGACTGGTCACATAAAATGGAAGATAAATGGACATAAATTGAGGTCCTGGGGACTGATGTGGTCGATAGATGACAACAATCGGGTCGACGATGGACGAGTGAACGACTTGTGGAGCGTGTATGTAGAGGTGGGAATAAGAGAATGCTCGGAACGTGCAGTCGCCTTTTTGTTAAGGGTTTGTAGGTTCAAAGACTAACTGGAGCTTCTTAACCTATTGGGAATTGATTTTTTTTATATACCCTCGGTCATTAATGAAATTCTATTTAAGAGACCTAGGCAGTGATAGTTTTTCTTTTACTCGTTTTGTTATTTTCTATGGATTTCGACATCTTAGACCTAATGGAACCAGCTGCCTATTGCAGCCTTTGGACCTTTATCCTTTGATTAAGTCATCTTTCATAGGATAAATAGGATATGGACATTAGAACAAGAATTCAATTTCATTACAGACCCGTAACATGGACCAATTGTTTAAGACAAATATCTAATTAGCGCTTTCACCTCTATTCGAGACGAGCTACAATATAATAATTTATAAATAAACTGCTCTAGGCAGTCGAACGTTATTGTACAGAAAGGGCGTATTATCGTTTGTAGCATTAGGCAATACACTTTTTGAACCCCAAAACACACGGCTTGAATAGTGTCTTCATTGACGCCGGTCAGTCGACTCTTCGTCACGATTATACCGAAACTTCGGGGCCTAAGCGAAGTTTTGTACATAGTAGCAATACAGAAATATGTTTAGAGACTTTACTACAATAAATTCATTCAATATACACTTCAGTGGGGAGATAAGGATCGCCTTTGGCAAAAGACGTTGAGACTTTTGCTTCACCTATAACGATATTGAAATCATGGGAATATAGCAGCCATCGTAGCTTCTCCCCATAGAAAAGGTCGAGTTCTGAGGGCGTCGTTCTCGTGATGTTTCAAAATTTGAATTCGAACAGATCGTAGCCCCGATCATGGTGAGTATTTACAGCTGGAAAAAGGCTCGTGTTCTATAGAGAACATTACCCCATCAGTCTATCATCATTTTTGCTTAAAGCGCTAGAGTGTGTGCTTGACACTTAGGTACATGTGTGAACTCAATATGGCTTTCTCAATGCTAAATCTACAGAGACGACTCTACTAGGGCCTATGCGCACAGTTGAAGGAGCGATCAGCTCATAGCAATACAATGTTTTCCCCAACCCATAGAGAGATCCTTAATTGCTATGGGGATAGAAGGTGTCATTCGCAACTGACTAGTTTCTTGGCCTAAAATCATTGAAAATAGAAGACATTCTCATCTTGGAATCTGTAATGCTGAGGAACTTCCCACGATGGGATCAACTCACCTCTTTTGTGATACATCTTCGTAGTATCAAGCTGTTCCTCTCTGTAAAAGATGAAGATTCAAATCTCACCTATGGCTAGTTATTGTAATTTTGTGGCTTGCGTTAAGAAGAGCTTGTAATCCGATCAAACTCGGTAAGGCGTTAAGATCGAAACGTATCGAAGCTCTGGGTATCATGGGATCATGCTCCACCAAAGCACTAAACATACTTTTGCAAATCGTCTTTCTTGACTTTTACATCAAACACATAGCAAGGTAGCAGGCTACACGTAGCCAAGATAGCAGGCTACAGTGGCACTATTATACTGAATGTCCACAGCAGAGCTTCGCTACTACTACCTGTGAATCTGACTTTAATTCCCACTACACTATGATTACACAACGCCTACTGGCTTTACGATATGGCGCAATGTTGATTTCTATTCAGAGGGGAATGAAAAGTCTAATCCTGGTTTAGGCTGATGGCTAAATTGGAACAAAATATTCTTATTTGAACCGACTACTTGAGCATATTCCTAGCAGAAGTACTGGCCGCACAAGCTGCTCTAACATGGTCACGACTTTCTGTAGTGACAGCCTTAGTGGCTTGGCAATGGTAATGGTAAAGCAATGCAAGGAGGCAACCAAATAAACTAGTACAAGATCTTATCTGGGTTCCAGGACACTCTAACATAGAGGAAAGTGGGTAACCAATATCCACATTAAAATTTTGGATCTCCTGCTGCACTGCCTCAAATCCACTGTCCTTTAACACCTTTTACGCTCCACTAACAATAGGTGGGCCTAGTTGATTAGGGTGCTGGATATCAAAAAATCTTAGTTAACCTATCCTTAAACAGAACACATAACTGTATAAACAGGCGCTATTCTGATATCGCAAGAAGCAATCAGTAAAGGTTTCTGGCGCTCTTCGCCGTGGCGTCTATAATATTTAATCAGGGGGGCGTCCATACGACTTTCTCTGAAGGTGCCCGGCACTTACAAGCAAAGATTCAGTGCGTTTAGCCTTTTCTTTAAGGCCGCTAACCGCAGCCTGGCAAGTGCAATTAATTCTCTGAGCTACACTGGCTGATTATCCCAACAACTTTCTTGTCAACCCCTAGGTTAAACGGCCAGTGTTTGTTTTTTTGCCTACAACAAAAAAGCGAATATTCTAGTCGACCTTGTGCCATTATCAAAATCCATTGCTCAGCTTTACAACATCAATCAGGTCATTGAAAAACAACTGTAGCTGCATTTAAATTCGAAACCTTGAGCTGATCGTGTGCTGTGAATACAGTATTTGAGAAGCGAACAGTAGCACATGAGAGGTATAAATCGTAGATTAAAAATTCGGCATTTAAAATCATTCAATTTGAGGGAAATGACCTGATACAATGCTTATCTTGTTTAACGCAAGTACCTACTTCCACCTGTGATGTTTCGGAACTGATTAACCACAACCATTGAATTGTGTGACAAATGTAATGTTAACATCAGGTTCGCAGTCTTGAGCGTCTACGTAATTTTATTACATTGAGACCCATTATTTTATTGTCGTGTCGTAGGGTTCTTGCTGTCCCTTTTGCCTGATTATACCGAATGACTTTATTTGATTACATGGATTATTGGTTTGACGGAGCTTTGTTGACGCGTTCTCAATGCCACTGGATAGTGCTGTAATCGCTGATATATCGCGAAGTTCAGATTGTAACTTAGTTTTATTTTGTTTTCTCTGTGTATTGCCCTTATTTGATAGTTCACCAGCTTTGTTGTTTCTTTAGTTTGAATAGCTGAATCAATGATTAAACGAAGTTTTGCAATTCACATAAAGTTTTTTTATTCAAAGTACTTATAATAAAGCTTTTGTTAAAAATGTTTTTAATTTCACCTTTTCTTTTGAATTTTTCCTACGCATTTGTTGCCTTCTTCTACGCTACTTGCAGCCATAAGAGAGAAGGTTTAAGTTTGGGATAGCACTAATCACTTAATAAGTCAGTTTATATCGTGATTCCTCCTTTTTGATACTCATGAATTCGAATAATCTCTTATCCGTAGTAAGCAGATATTCTGCCGTCTTTTTCGAATTATTGAAGTAAATATAAATTTGAAAAAAAAAATTGTTGATGTCAAGACTTACTATAAAGTTTAATGGGTCGAATAAAATAACATCGCCCGTCAGGGGCCGACAGGCTACCTACTGCTCCACGGCGTTCTCTGCACCAGTTTACGCATCAATAATACGTATTTGTTTATATCGATCCAAAAATGTGTTTCATCGGAAATATCAAATTGGATGACAGATTGTTTTGGGCGATCCAACAGCCATGCTACGAATGGGCGACGTCATAGATTTTATAAGTTTTTTTTATTTTCGGTAAATGGAGTTCGTTGTAAAGTGCCACAAGCGAGGCCCAATTGTTAGCCGCTCGACAAATTGAAGTGTGTTTTTGGTTTTGAGCTCTTTCGCTAACAGTGGTGATTTTGTAACGTGGTGTTCGAGCATTTCGCTTCCTTCGCTACCAACCCTTCAACTTTGCACGAATTTCGGACTCCCTAAGGCGGTTATGATGAATTCAAAGAATTCACAAATTTGACGAAATGTAACTCTTACACATAGAGCAGTTTGTGTATTGACAAAGACTGTACTTGATGCCTGTCAAAGAGATCAACCATTTTGATCTTAGTAAATGAGCGTACATTGACAGCCAACATTCACACAATTTGGTTTTTTTATAGTGCAGATGGTTTATGTCGAAGATGTTCGTCCACTACTCTCCGGGGGTGGTTGTCCTAGATAGCATTCGAGAGATTAGACTGAATTTGTCACGTTGGTTGTAGTTCACAGTAACTTTGTCAACATTTTTTTTATCATTTCTAATTCACAACTGATGTTGTTGCACATTTTTTCCGCATAGGAATTGTTCTTGGCTATGGACAGATTTGAACTACAGACCTTCCGCTCAACAGTCGGTGATGATTACCATTGCACCACGACCATCTTTGGTCACCCTTATGAATATATGAAGGCAAATTATTGCAAGAATAAAGCCATTACGTGCCAATAAAAGAATTGGGATTACTGATAGCCCTAAAATCAAGCTTTCATACAAAGGGAGTGCCTTAATTAGTGTCATTGTTTTTCGAAAAAAAAAACAACGACAAGAATTGAGTAAAAGAGTTTAGAAAAATTTCCAAGGGAAATTCTGGTTTAAAACTACTCTTTCTCGCATTGATAAGGCTCTTGATTGAAATAGGTTGAAAAGTTAGGAAAGCAGTTCTAAGACCTTAGCTTAGATTCCAAAAACAAGCTTACGAGCATAAGAATATTTTCATAATCCATTTCTTAACTTTTAAATTGAATAAAATGAGTTGTGTTTAGGATTTGAAGAAATCTTTAATGCGAATTAAAGTACATTGAGTACAATTATTCATTTGGACGGCCCCAACGACGTTTACATGATTTGGTTCGAGAGGTCCAATTTCGTATGAACTGTTGTATAATTCGAGTTCCATTTCTCCAACCGGTAATTTTCCCATTGGTCAATTCTCTTCTTGTTACCCCATAGCAGTGACTTACCGTAGCCTCAGAAGGCATTAAATCGGACAACCTTGACGATCATTCCATATCGCTTGTTGTGGAAGTACCGCGCCAGGGAACATTTCCTATAACAACTTCTATGTAACGCCTGATGTGTTGCGCGTTGGGCAGTCTAGCGATAGAGTTCGCTGTTGACAGGCATTGTCTGGCCATTCTTGTTTGGAAAAAAATACACGGTCCAATGAGGCTGCCTGCCCAGGATCTACACTAAATAATAATTTTCTCCGAATGCAATGCAGATTCTTGAAACCTCTTCTTATTGGTCATTTTGTTTATTCAAGATTTCTATTGAATGATCATTTTTTCGCCAATAGTTGGGTTCCCACAAAGTTCCTGAAAACCTTTGAGATTCCTACCATTCAAAGAGCTTTCAAGCTGACGAATCAAAATATGAGGTTTTTGTCCCAAAAAAGATAGCAGTAGGAGGCGATCAGATTAGGAAGAAAATTAAGTAAGACTGTGTTGATTTGGAAAGCATGTAGGTGGTTTAATTATGTAGTTGTTATGGTTGAGTTGGAGCTATCATACGTATCTAGGAAATTTAAATAAGAAAGTGTATAAAGAGATCCTCAGACAGAGCTCCAAATTATGCTGAGGTTTTTTTGCTGCTTAGGAGACGGACAGTATGGTGTGGATTATGACATTGCGAGCACAGTCTTCAAAAAATGTAAAATGTAAAAATTAGAGGATGGTTTCAAACTTATGGTTGGTAAGGTACATTGAATATGTGGCTCGATTGGGATGCAATCAACTTAAGAAGCCTGTGGCTTCCCAAGCAGTTGGTAAAATTATGTATGGAATTTAAGTGTAATAGTGTAACAGAGCTATATTTAAGTCGAAAATCACATATGGCTATCGTCAGAGCCTGCCACCATTTCGACGACTATAAACCTTCCGTGTTTCGAAGCATAGCATGTTACAGCGCTGCTGGCAGTGTTTCAAAACCCTATGGTGGTGGTCGGAGAAAAAATCGCTTCAGTTCCAAAGTGGTTCGAAAAGTGAAGGCGAATTAAACGAAACTTCTAAACGGAGTGGCAGTAAGTTGGCTGCTGAGTTCTGGATACCAAAGGCATTGCTGATAGTCTAAAAAAAAGGGTTCGGTAGAGCAAAGGACCTGTGACGCTTGCAAAAACATGGTCAGTCGAACAATTCTTGAATACACAAAACTTTTGTTTTCTTTTAATGAAAAGGCAATACGAAAAATTTGCCCTACCATAAGTCAAGCGTCACCGTTTGTCATGGTCTTGACTGCTCTGGCGTCCGATTAATATTAGTCGCTTGTGTTTTTACTACATAGTTTTTACTACATAGGCTACCAGGTACATATTCCAACGAGAGCGAATAGACACTCCAACAAGGTTCTGCTTCAGCACACAAATTATATGGTTGTACGAGGGAACTCAGTGGAGCGGGTTACCCAACTTCTTTAGGAATCATAACTGGCCACTATGATTTGTCGCTCGACATGGATGGCGCTGCTGATGCGATCTGAAATATTATTTTGCTGGGCATGAGATCCTCCATTCCTCATAAAATAAACAGTATCAAAACTAAAGCAAAGGGGTGTAAGACTTGAGCTTAGGCTGTCAAGAGAGTTGAGTTTTTGGATTAACAAGCCCTCTGATGAAAACCTAATACTCCTATGATCAAAAAATAAAGCAAAAAGTGCCGCAATGTCCCAAGGGTAGTAAAAACTTTTGCTCGTTCGTTAACAACATAAAGAATTCTGCCTTCTCTTCAATCTCCACGTTCATGTAGATAGACAAAAGCAATTGTGAGCCTGTTTCCTTAGTGACCGACAGCATGGTTATAGAAACAGGTTTACTGGTGATTTGATAGGATATTTCACCGAAAAGTGGAACAAATCTTTACACAACCCCGGAGAAGCTAAAGCATTTCACAGAGTTTGGCATCAGGCCCTTTTGCGAAAATGCGTGCTTATGGTATGATGAATCTCTTCCTCTCTGGATTAAATGACCTTGGTGTTCCCCAAGGCTCTACTCTGTCTCCGACGCTTTTCTATCTGTTACTTTAATCCAATCCCCTCCTTTGCTTTCCTCAACTTTCTCAACTGTGCATAATCGTTTTAATACTCAATCCGAAACCGGTGTTGAAACCGAAAAACTTCCCATCCCTGACACCTGCGTTCATAAAACACTTAGTTCGAACAACCACATATTAACGGCCGCAAAAAATGCTACGAAATGTCAGAGTTTCCTTACAAGATGCCAGAAATATTTTATCCACTCTGGCTTGGCTTCGATCTATAAGGCTTATATCCGTCACAAGAGTGAGTACCACGGTCTAGTGTTTCAACCATAATTGGTCAAAAAACAACATCTCTTTCTTCGTTCTATCGACATAGGGCCCTACAAGGTCTCCATGGATATCCAGTTGGCCTTTCTGTGTGGGGCATTTTACAATCCAAACGATTACGCTTAAAAAGGTCTTAAAAATAAACTCTAAAAACTGCTTTTCCAACTTTTTGGGAGCGACATTAAGAATTTATGTTTCTGCAGTAGATTGACTATGTCCAATCATAGGCTAAGGTATAGGGGCACACCCTAATTTTTTGTTTTTATTTTTTATGATCTTTTTTAATTAACTTGGATTTTTAGGAAGGACCGTTTCTCGTTATGATAGCCATATCGTCGCCAACCTAAAACAATCAGTCAAACATACTGTCCACTAGAGATTTTAACAAGATCAGCAACTCATCTCTGAGGAATCGTCTTGCATAAAAAAAAAGTCAATTTACTCCCCGACGATTGTCCAAACCACATCCTTTAATGCATTTCCCTCTTGCCACTACCTCGGTTGAATGCAAACGAAATCCGCAATCAGAATTCATTATAAGATTTCCAACAGTCATTTCCTCGAACCAGTCACCGCTGTCATCGGATTAGGATTTTCTCACTCTTCACAAACGCCAAAGTCCTTCAACTAATTTAAAGTTCCTCTTTCATATCCTCTCTTTTTGGTCATCTTTCTTTCTTATTAATCATAGTTGAGCGGTGCATACCTCATAAAGTTTTGTTCTAGTAACCAGGAGTCAGTCATAGCTCTGGGAAGTGGACATTTCCTGCTGCAATGACGGGTGAATCCATCTAGATCTTATACCGGGAATTAGACAAAAGAAAATGAAAGGAGAATGGAGAAAAGCGCAAACGGATGCAGTGGGAAATGCCAGGTGATGGTCAAGTTTTCCTTTTGTTTCCTTATAACTGTTTTGAAATATGCAAAGCCTTTTTGGTTCTCTTTCGCTTCCTGTTTCTCTTCATCTGCCTATTGGGGGTGTTTTTTTTTCTGTTTTGCCACTTTCCGGGTGATGGAGTTTCCATCTTGTCCGGATGAATCCTTTTTTTTCCCCCATTTTATGGGGCAGAAGATGAAAGAGGAAAATCCTTTAATCCCTTTAATGACGTATGGGCAGGAAGTGCGAAATACTAATTGCCGTCTGAGTGTCTTTTCAAGGATTAGCACAATTAGATGAGAGCCAATTGATCGGATTCTTGGAACAAGTCGGTAAGGACCCATCTTGACCCTTTACGGAAAATAGCAATATTCATCTGCAGTAAGGGATATTCGAAGGACCTGATGCGAAAACAACTTTCATTATATTAATTGCCAGGATACCCCTCGAGGGGATGGAAGATTCAACACAAAAACAGAAAACAAAAAATCCTCCTTTTGTTTACCCAAACTATCCAGTATCCACTCCTCAGGGAACAAGCGAAGAATCTTTGGAACAACAAGAACGAAAAAAAAAAATAAAGAAAAAAATCAACGAAAAAGTTTATCCACAAATAACCCCGAAGCAATGATATCGCAACGTCATCATCATCAGGACAGCCACAACACCATCGACCAGCAATCAACCCCGACAACCGCGTCGTACCCATATATCCTTGAGTACTTAGCAGTACTTTTCCAGGTTGCCAGGAAAGAAACATCCTATTGAAAGATGGATTCACTGCCATCGGGGACTGGCATTATTGTCGGCCCAATTCGCTTGCCATCGATGGAATCGGGCTGTTTGTCTGTCAGTTTATTTGTTTGCTTGCCGCTTCGTTGGTTGCTTGATTCACACTGCAACGTGGTATTGTTGTTCATGGGCACTTACCATTATCGTCCTCATCGTCATCATCATCATCATTGTCGTCGTCACTCTTCCATCTCGTATCGCCTTGAGAGCGGTAACAGGAGAAACGATAAGGACGAACGTGTCGTTATCGATGGTTATTCATCTTTTTATTTGCCTCCTCTGTGGCATCCTTTTTGTTTTTTTTATTATTGTATACTACTCTGGAGTGGCAACAATAAGAAGGAGAATCCTGTTCTCATGCTTGAAATTGTTCGTCTTAAGGAGCAGATCCGACCGACATATAGCATTCGGATAGTCTTGCACGCTTTCGTGCGCCTTCAAGCTGGATCCTAGAAGTGAGATGCTACTATACGCTGCATTGGACACGAGAGCAAGATGGACAGGATACTCTATACCCATTTCGTCCTTTTTTTTTGCTTCTTTTCCTTCCTCGTCTTCTGTTTTCTTGTGAAAAATCAAATATCCTGATGATTGTTTGTTTTCCTTTGGGGATGTCTAACTCTTCAGGAAATTCAGACAAACGAGTCTAAAGTGCAGTGATTGATGGTGAAAAGTCGACTTGTTCTTGTTCCTGCATTCAGTGCGAGAGGATACGATAGGATAGTGGGATGAAGCAAACTTTCATTTATTGTATTGTATGATATGTACGTACGCAAAAGGCTCTGGAGGATGTTATCAAGGATACATGAGAAATCACTTCTTTCCTTTGTTTTTTTTTTCTTTTTTATTCGCCTTCAGTTGTTCATAGTGTCCTTCGGGGCTAACAACACACACTGGCCACCAGGGAATCGAGCTGAATCCTTAGACGATGTACATACAAGGTGGTCCGGTCAGTCCCTGGTGTTGGTTTGGCTACGGAAAACAAAAAAACACCGAAAGGATGATGGGAAAACTTTAGTCCAGAAGTTTATTTTGATTTTAACGTATTGTTCGAGTGAGAAACACAAGGAATGCAGATTGCAGATGTGAGGAGATGCAAACTACGACGATGATGAAGTGGGCGTGAGACGTATGATGACTTACGAGTGCCACGGGGAGAAGGATTTTGAAGTATTATGATGTCCTCTTGAGGCGGCTGGAGGTGAATTTGATTTTCGAAGGCGAGCTTAAGGAGATTTACAGTTATTGTTCGAAATGGAAAGAGGAGGCGGGCGAGTTTGAAGAACAGCCGAAGACATCAGTATTCATCGGGATACGTCGATGACTTGCAAATGAAATTCATTATAAAGTCGATTGCGATGTTGTTTCTAGGGCCTTCGTTATATTAACTCGGAGTCACATCGATTGATTTGAAATCGGGGGCTGCATACATATTTCTTAAGCCCGTCGAAGTCATTTTAACTCATTAGAGTCGACAAATCAATCGATTTATTCCCTGTGGTATAAGGTTATCCAAATCAAAGTCCGAATTTGGCATCCCTGTTTAAATCACATACGTCAGACTGAACTGTCATCGGAGACTATATGTGTTTAGCTTAAGGTTTACCATTTTACAATATGGATCGCATAATAACCGCTAAATAGAAAAGCTTATTTCAAAAGTAGTGATTCTGTAGTAATTATGTGTCGCGCTTTACGAGTAGATTATGGTCGAAATCATTGCCCCTCCAAGCACATTAGAGGTAAAAATGTAAGAAAAGTTCGAAGAGACTGGCGCTATTACAGAAGCTTTTAGGCTTTCCAATATCGAAATACACGCTATGCAGAAAATATGACGGCGATTACAGCATTACAGCATTTGGACAAAAATTAATCAATTCCTTAATTCTTAAAATTGAAGATATAGATGTGAAAGATAAGTGGTTTCAACAAGACAGTGCTACATTGGACACAACACGAGCCGTTTTGTCATAATTGCAAAAAAAATGTCGTGGACGAGTTAACGTTGCCCACCAAGATCGTGTGATTTGTCGTCGCTGGATTTATTTTTGAAGGCTACTCAAAAGATCGTTTTAGTGCACACAATCCGGATGCTTAGATTACAAAAATTCGTCAAGCTATGGCTGAATTATTGCCCTATATGTGTCGAAAAATCACCGAAATTTACATTGTCAGGATCGAGTTCTGAACAAACTTTTCTGGAAGATAGTTGAATCGTTTTATATTTCATTCAAAATGGTGAAACTTCAGTAATATAATAAAATAAAACCTTGTTCAAAATCTAAATTATAAGTGTGTTTTATTTAAGATTGACTTTTGGAATCACGAATTGGATAACCCTATAAAATGTACATATACATATTTCACAGGACTATAGACGGCACCTATAAGAACCAATAAATTTAGAGTCTGGGAGGAAGGTAAGAAAACACGCCTTCTCTAGGAAAGATAGGTTTATCACCCACAGTTTCTGAAAAGTAGTTGACCAACTGTCTGATATTGAAGTTTAGAATACTGTTAGAGTGCTTGTAAAATCTTCTCTTTTCGTACCTTCCTGTCGTTCGAAGTAGTCCTTTTTGACTAACAGACCAGCGATTTCGTTGCCACTGATGCTTTTGAGCCTAAGTACCCACCAGAGTTTGACATTGTTTTTCATGGCTAGGTCTTGCATCAAGAGCATCTTTAAGGTATTTTGTGTTCATGTCGTTTGGTATTCGTGCTTCCCAATACCTTCGAGTCTTTGTGAAGAAAGGCCAGTAACGATACCCGATTTCGTCTCTGAATCTTCTTGTTCCATTTAGGAACCTTTGCGTTTTTAAGGCCCTCATCCAACAAGCCTCTTCAGCCCCTACAATTTTTAGCCAACTGCTTCCAATATTTCACGTCTAATGGTTGAGGTTTCTTTTTATCTGTGTGCGCTATCTTCGATGTTGTCGTCGCCTGCTGCGTCGTCACTCGGAGCTCGAAAGTCGAAAATTTTGCGGGCGGAAGCAATAGTCTCCTTTTTCTACATGATGGATGACTAAATCAATGAAGCTTTAAGGCTCTTAAAGCCCTTTGTAAATAGTTTTTTGACAGCAGGCTTTACTTTACTTAATTACCTCTTGATCCCAAAGAAGCAATTGTTTGCAAGTGTTACGAGTATTATGTGCCTTATCTCAGAAATATTTGGCTTAAAGCTGCCAAAAATTGAAAATTGGTAAGATTGTGCCTTTTGCATTGGCCACTGAGTACCACATGATCTTTTTTTCATTTGGGGTTTCGCTTAGTTAATGGGGCAGAAATAATGTTCAATTGTCATCCTGCACAATCTGCCGAGTTAAGACCGGACTTTGATCTGTGTGGCTTCTTAATATAGACACTGCCATAAGTGGCTTTAAAGTCGACAAAAGGGTGACGTGAGTCGACTTGAAATTCGTGTGTCTTCTCCGGCCTGAAAGCGAAGATGTTCGTTCACTACTCTCCGGGGGTGGTTGTCCTAGATAGGATTTGAGAGATTCCACTGAATTCGCGTTGGTTGTAGTTCACAGTAACTCTTTCGTTTCCATGTCATATTGGTGTTATATTGGAAATGCACACACAGAGTATGAATTTTGAAATGATGCTGCGAGTGTTATGCCTTCGTCAGCACTTTTCGATCATCTCTCTTTCACAACTGATGTTGTTACCACAGTTTTTCCGTATAGAAATTGTTCTTGACTATGGACGGACTTGAACTACAGACCTATGGCCCAACAATCGGTGATGATTACCATTGCACCGCGACCACCTGTAGATGAGGTCTCTCTATATTTTGGATCAGTGTCATACATTTTCGTCAAGGGTATATGTTTGCGATAGGCTTTGAGAATCTCTGTCTAAGCTAAGGAATCTGTCTGCCCTGTGTAAAGTTGTTTTTTAATGACTTAAAGCGAAATAGGTCCAATGAATGCCTCTTAGGCTGTTTCATTCTAGTTAGTTGGCTAATTTTGAAGAACCTTTATTTTCGGTGTCGACAATTCCTGTACCTCTACCATATACTGACCCTGTGCAGCAGTCTTAAATATTTTTTGCCTACTAATGCCTCCCTAACTCAACTGTCTTACACCCAATAGCTTTTTCAAAGAAAAGTTCTAAAAATCTTGAATCATTCTCCTAGGCCACTTAAATCTAAATCTAAGTCTAATGAAATTGACTAGCCCTCGTGGATTTTGTCCAGGTTACCACTAGACTGACTGCAGATGTCGCCTGAGATTTTAATGAAGCTGGTAAGTCCTTAGGATTTTCGGAACATGTTAATACAATAAGGATAATAAATATCCCCCAGTTATCCCTAATCTAACACCTAACTTTTAAGAAAAGGTTTAAAAGGTTTAAAATTAACCAGGGCCATGTCTAGAAAGATTTTGTGCAACGTACTGGCTTACAAGTTCACCTGATAGTCACCAAAATGCCTGGTTTTCGGTCATCAGTTTGCTCCTATCACCATAAGGTTTGAGAGTCGCTGCCTTTAATGATAGCTCTTCGCGCCTTCTTAATTAGAAGATTGACGATTCTGGTTGTTAGGATCTCGTTAGGATAATACTTAAGGTTCTGAGATCCTTGTCTTCTTTGCATTTTCAGTTGCCTTCAACTACCACCATGAAGTCGTCAGCGTATCTGAAGACTTTGTAACCGAGTTCGGTTTGCATATAGCGTAGGTGCTCACTGCTCAGTGACTGTAGAAAGTGAGTTTCTCCCTTACGGTGTGAAATTGTTTTTGGAGAGCTTGTTACTATTTTTCTACAGCATTGGATTAGTGTGTAGCAATAGCTGAGCATTGGATTTATGCCGATATTATTAGAAAATTTTATCAACAATCCAAAGTTTTTTTGTTGAAGCATCTAAGGTAGCCTGTATCAGTGAGATCTATAAGTTTCCAACCCTCTGCCGTGATCGAGGTTTGGCTTCCTTAATGCATTTTTGTACGAGTATTTTGTCTTTCCGACTTTTTAAATATACTCGTATCATCCAGTCCTTGTGCTTGTTTGACAGCTTTCTAATTAACTTTCCTAATCAAGATATCGCCAAATGAGACCTAATTCCGTCCTACTTCATTTTGGCTCCGTGGGTCGTGTGTTGGTCTCTGAACCAGATGGCACAACGTTTTTATTACCTCCAACAGGTAAGTCATGGAGTAATTGGCGGTCATGCTCACCTTGTAAATCCCTCAACAGGGGCCATATAATATGGGGTGTCATTTAAGACTTCGCGCTGTTATTGAACTGTTAATACTGAGTTATTACTGCAATAACAAGTAAAAAGTTAGAGGTATTTCATATTGGTCGATACAGATTCGCACAACGTACTAAAGAAGTAGCATTTGAGGCTCCGAAAACCCAAAAGAATTAGTGAAACAACATCCCCAACCACAACGATTAACGGGTTGATATGGCTTGTGGGTCGGCGGAGTCATTGGGCCACACTTTTTTTCCAGAAATGATCCGGTACAACTGTTTCATTATATGGAATGCGTTATTGATATTGATGTTAATTGTTTATTGAAGAAATTGGTTCTTTCTTTTAGTGGTGCCATATGCCATATGGTTCTACAAATTGTGACAAGCTTCTTGGACTTCAATTGATCGCCCAGATTGCACCATTTGAAATTTTGCTCTGGGGCTATAACAAAAATAAAGTGTATGCTGATGCTTCATCAATGCTTTATGCCCCCAAAGTATAAATCAGAGTTCTTATTTGCTACATAAAGCCGCAACTATTCGAAAAGTCGGTTAAAAATGTTATCAAAGAATTACTGTTTGTATACCGAGCCAAGGAGGACTTTGGCAGACGATGTCTTTCGTTACTAACCTCAGAGTCTGTACTATAGATCAAAATAAAAAATATCTCAATTTTTCATAAAAAAAATACGTTTTTCTATGGCTTTAAAGTGACACCTCTTGTTGGATGACAAAGTGTGTTCAAAAAGTAATAGGAATTTTGTGATTTCACTTGTAATTCATTAATTTTATATTGTTATGTTAGTAAAATTGTTCAAAAAATTTCTTTACTTTGCCAGTTAAATCAGTTTTTCAGCCTGCTCTCAGACGTCGAAGGACAAATGTGTTTTGGTACAATCGGCAAAAATCGGTTCAAATAAATGAAATTGACCAGAAAATTTGCATAACATTTATGTAGGTAGTGCTTTTGATGAGCCATCTACTATAACTTGAACTTGCGAGTGGTATAATCGAATACCATGGCTCATGTCATGAATATTTCTCGAATTTAGTAGGCAACGAAACGTGTAGGAGCAAAACTTGTTCAAAAGTTATTGAATTACGAGCAAGAATAGCGCGAATGGAAGGCGTTCCTCAGCCACTAATGATAGGACTTGGGTTCGTTTAACTTTTTTCTGCTCCTAAAGTAAGTAGAACGTCGTTTGGCATGTATAGACGAGACTCAAAGCTTCTAGCTTAGAAATACTATTCCACAGATCAAGTTAAAGAGCTGCTCCAGTAATATATAGAAGCGCTGGCCTAAGGGTATAACATGAATTGGAGGATGTTTTGATGTAGACATAAAATCCTTAAAAAAAAAACAAAAAAACAAAAATCCTGTTACTTTTTGAACAACGCTTGTGTAGCAGTTTTTTTTTAAAATTCGTCAACAATTTGTTGTAACAACGTTCCCCTTTGCTTTGTCGGAATAACAAAAAACAAATCTCAGCAAACTAACATAAGCATCACTTTGGCCCATTTCAATCCTGAAAGTCCTTTAAACTCACTGTCAAATGCACTTTTCTTTCATTTCATCCGTAACTCGTCTCAGCTCCAGCTAATCCATTCCATTCTACATCTAATTTGAAAATGAATTACGAGCAGAAAGTAAAGGAGGAAAAGGAGGAGCTTACGTATGTACATATGTACGTGCATATGTAACCGCTAGTCCTGCCGCATGATATACGCGTGTTTTAAGGTTTCCAGACAGACAAGGCACCCCGCCTAGGCAGGGATGTCTCCTTGTAAGGAATAAGTTTTTGCTTCATTTTCCTCCGACGAAGGAATAAATAAGAATAAAGTTTCACGTGTACGTTCGAAGGACGAGTGCAAGGACCCTATGTACGAATAGAATTACGAATATATTGTATGTCTCTGCTCGTTGTCCTTTATTCTTATTCTTCCTTTTTAATTCAGGTTACCAAACCCTGGAGTGAGATGAGTCGACCGAGTTGTATGGTAACCAGAGCACCCACCGAGTAGTCGAGGAATGGCAACAATAATTGACGATGGTGACTCCTGGTTTGGTGGTGTCCCCGCGACGTGTTTATTATTATCCTTTCTTGGTTCTTTGTCTCGTTCCAATTTTAACGGCGAATTTTATTGAAAAAGTTTTTTGTTTTATGGAAGACATTGTTGTTTTACCTGTGTCCTTTGATCCGCCGCAATGCTTACTGGTGGTGCTACTAATTAATTTTTTTTTCTGTTTTTATTTGTATATTTGTAGGGATGTTGGAAATAATTATGGAACCGCGGGAAATAACAATCACATTGCTTCGGGGGTTTCCAGTAGACACTCCTCAATGCGATTCACTTTGTATGGACAGGATAAAATCGAAGGTGAGTTGTTTTTTATCCTTTTTCCTTTTTTTTTTTTTGTATGTAATTGTCATACGGATGGGCTGAGGAGGTTTTTGGTTATTTAGTGGGGGTGGATGGGACGGATCGGAGGCATGATTGAATGACTTTGGTGCCGGGTTTCCAATTAAATGTGTTGCTCGTGATTTTGCCTTCCTTTATTCCTTTATTCAGGCGGGAGCGCGAGGAAGGGAAATTGAATTTGACTTGGTTCCTTTGATCGGATATGTGTTAATTAAAAAGCGAGTCTGGCGAGCTTGGATTGTCATCATATGTCGGAAAAGGATGGGATGTCAGTTGGGGGCATGGGATAAACTTGATTGAAACCCTATCTTATCGTTTATTATAGACTTCCAGGCAGGTTTCATGCTGTTAAAAGGGCAGTATTTGGGTAAGAAGAAAAATCGTGTTCAGAGGAATTTGAAATGTTGAAATTCAGGTATGCGACAGTCACTTTATACGGGCACCAGATAGGAGTATAGGGTTATTGTACCTGTTTTATGACCTTTTAATGGACTTGTGATTCTCAGCTCCATGTCCAAAATCCAAAATGTATGAAAATATGTCTTTATTCCCATCCGAAGCGCGTTGCCATTCCCATCGTGAAACACATGCTCATTAGTGCATCACTCATTCGTTAAAATGACGCCGTCCGACATGTCCCGCCTAAGGGCAGCTTTCTCATAAATTTCTATTTAATTAATCGCCAACAAGTCACAGCGCACACGTCGTCCATTCTCAAATCCAAATTATCGACTTAATTAAAAAAGCGCAACGGACACAGATAAATAGAAATTTTATTCAGCAGTTGCAGTTGACACCAACTAAATATCCGATTCGCTGCACTTAATCCGCATCCGTCCACTAAGGGTAGTTGGACATTAGCTGCTCGTGCTACGGGGCCAAGTAACCATCTGACCGCATATGCATTTCCAACATGCCACAACGTCACAGATACGAGGACTATGCAATTAGGAGATAGGACGGAAGTTTTCGGATAGCACGTGGAACATTGTTAACTAATTTCGGATTCATCAAAGCGGGTTTGGTTGTAGTCGGGGCATTCGGTTTAGCGAGGTGGAAAACAAGGAGTACGATGTGTTCTATGGAGGAGTGGTGATGACAATGGGAGCGGATGGGCTTGAACTGAATAAACACGGAAGCGTGTAGACATGACAGCGTATAGTGGCGATGGTGATGGATAATCGTCAATGCATTAAATATAATGATAATGAGGACGAGATGTTTTAGGTTGTAGACATGTGGTTGAGCTTGGCAATCTGCCTTTTAAGACTGGGATGCAAGTACCGGAACTATTGGCTGAGAGACGCCGCAATCAGATTGAATTAATTTCTTATTGAAAAACGGGGGTATGTTCGAAAGACAATGGAAAATCTTGTTTTGGACTAATCAGAGAAATCACAGGGTTTTTCAATAGGGACATAACAATTTAATTTTGTATATAAATACAAAAGCGCCATTAAAATTTATTAACAATATATTAATGCCAATAGCTCAGGCAAAACCTATATTCTTATTGTGGTGAAATTCATAACCTAGCAATGTGTGGATTAGAAAGGATTTTTGAAGCCCCGATTCGGTGGTGGCAACTTTATGAGCGCTTACTCCAATTTTTGTTTGATAACAAACGACCAAGAATTTTTTATTTCTTGAGAAAGATCGCAGAAAATTCCGTCCCCCTGACCGGGAGGAAGTTAAGATTGCCATAACAAACTGGCGTGAAACCAAACTGGCAGACTACCTGCTGGCGAAGGGGCACAAAGAAATACTGCGCTGTAGTAACACTGGACATTAAAAATGCCTTCAGTTCCGCAAACTGGTCCTGTATTAGGAAGTCTCTGACCAGAATGGATGCACCACATTACCTTGTGTAATTCGCAACTACTTCACTAACAGGAAACTGGGATACTTGTAAAAGACGGAGGATGGCTTTAAATATTACAATGTTTCTGCGGGAGTGCCCAGGGATCAGTCCTTGGACCCCTTCTATGAAACATAATGTATGATGGAATTTTGCGATTAAGGCTGTCACAAGGAGTCAAAATTATCGGTTTTGCTGACGACATTGCCGTAGTTATTGTACCAAAACACATCCACAAGGTGAAGCGATCGCCAGGATCAAACATTGGCTAGAGTCTGCCGATCTTGAACTAGCTGACCACAAAACGGATGCTGTCCTTATAACCAGGCGAATGACTTTGGAATACGCAAACTTCCGGGTTGGGAGCCAATTAATCAGGACTAAAGAGGCACTAAAATACTTGGGTGTAATGCTCGACAACCGACTTACCTTTTGATCGAATATTACAGTAAAAAGACGTCACAAATGCAACCAGCGCTTTCCAGAATGCTGTCAAACATCGTTGGACCAGGATACGCGAGGAGGATATTGCTTCCAGAGTGGTGAGCTCTCTCTGTACGCTGCGCCGCTCTGAGTTCTTACAATGAAGGAGATAAAACGGAAGCTCCCGTCTGCCTACAGGCTTTGTGCAATAAGGACAGTATGCGGTTTTCGGAGAATCTCGGATGAAGCAGCCTGTGTTGTAGCGGGCATGGTCCCAATCGATATCCTCACTGACGAGATGCAGAGCAGATACAGAGTAATACCTGTCAGTCCCCCGGAGAGAGTGGTTGAAGTGCGCAGGGTGTACTTTAGAACGTAGGCGTATTCCTGGCTTCTAAAAAATAAAAAAAGGCAGACTATCTGCTGAGTTCTTCATAGCCTTTTCAGTTTTCAGTGTGGGTTCTGGCCAGGGAAGTCCACTATCTATCAAAGCTTCACATTACGGAAGATCCTGGAGAAAACTAATGAATTTCAGGTCGACACCTACCACCTATTCGTCGACTTCAAAGCCGCATACGCGAACGTAATTAGAGACGAGCTATACACCGCCATGTTTATTTTTGACATACCTGCTTAGCTCGTCAGACTATGTAGGATGACTTTGGAGAGTGCTTGCTTCTCCATTCAAGTCGGTGCAGAACCTATACGACCAAGTTGACTCGATATAAGATCCTTATTATCCCGGTCCTATTGTGTGGATTTTTGATCCTATAAATACAGACGGGGGATGGAGGGAAAGATTCTACCACGAATTGCATGGGTTGTACAGCGACATGTGCTTAGTCAGGCATCTACGGATTCAACACCTAAGATGGCAAGGCCATGTAGTGCGAATGGAAACCCCAGCTCCAGCCCGGTAAGTATTCGAATTCAAACCCGAAGGATGACGGAGTAGAGGACGGCCGCACTTAAGGTGGCGCATACAGCTGGAAAATTACCTCCACCAACTGGGGGTGCAGGCAAAGCCCGCGATAGATGGAGAGGCATGTTGGCTGAGGCTCACCCCCAGCTGTAGCGCCTGTTCCATCAGACAGGCTCTGTAGACTATAATAGATCGATGCGAGTCAACATATTCATCATTGAATATTCCTGTGCCAGTGAGTCCATGTACCGGCCGAAGAACCGAAAATATCGCATCCGAAAATGCTCAAACTGAGCCAAGGCTGTCGATTCCACAGGAATTGGGATTCTCTAAGTCTATATTGTGCTGACTTTTTATAAATATCTTGGTCTACATGCTTACGAGATTGAATTAACTCGAGAACTAAGCTCATTTGATCCTAAATATCATCGAAAAGTCACCTTAAACTCTGAAGCTCGTTTTTGGCTTAACGGCTTTGTCAAAAATCAAAAATGTGTTAATTGACAGCTAAAGACCCATATGTGCGTCATGAGACTTCATTACAACCACGAAAAGTGACCGTGTGATGTGGATTTCATGCCGGAGGTGTAATGGGACACGATCAATGGAGTTCGCTATCATGCCATGTTGGAGGACTATTTTTGGCCAGCATTAGATGGATTTGAAATCTTTAATATGTGGGTCCAACAAGATGATGTCACGAGGTACACATCCTTTGAAACAACTGAAGTATTGAAGGGGAAGCAGAGTGATCGTGTAATCTCGAGAAATAGTCCGTCTGAATGGCCATCTCGCTCATGCCTTTTAACGCCGTTGGATTATTTTACGGGACTTATACTAACGAGTCGATAACCTACGAGAAGCTTAAGAATAATATCGAAAGCAAAGCGTACGTACATTCCGGCCGAAAAGTGTCAAACAGTGGTGGAAAATTGATTTTCGAGAATCGATCGCTGTGAACGTTCTCTCAGTGGTCACATGAAATAGATCGAATTCCATACATCCATGCATGTGTCCTAAACGTGTATTTCAGCCTGACGTTTTAATTATGACCTGTCCTGAATAAAATGGTTACGTTACTGTCGAGGGAGCCTACTCAGAACCAAAATTCCTCTTAGTTTTTGGACATATTTATAACATACTCTATAACTCTCGGGTAAGATCCAATGGATAACTTTCGCCTACAAGAGTAAATCATACTGAAACATTAGGAAGGATAGAGAGAAAATATGGATCTTGACACAATTCCGTTGCCGGGCGCCAGGCAGAAGAAGAGCTTGCTTAACTATTCCTCACAGAATTTTTATTGGAAAATGGGTTGGACTGAAAGCAACTGCATGATCAACGAGTTCAAAATGCAGTAGGACTAGTAGCAGTAGTGTGGAGCTGGGATTTTAAAATAGTCTCCATTTAAGACTATTAGTCTAAAAGGCCACCACTTTCTTAATGACCAAGTGACTCCCTCTTTCGTAAATTTGCTTCATCAGCTTATCGAGACTGGCTACCTACCTCTCATCGGAATGACAAAATCATATATAGCTTGCGATAGAACGGGAGACATCCTGTTTTTATCCTGCAAACAATTTTTTCCATGTACGCATTCAGTTCACCTGATATTTCAATCAATACTGGCCTATTGAATCGTTTTTTCCTTCTGTAAGTAGAAAAGGTCACAAGAATTTTTAGGATCCAATAAGGACTTCCTAGAAAATCAGGTCGATCTCAAAGCCCCTCCCATAACCATTCAATTAAGATAGAAGGAAAGCACACAAGAATCAATAACTGCTCTCTAATTGAAAGACATTTTAAAAACCATTTACAAGGACCCTTCCACGTTCTCAACCCAGAATCCGTCCATCATACCTACCTATGTACATGCCGCTATGCCTGTACGAGCAAGGAATGTGTGCATTCCACATAATATCAGCAAGGAACCGTACAAGGATTTCCCGTTTAGTGGACTAATTCGCACATTAGTTCCACACTATGCTCGCTTCCATCGCGTCCAATTGCACCCAGACCTGCTCGTTGGAATTTCAAAATGTAGACATTAAATACCTCACATCCCAGCCCCTAACCACTACGGCCAATCCAGCTGGCTCGGCCAACGTGTACGGCTCCATCGAAATGAAGGACTTTTAATTTATATCCCTTTTGAAATGGATGCTGCCATCGTCGTGGTTGCTTTCCTCCTTTTAACGGTTATCGACCATCACATTATTTTATTGCTCTGGCCATACCCACACGATGACGCGACCACCATACCAGTGCCCCAAACCCCAGAGGCACCTTAGATCCTCCTATATGGATCCCATAGAGTCACAATCACATAGCAAAGAACTATGTTATAAGCAAGCACTCGACAAGGACATAAAGACAAGGAAATAGAATGACATACCAAGGATAACATCCAGACGAATGACATTCAATTTGCTTGCACCAGGCTTTGCTCTTCCGCTTTTCTTTATTTTCCTGTTCTATGAGTACGTCCATGAGATCATGCTTAAAAGAGGGGTATGTGTGTGTGCCTCACCGGCTAGGGATGTGCATTGATTTGTGACATCAATTGACGGGACAAATTAAAAGAATAGAAATAGAACGGAAATTCTTAATCCACCCATATCCGGCCATTGCCCCACACATATGACATGCCACAGCCACCTCGATTTCCCGGAGCAACAGTAACACCCCGCACTTGTACTCATGTGTACGGAATTGGAATTCAAGTGCTCATCCCGTTCGGTTCACATTCTTCAAGTGGATACATCCTTTCCCCAAACGTAGTTATTGCCAATTGAGAAATTTAATTAAAAATTGAATCAATTCCTTGAAGTCGGATAGGCGAGGACACGAACAAAGAGATGACGACGACCACGATAACGATGGCCACGATTACGATAGGAAATGGAGAACGATGGAACGCTGATTGGAGAATGGAGAATTAGAGACCAGAAGTGGTACTTGGTGTAACAATTTCTCCTGGCTGCAGGACGAGATTGTGCGTTTGAGTTGTACTTGGAACTTGTTTATGAGAATGTGTACCTAATCTGGGGGAGAGGAAGAATTGGAGACTTTCGGGCTCTTTGGTGGACTGTGAAGTGAATCAGTGATTCGAAAATTGTGTCTTACTCGTAAATGGTGGAACTTGAACAGGGACCACTGGAGTGGAGATGAAGGGACGTATCGAGTGGTAGAGGAAACTTTTTTGGAACTGAAAAATGGGACATGGCCATAAGCACAGTTTTGGTTGCACTAAGGAACTGAGTTAGTTTTGCTATAAAATATGCGATTTTATGGGATCTTTTAAGTTACCAGTTGTATGGCGGATTTTCTGTTGAACATAAGAGTGACCATTAAGATTAAAGGAATCGTGGAGAGACGATTCGATTATAAGGAACTCAACTGAACTTCACTCATATACTCTGGATTTTAACACATGTGTTCGCTTGAGGTGAGGACCCAAAACTTTTGTAGAGATTTTCTCTACTTGATCTGCTCTTCCCTTCCAACCAGACCCAACCCTTTCCTTAATTACCTTACTTTTTCTCATGTGCTTATTTTGCGTCTTGCCATTATCCAACCTAGAATGTAGTGAACAAAGCCGTTGCTAAGCCATGGATCGAAGCTCATTCATGCCGTATATTTGATGAGACCATCTGAGAGTGGTATATTATGAGTTGTTGCAAGCGGATGAAACCACTTTCGTGCGCCTTATTAAACACAACTAGTTCATTTGATCCGAACGTTGAAGGAAAAACTGTCACCATATGGGCACCCGCATGTTGCTCGAGCAGGTAAAACCTACCTGGAAACACTGAAATTTAAGCTCTTCCTACCACCTGTTCCGATTAATGACGATTTTTTTTATAGGGTTCGCCAGGTTCAAGAGGTACGCTCTTATGGTGTTTGTCACACAACCTGGAAGGGGTATAGATGGTTCATGTCCAAAATGTTCGCTCACTACACTCCGGGAGTGGTTGTCCTAGATAGGATTCGAAAGATTCGACTGAATTTGTCGAGCTGGTTGTAGTTCACAGTAACTATTTTGTTACCATGTCATTAAGGTGCTATATTGGAAATGCACAAATAGAGTATGAATTTTGAAGTGATCTTATACTGCGAGTGTTATGCCTTTGTTAACATTTTATTTTTTGGATCATCTCTCATTCGCAGCTGATGTTGTTGCACAGTTTTTCCGTAAAGGAATTGTTCTTGGTTATGGACAGACTTGAACTACAGACCTTCCGCTTAACAGTCGATGATTATTATCGTTGCACCACGACCACCCCCAGCTTAGCTGAGTGGCACTGCCGATCTATCGAAGAAACCAATTGAGTTGATTCGTCGATCGCCTCAAAGGACGTGCAGTTTTTCCAATACGGAATTGGAATGCTATCAGAAAGATGGGCGAATATTGTAGTTAGCGGTGGACCATTCGTGAGGAAAAAAAATATTTTCTCCCTGTCCATTCCCTGCAAAATGTATTCACAGAAGCACGGTACTTTACTCACCTTGTAAAGGGTAAAATAAAAGAAAATCCATGCTGAAGAAAATAAACAGAACAACAGAAAATTAATTAACAAAAATCTTTGTCATACTCACGTTGTAAACAAAGACGCGAGACCACATGTCGACGACGGCGCCTGTGACAATTGGAAAATTGCGTTGCACATCGTCGTTCAACTGAGCCCTAAAAACGCAAATCATTTGGTTCGACGAAGATTCATTCTTTGTTCTTACGCAGTTCGCGTATTTCGAGTGTGAAAATGAACGAAGTTAAAAGAAGAGAAAGAGAAGGAAAGGTGTGTGAGAAAGGTAGGACCTAAGGGTATCCTTATACTGCACGGCAAAGTAATTTAAGTTGTTATTCCGAAATGTGAGGAATGATGTCCATACTAATTAAAGCCGTCTTTCGTTCCAAAAGGTGAGTGAAATAGAGAAGAGGTATTGATTAAACGAAGGCTAATTACTGGACTTGTGAGTCCATGCGAGATTGGACAAGTAATACCATTACCGGCTTGGTGATTATCATAGAAACGAGTTATCCAGCTTGGGTTTTAACGTGGCAGGGCCTGGTCCGGAACTTTTCTTATACCTGAGGACGTACGTCTGTACGACAGTGTGAGCTTCTACTCGGGTTGGACATAACCCTTACGCTAATAGCCAGTGTCCGGGTTCGTGTTTTGAGCTAGAAGAGACTGACCAGGTATTTTCAGGGAGACTATAAACAAGTGTCTCGATTGAGTTATAACCCAGACCACAGAATAGCGTAATAGTTGGGGTGATACAGCTGATCTGCGAATCTCATAAAAATAAATTTATACAATCGACCTGGTCTCGGCGAGTATGCCCTAGCACGGTGAACTCCTTATAAATATTCTAAGAAAGAATAAAAATGTAACCATTAGTATACGAGAGGTGATCCAAAAGTAATGATAATCGGTTATTTCCAGTCCGCATAAAAATCAAAAAACAAAAAATGTTGCTTACTTATACATATACCCATTAGGTTAGCTTAAAAAAATTATATAAATGGACCACTATTCCTAGGAGGTATATTCAATAGAATACGAACTGAAGAAGCGAAATGGAGAAAAACGAATTTAGAGCTATCATCATGTAACTCTACTTGAAGAGAAACTATCTGCAAAGACATACCCAGAAACTTGGTGATAACATTGGCTAACTCTGCTCCTCCCGAGGCCAAAGAGTTAAAGCTGGGCAGACAATGCGCTGAAGATAAACATCGCGAAAGACACTTATCCCACATTGAAGATAACATGCAAAAACTTGAAAATGTTGTGCTGGCAGATCGAAGAGTGGCCATCGGGCATATAGCTGAGATCACAAGAATCTTAAATGGCCGCGTTCAAGGAATCTTTGCGCATTTGCAAAGGTCTCTGCGCGTTTGGTACCGAGAATGTTAACCAACGAACAAAAGAACCGGCTCACAAAGCCGCAGCTGCGATGGCTGCTATTCAAAAAACGGTATTCGAACTGCTCGAACACCCGCCCTATTCCCCAGATCTAGCTACCAGTGACGTCTACCTCTGGCCGCGGCTAAATAAATCCGAGGCAAGAAATCTGAAGACTATAGCAAAGTTATGGCTGCTGTTAAGAACTTTTGGTAGGGTCAATACAAATAATTGTTTCCTTAGGGAATCTTGGAATCCTTGACTTGTTATGAGACTATGCAGAAAAATAAATATTTTTTTTAAAACTACAATCAATGTGCGGCAGTCATTGCCATGACGATCACAATATGATCGAATGATATTACGAATGAAAGTGAGAAGATGGGACGAGTGTGTGCACTGATACACGGTGCAAAGGGGTCACGTGTTAGGTTAACGTTGTTTTATATATAACAAAAAGACTGGGCCAGTCGGCTTTAGGCTGTTTTAGATAGATAGGATTAACAGCGGGAGCGACAGAGACGTGTATCACTTTCCTATTTTTTTCCAGAGCTTGCGCTTAGTTTTGACTATCTAGGAATGAGAAAAGACTTTACACTATATTTCTCTTGAAAGTTGAGGCTTTGTCCTATGTCCTTAGACTCCCTCAAGGAACATGTTTGTTCAAAAAAGGGAATTTAATAATTTCGCGGGTAGTTTTGCCTGAAGTAAACTGCCTTGTTCGTAATGCTAGTCGGACTCGTTGTAAGCTAGCCAAACTGCCAACTGTCAACAAGGTTACATGTGGCTTAATAGATAGTTTGGGTGCAAATTGTATCAGAGAATTTGCATTTAATTTTGCTCTAAAAGAGGAATGATCCACCGAAACCTCAGAAATATTAAATATTGCCTGTGGTAAGACTACTTTAAAAAAACAGAGGTCTACCAAGGGTATAAGTATTTCCAGGTAGGTCGTGAAGATTTTGAAGACAATGAGCTCTGGTAATGCCCCAATACTTCAACAACTAATGCAAATATAGAAAAAGGGAACGAAATTATGATCACAAGCAAGGAAGGTACTGAAAATTTGGCTTAATTTTTGGCAGGCATAAAAATCTGTTCCAAAACTGTCGAATTTTGAAGAAAAATATAAACGAACGAAAGTTGCTCAGAATCTGGACATGAAATCAGCGACGATACAGACCTGTTAAAAGGTGTCAAATATCTGGTCTATGGGCACGACTTTAGAAGTTAGGTTCATGGCTTCTATGACCTCTCTCTGGATACAAGGTTCCTTAGGATTCACTCGGTACTAGTCTGAGAAAGATTTTTTCACAGATCATAAGGGCCACTATGTTTGCCATCTGAAAAATGGTCATGTAGCTTGGGTCGTATAAGAAAGGTGTAAAACGTTGATTCTGATGCAAATGCTAGATAGAAGCAATCGAATACGTTTTCCGTCTAAGGCTTTCTTGGTGCAGGAGTTGGGCAGGAGGTATTTGATACCTTAGACTAATAGACTACAGAGGGTGGACAGATTACGTCCACATTCTAAGCCTTGATATGGTGTCCTGCTGAAGATATAAACAGAATGCCAGTCTTCTCCTGCTATCATATTTGTTGGATATTTTTCCTGAGTGTTTTAAATATTGGCCTAAAGCAAATAAATACTGTATTGGGCGTCATAGGGAGTTTCGGTGTAATTATTAAATAGGTCTAGACACCTTCTGATAGTCGTTGTTAGGTAAACAGTTTAAGACCCTTTTAGTCATACAATGTTGTTCAGTCATGCTCTTCTCTATAATGGGACTAGCCAAATTACTCGAGGGCTAAATCCACCTAGGACAGATTCACCTAATAAAAGAGTTTGTGTCGTTCGCAGATTATCTAAAAGGGAAGTTTGTTGATACTGTTGCTTCAACATTGTATTGAAGGATAACCGCAGTAACCATCGCCCTGGGCTTCAAACTTCTTTGAAAGGTAGAATTTGTTTGGTATCTACCTCGACCAAGTAACCACCACTAGAGAGAAAGTCGTCTATTGGCGGGCTTGCCATCGTTGAAAATAGCTTGTCAAAAGGTCTCTCACCGTGCGTCTTCCTTATTTTTGCTGTGGCTGCAATAAGGGCACAATTCGAGTTACCTTTTTCGCTTAATGAATAGTCTCAGAAACTCAACCTTAAGCATCTCAACTCAACCTTTGGAGTCAAAAACTCCATGATTTTCGATTGTATAAATCAATAGTCATGCTCCCCTATCAAAGAAAAGCAAACGGCCTTAAAATCAAGTCAAACGTCGACACTGTCTTTGGCATACTTTCCCATCTTGACTTCATTAACGTTTCTGGCACGCCTAAGACAATGACATCTCGTAATTACATACGTCAGAACTTTTGTCATTTCCACACAATTCCATTTCGACACAAAATCCAATTCAGTCCTCGTCAACTCGTTCCCATGTCACATTTCCAAGCCACTTTCTGGTGAGTCCCCACAAAGGCAAAAGCAAAAGCAGCTCTACTCATGCATACCAGTATGAGTACCATCGCTCGAAAACTTTAATTAAATCCCTCCCGTCACCCTAGCGCACAAGTAGTCGGAGAACACTTCCAAAGCAGCCCTTCATCATCGGGGAGCGCACCTCAAAAATCATTGAAAACTTTCCAAACCAGCGAGAACATAACGTATAGGACATGCAACTTTTCATTTCACCTTTAGTCGTTAATCAAAACGAATTCACCACAATACATCCACGCTATAGTGTCCCATAATTCACCACCGAAAACGAACCGCACCGCAGCTCGTCATCCTTCAAGTCCAACAAACCGGCACCGGCGGCGCCGGTCCGTTGTTGCTATTCCGCAAAACATTTCAACACAAATCCTGGACTCACGGGACAAAGGAAAGGAGGAAACTTTGTCCATTCGAGGAGAACGTCCTCTAAGCTCAACCAGCTCCTCTGGATATGTATGTCACAAATATTTTCGGTAATATGTAACGCAGAAGAGCCCATTGACCGGCACTTCAACTTGAGCAGAGATTCCAGCCCCAGCTGCTGCGGAGGCACTTCAACCTCACAACGTAGTTGTGCTCGTCGCACTACTTTGACAGGAATATCATAAAATATGAGGATTTTTCACAGATTTATGAGCCGAAATAAAAGCCAGGACTCTCCGTTCGCTCGTTCAGCGTCCATCTATCTGTCCATCCGTCGCTCATACGTTTTGTTCGCTGATTCTTCCCCACCCATAGCGAATGAATTCAGATTAGTTCGGGATTTATCCGTTTTTTTCCCTCCCATCCGCCCTTCTTGGCTTTTTATGAAATCTATTCAAAGGAGGAGAAGGAGCGCGGTAGAGCCATATGTCCTTTGAATGGACGTGTGACATGAAACTTTCACACATAGATGGATGTGAAGGGATGAATTGGGTGCACCGCATGTACAATCATCAGGATGCATGCGTTAGAAACTGATAAAAATGCTACCACAGCGGAAAGCGGAATGGCAGGATGACGTGCGGTGGTATGAATGATTGTTATTGAGTGGGAGTGGGACGAGCATCATCAGCTTCCTCTGGGGTCATTATGGTGCTCGCAATGCGTCCTTCACATGTTATTGTTATTTTGTTTTCGTTTTTTTCCCTCCTTTGTGGGTATGTGTAGATGAGTTTTTCTTTTCGCCGATCAGGATACTGCAAACGCAACTATCCTTGGGGTTGCATTTAATACCATGCACTCATGTGCTTAAGTGGCACTTTCTGGAGAGGACTGTGCTTTTTTTTGCCTCAATTCCTGAACGGTTTTTATTAACTGTGGGTTTTATGAGCTGGATACCGGAGTTGTATCCTTAGGAGGTTTTTACAGTCTCCTGACACATGTTTCCTCTTTTACGGTCGGGTATTACTACTGAAGTACGATTTCTGCACCAAGAGGGAAGCCGAAGAATTGCTTCATGAACACGGACTTCTTAATGTCGTTCAAGCGATTACTGAATGCAGACTCACTATATGTTCAAATCATGCCGAAATGGCCCCGTGCATATTATGATCAAGAGTCCTGGACCTGGGCCCAGTGACAGGGTCGACGTCATTTTACTCGCGCCCACCTTCGAAATACGAAATACAACGTCGTTCAAGTGCCTGCCTCGCCTGGTTTCGCAGTAGCACATTCTGTGACCCCAATTTTCCAAGACCTTGTTGATGGTTTCGGGCTATAGCTTACGGATTGCTTGGATGATATTGACCTTAAGTGCTTGAATAGTTTCTGGATTGTTGGCATAACATCGGTCTTTCACGGTTTTCCACTGTGTGTGGCATGGCGCGCCATCCTACATAAGCCAGAGGTCGTCCAAATCCATGTCTTCGATTTCAATAAAAAAACAAACGTTCTTCCCAGCCTCATTTTCGAAGAAAAATGGTCCAATGATGCCACCACTCCACAATCCGCACCAAACTGTCACTCTCTGTGGATGCATTGGCTTCTCGACAATAACGTGCGGGTTTTCCGAGCACCAGATGCGGCAATTTTGTCTGTTAACAAAGCCGAGATGAAAATGCGCCTCGCCAAAAAAGATGATTTTCCGCCCAAAATCGTTGTCCAATT
Source organism: Merodon equestris (assembly GCA_958301585.1). Classification (NCBI taxonomy): domain Eukaryota; kingdom Metazoa; phylum Arthropoda; class Insecta; order Diptera; family Syrphidae; genus Merodon; species Merodon equestris. The sequence goes on along the minus strand of OY284417.1, from coordinate 5,708,803 downwards.
CAAGCTGCTCTAAGGCCCAAACTAAGAAGCGATAACGAAGCGGATGGTCGCGCGCCTTCATTTACTGAGTCAGAACTATCCGAGATCCTTGCAGAATTCTCCCCAGACTAGTGCGTGAGCTGTTGAGATCGATGGCGAGTTGATGTTCGTGAATTGAGCCTCACACTCTCGGCCCCAGCAGCCACATTCTTATCTGTGCGCACCGTACCATGACGGAGACCATGACTGTTGCCCACTAGCATACCAATCTCAAGAACCTTTTTGCATAAACTTGCGTACAGCAGTCGCAAGTCGCATTCATTTCGGCCAAAACATTTTTTTCCAAACGCACTGTTTGGGTTACACAGCATTTATTTTGGAAAAGGGTTTTCAATATTTCCCAACTTTGTTCAAACGTAGAGCGACCCATTTCGTTCCGCGGAGGTATGACCTTCTGTCAAGATTTCGAGCGGGAAACAGATGTCAGTGTCAAACTAACTTATGATTTAAAAAAAAAACACTAGATGGCCCACCATTTATTTTATAAACTCCTTTACCAAAACGAGAATGTAGCCATTCACATATCCCCCATGAGATATCCGAAATGGTACCTTATTGTAACCATTGTGTGTTGTGGAACTTTATCGCTTCCATCGCTCTTGTTGATTCTCATAAATTACACTTACCTTCGTATTTGGCTGCATAATTTGTGTGGCTTTTTGTAACATTTTTTCCAACTGGCGGATTATAAAGAGATTTTCTCTCATCCTGCTGAAATGATTGTCCCTGTGATATACTTCTTATAAGTTCCTCTCTTTAAAAGCTCCGCTAGTATAGAAGATGATAAAGCCCAAAAGCTCTTGAGGTGAAGATCGCCTGACGACGCATAGAGGACTTGGGAAGAGTAATCGACGCTCATGAACTTTTAAGCATCTTATCCTCGCTGGTAACTATCATCGACTTTAAGGCTTTCGTATGGTCTGATAATCGTTTTCTTTCTACACCCTATTCTATTTCTAATTTTCATTTCTTGACTATAGAGTATTTCTGCCTGTGGTAGGTGACGATCTTTCTTCCATTGATGGAAAGACTTAAGACTTTTCCTATAGCTAGTTCTCGATTTAGCAATTTAGCACTGTCAATGCTCGGATCCTATCTTTGTGTAAGAAGCTCACTGTAATTAAGCTCACAGGCTAATTAAGTAAATAAAATATTTTTAAGTAGGAAGCCTTGCAAAAGGATATTTTCTATGACTGTCAACCACAAAAATGTTTGCTATTGGGCTTTTCCAAATGGCTATCGACTCAAGGCGCTCGTCCAACATTTAAAAAATCTGAGTCTTTCGACTTGAATGACTTCTTTATAGCAGCCGCGATAGAATCATACCACCAATACGGTGATCGATGAGGTTACGAGGTAGGTAGGTTAGTTTAGCTCCGCCTTGATCAAACAATTCGATTTCACTACAAGCTAATATACACGTTGATTCGCCTTGTAGACTTTTTAGACTGAGAACCTGGTCAACTTTTATGCGTTTTATGCGCCATGATTGGAGAATTCGTTCAGTAATCAGGAATTCAGTAGAATCTGCTGCTTCTAAACCCCAGTTAAATTGCTGCTCGTGATATCCGATTCACTAATTCTGTTTCTGTCTAATATCCTTAAACACCCTCTTCTAAGTTTTATGACCATTAGCTTAATATTCAGTTAGCTTGCGCTTGGTTTTAGGAAGTCTTGTCTTTTGGACTTACCTTCATTGTCAGTTAAATAGTAGCTACGAAGGTAGTCCTCCTCTATTGTACCTCGAAATGCTTCTCTCGACATGACTAGAAATACACTTTTCTTTGAAATACTTTAAAGACTATCATCTTAGCTTGAGGAATAGACTATGGCACTTTGCTTGCAAAATTTAGCGCCAAAGTTAGACTTTAACATATAATTCCCACCGTACTTGGCGCTGTCAATCTTTCGTATGCTGATTCGAAAGATGCTAAACTTGACTCTTATCTATCACAATTTTTTCATAATTTGAGCATAAGCGTCACAGATTGTAAGATTATTCTGGTAACTTGAACTTACTGAACTTACATTCCACAGCCAGCTTCCCTCTACTGTGGTCGCCAAGTGCTCGGTTAACTTACTCGCCTGCGTGACTATATTGATTTTTTCAAAAATCCTTTATTTTGGGCTTTGTCGGATCTGGTTTTTCTATCCTGCCAGCATTAAAATCTTCATACTCTGGAGGGTGATTTAATTCTCAGTAAATTTTAATGTAATCGTAGAGTGTCTCAGGTCTGGCTTACGTTCCACTAGACGATTCTTAAGCTTAGCAGGGTATTCATCGACGCATTGTTATCGATCTGGATCGATCTTAAATCCTCGAAAAAATAGGTCTAATGTTAATAACCTGGCTTGTAGCTGATAAATAATAAAATACGTTCGGCAAGTGAGATATGATACAGGTGAATCCTTAGCTTCCCACTTTCAAATTACTTTTTAAAGTTCTTAGGACTTATACCTATCGTTTTTAGGGAGAGTTTTAGTTTTTAGTTTAGTTTTTAATTCATTTTTATTCATAACTTCTTAGATCTATCTTACCCTAGACAAAAATGCTTAAAAACTAGCTTAACTATCTTAACAATCTAGATATCTTACTGGCCCTAGGCGGACACTCTAAAATAGACGTAACAACTTAAATCTATGTCTTTCGACGACTATATCAACTTACCACTAACATTACTATATCTAGCTTAAGCTAAGAAAAATGTTTTTTTTTATTAAAAACTTAGCATATGATCATTTGTATTATATATAAAACTTAAGCCTACCTTAATGTAACTAAACCTAACTTATTCTACCTTAACAAAAATATATATATATAAATTATATACATAATATATATTTAATATATATATCTTTTTTTTTTTTTTTTTTTTTTTTAACGTATATATACCTACTACCTACCCTACCCTACCTTACCCTACCCTAGCCTACCAATGGCAGGCTATTGGTGTTAGGCAGGCGATGCCTTGAAGAGACTGAAGCTCTCAAAGTGTCCACTGACGTAGCTCTCTCCAGCCACCAAAAGCGTTGATGCTGTCGGACTACGTCTCCTCGATCCCGGCGTGAGACCGATCTACAGAACCTCGGGCTCACGGAGCGCGACATCGGGTTCGTAGAGGAATCGCCGTTCCACGGAATTGCGACCCACGTGGAAGATTAGCGGTACCGCCAATCTATCCTGGATCAGCCCACATCTATCTAAATAGAGGAATGCTTCTGGCGGCACAAAGCCATTAAGGCGCACTCTCTCGTGATATAAATCGTTGGGGTAGTAAGCCCCGCTGGCTCTCACATTGAACCAGACGGGACATCCATAGGCAACCATGGGCCTGATTAAGGCCATGTAGCAGATTACCTTCACCCTAGAATCAAGTTGGCTGCTATGAAACAGCCACCTTGTCAGAGCGAAAGCGCCCCGGGCCCTTGCCAGAGCAGCATCTACATGTTTGTCAAAATATAGATACTGATCCAGCACGATCCCAAGATATCTGACCACACTTTGTTTCGCCAGTGGACGCCCGTCCGGTCCTAAAATTAAGAACCTGCGCCAGTTTTTTCTAGTGTCCCGAGAGGCCCTAGACAAAGGCGTTCTGAACAATATAGATTCTGATTTCTGGAAGTTGATTTTCAACTTCCAGTCATCACAATACTGCTGAATTTTTTCGAAGTCACGCTGCAGAAGAGTAACAATGACGTCGATCGTTGGACCTGATCTGTACGCGATTAGGTCGTCTGCGTACGCTATTGAATGGTGAAGAGAAACTAGCAGATCGCTTAGGTAAATGCTGAAAAGGATCGGCGAATTTACCGTACCCTGTTGCAGTCCATTTTTGATTTCAAATGTTTGGGTAGAAGTCACGTTGGCAATTTTCACTACGAACTTTCTACCTGTTAACATGTCAAAAATCATATATAGCAGTGGTTTACTTATGCCCAGCCGACTGAGCTTGTAATAAAGACCTTCTAACCATACGGTGTCGAAGGCTTTTTCTAAGTCAATCAGACAGGCACCCGTGCATTGGTTCTTGCATTTATTCCATTGGACATCCGACACAAGCTTCGACGCGGCATGAATAGTGTCATGCCCCGCTCTGAAACCGAATTGGTTATCCGGGATGATTTTATTGTCCTCAACCCATTTAGACAGGGCCCTATGGATCACCTTCTCGAAAACCTTGCTGATACTCGGAAGGAGACTTATTGACCGGAGATTTTCCGGGTTAGAAGTGTCTTTACCTCTCTTGGGAATTGGTTGCACCACCGCTGTCTTCCAGTGCACTGGATAATATGCATTATTCAGTGCATTGTTGAACAGGATGGTGTACCTCTCTACAGCCACTGGCGGAAGGTGCCTAAGCACAACATTGGATATACCATCGACTCCCGCGGATTTTTTCTTCCTCAATGACTCGAAGAACATCTGAAGATCCTCCTTCGATATGAACAGGGTATTAACCCCCTCATTGGCGATGACATTGTTTGCCATGAAATCTTCATTGAACCTTGTGAAACCACGGTTCTCTGATCGCCAATGATCGATATCATTTCGAAGATAGAAATGATGAAGCAGGGCTCTATCTTCCAGGTCGTGGTTCGGGCGAATACTATCATTCACCTTGTACACTTCCTGGAAGACAGCTCCCACTGTCGCCACCTTCTCCTGAGGATCCTCGATCACGAAGAAGTCGTCATCCAGGATGGCGCTCTCCGGATCGATGCTAACTGTTCGTAGCAAGCGTTCATTGTCTGACGTTCTCGGAAGTTTCAGATCCTGAATGTCATTCTGATTGTTTCTCCGAAATATTTTATTTATTTGCGGGAACATACTCGCGCTGTTGGATTTTACAGCACGAATTCTGTTGTTCCAATGCAAACTTACAGATATTCTGTAATTTTCCTTGATTAACTGTTGGATATTTTTAATCAGTGACTTCAGTGTCCTGACCTCCGAGTTTTGTCTGTCGGTAAACCGCCTGTACAAGAGTTTGAGTCTTGTCAGGAGTCTACTATTTTGTCTGTGCAGTGCGTCGATTGTCGCGTTTCGGTATACGTTTGTGGTATCGTGCTGTCTTTGGCGTGGTATCGTACTGTTCATTGTCTGTTTAATGGCATCGTCCATTTGTTTGAGATACCTGTCAATCTCGTAGTTTGACAGGTTCCTATTAGTCGGTGGAAAGGAGGCGCTCGAAGTGAGCGCTCTCGTCAGGGAATTGGCAAAGCGCGGCCAGCACACCCTACTGTAATCGTAGGGGTGCGTTTGGACACACTCTGCCATCTCCGCGAACTCGTCAGGTACTGTGATCACGGCACATAGTCCGCAATGGTCACTGTCGTATACAATGGTCCGTAGACAGTTAATAGACCATTCGTTCGTGTCTGCCAGTCTCAGTCGAGAGTCTATTAGCATGAGATCCAGATAGGAGCCGCTCCTAGGATACGACGGACTATCCGTTGCGAGCAGCTTGACTCTATATTCAATGCTGCGAAGAACCCACCAATGGCTTAGTAGGCTCCCCCTAGTGTTGGGAATGTTATTTCCCCAATCACTATGTTTGGCATTTAAATCGCCGGCCAGAATGTAAAAGTTTTCTACTGAGTTTAAGCGCAGAGATCGAAAAAGTGTCTCGAGCTCTGCGATAAAAATATTGGGTTGAGGTGCTTCAGGTGCATAGGCTGATACAATGTACATTCTCTTTCCGTTTCGGAGAGGAATGCACACAATACAGGCCTCTAGCACCTGGAACCTCCGCACTTCACCGCTATATATGACTTTATGTTTAAAATTGTTTTTAATAAAGATCGCAACTCCCCCGCCTTGAATAGCGTTGGGTCGGTCCCTTCTAATTATTCTATAAGAACTGTGCCGGATTTTGTGCTTCTGGTTTAGCTTTGTTTCGCTAACCAAGAGTACATCGGGGCTTTCGTCCTGCAACAGGTTAAAAAGTACGGCTCGTCGCTCGATCCTTATCAGTGAATTTACATTCACCGACAGGATCCTCAAGGGCCTCTCTACCAGCGTACCCATCACGACCTTAGGTGCGCTAGGCCCGGCAGAAGCGAGTAGATACTATCTACTCGGGTCGTTTTTAGGGAGATATCTGTGTCACATGTACGTTTCTACGTTCATAAACTTGTTTTTCGTCTCTCATAATTAGAGAACAAATAATGATATCGAACTCCGGCTAGTTTCATTCGACGCATAATTGCATATTAAATACCTGATGAGATATTCAAGAAATTTTAATTGGCGGCTTATTTTTTATAAGGGCCTCTAGGGTCCTATTCTGTTGTTTAAACGAGTCTTCTAACTTCTTATCTTCATGATCTTTTCTTGTGAACAAATTAAGATATTAAAGTAATCAAGTAATCAATTCGTTAAGTTTTCATCTCTTTTACGAGGGTGGTCCGATAAGTATTAGCCTACAAAAAAAAAAAACGAACATTTTGGAGAAATGGCGATTTATTTTTCAATATAGTCTCCTTTTAGCACTTGACCCAGCGATGTTCCAACTTCTTTAACCCGTCTGAAAAATACGTTTTCTCGAGGTCTGCAAAGTAGGCCTCCGTGGCGGCGATGACCTCCTCATTCGACTGAAATTTCTGCCCCGCGAGTGACTTTTTCAAGTTTGGAAACAAAAAGAAGTCGCACGGGGCCAAATCTGGAGATGGGTGGATGGGACAGCAGTTCGTAGCCCAATTAGACCGCCGTGGCGAGGGCGGAGGTGTGAGCTTATCATGGTGGAAGAGCACTTTTTTCTGCGCCAAGTGGGGCCGTTTTTTCTTCAATTCGGCATCGAATCGGCCCAATAATTTGGCATAGCACAGCCCTGTGACCGTTTGGCTGTTCTCCAGGTAGTCGATGTGGATCACACCCTGTGAACCACCCACAGAAAACGGTGGTCATCACCTTTCCGGCCGATGGGACAGTCTTCGCCTTCTTTGGAGCTCGTTCGCGCGGGTGAAGTCCACTGTTTCGACTGTTCCTTGGTCTCTGGTGTGTACCAATAGTTCCATGTTTCGTCGACTGTCACGAAACGGCGCAGAAACTCTTTCGGATTGCGCTTAAACAGCGTCAAACACTGCTCTGAAGTGGTCTCACGGTTGCGCTTGTTGTCCGGAGTGAGCAAACGCGGCACCCATCGCGCCGACAGCATTCTCATGCCCAAAATTTCATGCAAGATATGACCCACGCGATCTTGTGAAATGCCTACTGTCTCAGCTATCTCGCCCACCTTCAATCGGCGGTCTGCCAATACGAGATCGTGGATTTTTGTCACGTTATCCTCCGTGGTAGCAGTTTTCGGGCACCTGGACGTGGCTCATCAAAAACCGACGTGCGAGCACGTTGAAACTCGTTAAACCAAATTTTGATAGTAGCCATCGAAGGAGAAGAGTCACCGTACACAGCATTAAAACTCTCTGTGCGATTTCCCTTCCAAAAACAAGTATCGAATCACCGACCGATATTGCTCTTTTTCCATTTTTCTAAAATAGAGAATATTCTCATATTCTGTAGAACTGTTTTAGGTATGGTCTTCAAGAGTGCCAAATGGCAGGTTTGTAGTTTGGTAGGTCAGTCGCAATTTTTTTTTTACTTGCTTTACTTGACGTGACTTGACTTGCTTTTTATTTAGTTCGAGGCTTCAACTATCTGTACTCAAATGAAGACAAGTTTGAGTGATGTAGAGTTTAGTGATTAAGTTCACACCACGTCGGCTCCTTTGGGGCGAATTCCCTTCGGCAGCTGATATCCAGACCAGTGTCATTAACTACCATTGTATGCCTGAATGAACCAATTATTGTCGCAGGGCCGAATCGAAGACGTATGCAGAAGTGAAGTAGATTAAGATAAAGGACATCCGGCAAGCTCATTATAGATCCCACAGCCCGAAATCTCACGAATAGACGTTTGTATTGCTGGGATTAAGACAGTCTTCGGTATGACATGGAATCTATTTCACCGCAGTCAACTAGACATCGGGGTAAAAATCATCATAGCCCTAATAAGGCCCGTCGTTGTGTATGGTTAACCGGTGTGGTTTAGTGTAGTATTATCTCATAAAGAGACAGTAAAATCTTACTTCATTAAGTATTACCCTAATAAGGTGCTATACGATGGAGCAGGCCTATACAGAATCGACAATATTCGTATTAGAATGACTTGAAAGCACATTTCAAGGGCAATGACTACCGACAATTAGAGATACCCTGGGATCTCGCCGATTTTCGGTGATTATCGGGTGAAAACGATTCCCAGTATGCTGATTTGCTCCGGTAAGATCCCCCTCGCTCCTTGGTTCGTAAGTCAGATTTTGGATCTTTTGGAGGTTGGGCATGTCATCATGCTTAGATGAACTGAGAACTGACTGAGGCCTATAAGCCTTGGTGAAGTCTCAGGTATGCAGAGAGATGGCAAAGCCCAGTCGCTGAAAAACGCTATCAGAAGGGTGAACTTGGAACGAAACATACGGGTGCCAGCCAGCCTGATTATATTGTATTTAAGACTAGAAATAAGCAGCTTAGGGTATAGGGTAAAGAAGAAGTCTCAGTGTGTCCCAGGACTCAAATAAGACTCAGTAAAGTCAGTTTTACAAATATTTTCAAAGAGGTTGTGAGCTTCTATTAGGAGGAGATGTGAGCGTTAAACTTAGCTTCGAACGCAGAGATTGGCTGTCACTGCATTGCAGATGCTTTTATTCTACCTGTGCTCCACCGCATAAGTCGAAGGCAAAGCTCACGCCGCAAATGATGACGGGATACACAAGATGGAGGTCAAAACCCATATTTTTAAACACGAAATATGATGCTCAATGGCCATGATATGGCCATAACGAAAATGTCAAGAGAAGGAAACGACGCCTGAACTAATTGGAAATGCTCCCATGCATCCTGGTCTCTCGTGAGAGAGACTAGAATCTGTTTGCGTGACGGCTTAATCCACTAGACAATTATTCGTTCAATTAGACTTGTTAGTCTTCTTAGCAAGGATATGTCCCCTTACTGCAGATATGTTCCTTTCCTTAAGTCCTTTTATTAAACTTTCTAGAAGAAAACCTTTTTACTTATGACCATAATAACAGACCTAGTCCGAAAGTGTAAAGAAAAGCTGACACGAAAATTGTGTTTGGGATTCCTTCTAAGAAACGAAAAAGGGTCCTTCTATTCCCGTGCTTGTGCAAATTACTGAACTTGGATGCCTATCTCCATATCATTCAAAGCAATGTCACCAAAGTCTTCACAAAATTGCGAAAATAATTAAATTTCCATTAGCCATTAGTAAAGTCAAACAACTTCTTAAATGCGCTGACTTTTAGATAAACACTTGCTCCCACCCATCCTTCACCGCCCAATGTGGGCTCCAACATCGAAAAAACGTCTCAGTATGTTAAATTCATAAGCTAACCCCCGCCTTAACCAAGTCCACCGCCCGCCTTTAAATTCATTAACTATGCCCGACTATCTTCCCTCTGTTTTGTATGAATTTTCTTCTTTTTTTTACACACGCTCTAGATACAAGTGGTGCACACGTATTCGTCCCGGAATTGCATTCATGACTTAATGAGAGTCAGTAGGTAAATGTGTCGAACAGACTCCAAATGCCAATATACGAGCGTAGGCATTAGATGCATTCTGATTGTTGAACGCGGTTTTTATTTTTTTTTTTTTGCTCGTGCACTCGGTAATCATTCGACAAATACGCATGACAAAAGTAACATCCGGACGCCGTTGGCATGTTGTCGATTCACTTTAGATTGAAGCATGACGAATTGCCGGAATGTTGTCATGATGACGATGTCGTTGTCGTCATGGAAGTGGGAAGTGCTTTTATTGACGATTGATATCTGGGTTACTGAATGCCAGTTGAGCTAAACCGCCTTTTGTGTTTCAGATTCAGTTTTTTTGTCGCATGTTTTCGGGTGCAATTTTGCTTTTATTAGTTATTTACTGGGAAAGTCGTGTGAGTGCGCAACGGATCGTTAAGCTGTGCACCCGTCTCCACACTGATACATGACTAGGGATAAGGTAAGGGTTGCCAGCTCTATAATTTCTGCTTTGTCAAAAAGTTCAAAGAGACACCGACAATCCTAATCTGAGGCTTACCAAACCTGATATGTGTGGTTCGTGTCTCAGGGGTGTATTTACTAAAATATTTGATCCTCTTCTGCCCGTTGGTTTGTGCCCATGATAAGTCTTTGATTAAATTAATGTGTGGGGCCATTCAGGCCGATATAGAGAGCAAATTACATTGAAATTGGAATATAGTTCAGGTGCGTCATTGGTGCGTTAGACTGTGAAATCAATTTGCCGCATCGGACTTTTAATTTAAGCGATTTGTATGTCTTTCTTGCAGTCGGAATTTGTCAAAATTTCCGATTTTGTCAACACCTCGTCATACGTGATGTTTGTAGATCAACATAGATCCCACAACCTGCCCGTTCCACACGCAATTACTCGTACTTTATTAGAATCTAATCCACGCTAATTGGTATTCCAGTCATTCAGCTGCTATCAATTGTCTTTTTGTTTCGTGCTCTCCAACTGTCATATCGGTTGAATGGCAACAGTGAATGGCGCTTCTGAGCTCATCTATCTCACGTCAAAACCTACGCTGGATTATTTTTTTCACAGGTACTCCGTTCCGGGCGATAAAATGATGAACACGATGCCAATTATTTGCAGAGCGGTTAAAGGGTGAAAAATTTATCTTAATTCATATCTGTATCACAGCCGTTATCAATAATTGGGCTGAGAATCTTTTATTTTTGTTTATTTTGTGCTCGTCACTGAGGTTGGACTCGCATGTTACACTATACGATTAGCTTTAATAGTTTTCTGGTTTGATTAAATTACCTGGCAAGTAAGCACATACGGTACGATACGTAAGCTCATGTGTATGGATATGCGCGGCAGATACACAACAATAAAAAAAAAAACAGATTAACTGATGAACCCAAGAAAAGCCTCGGCTGGAAGACAATTGCTCAATTAGTTAAAACGGTCGCAACAGATCAGTTTGCTGCCAGGCAGGAGAGCGCTATAGAAACGTTACGTCGCTTTACCTAGTTAAGTTTTTAGTTTTTGGTTTTTTTAGTTTTCGGTGTTTAAAGCGTTGACACGGGATATTAAATCAGTGTTGCTTGACCGGAGACAAGTGTGTAATTCGATTGAGTGATTTACGTGAATTTATAGAATAATTTAAGCAGCAATATGGAGATTCGGATGGCGATCGCAGGAACCAGCAGAAGTATTTATATTTTTTTGTTAAAAATTGTTTCGTTATGTATCATAAGAATCCTTTCCTGTCCTTTGTCCACGCGCCACAAGCGTCAGATTTATTGTAATATTGTTCTTCTATCTAAGAAGGCGATCATAAGGTGAGAAGCGGCAAACATAAACAACTGTCTGCACAACTTAGTCAAGTTAAAAAAAAATCGGACGAGGCTTTAAGATCGTCAGCTGATCGTTTCAGCGTCGGCCAATACAATTGAGAAATGTTTATTTGGCGATAGTCATTGTGGTTTGTTTGCACTTTTTCATTGAGGCCTAATATACATCGAAATTTAGAGCTGGCTACTGAAGAACAGGCAAGTCGTTGGGCTTCGATTAAGACTTGTATCACTGCTTTTGGTCGTTGGCTTGTTTGATGATCCATGCGGTTCGCAAATTGCTTATCCGTTTAAGTTGCTATCTAGTCAACATGCTTGACAGGTTTCTCGGTGTATAATTCTTTTCGCTGGGGTTGCTTCACTTAAGGGCTTCTATTGCCTTCCGAGGTATTTAATTATAATTCCTTGTTCAAGAGCAACTTTTAAATGTTCGTAGATGCCATTTTCAAAAGTTTGAGCTTCATTTCAGAAAAATGGTTCCATGCTTATTCGTTTATTCATTTTTCTGGCAGCAAACGTTGGGAGAATTACGCTTGTTCTGAACCGATCCAGGAACTGACCCGGTAGTCCTGGTCAGCCAGGACATGCGCTATCGACTGGAACAGGTAACAGTTGGAAAGGCCAATGTCTGGAGTAAAGGGCATATGGGGTAGGACATGCCATTTCATTGTTTTAACGACCTAAGTAATACATAGTTGAGCGTGTCGTGCTGCCCAATCACCTTATCGTGTCTTTTCCTTCATTGTTCGGCTCAAACTATTCGGCAACGAGCTCCTGAAATGGTGTAATGTGACAATGAAATGCAACAACTCATACGAGCAATCGGTCCCACCAAATACGCTACAGGAGCTTCAATTATTGGATATTTGGCTTGGACGACGATGCTGATGAATCGTCGTGGCATCCTCGAAATTTCGTTCACTTTAGATTATCCTAACGATGCAGAACACCTTTCATTGGGCCTGCCGGCTTCAATATAAATGTCACTCAATTTTCTTGCCTTTGAAAACTTCCGAATGGGAAATAGCCTCTTAAGTTACGGCTAACAAATCTGCAGGTTCGTTTTGTGGTTGACGTGGATCTTGATCTCGTAATGCCCCTACATTTCTGCATCTTCAAACTTTTTCATCGCTTCGAGGTGGCCCTTGTCTTCTAGATTAAAATCATAACTTTGGTGGCGTTGAAACCGTTGGTGACAACAATGATTTTTATTAAATTATTAAAGGCGAAAAACATAATTTAATTGCGACTAACTTTAATATACTGGGCAATTGTGGTCTTGAGGGTTTGATTAAAGCAGGTTTTATTTCTTCAGTCGTTACTAATTGCCCTTTTAACTTCACCACGTGTAGAACCTTGCCCTGGGCAATTTTTGTGTTTTTGGAAGGCTTCCCAGACTATATTCCTTCGGCCGCAATGAAGCTTTTTCCTTTCCCTTTTTAGCAGACCTTCTAAATTTTAATCCAATTTTGTGTAAATTTTATAAACTCATAAACGAGACTTAAAGTTGCATGCAGAATCAAACCGGGAAAGTGCCTCTTCATTCGCTTTCGATAATGTTACAGATTCTGCGCCCTTGAGGAGGACCGTAATAGTTAAAGTTTCGTAAAAGTTGCATTGGTTTGGCGAGAAACGATGTGAGAATTGTTCTTGATCAGACTTAAGCGCTGGTGTCATCATTGTTTGCTACTAGCGTGTTATGGTAGACGGGATCCTTAACCACCCTGAAGCTATAGCTGCCAAAGTTGAACTTCTGACAAACATACGAGTTTTGTTCAAAAAATAAGGTGACATCAATTTTGCCCCCTTCATGGTAATCCCTTTCAGATATAAAGGGTGGTCCAACGAAAACGCACGATGATAATTGTAAATAAAACAAAAAGTTTTCAGAGAATTATCTTAATATTTTTTATTATGATAGAGGGATCTATGACAATTATGTGTGAAACAAAATATCGGCCAAATGCTCGCCACGGTCCGATGGTCCATATTTTCAATGACTCTGAGACATAATTGAGGTTCAATGTCATTAATGTGCCGAATTATCTCATCCTTTAGCTCTTGAATTTATTGACGTACACTTTTTTTTTTAAATATCCCCAAAGAAAGAAGTCCGACGCCATATCCTCAATTTCTGGCCACAAGAATTCCGTTATCATCTCGCGATAGCGAACACCATTCACGGTAGCTGCTTGGCCGACCTCATTTTCGAAGAAGCACGGCCCGATGACGCCGCCAGCCCATAAACCGCACCAAACAGTCACTCTTTGTGGATGCATCGGCTTTTCAACAATCACTCGTGGATTCTCATTTGCCCAAATGCGGCAATTCTGCTTGTTAATGAATCCACCGAGGTGAAAGTGTGCCTCGTCACTGAAGATGATTTTCTTTGTAAAGTCACCATTCACTTCTGTCTGTTCAACCAACCATTCGGCGTATTGACGACGCTTGAAATGGTCAGTAGGCTTCAGGTCTTGAGTCAATTGAACCTTGTAAGCGTGTAAATTCAAATCTTTATTCAAAATTCGCATCAGTGATGTTCGTGAGATGTTCAATTGTTGGGCACGACGACGAGTCGAGGTTGATGACTCTTCTGCCACACTATCGCGAACAACAGCAACAGAACGAACTGGACGAGCATGCACAGGTGTTTTCGCATTTCCTACAGACCCGGTTTGTTGAAATTTGCGCACAATTCTACCGATTGTGGACACATTTGGTCGATTATGCTGACCAAAAAAATCACGAAGTGCAGGAAATGCATTTTGATTTGAACGCCCATTTTCGTAAAAGGCTTCACAACAATCTTAACGCGTTGCTCAATTGTGTACCTCTCCATGGTTGAATTTATCAAACACTGAAATAAAAAAATGTCAAATTAAGTTGGGCAAAAAAACTTGACGTTAAGGTGTGACTCACAATTAATATCGTGCATTACGGTTGGAAGCAATTCTGATATGCGCCTTTTGGTACACCCATGAGCTCTTCCAGTGAAGCGGTCTTTTTCCCCTCAGTCGTGGCAAGTCTTCATCCTTTCGTGAGCCTTTTCAATTTTGGAAAGATTGCCAAGTACTATGGCTGGGGTATGATTTTCGGTATGAAATTTCGCTAACACACGATTTATGCCCAAAATATATAAGAAAAAGTTCATGACATGAGTCAACCGGTATGCCAATATCCTCAGCAACTTCTCTGATAGTGGTTCGACGATTCTTTGCTGCTTCAACGGGCTGGGGCGTCAGGGCCGAGATCGTTATTAACTTCTCCTCGGCCTTCTGTAAAGAACGTGTACCATTTATAAACATCTTTTTTACTCAGAGTAGAATTGCCAAGTGCCATAGTCAACACTTCAACGAGGTTGACGCACTTAATTCTATTTTTCACACAAAAATTTAATTCTTTTATAAATTTTTTTTTAAATAGCAAAAAATTGTCAAATACATCAAGTCACCTTATTTTCTGAACGAACTATGTTTATTAGTTCGTCGAAGTGTTTATAATTTTCAACACGTCGAGTTTCACATTCAGAAAAGGTTTTCTGTTGGGAATTTAACTGCACAATTTTATTCAAAAAAAAAATCTGGAGCTGAGGCACACAGCCACGAGATTTTGCTGCATGACAACACTTGGTCAGAGTTTTCAAGATCGCTGAAAACCTAATTGAGAACGATTTCGTTTGATGGTACATGATGGGTGAGAAGTACTTCCATTCTTATGAAAGATGGGTCGACGGGGAATTGATATGCTGCCAGAAAAATCTGAAAAGTAGATTTATAAGTAATTTAAAAGTAGATGATATGCTGACGATGGGTAATACTTTTTACGACTTTTCATGGTCGTTATATGATGACTTGAATTTGTTTAGCTTAGTTTTATAGACTTTTATGTAGGAATTTAACGTCGACAAAAACGTGGCGTGTGTCGGCCTAAAATTCGTCGATTTTTCCCAAGATCTGCCGTAGTATGAAAATTCGGTGGTCTTTGGTGGTTTTTTCTTACCTGAGACCAGATAGAAACGCTTTTCATCGTTCATACATCGTCGCAGTGAAAATCTTAAGAGACTTAAACCTCTATCACCTGTACTGGGATTGCTTCCAGCTTAGCTTGGAAAACAACTGCTCTTGAGGGTACTCTTTATTGGAGGGTAGAACATTATTACAGAGATGCTTTCAACAGAATATTTAAAAACAAATAAAGAAGTCTAAGTTGAAGAGAATGTGGTGCATGAACTCTTTCGCCACAAAACTATGTGTTTTTGGATCTTCGGACTTCTGGCAAGAACCCATAGTTGACTGTTCTTTTAAAATCAGAAAACATATTCAATGTTACCTTCACAGCAAACGCACCTGTCAAGCTTGAACTTGATCGTTTTTATCTTTTAGAGACCACTGAACAACTTCCATTCGTTGCTCTGTCTATTCGAATTTCAACACTTTTAGCAGTTACTGATGCGATGGTACCGCCTGGATGATGGTCGTCTCCAAAGTCAGCACGGACCTCATGGAAACGCTGATGCCACTTGGAAATTTTTTGACAGCTTACCAAACAACCAGTTAGCCTAGCAATAAACAGAGACTATTTTAACATTATCTTTTTCCTAAATATTGACTTAAATTTTGAGTCAAATATCAGTACAAAATTGTGAGCTTATACCTACAAATTGAAAAGCAGTCAATATCTGAGATCATCTGAGGTCAGTTAAAAATAGTCCCCACGTATGGAGGCCTGTCGACCTCCTAGATCTGCTGGTTGGTTGAACTAGATCTATATAGAGCCGTTTCAAATCAGATTAAGGGGTAAGATGGATGTCCTCAGGATATTGTCATTATTCCACTGGTAGCAACATGCATCGAGCTAAATAAAAGCCACCCTTCGGCAAATAGCTTTAAAGTAAAAAGGTTTGATTCCCATATTTCTTGACAAAGAAATGTCAAAGAAATTTCCACGTCACCTGTTTTTGAAGGCTTAGACCGTGAGGGTGAGCCCTATTACGATAGGCTTGGGAAAGCTTTTGTCACATCAATGAGGCCATTTCTCCACTTCTTTATTACATTGAAAATTATCTATGAATCCTATACCCAGTCAAAATTGAGTCTGCGATCTACCTACCTACCAATTTTGGTATTGCGTTGATTACCTTGATTTCTTTTACAGAACTTCATTTTTTCTTAAATTCCTTTCGCTTTCAAGCTAATATTGAAATAATTGACAAACCACAAAGTTAAGATTAATAATTGGGGTCTTGCAAAGAGAGCACTATCAATGTGCTAAAGTCAATTAGTCTTAAGTTGCATTCAAACTCCATAGTTTGCTTCATTTTCATTGTTAGCTACAAAGTAGAAATAAATAAAAAGTCATGGAACTATAAGCTACAAAATTATAAACCATAAAGTGTCAATGCAAACGCTGAGGATTATATATGAAAAAAGCAAAATTATAAAACGTCCACCTGAATCGAATGTTGATGGTAATATACGCCTATGATGAGTTGAAAGCAGCAAACTACAAAACCACATTCGAAAAATGTAGAATCAGTTAAAACCACAAATTTGAAAAAAATTCCATTAATAGTTGTTGTTTCAGAAAGCAAAATCTGTAATCCTAAAACTATCATTGACATAACCTAAAGAACCACACACTGCAAAGCTACAAAACTAAAACCAAACGCAAGCTACCATAACCTGATACGGATTGTAACCCTCAAAGTCAGATAAATCGTAAAAACAAACAAATTACCCGATCCAGCGAAGGATTACGAAACCTTTGCGCCCCATCGGAGTTTATAGGCTACGGCTTAACACCCGACATTACCCTTATTTCAATGATTTCCCCTAAAACAAATGGAAAGCAACAAAACCTCCTCCAGTTTGATAAACGGCGCCACCTTTTCGTGTTCAGTAAACACCTAAAAGAAAAAAAAAATAAATTGTCTCCAGCTTCTGTTTCCCATGCAAATAACACAAGTGAATCCTTAATACCAGAGGACTTGCCATAAATTATTCTAATCAAGGATAATTTCACACAAAATTTCGAAACGATTTAGAACGGTTTTTTGAACTTTACAATCATAACTAAGCAATAATCCTTTCACACGCCATAAATTCGATGATTTATAACATTCGGCAAGGACACCCCCATAAAACTGGTTGAAATAAATCTAAAGTAAAGTCACGCGAGCATATTTCTACCTATAGCCATCTATGGGGCTGTACAGTCATAGATGCTGGATCAAATAAATCAATTCAATTAGCCAGTGAGCTCCGAATGTCGTGCAGAAGAAAGGGGAAAGGCAAGGAGAGAAAAAAGGACGAACAGTAAAGAAATTTTAATCTCCGATCGTGGACTGGTCTCGAATTGAAATAAATTTTATGTCGCTTGCTAGATAAGGGGACCCTGAAATCTAGTATCCAGTGGTGCTACTTTTACATCTATGTAGTACAAGACTTGGAACATCCAACCCATGAACTTCGGCTGCTCGTTGTAGCGGTTTTTAATCGTCGCAATCCTGTGTGCCAGAGGCGCCTGCATATTTCATTTGCCTTGGTGTCTCTTATCCGACTAGGTTAGGCAGGATGGCTAGGACACAGCAAGGACTCCAGACGGGGTACTGCAACTTGCGAGATAATAAATGATGCAAAAATGCTCCCGAAGCACCAAAAGTCGTAGCGGTGCGCATTGTATGTTAATTGTTATCCTCGAATTATTATCCTTTTTCACAAATAAGCAAGCACAATATTACTGCCTCCGCATAAGAGTTAATTTCTCTCCCGAATTGAAAATGCAAATGCAAGTGTCCTGTTCTACTTATCCTTTTGCTTCTCTGTTCCGTCGCTATTTTCATTTTTGTTTTTCCGCTGCCAGGATTAAGGAATTATATGGGGGGAATGAGTGGGGAACGAAGGCAACTTCAAGGATTAAGTAATTTCGAAAATTATCCCATAGACATATGGATTTAAGGAGATTCCTAGCTCGTAGTGAACGGGTTTGCTTGTATTCCATTCTGCTCTGTTTTCCTTTTCCGCTTTTGTGTGTTTTTTTTTTCTTTCGCTTCCGTTCCGTCTGCCGATGTGTCGCTGGAGTGGCTCGGGTGGGGGAAAGATAAGTGGAAGGGAAAGTTTTTAAATTGAATTTTCATATTAGTTTGACATGAATTTTTTGGGCGGGGAAATGCTTTTTCTAGAAGATAGACTGGATCGGGCCTGGAGCGCCTCGGAATCGGGGTTTCGGGAGATTTGGAAGATTTTCTTGAACTTGTGCCAGGACTTGTGCCGTTCTCCTTCTATTTTCACCCCATTTTCGGGAAATTATGTTTGATTAATTAAAATATAACATTTTCGTTCTCAAGTCCTTATGTCCTTGCTTTGATTTTTAATCAATTTTTTTTTGTTTGTTTATTTGCAGTGCTGGGACATTGCCATCGCGAGAGGGCGGAAGGGGTTGATGTGAAAGCACGAAAGCAGCTCATTACAGCGAGCGTATTGTGTTTGGTCTTCATGATTGCGGAAATTATCGGTAAGTCCTTTATGCCGGAAATGGCATGAAGTTTTGTTTTTTTTTTTATGCCGCGTGTGCGAGCTGTGAAAACTTAATTAGTTTAAGTAGAGGGAGTGGACGGTGGACGTTGATTTGATTTTTTATTGTCAACTTGTTAGTAATGAGCGCAGGTCAGTGATGGAGCGATGTTGATTGTCGGAGAGAAAGTTGTGGAATTACCTCAAGAGCAAAGTGGATAGTAATTTTTTGACATTGATTGAACGGTGGTATTTGAAATTTAGTTTTTTGGATCAGAAGGTGTTACTGGAACTACAATCGCTGGAGCTGGGTATATTCTTGTCTTTGGCGATCGTTCTTTGGGCGTGTCGCTTTGTCTTTTGTCATTGTTACATGCGTCATGAACTTTAGAAGGTACGAGTACTATGGAAATCTAAAAACTTTACGTTTTGTAGTTTTGTGTCTTTTGATTATAGTTGTGCACTTTGTAGTTTCGAATGGTAATCGACGCTGGTATTTTGATGCTGCTTTAGAATTTATAGACCAGTGTTGCGTTTTTTAGAGCCTTAGCAGCACTTCGCATTTTGTAGTATTGCCTTCGATTGCTTGTAGTTTTGGTTATTTTTAGTTCTATATTCTCTAGTTCACTTCTCTATATTCTCTTGTTTCATGGATTGTAGGCTTTTCTTCTACCATAAAATTTAGTTCTGAAACCTTTTGTAGTCATTCTCACCTTGTGTAGTTGTGCCTTTAAAGTGTTCTTAGTTTTGTGTTTTTTTTGTAGTTGTGAGTCTTTTGGCATTATGTCTAGAAATCTAGCATCTTATAGTTTGGTGATTCCTAGTCTTGTGTGCTTGTCTCCTGTATGCATGATCTACTTCAAATCTGTACAATTGCTTGCCTACGCAGATGACATTGACGTTATTGAACGGACTAAGTGAGACGTCAATAAAGCGTTTGTAAGCATTGAAGCAGAAGCGGCTAAAGTGGGTCTGAAGGGCAAATTGTAACAAGACCAAATATATGCTTTTATCAAAGTAAGACACGCAACACTGACGTTTCGGTCAGAACGTCATCTTCGGCAGCTATAATTTTGAAGTAGCTACGGACTTAGTCTACCTTGGCTCGATAGTGACAAGCAGCAACGACATCAGCGCTGAGGTCAAATGCAGAATGCTTCTTTGGGCCCCAGAGGTAATTGAGTAATAGAGCCCTCTCGAAAAACCAAAGAAACCCTCTACAAAATCTTAATCATCCCTGTCCTCTTCTATAGCGCTGAGGCTTGGACAGCATGAAAAGCGGATGAAGAGGTTATTGGGCGTTTTGAGAGGGAAATTCTGCGTGCAAAATTCGGTCCAGTTTTTGTAAACGAAGAGTGGAGAAGAAGATTCAACCAAGAACTGTGCAGGCTGTACAGCGACATCGGCCTAGTCAGACGTCTACGCATCCAACGTCTAAGATGGCTGGGCCATACAAAGCGAATGGATACCACTGTTTCGGCCCGAAAAGTCTTCGTCACCAATCCTGAGGGACGACGCAGCAGTGACGCATACAAGTGGAAAGGGAGCTCAACCAACTGGGCGTGCGGAAAGGCTTGTTGGTTGAATCCCTGGTTCAAGCCGAATTGTAGCGTCATCTAAGCTAGTACATAAGTCTTGAGTCTTGTTGACTTGTGTTCTGTGTTTTGTAGTCTTATATTCCGTAGTCTTTTGTCCCGCAGTCTTGTGTTTTGTAGTCTTGTGTTCTGTAGTCTTGTGTTCTGTAGTCTTGTGTTCTGCAGTCTTGTGTTCTGTAGTATTGTGTTCTGTAGTCTTTTGTCCCGCAGTCTTGTGTTTTGTAGTCTTGTGTTCTGTAGTTTTGTGTTCTGTAGTTTTGTGTTCTGTAGTCTTGTGTTCTGTAGTCTTGTGTTCTGTAGTTTTGTGTTCTATAGTCTTGTGTTCCGTAGTCTTGCGTTCTATAGTCTTGCGCTCTGCAGTTTTGTAAACCGTAGTTTTGTGTTCTGTAGTTTTGTAGTCTGTAATCTTGCGGTCTGTAGAGTTGTGTTCTGTGTTTTGTGGTCTTATATTCCGCAGTCTTGTGTTCTGTAGTCTTGTGTTCTGTAGTCTTGTGTTCTGTAGTCTTGTGTTCTGTAGTCTTGTGTTTTGTAGTCTTGTGTTCTGTAGTCTTCTGTTCTATAGTCTTGTGTTCTGTAGTCTTGTGTTCTGTAGTCTTGTGTTCTGTAGTCTTGTGTTCTGTACTCTTGTGTTCTGTAGTCTTGTGTTCTGTAGTCTTGTGTTCTGTAGTCTTGTGTTCTGTAGTCTTGTGTTCTGTAGTCTTGTGTTCTGTAGTCTTGTGTTCTGTAGTCTTGTGTTCTGTAGTCTTGTGTTCTGTAGTCTTGTGTTCTGTAGTCTTGTGTTCTGTAGTCTTGTGTTCTGTAGTCTTGTGTTCTGTAGTCTTGTGTTCTGTAGTCTTGTGTTCTGTAGTCTTGTGTTCTGTAGTCTTGTGTTCTGTAGTCTTGTGTTCTGTAGTCTTGTGTTCTGTAGTCTTGTGTTCTGTAGTCTTGTGTTCTGTAGTCTTGTGTTCTGTAGTCTTGTGTTCTGTAGTCTTGTGTTCTGTAGTCTTGTGTTCTGTAGTCTTGTGTTCTGTAGTCTTGTAGTCTGTAGTCTTGTGTTCTGTAGTCTTGGGTTCTGTAGTCTTGTGTTCTGTAGTCTTGTGTTCTGTAGTCTTGTGTTCTGTAGTCTTGTGTTCTGTAGTCTTGTGTTCTGTAGTCTTGCGTTCTGTAGTCTTGTGTTCTGTAGTCTTGTGTTCTGTAGTCTTGTGTTCTATAGTCTTGCGCTCTGCAGTTTTGTAAACCGTAGTTTTGTGTTCTGTAGTTTTGTAGTCTGTAATCTTGCGGTCTGTAGAGTTGTGTTTTGTTTTTTGTGGTCTTATATTCCGCAGTGTTGTGTTCTGTAGTCTTGTGTTCTGTAGTCTTGTGTTCTGTAGTCTTGTGTTCTGTAGTCTTGTGTTCTGTAGTTTTGTGTTCTGTAGTCTTGTGTTCTGTAGTCTTGTGTTCTGTAGTCTTGTGTTCTGTAGTCTTTTGTCCGGCAGTCTTGTGTTCTGTAGTCTTGTGTTCTATAGTCTTGTGTTCTGTAGTCTTGTGTTCTGTAGGCTTGTGTTCTGTAGTCTTGTGTTCTGTAGTCTTGTGTTCTGTAGTCTTGTGTTCTGTAGTCTTGTGTTCTGTAGTCTTGTGTTCTGTAGTCTTGCGTTCTGTAGTCTTGTGTTCTGTAGTCTTGTGTTCTGTAGTCTTGTGTTCTGTAGTCTTGTGTTCTGTAGTCCTGTGTCCTGTAGTCTTGTGTTCTGTAGTCTTGTGTTCTGTAGTCTTGTGTTCTGTTGTCTTGCGTTTTGTAGTCTTGTGTTCTGTAGTCTTGTGTTCCGTAGTCTTGTGTTCTGTAGTCTTGTGTTCTGTAGTCTTGTGTTCTATAGTCTTGTGTTCTGTAGTCTAGTGTTCTGTAGTCTTGCGTTCTGTAGTCTTGTGATCTGTAGTCTTGTGTTCTGTAGTCTTGTGTTCTATAGTCTTGTGCTCTGTAGTCTTGTGTTCTATAGTCTTGTGTTCCGTAGTTTTGTGTTTTATAGTATTGAGTTCTATAATTTTGTGTTATGCAGTTTTGTTTCATATAGTTGTGTGATCTGTAGTTTTGTGTTCTGCAGCTTAGTGCTATGTAGTTTCTTTTTTATTTGTTTGTCTAGAATATTATGTTCGTTAGCTTTCTGTTGTGTACTATTGTATTTTGTGGTGTTGTGTTTTGTAATATTGCGCTTTGTATTTCTTGCAATTTGTCTTTGATTACTGTGTTTGAAAGTTTTGGGCTTAAAGTTATAAAGGTTGTAGAAAGCTTGTATTTTTTTCTTGGATTGAAAAGGGCATGTAAGATCAGTACAGATAAGTTGTATTTTTTGTTGTAGTCTTACCTTTTACAATAGCTTGAGTAAATTTAGTTTGGCCTTCGATGGAACTAGTATGTGAATCGTAGGACAAGGAGAATGTTAAGTTGTTTTTTAGGTTTAACGCACTTACGTGATTTATATCCTTGACACTTCGGTTTTTTTGTTTACCGCTCTATGGTATTCCATTTTCTGGTAAATGTGTTGATATTATGATTTTATTGTTCAGCTCCTATTGCTACGACCTGATTCCCATAAAGAATACTTTTCACGCTCGATCACCTATCTATCACGGAATAGGTTGTAAAAACCGATGATGTAATGAGCTGTTAAAAACGGATGGAATTTAAAATATTCCAGCAGCGTATGCCACTATTACACAAAGGCAAAGAGCAGAAAAACAGATACGAGTAAATTGAAACGAAAGGAAAATTTCAATTGACTCCACCACGTTCGTACTCGAACAGGTGATAATTTGCGCTCGTAAATGACAATCGTTTAATATAACTGTTTAGTGCCTAATTAGGATGACACACACCCGCTAAACCAAGGTGCGTGTCTACGACATCGTTGATATGTTTGCGTAATCACTAAACCTGCCCTGACTCAACGACGTGATGTAGATACTTGTAGCTAGATCGATTGCCATTTGCGTAATTTATCTACCTTTTTTGTTGTTATTCGCTTCTGTCTAGATGTCATAGATTAACACCGGCTACATAGTGGTAGGGTAGTTGAGTGGCCCTTGGGATGATGTAGCAGTGAATATTTGGTAAGGAAACTGCGAAATGAATGGGTTTATTTATCACTTCTTCACGGACATCTGTTCAAATGCAAATTTCTACTCAATTTCTACTCGTAGAGATGTCAGGACGACGGCGACGGTGAAGAAGAGATAAATAAAAACTGGTTTCCTTAACGCGAAGACCGTCGGACGGAGGCGAATCGAGAGCAGGGAAACTATAGCGAAGGCACTCTTAAAATCCAGTTAAATCTATCTTGGTCAGCCGGTTGGAAGCCAGTCGACGTGGCGGTGGGCTAGCGGTGTTGAAAGCATTCATTCAAAGAACTTGCATTTCGGCTACTGATTGCAGCCGCTGCTGTTCCTGAGTCCTTTTACGGCAGAGCATAGCGATTCTCTAGAACTCATGGTGTACATGCCTTTGGATGATATAGTCATGCGGTACTTGAAGTAAGAAGTTTCTACGGACGGTCTTTGTACCGACTGCCTGGAATGGACACCATCGGTCTACATTGGTGCCGATGGTACCGGGTGGAAAACAGACGTCAATTTCTCCCGGAATTTTGAAATGAAGTGAAAAATGAGAAAGTTTACATCTGGCGCGCTCCTTTTTTTCCTGTTTGCATCCTTTTACTCATTTTGCTCCTCCGACTTTGTGCTTCTTATCTCTGACAAGGAAGTTCTTATTCGGTGTTTCGTCCCGAGTACTTTCTTTTTTTTTTCTTCTGAATCTTGTTGTGGTATAATGGTGTACGACTTGATGGAGTGTGAATCTCTGCTGACGTACATAAGTGCTTCTTCCCACTTGGGTTTGTTTTCATGTATTTTTCTTCTTTAAGTCGATAAGTGTGTGTGGTACCTTGAATTGTGGAAGATGTTATGCGAGCTGAAGATGTTCTTTGGATGTAACATTTTCAACGAGGTATCCAACTATCTCAAGTGGATAAAATAAAAACAAAAGAAATCACGAATAGTTGAGGATAGTTTAACAGAAGTTGAATGCTTGAAGCATCTGATTTGGAAATGAATTTAAGGATTTTTTTCATGAAAACATGAATATGGGAGTCATTTTCTGATAGGGTAATAGCATGTGGTGAAAGACTACAGGGATTTCTTCGAAGTCCTACTGGTTGCCAAGAAAGTTTTGTTGGAATAGATCCTTTTCACTCCTCTGCCTTAATTTCTTAAGAAGCGCTACAGTTCCGGGTGAACATGGGCGACAGCCAAAAGGCCTCCCCAACCAGAACGATTTTTAACCGGCTGCTTCCGACGGTGTACTATCACTTGGTTGAGATCTCTTTCCACCGTTGGGCGCCACCTGAAAATCGGGTGTCATTGGTAAAGGCCTTGGCCGTCTCTTTCGAATGCAGCTTTCCAAAGTCCATGGTTGATGATGATTGAGTGATGAAGTGATCATTTGATTTGCAAACTACGGAGCGTGTAAAAATAATTTCAGAAATTTTTAGTTTTTGCAAAGAATTTCATTTAAACCGGTGGGGACTCAGAAATAAGCTGACCCTGTGGATGTACACAGCCGTTGTCCGTTCTATTCTCATCTATAATTCCTTAGTTTGGGGGCCAGCTTT
This sequence comes from Merodon equestris, assembly GCA_958301585.1. Lineage (NCBI taxonomy): Eukaryota > Metazoa > Arthropoda > Insecta > Diptera > Syrphidae > Merodon > Merodon equestris. The sequence continues at coordinate 5,683,652 of OY284417.1, read as the reverse complement.
AAACAAAGCTTATGACATCGACAAACTTAATAAGATCCAGAGATCAGCAGGAATCAGAACCACGGGAACCACGAGAATATGCCCCTTCGAAGGATTTGAACTTTTACTTCTACATCAAATGCACGGCGGCGCCATCAGGGAAGTGGGCCGTACGACCACGGTAGAGCTCTGATAGTTCTGCCAACAAATTTAGCCTCGCTTCCTACGGACTACATTTCCTCGACTTCAATAGTATGGTGCACTCTCACTTTCCTTCCAGAAAAGAATGGAAAGTGTACAACTCAGTTGGGAAATTCCACCTTCTGATTTTCACTGAGGGCTCCCAGCTGCAGCTGCAGGTGTAGGATCGCGAATATTCTCGACATCACTGAATATCTCAAAATCATTCGGTCTTCCCGATCACTCGAGCATCTGTCAGAACTTAAGTGCCAGCGATCCCGGAAGCGCGTAAAATATTCAGTGCAGCCCGTCTCAATTATTTTTAGCGATAGCCAAGCCGATATTACAGCTCTGTTCATCTGCTACCATCTTCTCTAAAATGGTGGACCAATATAAGAAAGAAATTAAACGAATTGGCGGCAGGACTGATATCACGCTCTTTTGGGTTCCAAGCCACAGAAACATAGAGGGGAATGAAAGGGCCGATGAGTTAGCCAAGCTCGGGGCCGCCACAAAATTCCCTGCTGAAACTGTGGGCATGTCGATGAATCTTCTCAAAGGCAACATCCGGCAATACGTTTTCAACATTGCTAAACGTAGGTGGGGTAGATTTTCTTTTTTTTTTTATAGGGTTCGCGCAGGTTCAAGACTTACTCTCTTATGGTGTTTGTCACACAAGCTGGACGGAATGCAGATGGTTTGTGTCGAAGATGTTCGTTCACTACTCTACGGTGGTTGCTGTCCTGGATAGGGGTCGAGAGATTCGACTGAATTTGTCGCGTTGCTTGTAGTTCACAGTAACTTTTTTGTTTCCATATCATTAAGGTGTTATATTAGAAATGCACAAACAGAGACTGAATTTCGAAGCAATCTCATACTGCGAGTGTTATGACTTTGTCAGGATTTTTTTTTATCATCTCTCATTCACAACTGATGTTGTTGCACAATTTTTCCGTATAGGAATGGTTCTTGGTTATGGACAGACTTGAACTACAGACCATCCGCTTAACAGTCGACGATGACTACTATTGCACCACCACCACCCAAATCAACTAGATAGAGGATATCAAGAAAAACCTTGCTGCCCATTCAAAAAACAAAACAAACAACCTCTTCCATAGACACCGCTCCAACAAAGCTAGCTAGAATCGTGGATGTCAGTACATTTAGCCTGTTGGCAAGTCGCAGGTCCTGCACCTTTGGCTAATACTTCTTTAATGACCCCCCAGAGGTAGCCACCCTCAGCTTGGTCAATATAAACAGTTTTCTTAACTCCCCAGGCTGGATTTAGTTGAACATCCCCCTTCACACCCTTTAGGTTTTACGAGTTGTGTGGCATACCTACCTACGCCTAAATCAGCCGTTTGCTCATAGATGGCCCGAGTGCCATAGGGTGCCACAATTGATTTTTTATGAGTTTTCAACGTTAATCAATGCACATCAAGTCATAGGACAATACAACTTTCCGAGGAGCCCAACTTTTCTATTTCATTCGTCGGTCGAATCGTATCGAATGCTTGTCTAGGAAATCTACGGTCACATGGGGAACAACATGGAAAGATTGGCTTCATCGGTTTAAATACGGCAAGTGGTGGAAGTCGGCCCTGAAAAGTTGGGTACAACCAATTACAGGCCCTTTTGGGTGAGGAGGATACTCAGTCGTAAAACATGCTTGCTGAGAATTCGGGTGGCTTTTGGGAAAGGGTTAAAAAGACCGAAAAATGGGCGTCGCATGAATTGTACAAAAGCCAGATAGAGCGATGCCAAAACATATGCATCCACATCGTTACCAGATTGCTTTGGGTGGAAGACGATGTTGTACTTTTGGTGAGATCAGAAGGGTATGGTCTACTATAATTTGGTGATAACATATCAATGCCCGCTGCTACCACCGACTAATCAAATTTTACCCAGCTCGGCGTGAAAAAGTGGCCGGATTATCAACCGGCATGACAAGCTAGTTTTCCTCCATTACAACTCGCCATCACAGACGTCCAAGTCGGTCAAAAGCTACTAGAAGACACTCAACTGGAAGCTGCTAGCCCGAGCCGCTTATTGAATAAATGTGGCTCCGTCCGACTTTCATCTGTTTTCGTCGATGAATCACGCACTCTCTTAGCAGCACTTCAATTCCAGCGGAGATGCCCGAAGTTCAAGTTTTTTTTCTTTATAAAATTCCTGTTACTTTTTGAACATATCTTGCACTAATCTAGGAAGAAAATGAAGACTGCCTGAAGCCATATGTTATGGATGGAAGGAGGCCTCTTATTTTCGAGAATAACCTACAGACTCCGGTTGCTTAATGAGCTTAATTTTAGATTGAACCCGGCTCCTTGGATCACTTAAGATCTAAAGCTTTAAGTTCATCAATTTTCTTAATTGAGAAATAACATCTTCATCCGCCAGCCGACCATTTCAATTATTCCATTCGTCGTGTCATTGTTTCGCAACAAATTACACGCATGACTATTCACTTTTCCGCCTAAGCATATCCAACCATCATCCATCGGCTGGTGTTCTGCTCTGCCTTTCCAATAATGCTAATGTGCTGCCTAACAAATAACCCATCACATCCCATTATTGAACAGAGCAAAATCGAAATCTAAAGGAGCAACACGACAAGCAACAATAACAACAAAATGCAGGAGCATTCCGAGCATTGAACAGGATGACAACGAAGGAAGGATGAATGAATGGAGGAATCATAAACATTCTCGACTTTCGACTTTTAAGGATGCTCACTCGAGTGAATTGCAATTTCTAACTGCACACTCGAATACCCTTTCCGGCATAACAATTTTTCTCCTTCAATCTCTTATTCCATGTCCTTTTTATTAGGTTTCCTTATTTTTATGAATGCACCATCACTCGCTCGAACTCATGATTTCTATGATTTGTATTTCCTTGCAGGTGGCGTTCTATCGAATAGTTTGGCGATAGCAACAGATGCTGCACATTTACTAACAGATTTCGCCAGTTTCATGATATCCTTACTGGCCATATCGCTCGCAGGACGACCATCGACTCAAAGGTAAGTGTATGATATCGACTACCCAATGAAAATCAGAGATTCTGCACATGTCCTCCCACATGGTATGGCTGAATTCACGTGTCGTGCTGGTGTGCCATCGACTCTGATTCTTCCTAGGTAGTATCTAGGAAGGTCCTTCGTACTTCCTGGCGGTATTGTATGATTATGACAAGCTCCCCCACCACGAGGTATTTATTGTTTCTTGCTTCCGGTCTCGCATTCATCGATTTCCCTCGATGAATATTTGATGTTACCACGGCGAGGTGGCAAGAAAAACCGGGAAAAAGAATTCAAGGCATGCCCGACCCGACTCGAAATGGCCTTGTAATCAAATTTGAGAGATTTGCCAAGCGGGAGATTGAGATTGTATTCAACAGTTCAGGGCCGCATAGTAATGGGTTTTCGAATTCAATTGGAATTCCACTGTTTACCGAGGTGGAAGGGGTCCGGGTGCTCGGGGAGATGCTTTGGTAAATTGTTTTTGTGAATTTTCGCATTCGCGGTAAGGCTGCGGCGGTTGTGTATGATCTGCTTAGTCTTTATCCTTGGGGAGAGGGAAACACAAAATAACTCAAGCGATGTTTCGAGGTTTACCGAGGCAGTCTCTGGGAGGGTGGTGTCTAAATGGTTTTCTTCGACCGAAAAAGCTTGATTCCGATTCCGACATGCCAGAGATCAACATAAAACGCGTTAAAGTGAGAAAATATTACGGGAATTATGCTGTCGGCCTTGTTTTGGAAAAGTTGAAAAATATTTACGGCGGAAAGTAAGGCAAATCGATAAGCCGGGAGCTGTTCGAATTCAATGGAATTTGTTTAGGAATAACTTTTCTTAAAGCCTATTGACATTGGGAGACCTTTTCCTGCTGAACACTGTGCACTTGGGACAGTTAAGTGGTTAAAGGAGCGGAGAGGCACATCGGGATTTGTATAACGTGGGATATCTCTTATTCCAGGAGTTTGACGAAGGTTTTAGTCATTGTGCCTTTATTCAAAACGCTCCTTTGGGAGTTACTGAATAAACCTGGTCGAAAACAACCGATTGAACATAAATATCTTGTTTCAAGTCAGCTCATCAGCAGTGCTCCTTATTTTTACTCACCCTTAGACCCTACCTAGACTTCAGGTCTAAAGTATGACCTCACCTCATCACTGGTACAGGGATATGATAGATGGTTATAGACAGTGTTCGACAGGTTTCTCGGCCAGTTTGAAAGACACTAAAATGAATGAGTTCGATTGAATAAAGACTTCTACTAGTTAGGTTACATGTAAGATTTTTGGTACCTTCCACCCTACTGACTCTGTAAACGTAGTTGACTTGGAAGTTAGACGGAAAACCTAATTGAATAGGTTGGATCAGGATCGGCACTAGATTATTGCGCTGTTTTCGAGTAGCGAAAATCACTGTGGAAGTTGAGAGACGCTGTCGAAATCTTGCACTCCGGGGCGTATATGTAACATTTTTCCCATTTTGGTACCTGCTTCCTTACTGACTGTGTAAACGTAGCTTACTTGGAAGAACGGCCTAAAATCCAATTGAATTGGTTAGACCAGGATCGACACCAACTTACTGCATTGTTTTCGGGTCGCAAAAGTCACTGTCGAAGCTGAGAGACGTTGTCGGAATCTTGCACTACGGGCCATATACGTAACATTTTTCCCATTTTGGTACCTGCTTCCTTCCTTACTATGTGGAATTAGTTTACCTGGAAGTCGGGTCGATATCCAATTGAATAGGTTAGACCAGGATCGACAGCAGCTCATTGCGTTGCTTTCGAGTCGCGTAAGTCACTGAGGAAGTTGAGAGACGCTGTCGAAATCTTACATTACCGGGCGTGTACGTTACATTTTTTAATTTTTTGTGCCTGCTCCCTAACTGACTCTGTAATGGTTAGTAAACTCCTTTAGCTCCCTTCTCCGTTTCAGAAACTCTTGGTTGTATCTTCTAGAGTCTGACTCCCGGGTTCGTTTGTGTTCTTCATTTTGCTGTTAATTGTTTTATGCCTTATTTCTGAAGGTACCACTCCAACTTGTTATTGGTGAATGCTCGTTGCCTGTAAAGGAGGTCTATCTCGGAGCAGGATTGGTTTATACTTTTTTTTTGTGGATTTTCTTTCAAGTAAATATTAGCGAATTTACATTCGTCCTGTATACAAACCTTGCGGTTTTGTAATCCTAGCCAGCTTATGTATACCCCAGACTCCGAAGCGCCATGCGTTGATTAGTGGTTAGCTTACCATCTCTCGGATGTTTAACCATCCTTTCGGTTGAGCTGGAAACCGGCCTACATATTGCCTGCTGCGAAGACTTTTAAATATTAACAATTGAAGCCTTTACCAACCATGTAATAATCCCAGCTTTATTAGTGAATATTCGTCGTACCACCTCGTACCCTAGTTTATATTCATTTCCCGACAAACGTCATTGATCCAAAAGGAATACCCAAAAACACCCACTTCTCCATGTCAGGGAACCGTCCAGAAACGAATCTAGCAAAAAGTCCTAATTGACCGCCATTATACTCCAATTGATTTTCAAAAACTTCCCATAAACAAACCCATCCGTCTCACAAGCTGTGTAGTTGCCGACTAGCCCACCGCCAGCCGGCCAGCTACAACGAGTGCAAGAAAATGTAATAACAGTTTCGAGCCGGAATTCCAAATGAATTCTCTCCTACTTGCCAATCTAATAGAGTAATCGACTCCTGGATGGGCGTTCTGTGCAGTGCAGTAACGTGCTGCACGAGCACTGCACTATCACTGATACCAACTAACCACTTCGTACCATTTAACCACAGAATACCAAACGCAAATGAAGTTGAAAATATATTCAGCCTATGGGGCCCGTCCTCCTCGTCCTACTGCATCTTGTGCTCATCTATCGTGGTGTTATCGCAACTATTATGCAACAGTTCAACGAATGCCGCAACCACACCATGCCACCGCATATAGAGGACTCGAGAACGGAAAAATAATCCAAACCAACTCGAGCTTGATTATGTCCCAGTCAAGTCGGAAAATTGAATTCAGAGTAGGCGCCTTCCGTCCGTGTGAGGGGCTTTAAGGAGCTCTGGAGCACATTTCAGAAGTCAACTATCTAGTGGTGGGTGGACTCGTTCTTTTCCCACTCATTTGCGGCATTGTACCGCGTTCTTCTTGTAATTCGCATATTGCATGGCTGCAAGGATACGAGCAGAAAAAATTGAACGAATCCTTGATTGTATTTACGTTGGCGAACTGAAAGGATATTGTTTAACACGTTGCCGTGGACGCGCATTGGCAGGGACTGCGCGCTTGGTAATTTGATAAATTTGGCATAACATGATGGCATGCGGTAGAACAGGGGTGGTTTATGACGCGTGTCTTGTTTGGGAAGGGATTTGGCTCGTTAACTTTGTGCTTAGAGCCTCTTGGTCGGTTAGTTACTTCAACTTGGTCTTGAAGACCTTTTGTTGCATGATTTCGTTCGTTGAACATCATTCACGTTATCGGCTGTCGACCTGTCAGAATGTCATGTTTAGCGTTGGTTTCTCGTTATTCCTTCTTCCTGGAATCACTCATCCTCGCTTGATATATGCAATTTATGATTGAGGGCTGTTCATGTGGTGTTGTTTGACAACTTTTCACCGCCATTAACTCGACTCTAGATCAGCCTTACGAAACTATATCAGGCACGTATGAGGGTGAGGATATGCTGGATGGTCCTTGGCAGTTAAGTGAAAATCGGCCTCAAGCTTTAAATGGTACCGAAATGTTATCACCCGTTCTTTAACTCGGCCACCTTGCTGCTACTGCTCCTGCGGCCACTGGTGGCCTTAATGGTACAAGTAATAAATAACTTGAAAGCGAAAGGCTTCTACCATCCTGTGTTTTTGTTCCTTATTTTCTGTTTTTCCCTTCGGTAGTATGCCGGATCGGAGTGAACTTTCCCATTGGACACCAGGTGCACTCATGGTCATGTTGATGCCTTAACGGTGCTCGACTGCTCCCATTATTGTTGTTGTTGTTGCTATCGCTGGAATGGGTGGCTGGTCATTCTAGTATAACAACTCTTTCGATAAGCATTTATATTTCATTGCAAGACGAACTATTTCTGTAAAAAGGACAATGGCAGTGAGTTTTTTTCTTCGTTGTTTTTTATAAAAACACATTACATCCGAAGATGGAGGGACACGGAAGGCAGAGCATTCTTTGACTGCTTCTTGAAGATTGATTTTTATTGGATAAACTTTATTGCATGTCGGCCTTCACCCGCGAAGAGTGCGCTGGAATGGGAGAGGACGTTGAGTCCTTTTTCCGCAGGGTCTTGTGCTATTTTTTTTTTTTGAGTATTTGAATGACAGGATTTGTCAAACGTTTTCAGTTGGATACGATTGGTAAATGTGTTTCGGATATTTTGTTTCGATTGATTTTATTTTCTGTTTTGAGAGAAATCCACTACCGGATATTGACGTTTCAATAGGGACAAAAAAAAAAAAAAACTTTTGATTATCGGCTCCTTTCAACTAGTTCTCATTCCTTTATCGTTATTTTTATTTAATGTCGACTAAACATTGAGAGAGAAAGACGTAAAGTGGGTCAGGAGCCCTGTCTTGTAATGATAGGGGATTAAGGACAACATTCTTGGAATGGAAATATTGTCACAACGTCTTAAGTGATTAAAATAAAAGGTCCACTGGTCGGGGTTAAAGTGCCCGTGAGCTTGGAACCATTTTTTAGGTCGGTTCATTCATTAGGTCTGCTCAAAAAGTAGAGGGAATCCTGTAATTTTCAGGTTGCAGTGGTCTAATTGAAGCGCAGGTCAAACATGTTATTCAGACTGTCAAAAATTTGTCCCGATATATTCAGTGATTTATTTTAGGAATATTACATATTGCCATCACTGAGTCTGCTACCAGAAAAGCAAGGATAAATAAGCGGCATCCAATAAGAAGTGTCATTTTAAATCGGTAGAAGAACGTTTAATTTTATATGAGAAGATAGTTAAAGTTTTTCTTTAATTCACAGTATAAATACGCAGGTTAGATATGCCTATTGAGAGAAGGAAAAGAAATCGTATAATTTCTTATATAAAAATTCAACAAATGAAAAATGTCCATATATTTGGTGATTTTGTTGCTACTTGGGTTTTCGGCTTTTCATTTTTTAAACCTGGCGCATAATTCGTGACATATATCTAGGTCAAGCATACTTAGTTAATATTGCCATTTTACCGTGGAGAGATATATATTCGAAAAGTGCTGAACAATAATTAAATTTTATTATTCAAATTCGTACTCTGTTAAAATATTTTTCGTGCACTTGATTTTTTCGATGTTACTCGACTACCAAAAAAAAATATACTCAGAGATCTTGGTCTAAAGACTTAATAATGCAGCTCATGCAAGAATTCAATTTTGTTTTCTGGTCTTAGGAAAGGAAGGAAGGAATATCTGTCTTTTTGTAGAAATATTGTCTTCAGCGATGAAGGCCATTTCTGGTCAATCGGGATGTGTATGACTATATTTGGTTCGATAAGCAACCTCGGGCAATATAGTAACTGCCAATGCACACGAAAAAAATTCACTGTTAGGTGCGGTTCAAGCTGCGGCAATAGACAAAGTGAGAAATGAGTACGGTCAGCAATTTATCTCTCATTTTCGTTTTTTCAACTTGGACGACTAGATAGGTTTAATACCTATAGACTATGTTTTATGGGAATACTCGTACATCAAATCACAAATGCTAATAAGCCACCGTCAATGGGAAGGTCAAATTACACATTTTATTAGCGAGATACCAGCCTATATGATCAAATGTGGATCCTCTTTATAGACTACTTAAAATATATAAAATATAGTCGTGTTCAACATTCATACGAAATAATTTTTAAAATGGCAAGTACTAGTTTATCGACACAAGAAAACATTTCATACACCTTTATACATTTTCATAACTCCTTTGGACAGTTGAAAAACAAAATGTTGAAAAAATCACATACCATTATTCAAAGAATTGTCCAGCGCCAGGTACTACAGCGTGCGCCATTTCATATGGGTCGATGTAAATTTCGAATAACTTTAACAATTCTCAACCGATTTTGGAAATTCAAAAACTTTTATTCAACTTAGACCTTTATAATTTATTTTGATTAATTTTTGAAAACAATATCAATTAAATTACCGCCTTTATTGCCGATGCAAAAATGGGCTCGTTTTCGCGCATTCTCCATGACATTTTCGATCATTTCGGTCGAGATTTCTGCGATTTCCGCACGAATGTTTCTTTTGAGCTGTTCTATTGTCTTCGGGCTATTAGCATACACCTTGCTTTTCAAGTATCCCCAAAGAAAAAGTCTGGAGGAGTCAAATTCGGCCATCTCGGAGGCCAGTCAATGTCGACATTTTTTGACACCAATCTTCCAGGGAACTTCTTACGCAAAAGGTTCATTGTTTTGTCCGCAGTATGGCATGTCGCGCCGTCTTGTTGAAACCAAAAGTGAAATAAGCCTTTTTTACGCATTTGTGGGACCACATAATGGGCCGACATCCACCGATATCGATCCATCCACTGTATCGCCAACTTTAAAGAAATACGGCCCAATGATGGTTTTAGCGCATACGCCAGCCCAAACAGTTACTTTTTGATCATATAGCGGTTCTTCGTGAATCATTGTCACAAGCGACAATTTTGCTTATTAACTGAGCCAGAGAGCGTAAACTGTGCCTCATCGGTCGTCAAAATTTGCTGCCAGAGCTTTGGCTCAGGATTAATCATTGCAAGCGCCGTGGCTCATCTTGTGGCAGAATTCTTTGAGTTATCTGCACTTGGTATGGAAATAAGTGAAGATTCTCTTCAAAATTCTCCGCAAAGTGGTCCCACTGATGCCTAACTGCCGCGAACGGCGCCGATATGACAAACTTGGGTCGTCTTGAACACTGGCCTTCACAGATTGAATAGATGAGTTTGAACGCCATGGACGTGGTCCAGGTTGCTCACGAGGATTTGCCACAGAACCAAATTGAAAAAAATTCGAGGCCCAACGACGAATTGTACCTTTTTTGGGCGCAACACGATCATGATATTTTGCACGATACCCACGTTGAGTTAGCACAATCGAGCGTTCATTTTTTAAGAATATTGAAACTATTTCCGCGCATCCTTTTGGTGTGAAGCGATTCATTAAAATTGTTAAAATTGTACTGATTTGACGTTTTCAAAATGCTATGACCTATGAAAATCGGTTGACAATTGTTGAAGTTATTCGAAGTTTACATCGACCCATATGAGATGGCGCACTCTGTACCTTTTCTCATCTTTCGGAAAGTATTTAAATACCATGTTGGACGAATGTCCCGCTTTTAGATACAATCCACGAATCATGAGAAATAAGAATTTTCGATGGAAGCAAGTGATAATCAGAAGGAACAATACCTGGAAGGTAAGGTTTTAATGACATATTGCCCGGTATTGTCTTGCTGCAAATCCACTTTGTCGTGCCTTTCGGAGTATTCCGGCCGGATATCACTTTAATGCAGACTTAAGTACATTAACTGTAGTCGCTGACGATCCGCCCTGATGGTTTTATTCGGCTTGCACAATTCATAATATACTACAACAATTTGATCCCACCTAATATAGGACATGAGCATCCAGGAATATTTGGCATCACCCTTGATGGTGATGGTTGGTCGGGCTTAACCCAGAACAATTCCTTTACGTGAATAGGAGGTGATCAAATAGTCCTGACGAAGGCATAACACTCGCAGCATAAGATAACTTCAAAATTCATACTCTGTTTGTGCATTTCCAATATAACACCTTAATGACATGGAAACAAAAGTTACTGTGAACTACAACCAACGCGACAAATTCAGTCGAATCTCTCGAATCCTATCTAGGACAATCACCCCCCGGAGAGTAGTGAACGAACATCTTCGACACAAACCATCTGTACCCCGTCCAGGTTGTATGGCAAAACACCATAGGTGTGTACATTGTTGAACCTGCACGAATTATAAAAAAAAGAAGGTAAATCGTAAGTTTAAATATAAGTGGCCCACAAGCCATACACGATGATACAATCACGAACTGTCTATACAGCGACATGGTTTTAGCCCGATATTTGCGTCTAAATGGGTGGGTCATGTAAAATCAAAGGAAATTGACCGAAAATTCTACAATTCTAACTTCGACAGACGATGCAGTAGAGGACGACCGCTTCTAAAGTGGGACACATAGGTGGAAATGGATCTCCATCAACTGGGCGTGCGGCACTGAAATCAACCGGTTAAATTAGGAAATGATCATGCTAGCTTGTTGGTTTGGCTGGTTTAGGCTCAGGTTCACCCCGAAATGTAGCGGCATTTACAATGAGTAAGTGCCGAACGGACATAAGTTGGAGTCTTCACATCACTGAGCTATCCCAGATATTGGAGTTTAGCGATTAAATTCACTACTTATGCAAGAGGGCCCCTGATGATGACCAAAAGCAGAACAAACTTTATGAAGTGTTTCCTCCATATTTTCACTATATTTAATAAATGACCAGTCAGATTAACGTCAACACGTCGTGCTAATATGTCTTAATCCAAATTTGATAATATTTTAGTTTCTGCTTTGAAACAGTGATAGTTGAATTCCGACTGCTAAAATGACACCTGTTGTTGGATAACGCTTTAAATGTTACCACAGGGATCGAGTTCCAGAATTGTTCCAAGAACTTACTGGAAAATAACTGTGGTGTAGATGTGTAATGAACATTCCTTTCGAAACCCGCCAACTCCCGTTACTTTTTTATTAACTCAAAACTTCCCTAAAAAATTACCTCCTCACTAACGCACTTTATCCTTTCTTTTCAGATTTTCCTTTGGCTGGTATCGTGCCGAAGTGATCGGAGCTCTGGTCTCCGTCGCGATGATTTGGGTAATTACTGGCATTCTCGTCTGGCTCGCCATTCATCGGATCATTTCTGGACAATACGAAGTCGATGCCAAAATAATGCTCATCACCTCCGTCCTAGCGATCATCGTAAACATCATGTAAGTACCATCACAGCATTTTACCCTTACAACGTTTATTGTTTTTTTGTGCTTCGCTCAATCTGAGGTGATTCAGATTGTACTCGTAGTTCATACGTTATTTATCTGTCCATCGAAAATCCCGACACGTTTTAGAATCTCTGGCAGAAACACGAAAGCAAAAAAAAAAAAAACACGTAAAACGGTTACAAATCCTGTAGAGTCCTTTAAATCTCTGCAATCCTCGTCGGGAGGGGGAATGAGAAAAAGAAGGTGGAGATGGAAAAGAAAATTCGCGTCGTCAGCTCTTTTTGCAGTGGTTTCCGGTTTTGTTGATTCCATTTTATTTTCGTCCTTTTTTTCCTTACTTCTTTGTATTCCTCTATGCTTGGCTATTGCATCGTTGTGTTTGATTTACGTGACGAGTGCCTATGTGAGAGCAGTACTCCTATTTGTCAGTATAAGGATGGGTGCAGGAGGCTGTTGGATCAGCTCCAAACGGACTAACTCGCGGATATATAAGGAAGGGGTGACAGATATAGAAAAGGGAGGTGGTGTGGAATAGTAAATTCAGCAAAGTAAACATTTGAACGCTTCATCATGGGACAGCGGACAAAGAATGGGATTTGAGATTTTTTTCTCCCTCAAAGATTTATCTCCTAGGTGATGTAAAGTCCTTTTTATACTTGTGGAATGTTTTATGAGATAGGAGGTTTGAATGAGGTGAAAACTGACGTTTTTATTGCCAAATTATGCCACATGGACCGTTTGGTTTGCTGGACGTGTCCGTGTGTGGTTCATTAAGGAATCTTGTGGATTTTCACAATTATCAGATTGCTAGAGCCAGAGTCAGTGAGGCCATTGAGCTGCTTTGTGACTATTTGCTTTAGACTTTGGTAAATGAGTGTTTGCACGCCGTGATGAGGTACATTGGCTCTTCCGATGACGATATCTGGATATACTTGGTTAGACAATCCTCCGTGTTGTGCCCCATCTGCGCCTTTAATATTTTGCAATCCATCACCTCAAGTGAACGGAATCAACTCAGAAATCGCTTGGTCAGGAGCGCATAACTTCGCCTAATCCACCATAACTCACGGTCTTCCCCCCTATCCCTCGGTGCCCCCCTCACCAATCACTACAGAAATTCATCTTCATAAACTAACTTTTCCAGATCGCCACACCTGCTTTATCCCGAGATACATTGCACATCCATCCTTATCCACCGCACCACTACATCACCATAAATTCGGTCAGCATACCAGCAATCCATGACCGAAGGATGCTCGTAAACCAAAGCAAACCACACACTCGATCAAGAACCGGCAAAATACCCCGAAAGTGTCAAACAAACTCCAAGAACAAAAAAAAGCAACACGACCACCTACAAGTCCTTCGACTAATACCCATATCAGTAGGTATCGTTCGAACCATTTAGACAATACGTCTCGGGGAATTAGCAGCTACTGTGAGACAAATTCACCGAAACCGAATATCCTTCCCACAGGATAGTTAGCTACCCTCACCCTCATTCTCGTCCTCGGTCTTACTCGTCTTTCGACAGGATGTGAGTGTGTTTGTTGAAAACCTGTGGGAATTCGCGAAGGACATTCGTTTTTTTTCCCCCTTTTCAGCCCCTTCTCTCCTCGTCCGTGATATAAATTTCAAATGTAACAGTATACAGAAACGTCCTTCCACTCATCCCATTCGCCAGCAATCCATTAATTTACCTTGCCGAAGTCCAAAGGATACTATCCTACCAAGCTAGCTCTGCCGGGCGTGCGGATAGCGCGAAGAAAGACATCAAATGAAAAAAAGTATTCGTACGGAATGTGCTGTATGGCACGCATAGTCCTTTCGTTGTTGTCGCAAAATGTACGACAACTAACTAACGTGCCTTTAGCCGGGACGAACATGCTTGCCTGGTGTGACTTGTATGTCCTTTGGGCAATAAATCTCGCATTGCACACAACAAATACACAAGCAAAAACTCACACGTCGAGACAAATAAAAACAACACAAAAAAAAAAGCACATTCCACTCAGTCAACCATATCCTTCGAGGTCCTTACTGGGAACCTACAAGTCTGTTTGTTCGAGCTCGAGTTACAGAAGGGCTAAAAGCCTGTGATATATGTTGGTTGTCAATTAAATCAGGACATGACCGGCAAGGGTATACCGACAACAAGGACGAACCATGGAAAAAGTAACAGGAATTCTTATAAGCAATCTAACTAACTCCGGGTACATCCACGATTGCTCAGGGGTGATAATCGATAAAAGCACATGATGTCCTTCAAGGAATCTGAAAAGGGTGTTCGTTTGTAGTTTTTCTCAAAAGGTTTCCGTCTCCTGGGAATTCGCGCACACTGTGAAAGCCATTTGCTATCCTGCTATGCTTCGAATGGCATAGCAAAACGGATCAGGATGCATTGACTTGTTTCGTGTACATTAAGCCAATACGCTACTCCTGGCTGATGATCTGAGATGCTGTTTTCGAAACAAAGTCACGGGATATAGTATCGTAAAATGTATTTCCAGTTCATTCAGTGATACTGAAATTGCTTCTCGAACGTCACCGCCCAGAAACTGGCAAAGAGTTGGTAAAAGGATGACGAAGACGTTGACAAAGAGTAAAGACGAGAAAAACGATAACAAAGGAGAGTAGTAGCGCCCGGTCGTAAAGTTAACGACAATTAGTGTGACGAAATGTTATTCGATGTCCCTTCTCACACAGAAATTATTAAGCTTAACTCCTTTCCACTTTATGTTCGTCCTTGTTGTGCCTGTATGAGTGTTACGGTGATGAAGTTTAAAGTAAAGTTCTTTAACGAGCAAAGTTGAATGAAGATTTAGGGACAAATGAAGCATTCTCGGTCTCGATAAAAAGCATCTAATTGGCCGCAGATATGATGGAGATGTTTGTTGGCAAATAACTTTTATGTCCTTATAGTAGGACGAGAGCGAATCGTTAACCCCGAGCTGGGTGATAAACTTGATGACTCGGGTTTTGATGAAAACGCTTTGTGCTTGCAGGCGATAAAGGATAGTAATGATTTTCATTTTATTCAGGATTGAGGGAGGTTGCTTTTTATGAGTTGAGAGTATCGGTGACAATAGGTAACCCTGAGGGACTCCAGCAAAAGAGCAAAAGTGAAAGTGCTGCGTAGTAAAGTTTGATGTTAAAATTATCTTTTCAGCATGGGCGTTCAATTGCATCAATCAGGTGGTCACGGGCACTCACACGGCCATTCTCATAGCGCAAACGTTATTAGCCGGAATCATTCCCACATCACAGTGGGTAGCGCATTTGACTCCGTCCCAGAGAGCACAATCCTCGCTATTACACCCGAATCACAGCAAGATGGTAAAATAGCAACGACAGCAACCTCTAACGGTCTAACTCAACATGCAACGTCGAAGGAGGGCAAGCCAAAGAAAAAACATTTTGAAAATATGAATGTGCATGCGGCATTCATTCATGTCCTGGGCGATATCCTACAAAGCGCCGGAGTATGCCTGGCCGCACTGATCATTTATTTCAAACCGGAGTGGGCTATTGCAGATCCGATTTGTACTTTTGTATTTTCCATAATTGTTCTATTCACCACGTTTGCCATTTTGAAGGAAGCATTACTGGTAAGTTGAGCACGGGCTATGTGGATTCTATTTTCATTTCTTGTTGGTTTCAGGTGTTGATGGAGGGCACGCCGACATATCTGGATTATACAGAGGTGATGGAGATATTCTTGCAAATCGATGGAGTGGAACGAGTACATAATTTAAGGATATGGGCTTTGAGTTTGAATAAAGTTGCGCTGTCCGCTCATTTGGCTATAAGTAAGTAATAATGATTTGACGACCCTTTAGGGCTTTTCGTAGGCTTTTTAGGGGGTTTGGCTTGATCGGCTTTTAGAAAAAAGAGAACTTTCGTCTGAAATGTTGCGGTGATGTTATAGGATAAGAGAAAAAGCAAATGTGTCGACGATCAAGGCAAAAGGTATGTTCAAAAAGTAACAGGAATCGTCGATTTTCGAAAGTAATTTTACTTCTTTCTCTACATCGACAGTATTTTCTTCTAGGTAGTCCCCATTAGGTATTACAGACTTAGAGCGATGTTTTTTTCATGTCCCGAAAAAGCTCTGAGACTCATCTTTGGAATATCATTTAGGTAGCATCGATGCTCGTTTAGTCTCGTTTATTGTTATAATAATAGCCTTTTAAGGTTCTCTCTATTTCTGTGGACAAGGCGAAATCATGTATAACACTTCTAAAGCTTTGTTGCACTTAATCCCATTTTTACCATACAATTTAAGGCGATTTTTTGTCTTAAACAGATGACACCTGACAGTAGACCAATCAACCAATCAACCAATTTAACTAATAATACACAAGCACCTTGAAGACATATTCAATGAACAATCCGCGGTAATCAGACTTCTATAACCAGCATTATTGCAAAATTCCTTTTACTTTTTGAACATAGCTTCATTCTTCCTATCTGTTTTTCTGTATTTCCTCGCATCCTTCGGGGTTAGATCTCCAGGTATGATATGTACTGTCCTGAGTTCTGGAATTATACTGTGTCACTGGCACATGTTGTCTTCGGTTTTGTCTCTTCTGGCTTGTAACCATAAAGTCAGTCTCTAGTGGGATATGAAGGAGCTTCTTGAGTCTCGAAGCTCATCATGGTTCTTCCTTTACATTATTTGATCCAGCAATCTCCCCTAAATCCCAATGATACTCTAAACCATTTCGACAGCACTTGAAAATGCCTTCAACATAAATTGATGGCACCATACCAGCTCAAGTCCTGAAAAAACGATGTAAAACCATTTTTTGCACAACTATTCTTGGCATCCTAAATTATAAGAGCGAACTTTGTAAATTCTTCTCCATGTTTAACAAGTCACTAACGAGTTAGTACTACTTTGCTCCCACGCTAAGAAACTCGACTGCCGCGAAACATACCACACGGGCGAGCCAACCAACCGGCAACTCCTTAAACTACCATTAACTCATGCTCCTGCCGTCGTACTCAATCTATACGAGTAATATAGGAGCAGAAACATGATATGGATAAGACAAGGTGAAAGGCGTACTCATATGTATGTGTTAAAATTTAAAGTCCCACCGGGTCACTTTGACTTATCTCGCCCCGGCAGCCGGAGCCCGGAAGAATTCACCATGCATATACGAGTGCTCGTGTTCCACATATGACACCAACTCAAAAGCAATGCCGCATCCGAAGCTGGTGTGACTTGATGTGTCCCAAGGACAATTTGATATTCTAATAATAATAACGTACCGCCAACAACATTATCCTTGTTGGTCGAGAGCAAATACCGTCAAACCACAAAAGTTTCTCTTTCCCTCATCAGTATCATCGTCCTGGCGTGAACGGTTTATGTTTGTGTGTAGTGACCCAATGAAGACTAGATGCATTTCGGGGGTTCTTAATAATTGATTTGCAAGGATGTGCTGTAAGTCTGCGCCTTGCAGCGTTAGATATTCATATTTTCTGCATCGTGCCGGGATGGAATAATGCGACAAGGAGCCGACCGATGTCTGGGATAAAACAAAGTCCCACTTGGGCTGGAAGACGATGATAAAATGCAAAGTTTTTGAAGGCTTGTCGCCGATGCTTTGGGGCTGGAAGGATAATTTACTATTTGCCCGTTTTATGGCCCTTTTCCTCGTTTTTGTATAACTCACCCAATTATTGTTAGAGCGCATTAGACTTTCAAATGCCTTCCCCGTCCTTCCCGACTTGAAGGCGAGTAGAGATGAGTAGCGAAAGGGGGGCAGAAAAAGAATAGAAAGAAGAAGATTAACGATAATAAAGTTCCACACAACCATACCAGGCACTGTTGTCCTTAAGAACATTCTCGAAACTGGAGTGTTCCAGGTTTAAGGGCTGAGGGTGAGGGATTGCCGGGAACTTGAGACTTTTTCGGCGAGAAAGTTGTAAAGTTACACTTTGGAACAGACAGAGGAATAAAATTTATACGCCGTTGCTGAACTGTTGTTGGAATCCTTTTTTATTGTCCTCATTCGTTCCACTTTTTCTTTCACCTTTTCGCTTTCTTCTTTTCGATTCTCAGCGGATGGAATGGGTGTCACGGAGCACTTGGGGACGGCAAGTTTACGGGATGGAAAAGATTTGTTATCGTGAAAGGATTCCTTTTGATTTGGTTAGTTGCTCTGCGACTGAAGGTCAGCGAAGTTATGAGATAAATTCTCACGACGGTGATGTCCTTCCCGAAAGGTATGGGGTAAAGCCATGATGCATAATTGTTGAAATGAAACCGCGACGGAGGCGAGGGATGTCAGCCAAGTTTTCCGGGTTATCCAGCTAGTCACTTGACTCCTTTTTACCCGAGTGAAACAATTTTTTTTGTTTGGGAACACATCCTTTATTATTTCGCCGTATAATAGGGGATATCGAAGAACTGCCACTTGCGTGGCTTTGCCTTGTCGAACCTATACTTGATGCACCGTCGACTTATCATCCCTTGTTGATAGTCAATGCATTCAACAGCCAAATAAGTTTGTTTGAAGCATACACTCCTGGCGCCGAAGTATCCTCGTCCCACCATATTCGCCGCAAACTCATTCACGTCCTGCAGGCAGTTAAGGAACTGTTGCTCGCACTCACACGCCATCCTAATCACAACACAACTTTAAGATTTCCACATATCCCATTAACTAGAAAAAACTCACCTGGGGAACATATCCGGGTTGAAGAGTCCATGAAGCGACGTCCTCGGTTCCATCACCTCCGGGCAGTGATCGTGAGCGCGACAACACTTGTCAGTTTCGCGAAACCTCCCCAGATCATTGTAGCTATTCGACGAATTACCCGGTCCGCACCACTTGGTCCCGGGCACGATCATGCCAGTATAGGGCACTGGAGTGAGAGCTTTATTGTAAACATCCTCATCCTCGAATATCGCGTTTTCCTCGAATGATGCCTGGACGACGAAATGGTTTACGGCTGAGAGCAGGAGAATTCCGAGAAACCAGTTCATTATTACGGCGTGTTGTATTTACTGAATTGGGGAGATTGATAAGGTAGTGATCGTGTTCCGTATTTAAGGGCACTGTGGTGACCTAGTAGCGGTAAGAGATGATAAGGAAATCAATGGCAAGATTACGATTTCAAGATCAGCGACGACGCAATGGTTATATTGGGGGTTGGCCGTGGAATGAACTGGAATTGGATTTCATTGTGATCGCGACATTGGGCCTGACCTATGGTATGGGGAAATAGAGGGATACAAGGTAGATGAGGTTTCGAAAGTTAATTGAGTCATCGACGCCGTGAGCAAATACAACATGAAAAACTCGTGATAAGATATGTAGTGGTGATAGGACTGTTCGGGTGAGGTAAGAGCGGTTTAAGGGTGCTGTGGAAATTGAACATATCTGTTATCAAAAATCGTGTGAGTAACGTTGATTAGCCTTAATTGAAGCTAATGATTTGATGACTGATGGTTCAACTCATGGGCATGTTGCTAGATTACTTATTTGCCTTTATTACTAGAGCGATTGAGCTAATTTTGAGAGGTGCGCGGAGATTTTTTAGATTTTTAGTCTCCTACCTTGCAAAGTTGGAGTAGGGAAGACTTATGCAAAGGCTTCCCTGTCTGTCCGTCTGTCCGTCCGTTCGTACGCATATATCAAACCAAACTTGCCGACTTGCAGCTATGAGTCTGAAACTTGGCTGTGTTGTAGAGAACATGATTCTGGTCTTATGGCGACCAGTTTTAGAGCCCTAGCTTATGTGGTTCTTGATTCAGCTAGAAGAGGTTGTAGCTTTTTTTTTCTATAATTCGTGCAGGTTCAAGAGTGTACGCCTTTATGGTGTTTTGCCACACAATCTGGACGGGGTGCAGTTGGTTTGTGTCGAAGATGTTCGTTCACTACTCTCCGGAGGTGGTTGTCCTAGATATGATTCGAGAGATCCGACTGAATTTGTCGCGTTGGTTGTTGTTCACAGTATCTTTATTTTTTCTATGTCATTAAGTTGTTATATTGGAAATGCGCAAACAGAGTATGAACTGCGAGTGTTATGTCTTCGTCAGCATTTTTTTGATCATCTTCCATTCACAATTGATGTTGTTGCATAGTTTTTCCGTATAGGAATTTTTCTTGACTATGGACGGACTTGAACTACAGACCATCGGCTCAGCAGTCGGTGATGATTACCATTGCACCACGACTATCCCTTTGGCTCCCGGTGAGCTGATCCCATCTTGTTTTATTTTAGTTTTAGAAATGATAATACTCAAGTCGGGATGCTTGGTCAAAGCTGCAATGACACCACCTTATTATGCATTCGAATGTAATTTGGGTTTAGAGTGGCGGAGTATGATGAGGTAAGCGCAATAAAGTTCTTAACTAAAAAACACAAGCGATTGCCACCCCTCATCAATGCCAAGGCATTTACCATCATTACCTTGTGGAAGTTCTCCCCACTCGAGAAGTAGTCCATTCTACACAATAAGTCATCTTAACTCATGAATTATCACTGAAGATCTTCAATAAAGTAGTACCATCCGACTGAATAAGTTGTGTTCAAAAAGTAACAGGAACTTTGAAATTTTCAAGGTTTTTCAGAACAAGTCGGGCAGTTCAAATGGATTTTTTTTTTGAATTGTGAATATTTTTTATTGGATTGAAAAAAAAATTTGGAAATTTATTCAAAGTCAAGGGTTTTAATTAATATTTTCGCCACCTTTGGCATGAACAATTTACTTGAGACGGTCAATCATTTTATCGCACACGCTGCATACTAAGGTGTCTGGGGATGCGATCGATTGTTTAGTATTTTTTGGTGCCCATCTTGGCTTTGAAAATTACCTAGACAGCAAAGTCTGATAGGTGCTTGGTAGAACTCGATACCTATTGCGCCAAGGTAATAAAGCGAGGAATATTCTGTCGTAGCCTTAAAAAAAAAAAGATATTATTTTTAGTCATAAAAGTTCTAGCTTATTTAATAGCTTGATATTAGTCTTTTATATTAAAAAAAAAAAAACAGGTTTATGAAAAAGGAATCTGCAAGTGTCACCAAAAAGCGCAGGCGTAGATGGCTCTAATACATTTTCCAGAACCCGTAGGTAAAATTCTACAAAGACTTTCGATTCTAGTAAGACCGTTCTATCTTTTTAATCACCAGAGAAGTATCCTCAGACCATCACACCGCCGGTTTGGGGGCATCACTAGGATGCATTAAGAGCTTAGTCTGTTCTTTGGTTTTCTTCGCGCAAGAATCCTCTCATTTCCAACATGCAGCTTAAATTTTGATTCGTCGGAAAAGATAACATTGTTACACATGTCTTGACTGACAGAACAATCGTTTTTCTCTGACTCTTTTTGCAAAATGCGGCTTCGGTACTGGTTTGAGTGCTCTAAGTCCAGCTTTCACGAGCCTTTTCCTCCCTTCTTCTTCTTCTTCTTTTCCTTTTTCTCCGGCGTTGTTATGGTCAGAAGTGTATGACCATAACCTTCCCACTTACTGCATTCCTACTGGTGCGCTTGTGGGGTCCGCCGGTTTGACCTCAGAAAGTAGCGGCAGGCTTCCCGGTTTGGGATTACTTCATCGCTGAGGCCAATCAAATGCTGGTGTTTTTGCATTTGTTTGCACCAATTGTTCTTCGGCCTGCCTTTTTTGCGTGTTGAAATTGGAATGTTGGCGGAGTTTTCCCGCCAATTCATCCACCCTACGCTTACGCGATGTTTGATGTCGTCATCACAAGTTGCTTCTCTATTAATCATAGATCGCAGATATTTAAACTTTTCACACTTGGGAAGCACTCTTCCATTCAAGTAAATGTCTGGGATAGGCTGATGAGGGTCAGAGAACGGGCAGCACAGATACTCTGACTTCTTTGAAATAATACGATACCCGTGTCCCTCAAAAATGTCCACCCACACATCAAGTGCTCGTTGTAGGGACGCCTGATCATCACTTATAATGGCCCCATCTCTGCACTCCTCATTACCGACCTCATCGATAATGGAAGAGAGGTAGTTTTCCATGTTGGTAATAAAAGCTTCGCCTTTTCCTTTATCCAGCTTATACCACTTGATTCTCTCAGACCCCTTCGTTTGCTGCTTTGACTTCTTTCTCGCATCCATAAAAAATTCAGTCAGGAGGAGACGGTGTTGAGGGGCGATCGCGTCTCCCAGGATCACTTTGCAATCTTTAGCTCGTGGCTTCATGAAACTGGATACCAAATGATAGTCTATTTGATCTATTTGATGATTTTGAAGTGATCACGTGCCGGCTTTGTTTGACGAACATGGTATTAAGCACTATAAGACCGTACGACTTGCACATGTTTAGGATATCTTCACCTGAAGAGTTCCTGGTGCCGTATCCCAGCCCTCCGTGGTAGCCTTCATAGTCGTCGCTTGTCTTCCCGACATGTCCGTTTAAATCTCCCCCAACAAACAAAAGCTCTTCCTTTGGGATGATTTTGACAAGGTTGTGGAAATCTAGCCAGAATGCATCTTTTTCTTTTTGTTCGCATCCTACTTGAGGGGCATATGCGCTTACGATGTTCCACACCTCACCATGCATCACCAATTTGAGAGCCATCAAACGGTCACTGGACTTTGAAATGCTTAAGACGTTGCCAAGTAACTCTGCCGCAAGGATGATTCCGTTTTTTCCTTGTTCCAATCCATAGTAAAACATCTTGTAGGCTTTTGTTTTAACGTCCAAGAAACGTGCCCGATTACCGCTGTTTCGCCATTTCGTCTCTTGTACGCACAGGATGTCTACTCGCCTTCTAACCATCATTTCTTCAAGCTCATAGCTGCGCCCACTCATGCTTCCAACGTTCCAACTCGCGACTCTTAAATGTGGCTTACGCCGTTGCATTACTTTGCTATCCCCCGGAAATCCTATAGCTCTGACCCGAGCATTGCTGCTCGTCCCAGGATCACGGCCATTAGTAGTGCCTGGCGGGGTAGTGCTTTTCCTTTTAGCGTTCTTTTCCATAATGCTACGGTTTGACCGTTTTCTTTCTTCCCCTCCTTTTTGACACGGGCATGCTCCAGATTTTTTTTTTTTTTTTGATTGATCTTACTCTTACAACACCGGTGATCTCCAGTCGTGTCAACCCACTGATTTGCATGCAGACTTGTGGGGCAGTTTAATGGTGGTATATGTGTCCCTAGGCTCACCTTGGTGTTTTCTAAATTGTCTAGATATGATTTTTGTTTACCTTTGTTTAGTCGCCTTTTACGACAAGCGATAGGTATCGCTGCAGGGATATTCTTAACCCGTCCCTGCACGAGGGAGCCTTTTCCTCCCTGAGCTTGATGAAATTGTTTTTCCTGTATCTTGACACATATCGTTTATAGGATCCATCGAAGCCTTGAACCGATGCTGTGCAGCACCAAAAAAACGATTTCCACTGGGGTCGTCTTTTTTTGGCTATTTTGGCAAGGGATTAATTTTAGGCGATTCGTATAAGGTGGTAAATTATGGGGATCATCCCAGGGAAGGCCGCGAAGGACGAAACAGATAAACCTACGTTGAATGGCCTCAATACGCTTAGTGTGGGATTCGTAAGAGAGAGATCAGACGAGAGGAATGTATAATAACGTAAGGATTAGAGAAGTTTCTGGACCAACGTTTCACGAAGTCGGGGGCAGAGTTGGCACGTTTGGTAATGTTGTCGATATGGAGACGAAAGTAAAGCTCACGGTCATAAATGACTCCCGATCAACCAAGAGCTGACAAGGAAACGGTTTCATTACGAATAATATAGATTCTGGGTGGTGAGGAAGAGCGCTTGCTTGTAAGTGATGGCTTGGAATTTACTTACATTAAGCTCGAGAATCCAGGTAATGAACCTGTTAATGTCTGATTGAAGAGAGCACGAGCCAACAGGGGAAGATATGTGCTTGAATATTTTCATATCATCGGCATATATGGAGGGCTGAGGGTTCAGAATAATGCTGTCAACATCATTTATGGTTAGAATAAATATCAATGGGCCGAGATGACTACCTTGTGGAATACCGGAGGTAGCATTAATTGGATCAGAAACAGAAGATCTGAAAATAACGTTATATGATATGATGCATGAAATAAAACCGGGAGAGAAGCCGAGGGCAGTGAGCTTGAGGAGAATAATTTGGTGAGACATTTTGTCAAAGGCTTTGCTGAAGTCAGTGGCGACAACGTCTACGTCGTCTTTACCGACTTCGAGTGCACACTAAGATTGTGTAACAAACTCGGCTAGATTAGTGGCTGTCGATCGACCTTTTAGGAACCCATGTTGGTGAGGAAAACATATGGGTTTGCAGTGAAAAAATAGTGCATCATAAACGATGATCTCGAAAAGTTTGGGTATGCGGGAGAGCTTTGCAATGGAACGATTGTTGGACATATTATTTCTTTTTTTTGTGGACATAAGAATATTTCCAAAGCTGAGAAATGAGTCCTTGCGATATATCGCTTTGAAATAGATCGGTAAGGGTTAAAAGAAAATGGTTCGCGCACTTTTTTAAAATAATGCGGGCAGACAGTCGACACCGGGAAAGTAGTCGGTGATGTTACTGAGTTGCAGAAGGTTAGAGTCAGAGAAATGATCTGTGAAAAGGATTTCTTTACCTGGGGAGGGATTAGCGGCGATATAGTGGGTCTCATCATCGGATTGAACCCATTTAAGGTGTGGGAGATTGAAATCGCCACGGATGATAATGATGTCATTGGTATGGAGTTGATGAGATCAACGGCGAGTTGGTAACAACGTGTGGACTGTGAGTATCTTAAGTAACAGCAGGCAAGATAAATATTGAAGCACTAGTGGAGGAATGAATAAAGGTAGCTGCTTCGGCTCTTCGTATTACAACTTGCAAATGAGCAAGCAACCTGACTGCCTTTTTCTAGTTTGGGTGATTAAATTTGTTGGTAGTCTTCGTCCCCGGCGAAGAGCTCTCTTCATTTTCCAGACCTACCGCAGACAAAATAGTCGTATTGACTACAAAAAGAAGAAAAAAAAAAACAAATTGTTGAAGACTCTAGTTAAGACACCAATAGCTTAAAAGATCAAAAAGACCAAAATTGTGACCAAATGTGGTTTGGGAATTCAGCACCAAACAATTTATTTTATTTAGTCGCTGAGCTCATAGTATTCCAAGTCAAAGAATTGATAGACTTTCGGCTTATTGGGGTCAACCCTGTACGTCTTGCAGCGCATGCCGAGGAGGCCTGTTTTCCACTCCAAGCAATTGATAATCGGAAATTCGTTAGCGAAGCATTGGTTAACCAAGCCAAAGTATCCCGTTCCAAGAACAGTCGATGGAATGTCGTTGTTATCCTGGAGGCACTTTGTTAGATCCCTTTCGCATTTACAATCGTACCTGTATTAAAGAAACTATGATTAACAAAGGGTTGTGGAATAAATTCAATAATTACCTGGTGAAAATGGTTGGGTTGACAAGATTGTGTTTAGTTCCGAAGGGCTCAATCCGATCGCAGTTGGCGTGAATCTTGCAGCACAAGTCGACTGAGTGGAGCAATTTTTCATCCTCTTTATTAGGGTTTCCAGCCGAACAAGAATGGAAACCAGGGATCTTGGTACTTAAATTCAGTGCCTCATCTGGGGTAAGGCTGGCGACCACCGTCAGACTTGCTGCTAAGAGGAGAGTTAATCCAATGAATGTATTCATCTTTCTTAATTGGACACTTTCTTTGATTGTGATTTTGTGGGCAGATCTCGCGGTATTTAAAGGGAATTGAGCGAGCATGTTATCAAGGGTGATTAGAAGCGAAGCGTTAGTCAATCATTGTTTATGACTCTCGCGTAATAACTTAGCGAGTTTGGTAAGTTTATTACCCTCCGATAGGGTCAGATAAAACATAAATTGTGACCTACATCACTTTTCATATCTGCCGCAATCTCGATTGCCCCCAATTAACAAAAAACTAATTTCCAGAAAAGTGCACTTATCGGAGAGGATGCAAGCGCAACACTTAGTGCAGGCAAACGACACGTGCAAGGACATCGTCACTCGAGCTAATGAACACTCAATATCCTTTCGCTAAAGTGAACATCCGCATCTGAAAGTTCCGCATATTTTCCGTGTATTTACTCGATCATAGTGAACAAGTGTGCATTGTCCTTGCACAAGGATTGCAGTCCTTCGTCTCTGTAGGTAGAATCCAAGTTTTCTCATTACGTGCGCGGAGAGTTCCAGATTTCACCCGGTACTTTCGTTCCCTGTTTTTGTACTCCATTGCCCAACTTTCTTTATTTACTGATTAAGCTATCTGTCGGTGTTTTTCCCTCGTCCTTTGCTCCTTTATTTCTTTTTCTTAACATCCATAGCTGACTCTAGTTTTTTTTCGTCCGTTGTCCTTGCACAGCCGATACGATACACAAGAACTGTTTGGATTTTTAAATTGTGTTAAATAGTCTCAGTTTTTATTTTCTATTTTGTTTCGTTTCAGAGCCTGGTAGCAATCCAAGGAAAATCCTGCAGGAAGCAACTACCGCAGTGCATCTCAAGTATAATTTCTTTGAGACAACAATTCAGATCGAGGATTTCACGCCAGAAATGGAAAATTGCCAACAATGCACGGTGCCTGCTAGTTAAGAACGAGACGAAATTCTCTTGCCTATTCTGTGTCTTAGTTGTATGAGTCGAAAATGGATATATCTAGGATGTTTAAGGACCTCCGTCTTCTTCTCTTAATTTCTTTCACTCTATTTTCGTGAAACTTTTTGGCTTTTTTCTTTTTAATATGCTTTTTCTTCTGAGACTCACTCGTCTCGTCGTACATTTCTCGCCAGTCGTAGGATGGAGATGGTAGCTGAGTAAAAGGATACTTTTTCTTTATCGAGTGGTGCTTTTCGGGTCTTTGTTTTCGTCGCCATCATTACGCGGTTTGCTTAAATTATAAGCATTTTCCTTTTATTATTTTCTATTGTTGTTTGCTCTATTTTTGTATTGTTTGGGAAAAAGTTAATTAATATTATTAAATGAAAGAGACTCTGAAACGGATGCCGTGCTAATGGGGAGTCCAGAGATTTATTGTAAAAACAAATTACAAATAAAGTGAAAATTGTATAAGGACTTTGGTGAAGATGCTTTTCATTTATGACGCTTTTTATCATTTAGCAAAAAAGACAGATGCCTTTAAGGGTGCGCAAAATCCTTAGAAAGTTGTAGCCTAAAATCAAATGGAGGTAAGAAACTATTCTGTTTTAGAAGAAATTCAACAAGAGGTGTTATTTCTACATATACATAGTTACGCAAGTTAAAAATAATGACGAGAATCTACGAGAAGATTGGCGAGCATTTCGTAAAAACCTCTCATAATACCTCTGAATATCTCGAATAGGTAAGTGATATTAGGGCTTCAACTTGTGTCTAACCAGCAGAGTCAGCTGAATATATTGCCATCTTAGCTGAGAATGTGACTTGGAGCTCAACTGTGTAGCAAGACGATCTGAGGAATCAAGCCTATCTGCAACCACCACGGCATTTTGGATGGAGAAGTGGACCAACATGCTTATTAGGTTCATTTAACGTGGGCGTAAATTCAGCCATTGGGTGTAAGAGGCGAATGGATTAGATCATTATGTTTTGCACAAAAGTATGCTGAGTTATGCCTATTTATAGGATGGGATATGCAAACATAGAGGGGAAGATATAAGAGCCGCAACGAGTGACCAAATGGACCAAATCCTTTTTTTTTTAGAAAATGATTCTGGGGCGAGGGTTTCAATGAATGGATTGTGCTACAGATTGATGTTGACAGATTTATTTAACCCAAAACCTACTTTAATTTTCAACAGAATGGTACCACAACGCTGTTATAAAAATGACTCTCTTACGTGGCCGATTATTTTCCAAATAAAACCTCAAATTCTATAACTCAAACAGTCTTATGTCACAAACAAATGCTTTTTAGCAAAATAAATTCTTATTGCACTTGCCCTTCCAAAATATTGATTTTGAATTGTTCTCATAAAATCCCAAGAGGCAATTAACTCTGCCCATATCTCAGCAAATAATGACGTTCTCCAGGATAAATGCTCTTTGTCGTGACCAGGGTAGAATGGAGATTCTAAATATTCACTTGCTTTTGCAAATTTTCGACCTTGGAGTTTTCCTATAAAATTTTAAGAGCCCCCGAACCCTGCCCATATGTCAGCAAGTAATGACATTCTCGAAGATAAGAGCTCGTTGTCGTGATCAGGGAAGAATGGAGATTCTAAATATGCACTTGCTTTTGCAAAATTTCGACCTTGGAGTTTTTCCATAAAATCCAAAGATCTGCTGAACCCTGCCCATATGTCAGCAAATAATGACATTCTTGAGGATAAGAGCTCGTTGTTGTGATCAGGAAAGAATGGAGATTTTAAATATTCACTTGCTTTTGCACATTCTCGACCTTGGATTTTTCCCATAAAATCCCAAGAGGCCCCGAACCCTGTTCATATGTCAGCAAATAATGACATTCTTGAGGATAAGAGATCGTTGTCGTGATCGGGGAAGAATGGAGATTTTAAATATTCACTTGCTTTTGCACATTCTCGACCTTGGATTTTCCCCATAAAATCCCAAGAGGCCCCGAACCCTGTTCATATGTCAGCAAATAATGACATTCTTGAGGATAAGAGATCGTTGTCGTGATCGGGGAAGAATGGAGATTTTAAATATTCACTTGCTTTTGCACATTCTCGACCTTGGATTTTTCCCATAAAATCCCAAGAGGCCCCGAACCCTGTTCATATGTCAGCAAATAATGACATTCTTGAGGATAAGAGATCGTTGTCGTGATCGGGGAAGAATGGAGATTTTAAATATTCACTTGCTTTTGCACATTCTCGACCTTGGATTTTCCCCATAAAATCCCAAGAGGCCCCGAACCCTGTTCATATGACAGCAAATAATGACATTCTTGAGGATAAGAGATCGTTGTCGTGATCGGGGAAGAATGGAGATTTTAAATATTCACTTGCTTTTGCAAATTCTCGACCTTGGAGTTTTCCCATAATATTTCAAGAGCCCCTGAACCCTGCCCATATATCAGCAAATAGTGACATTTTCGGGGATAAAAGCTCGCATTCTTGATCTTCTTCCCTGATCAAGAGGAGGCTAAATATACAGTTTCAATTGGTAAATCAAAACTTTAACATTTTTCGCGGATTTTACGAAACAGTTTTCAAAAAAATGATTTTTGAGATAGATACCTTCAGCATACAACTCCGCGGGCTTCATTAGTCGGATTCATTATTAGAAAATAATTTTGAAAATTTCTGATAAGCAAGTCTGATACATGGCGGCAAACAACATCTGCCTAATTGGTTATTTAGTCTAGTTTCAGGCGTCTGATATATGCGTCTAATTTAGATTAATACCTCACACACAGCTTGTTTTATTCCTTTTCAACAGCTATCTGCCCTTGTTGAAAACACTAGATGTCTGAAATGGGGGTTAAATGTGGAGGCTTCATTCAATAAAAATCTTTGAAATATCGACAAGGTATGACTCCTCAAAGTAATAGAGTGCCAATTGGTAGGATGGATGCCTTGAAGAATTTTTTTAATTTTTTAATCGGCTAAATTCGAGGGTTTCTGTCTAGTGTTAAGACAGGCTTGGGAAGAGGTGAGTAAAATCGCCAAAAAATCAAAGACAACGTGGTAAGCTGCAAATCATTTTTTTGCTTAAATCTTTTAAAGACAGATTTCTCTTGCATAGATTTTAAAGATTTTATGCCTAAAATACCATTAGGCGTTTAAAATTGGGGCCTAAAATACCGTTAGACTGATATAAATCTAACGGCATCTTTATAACATACTTTCATGCGTCCAAACACCCCACTTAAATCAATAAACAAGATTTGCCCTGAGCGCAAATGGTTTGAAGTATCAAATGCATACAATGCCCTTCTTCTTGATTCTCACCAAATAATATTAAGCTGCATTATTGCATTTATTTTATAAGCCAATTAGTCCAAAATCGATATTTTGTCAAAATGTCGGTCTATCATCCCATTGAACGAACTAGTTCTGATATTGTGACGTCTTTTCCCAAGCGATATTGAAACCAGTACACGATGTCATTATCGATATACGATATACGATATGCATAGATACACTTTAAATAAGCCAAAATCACAAAGTGTGTTCATTCCCATTGTTGAATAAACCCCTTTCTCCGCTCAGCCGGATTTCATGAAGACGAAAGAGACATTGAAGTAATCCAGTTACCTTGCATCGAACATCTTTGTAGGACAGGTACATAGGCACATCAGCATCACTCGCTCTCGGCTCATTCATGTTTCATTCTCGAACGAAGTAAACGTATTATATACGAACAAATGGATTGATATTTCTATTGTACAGCAACTCGCTCACAATACAGATATACAAATGATCATTTATTAATAACATACAACCGCTGCTGCATCGTTATTTCGCTTGCTCGGTATGGAGATGTATCACTGGAAATCGATCAAGTTGCATTATTATCTGGCAAGAGCGAGAGCTCGTGAAATTACAAAATGCACGTCGTCTTGGCAAAACTCTCAAGAGGTTTATGCTTTTCACTTTTCAATCAGGTACGCTTTCAAGGCAACAGCTTTTAGGAGGTGGGATCGGATACATTTATTTCGCATCCTGCGATTAATACTATTCCCTTTTTAACTCTTGCTTTCAGCGTACATATTTCGAGTTGGATTCTGTCATTGCTCTCGGGACGGAATGCGATTGAGGGTGACGCCTTCCATCACGCGATAAAAAAACTTTGTAGAATGATGCAGAATAACATGCACGAACGCCTCTAACGATTCCAATACTTCGGGTTCCTTTCAACTTGCCTTCATGGCGTTTGACATGCATTTCTCCAGAAATGCTACCTGACGAGCTGCTCTTTCTTGCTTCCTTCCACAAGCGATTTTGTAGTTCTTTTTTTCGCCTTGCTTTCCGTTTAACAAGGGGAAGTTTGAAATAATATCTCGTCGATGTGCGTCGATACCGTCTGGGGACTACGGAAAGTGCGGATATATTTTTCCAATTGAAAAAATGTGTACGACATAAATGGGAAGCGAGTAAATACAATGAACGCTCATGTAAACTGTACGAGTGATGTGGGGAATTGTGAAGGATTGGTTTGTTGGAATTGTATATCCTGCCATTTGGACAGATGGCTGTGAGGATACATTTGCTTTGCGTTTCGAATGGGAATTGTTTTCAATTTATTGTACACCGAATGTGAGTTGGTTTGTGTTTAAGTTTTATTCGAAGGAAAGTGAATGGTGGTTACATGATGCCCCGGAGACGATACTTCTCTTGAACAATGATTACTGTGGAAATATTGCTGGCGGCTGTTTAAAATAGTTTGATTGTTTGCAGTTAAATCGGAATACAAGATCCGGATACAGATCTTATCTAGTAAAAAGTTGAACATTCGAATAATGTTTACTTTCAGATGTGGGTTTCATGGCTTACCATCAGTGTGTGTACCGAATAACGATGATTTCCAAAGATATTGAATTATTTGAAGCCCTCAAAATAAGCGAAGCAAATGGAGAGCAAACATTTTCTTAATGAAATTATTTTTTTTATTTGATAATCTATACCAAATGGTCACCTGATGAATCTTGTGAGGGTTGGCAATTTTGTTTGTTAACACAGCCATTCATCCAAAGATGCGCCTCGTCGCTAACGATGATTTTTCGCCCAATTTTGAGGTCCTCTTCCAAACGCTCCCTAGCCCAGTCAGCGAACATACGGCATTGTCTATGATCATCAACTTTTAGCTCTTGTACGGATGTAGGCCCAAGTCCTGACGTAAAATTGGCCAAGTTGAAGTCTGCTAAAGGCCGAGTTCTTGTGAAGGGCGAGAAATCGATTGTCTCGGGTTTTGCTGTACACTTTTACGGGCGGCAGCGATGCTCTCGGCCGGTTTTTTTTTTTTGACGTACGGATGTTGGTTGACTGATTACCGGTCTTCTCAAATTTGGCTTCCAGATGTTGAAGAGTCAATTGTGAAGGGCCACTACGTCTTCCGTAAAATCGGCGCAACGTGAGCAACGTTTGCACTAACGAACGCTCATTTTAATAAAAAAAAAATTATCATTTGGACGTGCTGTTTAATGTGTAACTTGACATGATGACTTGGCATCAGTAACTGAAAAATAATCAACAGATTTGAAAGTAGTCGCCGAAACAGCTTGGCCGCCACAGGCCCCCAAAATCTACCCGCGCCAATTGAAAAACTTTTCATAAATGGTGTTTTTTTTAGAAGCTTGGTGTTCAAACTGGCAACACTATTTTTACAGATAATTAATTTGACAGTTGAAAGTTATTTTATAATACGTATGCCATGTCATTTTAACGTAAACAGAATAACGTTAGAACAACGTATACAAATTGTGCAAACTCATGCTTCGGTTCGCCAAACTTATCGTGCCAAACATCTGAGCAGGCTATTCGGAACACGATGAATTATTTTCACACCACATATACTCTAGTAGATAATACCCATCCAAAGATGACAAGCAGTGCGAGGAGAAGAAGTTATTGCCGTAGTGGAGCGCAGTGTTGAAGAGAATCCGAACGAGTCGATTCATCATCGTGCACAGCAATTGGAGCTAGGCCCATCCACTTTGAGGAAGAATTTACAGGAAGATCTTGGCTTAAAAGTTTACAATATCCAAAAGTTGCAACCACTTAACCATAATATGCGTTCTAGGCTTTGTGACTGGGCCGAAAAGGCAGCGTAACACAAAATGTTGTTCTCCGATGAGGCCCATTTTTGTCGAACAAAGCTCCATTTATTGCGGGAAACATTTGCTGAGCGCATAATTTCGCGTAATGGACCTGTGAACTTGCTTCCATGTTTCTGTGATTTCACATCTTTAGATTACTTTCTTTAGGGGTATATGAAGTCACTACTCAATACCGATAAACCAGAGACGTTGGATGACTCCAGTTGCTCGATAGAGTTGTCGAAAATTAAACTTCAGGACATCGCTTCATTTAAACACTAATGGCATAAAATTATCTATTAAGTAAAGTGAATACCATAGACATTGACATTAGTTTCAAGTGCTTTATTCCATATTAAATTTTTATAGCTCTAAAAAAACTGTGTCAATGCCACGGAGAAACTGATCGATCGACGATATACACAGATGTTGAAACGGATTTGTAAACAGTTCTGGTTCCCCGATAGTTGAGTCTAGTACACAAAAGAGCCAGGTAGCAGCTGGGCTCGAGAATATTCGATGCGAAAGCCAGCTCTGCCCCGCACGCTCCATATATCTGCTCCGCTTTACGGCTGTAATTTTTCAACTGCTTTGAATTTCAAAAAATCCCTTTACTCACGTCTTCTGAACATGTTTTAGATGTGATCTATAAAAAAAAAAAAAAATTTGACCTGACACACTAGACGACGGCCGTAAGGAAACGCTTTGGATATCACTTGTAAGCTTTCATCGAATTAACGTTCAAATATCATAAGGAAAAAAAAAATATATCTAATTAAAAGCACCCAGCTACCAAATAAAATTCTTAATGATTCCTTCTTGTTGATTCTCATCTCTTCGAGTGACATATACCAAACCTTCATTATAATGCTTCCGATGAATTTCAATTTATCAGTTAAGTAAACACATTTCGAATTCAATTAAAATTTCCCAGAAACTCCCAATTCGTCCTTCAATTGGAATCATATACAGGATATCACGAAATTAACCACATCTATGCCAGCGACATGCTGTCTAGCAATTTTTGTATTCCACTCATGTTTCTACTCGCCTCCTTCACTCCTCGGTCCAATCAAAGACTTCATCGATAAAATTTGAAGCTCAACGATATAAATTCTCTTTCAATTCCCATTCGGGGCAATCAAAAACGGAAATCAGGTCAATTTCACAAACGAGATAATTTCCAAGGCCGAACAAAATAAAATATAAATCGTATCACATCCATCCTCCGCCCCCATTCACTTGGATTCATTCGGTTCTAAATCAAATTCAATTTCGAAGGACATCAAA
Source organism: Merodon equestris (assembly GCA_958301585.1). Taxonomy (NCBI): domain Eukaryota; kingdom Metazoa; phylum Arthropoda; class Insecta; order Diptera; family Syrphidae; genus Merodon; species Merodon equestris. The sequence continues at coordinate 5,649,424 of OY284417.1, read as the reverse complement.
CGATTGAGGAGAATAAAAATGTCCTTTACCTATGTCAGTGATTTAATTTAAATTCCGAATAACTTGATTAAATTTCTAATTAATTTCAAGGGCAAACTGAGAAACTACCACAATACGCATAACTGATGAACCTCAGGATGAGTCCCACCAGATACATAGATCATAGTGTCACTACGGAGCAGGGTAATGGATAAAGGTCGAAGGAAGAAAAAAAACTATAAATATCCCAGCAAGCTTCGCAGTTGGTTGAGTTCGATTTGCTTTCACCTAAATTATCGAACTCCATTCATCCATGATCCGGGTGTAAGGAGGAAAAGAAATATAAATGTTCGGTATACACTTAAGCTCTTTTTTCATTTATTTGGTATGTATTTACGGTAAAGGACGACGACCTTTTGATTTGGCGGAGATACTCATACGTACGTGTATAGTTGAGTGAAGAAGGGTTAATCGAATGGGAGAGGTAGATCTGAGTGACATCTTAGTGGGTTATCAGCAGTAGTTATCACAGTTTCTTCTTGCGTGTTCGCACGGCGGTACTCCGAATTTTTTCGGAGTTGTTCCAAGCATACTCATTTGATGGCGTGTCGCCCTGCGCATGTCTGGTGAGTGAGTTCTCTGGTATTCGTAGTTGCTCTTATGACTTGTCTGCACGTTTTCGCTGCAGTAGCAACGAGGATGGTCTAGAGTGGTTCTCGTTATTAATGGATGAAATTCAAATGTGATTTTTACTATGAGCGTAGTGACGTTTTTTTTGTTAGTATTTGAGTTGTTGTTACGTTTTATTGATGTCTGCAGGCTGCATGTCGTCTTAATGTATTTGCTGGGGGGTAGCATTAAGTGCACGGGTTGCAAATGGGTGTGCGTGTAGACGGGGTGGTAATACTCACTCACGTTTGTTTGGCTAATTTTAATTAGTTTATGAGTTATGGCGATACGTGCATAGGTAAATGACACGACTGATTGAGGGTAGACAAAGGGATGTTGTGAATTATGGACTTTAATGGAGCTCCATTTTGCATTACTATGGGGGAACTTCATTAGTGTGCGATTGGAGGTAGTAATGCCAATTGTTTGATTTTCGAAAATAGTTTAAAGCAGGCGCCGTGCCTAGGGAGGGGTATCAAAAAATGGCTAGAAAAACATTGATTATACGTGGGCGTTACTAACAATTAACCTGCAGCCTTATGGGGAATAGGATCAGGTGTTTTTGTTGATCTGGCTAGTTTGTTCAACCTTTCTAGATGGTTGGAAATGGGAACCACTTCTACCAGTAATTAGCGTAGTTCATTATATATTAATTTAAACTTGCAAAATAGTTGTGGATTTTTTGTCCGAAGGAGGGCGCTCCCTGAGCACCGAGGCTTTACCGTCTTTGAATCCCAGGTGATCTCAAAAATCTAATTTTCAGAAAATCCTCTTCTTCGTATAATCACTCGGCTAATAACCATTTGAAAACAGAGATTACGCTTCAAATTCTTCTGTTGGAACATCTTCATCTCAAACCAACTAATCTCCAGTCCCTACCACTCCCTGGTCACATTACATCCAAATTGAATTACAAAGAACAGATTATTCTAATCTCCACCTTTAAAAGTCCACTATCAACTTTCCCAAAAGGATGCCGAAACAAAGTCAAAGTTCCCACACTCCCTATCGACACTCACCCAGAAAACCACTTTCCCACATACAAAGACTAAGAAAATCAAAGTTTTGACATGGAAATGAAAACGAGTAAGGGAAATAAAATAGAAACCCAGCTCGTAACAACAGACTTCACCTAAAAATTTAAATCCAATAAATCATGCGATTTTCCTTCTACCATCCCTCTGGGCTGTTTTTCAAGACTTTACGACTACACTGAGCAACAACAGCAGAAAATAAGAGAACCATTAAATTAAATTCCAAAAATATCAAGCAAAACATAATTCGAGAAGTCCTTTTTGTTGTCTACTCCCCGTCCCTCCTCCCTCATCATGGGCCTCCATTGACAGACGCATTAATACTCATCCTCCGTCGAAGAACAGCCATAACCACAAGAAGGCGAACCGAATAACGACGAAAAGAAAGCAATGAGAAAGGAAATTCATTTAAAATTCCCATCCAAGTATACAGCATCTTTCAAGAACTAGCAACGATACGTGCATATTTGTAGACCGTCGCCCGGAAATCCAGGCTTGCACTTTCAAAAGGATAACCGGGATAAATAGCAGTAATTAACAATGCGGCTATAAGTTGACGGTAAGAGGAGACAGTGCGAGGAACTCGGTTATATAGTGCATGCTCTTCATAGGAACCGCGCGTGGTGTAGGATGAAAAATTGCCTCAGGTTATGACAAGATTGGATGCAGGATGGGAATACCCCATTAAAAGTAACCTAAAACGTGTTGCTGCTGCTTGTTGCTATAGTGCACAATGAAATGACTCTGTTTCTGGAGTCGAGAGACGAACTTGCAATGTATAATAATTCTTGCAAAGATGAATGGAAATCCTTGGTGGCTGACTGGGTTCAGACATTTGAGGTGAAGTTATATTCACAGTAACAAAATCGGGATAGAGACACTCAGTGTGCGCGGAATGGAAGATTAGGAAAAAACGAAGGATAGAGAGATTTGGTTAAAAATCGCAAGCAAGTGCGACTGGGGACGGCTGTCAGACTAAAATGCATTTCGAATTAAAGGTGTAGATTATAAAGAATTTTTCAATTGGCGCGGGTAGATTTTTGTGGTCTGTGGCGGCCATGTTTTTACAGTGACATCTGTCAAATCTATCATTTAATATTCAGTTACTGATGCCAAATTACCATGGCAAGTTATATGATAAAATAGCACTTTCAAATGATAAAACTTTATTATCAAAATGAATGTTCGTTATTACAAACGATGCGTGCGTTGCGCCCATTTTACGGTAGACATGGTAACCATTCACAGTTGACTTTGTTTGGTGGCCAAATTTGAGACGACCGGTTCGGTAATAGATCAGCCAACATTCGTACGTCAAAAGAACGCAAGACCGGCTGATAGCATTGCTGCGGTTGGGAAAAGTGTACAGCAGAAGAGCAGACAGTCGATTTCTCGACGTGCACAAGAACTCGGTCTTTCGTAGACTTCAACTTAGCTAACTTTGCATTGGGACTTAGCTCTACACCCGCACAAAATCCAACTGGCCCAGGAGGTCGAAGTTCATGACCATACAGAACACCGTTTGTTCGCTGACTGGACTTGGGAGCGTTTGGAAGAAGACCCCAAAATTATGCGAAACATCACCTTTAGCGGCAAAGCGTATTTTTGGATCAATGGCTGTGTTAACAAGCAAAATGACCATGTATGGGACGGCACCAACCCAAACGAGGTTCACCAGGTTACAATGCATCATCAAAAAGTTACGTTTGTTAAGGATTTTGGGCCGGCGGCATCATTGGTCCGTATTTTGTTCGAAAACGCCGTTGGTGAGGCAATCACTGCCAATGGCGAGCGCTGCAGAACGATGATAACCAATCAATTTCTTATGGCCCAAATTGAACCATATAGATCCAGACGACATGTGTTTTTTTTTTTTTTTTTTGGATGCGCCAATGGATGTGGAATCTTCTTCATAGATACTACAGGCCCGTGCCGCTAGCATGCACAATTCGCAGGCTCTGCCTATTTTTCTCAAGCCTGCGCCGACGTACTAAACCACACCCTGCACTCATCTGCCACTCTACCGCGGGACTGCCGCTAGGTATTACTTCGCGAGGCTGGTAAGGAATTCATGCTACTCCTGAGTTTGTGGACTTCCACCTTCTTCTGTTGTTCTTGCAGTCTTTTCTGCTTTCCTTGCCGCTTCTACTCTCCTCAGCACTGTCTGCACATTTTTGATTAGTGTGCAGATCGTCAGCCAGTATTCCTCCGACTTCACCATTCGCTGAATTATATTCTCTGGTCTTGGTAGAGTGCCCCTCCAATCTGTGAAGCGTCTACATTCATTGCGTGCCTCATGTCTTCCTCTTGGTTTGAGCAGTCTGCACAAAGAGGAGAGGTATCGTGCCCGAACCGATAAGTATTTACGGTAACCACCGTGACCAAAGAGGAACTGCGTAAGATGGCAGTTGCAGTTTCCTTGTGTTCTGTTTAGCCATATATCTATTGACGGAATCAGGGTATGGGTCCATCTGCCCTTTGGGGTATTATTCCACCGAGATTGCCATTGGGCTATCGAGTGTGACCTCTTTTCCTCCTTGATTTTTCTGACTTCTCCAGCATTGGTTGGGCTTGAGAGCTTCACATGCAATATCGACTACTTTTTGGATTGCGTCGGTAGTAGAGCGCGCCTTTTGGAATCCGTATTGATGATTTGAGAGGGTTCCCTTCTTCTCTGCTACAGTAAGTAGCCTATCGTATATTACCCGTTCTAGAATTTTTCCCACTGTATCGAGCAGGTATATCGGGCGGTATGACGATGGTACTCCGGGTGGCTTTTTTCCCTTGGGTAGCAGTACTAGGTGTTGTAATTTCCATGGTTTTGGGAACACTCCTTCATTTAAGCATCTCTTCATGATTGCTATCAACATCTCAGGCCTTGTTTGAATAGCAGCCTTCAATGCATTGTTCGGTTTTCCGTCGAGTCCAGGCGCCTTTTTGTCTATTACTCTGTCGAGAGCTCTCTGCAGTTAATGGCTGTGATACTGTCCACGTCTGATTCCTAGGCGATTGTGGGAGTCGCATCTCGCCTTTTGGGGAACAAGTGCTCCACTTCTTAACAGTATTGGACATGTTAGTTGTGGGGATCTGTAGCCTTTTAGTTTGGCCATCACTGCTTTATACGCTGTGCCCCATGGGTTAATGTCGGCTTCTTCGCACATACGTTTGAAGCATCTTGCTTTGCTCCCTTTGATTGCCTTATCTGTTTGAAGATGTCGAGGTGCTGTTGAAAACCAAATCTTCCTCTAGCTCTTAGGAGCTTACGACGAGCCTGTAATCCAGACGGCATGTGGTTTTAGAAGAACAGCGCTATATGTCACACAGCGGACACCACGATTGACATTCTGCATGAACGATTTGAGGATAAGGTTATCTCTCTCAGAGGCCGTGAATTGGTCATGCAATTTGATCCTGCCAGACTTTTTCTGGTGGGGTTTCCTGAAGTCGTGGGTCCATGCCTATAAGCCACAATCGGCCGATGCCCTAAAAGTGACCATAACACAGGCCATCGCTGAAATACAGCCGGATTTTTATGGAAAATCCATTGAAAATTGGACCACTCAGATCCGTGCCATTGTAAGAAGCCGGGGTATGTATTTGAACAACATCATATTTCATGTATAATGGCATATACGCACCTTTCAAATAGGCAAAGAATTTTGTTAATACCTTACACACAGCTTTTTTTATTCGATTTCAATATCTACCCGCCCTTATTGAAAAACCTTTAATGAGTTGTCTGACTCAATCGCTACATGAGTGGTATAGCCTGATGGGTGGTAAGTACAACATTGTACTCAACAGGAGTTGATCGCACACTAATTCTCTCTATAATTTCAAATAATTCATTGTCCGTCGATGTCGGGCTCTAAGTTTTAGCTACGTGACCCTCCCGCATACAATATATGTAGGTAGAAATGAGGTAGCAAACCTGTGTCGTAATGGACTAAGGTACTTGTATAGAAAAAGTCTTGTGCAAACACTGAAAGTATCCACAACTTCTATACGAAGCAAGGAAGGCACGTCAACTAATTGCACTTCAAAGTGTACACAAGTCCTAACAACCTAAATACTCTTTCGCCACAACTTCTCAAATCCCCTCTCGTCCCTACATGTCCACCCGAAATAAGAAAAAAAACAACCAAAAACAAAGTCCTCCGACAAATTCTCTGTCAATTCCTGTCACGAAACTCCCAAACACAAGTCCTTTACATGCCCATTGAACAATTCAGCAGCAAAGCCAGCATCCTTCATCTCCAGCACCACAGAAACCACTGCATAACACAGGAATGCTGCACATAAGCAAAAAAATTAAACAAAGAAAAACAAAAGAAAAAAGGATGAACGCCTTTACCACACAAAGAACAAGCGTAAATAAAAGCTCATAGTTGCAGCAACACTTTTGAATGGGAACTTGCCCCCTCATCATGAAGGGACTGCAAGAAAAGTCAACATCATCGTAGTAAAACCAAAAAGCGTAAACACAAAACCCTCATGCCATCATGCCATCATGCCTTCATGTCACCGAAAAATTAGAAGTACACACAAATGCCAGACAGTCCTTGCGATAAAGTGACTACGCTGCTGTACGCTCGACAAGGTGGAGCACCTGTCACCCGAAGACAAGAAGTCATGCATTACAAGTAACTCGGCAAGGATCCCGGGGGGTTGTTTGGTTGCCGGTCCACAGAGGGGGACACGCTTTTAATCGCTCCGTAATTGTGTCGAAAAATCACTCGAATTTTTTTTTCGTTTTTACTCCAAGGAATGGTCGGTCCAACGGCATCCTCAACTCTCGCATTTGTTTAGTGAACTCGACACCCTTCTCAATGTACTGCCTGAATACGAGGTGGAAGGCTGACTGCCTTTCAAGTTAAGAAGTTGTTGACTAGTTCCTGCGAGAGGACGAACGGCATGATGCATTAAGATTGACACGTGTGTATGGCTGCGCCTGTGTGCGTGGAAGGGAAACTTTAAAAGAAAGGGAAATAAGGGAAACTCTTGAATACGGTCTTGTCCTCGTTGTCCTCAGACTGTCTCTGCAGCAGGACATTGAGGTTAGAACAGGTCAGAATCATCCCTTATCCTGTTTCCCTTCGTTTCCCTAAGAAGAATTATAGTGACATTGAGTGAAATGGCGGTTGGAACGAGCCCACCCAAGCAAATAGGGCGCCGCGCAGTAGGTCAGTGGAAAATGCGAGAAGCAAAGAAATGTCCTAGGCCGCCGGGTCTAAGATGCCGTAATTCATGATGATGACGATGATGGGAATGTGGGCGAGGACCATGGTTCATGATGCCCCGAAATAAGGGAAAAGTTTAATTTTTATTGGTATTGTTTTAACAAGCAAATTAAACGACGTTGCTGGTTAGTTGAAGGCTAGATTGAGGGTGTGTACGAGAGTGTACCACCCCTCGTACATGGTCAAAACTTAATTGTAAGATGGAAGTTTCAATGTGGTTTTGTGGTTTTTCTTCGAAATTCGTAGAGAAAACTTTTCACTTTTTGAATGATGAGGTTGTTAGAAGGGGCGTGGGTTGACTTATGGCAATCAATTGGGGTCGGGACGAGGGGATACAAATGAAAAGACAAAATGACCAGTAAAATGGCAGTTACATCAAGTGGATTGCGAGAAATGCTGGCTTTGAATGGAATCAAATATTAGACGAAGTGGACGTTAGGGGATGTTTTAATTTGTCCGAAAGTATTAGGAAGCATGATAGCAAAATTAAATTGTTTTAGGCAGTTGAAGTAGTTGTCAGTTTTGGATGTCAGTTTTCCTGCATTTGACCATTGTGTCCGATTGGGAAGGGAATACCAAAACACGGACGAAATGAAGCACTTGGGATTGAGTGTAAGTTATGTTCAACTTAGGACATTTCTACTACACTCTAAGGAGAATCAAAGCGAATGCCCGCACAGATGAGCCAGGACAAGCTTGAGGGAAGGAAGCAGGGCTCAGTCTTTGTTTTTCATTTACTCTTTAAAAAAACTTTTGTTTGACGCCACTAAATAAAGATTGAGCCTAATGACAAAAAGGGGAAATTATGTTAAAAGCACAATAATTTACTTAAGGCCTGATTTATTATTCTTGCTTTTGTAAGGATATTCGCGTATAAATCATATTTTTGGCAACTTAAGAGACCATAAATAAAATCACTTCACAAATGCGTTAACAGCCAAAAAATAAGTAGAGATCATGCCGTCAATTTCCAGAGTATATGTCTGAGGTTGTTGAGAGGAGAATACAAGCAGGACGAGATTTTGGCATTTATACAACGGACATGAGAGGCTAAAGAGCACAGCAGAAGTAGTTTATTTCTTGGACTCATATCAAGAATCATTGCCGAGTTTTGACAGTTTTTTTTTTCATAGTGGATACCCTCTACCATGAAAGGGCAATGGACCGTGAGAGAACAAAGGCTGGTGGAAACTGGCCTCTTATTGTTACTTTAGAAATTGAAGTTTGTTGGAACTCAAGTCAGAAAGGAGCTTTTGTATCAGGACTTTGAAGAATAAACTGAATTATTGGTAGTGGATTAAAGCAAGGCACCGGATCCAAATATATCCATTATTCAACGAGTATGGGGAGAATTTCGACTCACATGAGAATACGAATTTTGTTCAAAAATTAAAGGGAATTTTGTAATCTCGGGGATCGTATTAGTCTTCTTCGCGGGATTTCTTATTATTGTATTTGCATTACTGCTAGCCAAATCGGTCGTTGAGTTCTCTATCAAAAAATCCATGTACAACCGAAGCATATTTATTTTTTTACTAAATGGATCAGAGAACTTGCAACAAATTGTGTTAATAGTAAATAAAAAGGTTTTGAAAATATTCAATATAGACTTCGGTCGAAATTTGAATTTCTTTCGCGTTGGTGAGGAGCCTCGCTTCCAAGTCATCGATTGATGTGGTATAGCTCTCGTCCACGGTCTCGAAATGTAACAAAAAAATTTCCTGATCTGCTTGAGACCTCTCGAGACTCTCCCTCGAAAAGTGGACTCGTCTTTTGTTTTGCTCGTCGGTTAACATTCTCAGTATTCAACACGCAGAAACCTTTTTGATATGCAATTCATTCGCACTGCCATATGAGATCCTTGGAACCTCAACTATATGCCTGATGTCACCCTTTGATATGCCAAACAACTTTTTTCAAGTTAGGAGGGTGGTCCGATAAGTACTTAGCCTCACCGCCAGATGGCGCTGGTATCGCAAGAGCAACTTACTATCGTGTAGACTCGTAGTTTTGTTTTGACCGCGTGTGGAAGCGGGAGTGTCCGCGGATTTTAGAAAAATGGAAAAAGAGCAATATCGGTCGGTGATTCGATTCTTGTTTTTGGAAGGGAAATCGCGCAGCGAAATCAAAGAGCGTTTGGATGTTGAAAAAAGTGCTCTTCCACCATGATAACGCACCGGCTCACACCTCCGCCCTCGCCACAGCCAAATTGGTCGAATCCACCGTATTCTCCAGATTTGGCCCCGTGCGACTTCTTTTTTGTTTCCAAACTTAAAAAAGTCACTCGCCGGGCAGAAATTTCAGTCGAATGAGGAGGTCATCGCCGCCACGGAGGCCTACTTTGCAGACTTCGAGAAAACGTATTTTTCAGACGGGTTAAAGAAATTAGAGCATCGCTGGGTCAAGTGTATCGACATAAAAGGAGGCCATATTGAAAAATAAATCGCCATTTCTCCAAAATGTTTGTTTTTCTTTTGTAGGCTATCTTCATATCTTCAGTGAGGAGCAGGGATGGGTGTCCTTCGCGAAGTTCACCTTCAGTGGATGTAAAGTGCAGCCTAAACAGCATGCTACTATGAAATATGGCGGAGCAGAGTTCCCAAATGTTTTCGCCAAGCTGGGTATATCTATAGTGGACAGTTTTTTAAAAACAGCGCTAATTTAGTTTTTCGTCATTTTTGACGGTCCGTATTTAAATGAATGCATCTCGTTATAAGGGGGTAGTCTCATGCGACCACTTCAAAAAAACGATTTTCTTTTCATATTTCGATAGTAAAACCTATCGAAAATATGCTGTGAAAAATTCAGACCGAAACTTCTAGCATTAAATAAGTTACAACTCATAGCCGCCGACGCGCCGTAAGCGACTTGTCTGCCGCGCGCCAAGTCTGCAGCTGCTACCTTTCTATTGTTGTCACCGGTCTTTTATACCTGCGTAAAGAGTGCGTTTTGCACGTCAAAAAAATTATGTATAGACGAGTGGAAGAAGCTAAAAAACAAATAACCAGTATATAAAAGCTAAAAAAGGCTTGGAAGAAGCTGAAAGAAAGAAGGCCAAAAATAATCAAAAAGATGAAGCAGGTAAAGTTGCTCTCACAAAATGTACATCGAAAAAAAAATCATCCACTAGTGCTGCAACAAAGGAGTCGATTCTTGCGTTGACCAATGCCATTATGGTTAAGCTAAGTACATACTATGATTTGGCTATTTTGAGAAATCCAGATTCTCAAGAAAAAATGGAGAAAGCAGTGTGGGCTACATTACATTACATTTCCACCGATGAAAACCTGTTCAATTACATGGTGCAAGTATTTACAACATGCGGCAGAGAATACAGAGGAAATGAACACACATCCTCCAGCATTTGATGAAGAATCAGCAAGTTTTTTGAAGCCAATTTGCGAAGAATTATCATCTGATGATCTGATACAAAGGTGCTTGGGAAAGAACACTCAACTCCGTGTATGTTTATTGAAAGATTCTCACCCATCTTTAAAATAATGTAGATCTTTGGTACGCAAATTGGCCGAAACGCCTACTCGTATGCTGAAGAGTACGGTGAACGACGAATAACCCGTGCAGAGCGATCCACGTCCGAGGCATCCAAAAAGGCAAGGGCTTCCCTCAGGTCACAAAAACTGGCAGAAAATGATGCGTATGAAGGCTTATTGTATGGTCCAGGCATAGCTAATTAGTGTAAGTATAAATTTTCCACGAAAATTCTGCGAAACTTTAAGCGCATTTTTCTCGAAATATAATTTTCTAAAATTGTCATGGTCCTAAAAAAAAAACTGTTCAACCATTGCTCTGAAATTTATATATGTTTTTCTACTCATTAATGGTTATCGGCCGTACCAAAATTGCTTATTTTCGAAAATATTTTCTTTTTTTTGAAACGATTTTTAACAAAAAATTAACCAAAAAAACAAGATTTTTTTCTACAGTCCGCCATTTTTTTTGTCAATGAAATTGATTAATTTTGGTAGGGCCGATAGCGGCAGACCTACTGAACAATAATCCATTCGATTTTTTTTTATTTCAGACAACATGAACAGCCGTTGTTACCATGACCAGTGACCTGCTTTTTTTTTTGGTATCTAATTTAATTTTAAAAAAAAATATATAAAAAATGTAAAATAAGAAAAAAAAATTTATACAGTTTAAGGTACAAATAAAAATATATAAAAAAATTAAAATGATTGAATTTTATTGTCTTATAAAAAAAATTCCTCAAAAAGAAGTAAAATGTATGCGTTCACATGAGACTATAATGGTAGGTTATTCCTATGATTGGTTTTGCGTTAACCTGGTGGGTATAAATTTAGTTTTTGGATTTTTATGCGGACTGGAAATAACAAATTATCATTACTTTTGGATCACTCCTCGTATATATTGCTGATGTAAGTGAAGATTGGAAGCAAAAATTGTTTATGTGACGGCTGAGTTTGTTGTACCAAAGCCGAAACACATGTGCAGAAAAATGTCTGCTAGGTGTGCGTATAGGAATTTATTGATACATATTGTTAGGATTAAGGTATGCTGCTTGGTAAGGTATACCATATAAGATAGTCAAGTTATTTAAGCTAGTTTTAAGCATTTGTTGGCTGTCAACAACCTACAATTTTATGCAGTGGATCTCAAAGGTACACTAAGCATCCGAGATTTAGGGAAGGCCGTGGCGCAGTGGGTATTTCGTCGGCCGCTGACGCAAGATGAGCGAGTTCGGATCCCGATAGCACCAACGCCATCGAATGATTATTTCGCGGCTTCCCTCCTCGACGGGGTATCGGCAAAACCCCCCGTTGTATACTCTTGCCTTAAAAAGCTTCTCGGCTCTCGGTTTAGGTTCTGTTCACTTGTGTGAAAAACAAATCGTACACAACATAAAAAAGCTTGGCTCTGGCTCATGAGCTCCAGCGCTATCTAAGGTGTCTGTCTGGCAGTACAATGGACCAGTATTTGTGTCTGAGTGCTCCAACAGATAGCAGAAGCCTCAAAAACGAAAAAAAAAAAAACAAAGCATCCGATGGGAGGTTGAATCCAAGTCTGTATGGATTTTGCAAGCATAGCTAACAGAGGGTATTATAAGAGCCTTTGCCTACACAAGGATAACTCTTGCAGGTAAAAAATGTCAAAACGTAAGGCTGAGGATTGTTCAACGTTTACACGGTCATTCCAAGGCAGAGTGTTCTAAAAATTCGTCGAGGGGCGACTGTGACTTAAGTATGTAGATTGGCAATTTTTATTTTTATTTCTCGCAAAGGATAGATGGATGGCCACTGAGCGACGACGACCACAACTTCATCAGTATTTCATCTGCATAGATGTAAAGCCTACGATGAGATAGTGCTAATGGTAAGTCATTGATGAATAGGCGGAAGAAAAGAGGACCCAAAGTAGATACCTGAAGAACGCCACAATTTACAGGAGGGCACGATGATAGCTGAGGGTTATATAAGACAATTTGCTTGAGGCTTGGAAGATAGCACAATATTCACTTTTTAGCTGAAGGGTAGAACATTAAAAAAGATGTTAACTTTATTACAAACGAATTGTAGGTTAAATGATTTGGGAAAATCTAACAGAGTCACCACGATTATTAAGTTGCTGTCGATAAATTCCCGAGTATCGTCGGAGAAAAAGCACCGTGATGCAAATGTGTACTTTATTGAAATTAAATTGGAATTTATTGAGTAGCTTGGGTAAAAGATTTCATGATTTATAATCAAAGGGAGGATGGTAATGGGTTACTTAGTTCGTTATTTTTATACTTATTTTCGAAATGGGGATTATTTTGGTTTAGAGAAAGTTAGAGGTCATGGGGATATGATTGCATATACTCGTATACATACATATATGTTTTAAGTAGATAAGGATGAAAGGAAGAGGATATAATGTCCTATATATTAAAAGCCAGCACGCTTCGGAGAGATCGTTTCTGTTATGTCTGCGGAAGTCGTGATATTTATAAGAAAGGCTTGAAGGCTATGAAAGGCTAATGTTTAAGGTACACAAAGTTGTGTGTGCGGTTAGAAGGCTGGTACGGAGTTGATGGTAAAAACTCCAAAGGTTTTGCTCATCGACGAGAATGACTTATATCAGAGACGTAAGAATATGAGTCGTCGCAGACACGTTAACGACGTTAACGAGAGGTCTATTCATTTAACAGACGAGAGCTAAGAGAGTTATTAGGAAGACTTCGAAAATCCCACTTTTGTCCAGAATTTGCAAAGCCTGATGGATAGAGCCGAAAATTTGCTTTTCGGTGTAGTTCAAAAATTCACTGAAGATGCATTCATACAGATGCGTGTTATCTTTTAAAGTGCAGAAAGTCCGTCAGCTACTGCCTGCAGACTATCAATTACGCCTAAGCTACGCTCACGGTGTCCCGAACCTCAGGGAGGAAGTGGACGATGTTCGGTCGAAATTGATCACGAGCGATGAAGCCCATTTCCATCTTAAAGGATATTTAAACCTAGAAATTTTGGATTTCTCCAACTCATATTTCATCAACTCACATATACTGCATTGTGCTCCGTTTCCTCGGAGACTTTTACGAGGACACCATGGGTAACATAGTGGTGAACGATATAGAATGATGACCAAAGAGTTTTTTTTGCCGGATGTTTCCCACACGGCGTTTCATGTCGCCTGGTCGTCTTATGTTTCCCTCTGGCGACTTGCATTGGTTGTCAAAATAACTCGGCTTGATAGCTTTTTTTGACAGATCTTCATAGGTTTATCACAATTCGGCGTCGAATCGGCCCAATAATTTGGCATAGTACAGCTCCGTTTTACCCTTCTCCAGGTAGTCGATGTGGATCACACCTTGTGAATCCCGGAAAACGGTGGCCATCACCTTTCCGGCCGATGGGACAGTCTTCGCTTTCTTCGGAGCACGTTGGCCGGTAAAGTCCACTATCTCGGCTGTTTCTTGGTCTCTGGTGTGTACCAGTGGATCCATGTTTCGTCGACTGTCACGAAACGATGCAGAAACTCCTTCGGATTGCGCTTAAACAGCGTCAAACACTGCTCTGAAGTGGTCTCACGGTTGCGCTTGTTGTCCGGAGTGAGCAAACGCGGCACCCATCGCGCCGACAGCTTTCTCATGCCCAAAATTTCATGCCGAATGTGACCCCAATCTTTTGAAATGCCGACTGTCTCAGCTATCTTTCGCACCTTCAATCGGCGGTCTGCCAATACGAGATCGTGGATTTTTGGCACGTTATCCTCCGTGGTAGCCGCTTTCGGGGCACCTGGACGTGGCTCATCAAAAACCGACGTGCGACCACGTTGAAACTCGTTAAACCAATTTTTGATGATCGCCATCGAAGGAGAAGAGTCACCGTACACAGCATCCAAACACTCTCTGATTTTGCTGCGCGATTTCCCTTCCAAAAACAAGAATCGAATTACCGACCGATATTGCTCTTTTTCTCACACGCGGTTAAAACAAAACTACGAGTCCGGTCCGGCTGAAATTGATTGTAGCCGTGTACTAGGATGTACTACACGATAGTAAGTTGCTCTTGCGACACTGGTGCCATCTGGCGGTGAGACTAAGTACTTATAGCACCACCCTCGTCGCTCGTCGTTTGCTATCGGTGGCTGATTTGTGTTCGGATGTTCGGGTCGTTATATGTTCGAGCGCCGCTGTCATTTTGAATATCTACTAACTTTCAGAATTCTTGCGTTGTTAGTATGGCTCGAAGTTCTGGCCAAAATGAAAAATTGAAAATTGCTTTAAGAAGCGACCAAATAATCATAAATAATGGCAGCACCCACTTGGCCCATAACAGAAAAATATCCAAAGGTCCAAATAAATATTCAAAAAAATCAAAAAAAAATCATCCAATTATGTTGTTTGGAATTGTTTGGGCCTTGGATCGTGCTTGGGCCAAGCTGTACATCGAATATCGATTAAAGTCTTACCAAAAATATCGAAGTAATAATATTAATTATATTAATTGGATCATAAATCATGCCATGATGATGACTTGTTTGGATCGCAAAGCCTGTGTTAGCGAAATTTGTTTCCAGACTCTTTAATATCTTGATTGCTTGTTCTTAAATATTTAAAGGATAACTCGCTCTCCATGTTGTGATTTTTTTGTTCGGAAAAATAAAGAAAACCCGCTTCGCAACCAAATATGAGATTAAAAGCTCATCGCTGTAAGCTATGCCAAGCCGAATTCCAGAAGTTTTGTAGGGATAGGAAGAAGCGCTGGTATGGTATGTACGACATTTAATTGGAACACTTTGGAAGAGATAAAATTAAGGCAGACGAATAAGAAATTTTTTTTTTGAAGAATGGAAAATTCCTGTTATTTTTTGAACATATGGTGTGTTGCTGGCTGCATTCATATAGCTTTACGCGAAGCTAAAAAATAGCAGTGGTTTTGCAAGGTCATACTACCTAAAAGCAATTTTCGTGCAAATCATGGCAATGTCTTTGAACACATCAGCTACATTAAATTGCAACGAAATGAGTTGAAGCTTTAAAGTTAAATAAAAAAATTTGGTAGATCGAAGTAGGTAAATACGAAACATTTAATTTCTCGGTCTATACTCCGATCCATTAACAAAATTCCAACCCATCGCCCATCCCAAATATTCGCTCTCGATATTTAGGAATCCGTTCCTCCCGCTGTCCTAATTGAAAATCTGATTTGCATTAAACCTCGAATTCTCACCTCATTTCCCAACAACTCGACAGCTGACGTCTTCGTTTTGCTTCTTCGTCTTTAACCTCCGATTAGCATATTACCACGCCTTTGCCAATTTTCCAACATTTCACTCCCGCATTCCTCGGAGCCAGAAGCCATCTCTGATATCTCATTGTCGACTTTCATGCCATTCGCGCAAATCCCAGTTACCTCATGACCCAATTCCATTTTTATCGCCACGATTCAATTAAACTTCCATTGACCTTTTTTCTATGAACACCTTTTTTTTTGTTTTCGATTTCACCCGGCAGTTTCGTGCACAATCCTTGATCTCGATGACCAATTTCAGTTGCGTTCCCTAATATACCTGAGATGGAATTACAAAGACCAAAAACAACAGACGAAAGGTGAAGACAAAAGCGGAAGGATATGCCGACTTGGCCCTTTTCGCCATTGTCTGATTGTGTGTAAGGAAAACACTACAATATCTGACAAGACATATTTTTTTTCATTACAGCAATGAAACAAAAACAAAAACTGAGTTCGAGCAAGAACCCAGAAACCCAGTGAGATAAGACATGGTTCTTTCCTGTTCCGGTATGCCCCTTGTTCCGGCTCCTCTGCTCCCGTTCCGGTGTTAAATTTGTCTTCGAAATGTGTCTTTGTTTTTTGTGCAATAAACCAAGTAAAGGATCATCTTAACGCACGGTGCAATAATGTCAGCGTATATAACAAAAAAAAGGACTTCCAAAGGCGGTGAACACAAAGCAAGACGCTAAAAATGAGCAATTGAGGGTACGTATGAGAGCGAGAGGAGGAAACGATGGTCATTGAAAGATAAGCACGGAGATATAAAAAGGATAAAAAGCCGTGTCATCGTACTTAATGGTTCGGTTAACAATAACTCAGAACCGAAAAAGGCAGCAAACACCATGACAGCAGGCATCAGTGGTTACCAGCGGGAATGGAGTCGAGGGCGGCCAGTATCCTGTATTGACATTGAATGAACGTTTCTTGAGGACGTGATGATGATTGCCGGAGCGTCCGGTATAAACGGAAGGAAGGAAAATAAATCGACAAACTTCCATGGACCCGGGAGGAGTTGTAGATGGACGATTGTCAGTGCAATATGGTTTTGATTTATAGATGGACATTGTTTATTTGGTCCGAGTACGCAGGAGTATAATATATTTCGCGTACCTTGTTCTTCGTGTGGAACGACGTAATTGGAATACTTGGCTGTTGTTTTCCTTGATAGTCCTGTTTTGCTTAGGCATTCGTCCTTGGTCGAGTAGTTAGGATTTAGGACGATGTGATTGGTGGGTGTAGCCGGAAGCATGTGGTGAATGAATGCGATTACAGGGATGAGAGGGATTCATGACGACCGTTTGTATTTGTGCTTGATGGTTGCATAAGATCTGTATGTGCTTTGTGGTTCAATACTGTTTTGGGTGTTATGAGGGAATGAATCCCGTGATGAGGCAACCACCAGCAACTCAAGGTAACGTTAATGACTGTAGGCCAATTATTTGTATTCAGTACACGACTTTTCAATATAGCACCTGTCACCCGTAATATATGAAGGATCGATGAGATAGACATTGTTAAAGCTATCTTAAAACCGAATTTTAGAGCTTTGAGTGTTGATGTTAAAAGAGAGTACTCGTAGATGAAAATAAAATAGGTGTACCACAAGGTTCCATACTAGGGCCACTACTATTCCCGATCTTCATAAATGATCTTCCGCTTCTAAAAAAAAAATTCAGCAGGTCACACGCATGCTGAAGATGTAGAATTTCTTAGTTACAAATTCGGAGTCATCGAAGATGGGGCTTGTAGACCGGGCGAAAATGAAATGATCCGGAGGAAATCATCGTTATATAAATCCAAACAACCAGATAATGGCTTAATAATGTTATAAATATTTCATAGTGAAAGCTGTGGTTTTGGAGATCACTTTATATCACTTTCTTGTGTTAACCAAGTAACATTTGGGCAAGGTTAATTTTTTTTTTGCTTTAATTGGATTAAAAGTGCAGTTAAATCGCATCGAATGCTTGGGGAAGTTCGTGGTGACAAGAACAAAATCATGTAGGGAATGGTTTCGACGTTTTAAGAATGGTAATTTTCTCGCTCTAGAGAGCAAAAAAAAAGACAAATAATTAGAGGCATTTCTTGATGAAGATTCAAGTCAAACGCAAACGGAGGTTGCAGATCCGTTGGGATTAACTCAGCAAGCAGTACAATAAAAATTCATGGGAATAATTCAGACGCGAAGCAGTTGGGATCCTCGTGAACTGAAACTGGGAGATATCGAAAAACGATTTTTCACTTGCGAGTAGCTGATTCAAAGACAAAAAAGAAAAAGTTTTTACATCGGATTGTGACTGGGGATGAGAAATGGATATTCTACATTAATCCCAAGAAGAAAAAACGTTACGCGTGGTGCATCGTTGCCATCAACCTGAACATCAACACCAAAAAAAAATTGAGTTCGAAGGGCATGCTGCGTATCTGGCGGCACCTATGAGCTTATACAATCTGGCAAATTTATTACAGGAGATCGGCATAGGCTGCAATTTGTTTGAGCAGTGGATTACGAGAGAAACGACCGGAATACGAACAATGACACGACAGCGAGCGAATTATTTGTACTCCAAGTTAACAAATAAAGTACAAACCCTGATATATTTATATGGTCCTCCAATAAGTAGTGTCTTTTTAAATTTACGTATGTAATAGATAAATGCAACATTTACACGAAAAATGGTTATATTTTTTTCTTAACTATTCTAAAACACGAACTCTGAGGTTGGTAACGAAATATAAAATTTGCCAAATATCCGTCTTCGTTCAAAATGTTAGATAACGTTTTCGAGAAGTTGTGGCTGTATTTCGCGAATAACAACCTCCTGCTTGATCCATACGAGGTCATCCACCTCGAACTTGGATGGCTGATCGCAGATCATACCATCGTTTCTGAACCGCCTGGCTCCTTTTTATGTTCTGTACCGCTGACGCTGTTCTTCGTTCCATTTCTTTCGGTTCGACTGCTTCTGAATTCCCCGGTTTGAGTATCCCTCCCACTTAATCCTCGGCGACCTCCCGTTTAGTGAATGGGAGCCTTGCACACATACTGTACATTCGCTTAACCACGCCCCCTTGGCATCCATAATGAAATAGTCCCGATAGGTGTCGATGGTGCCTTGCAACTTCTGCTTATCCCGTCCGCCGAGATTTCCATCATCGAACTCCGTCACTCTCAGCTTTCTTTTCACATCCCTTTGGCCACCCGCCTTCACCCGATGTTGCATTGTGTCTTGGTCTGTCGACGGTCGTTAGCTTCCTGAATGATTTTTCGACCTTGACCTGTGGTTGGTCCAGTAGATTTCGCCTAATGATCATCTGATGCGGCTGGCTCTCATCTGGGACCACTAGAATCTCGCATCAAGCCAATAGTTGATCTACGGAGATTTCTGCAAATGTGCGTCCTAATTTGGTGGTCCATTGAGGACCGTTTGAAATGGCGCGTACTCCAAGTTTCCATTTTCCGCATCCGATCTACCGAGGTCAATAAAAGCTGTCACTTCGCGTCCATTCACTGTCGCTGCCTTCATGTAGTCCGTCCTCTCGGATCTCAGCTGGATTTGAGGCGCTTTTCAGCATTCCTACCTAACCTGGTACTTGCTCTTCTCTCCGCCGCTTGTGTTTGCCCCATCGGACACTCTCTTGATTGGTAACACCATACATCCCGTCTGGTCTTTGCTGATTGCGCAGTCTCCAAGCGTTCCACTTCCCGTTGTTTGGGTTTCTCCCCTGATCGTCGATTTCGAGCCCTTAGCCCGGCTATCAAGCTCACCTAAAATTTCGTCAACGGATGCCGGCTTTATTGCTCGCAATGCCTCCATACATTCCGCATCCGCGATTCCTTGGGTGACGCACTAGCGTGCTTTCCTGGACTTGACCCCGGGATACGATCGTCTTCATCTGGAACACGTATTCTTCTAGGTCCTCGCCGGATCTTCATCTTTTCCGATTCCCGGAAAAATTCGGATAGTGATTCCATCGTCACACCTTGGCTCCATAGTCTCGCAGCCCCTGCTAACCGCATCGTCGCTGCCATTTGCACCAATTTCTCGTCCAAACCATACACTCGCTGAATGTCTCCCACCTTTCACATCCAGGCTTAAGATGAGAGTCCGATGAACGCCTTTGAATCGAACTCCGAGATCATCTGCGCCACATCTTGGACTGCGTAGCGGCTTCTCGCGCAGCATCCGTCCCTAGACACCTAACCACTGACTTCTGGCACCTTGTACTCTCTTGTCCCGGGTCATCATTTCTGCCAGTTTCTCCTGGACTCGTTGCAACTCCTTGCGCAAGTCCTGAAGCTCGCTTGTTTCACCGGCGCTGCCACTCACAGATGGTCCTCAGTTGCCCTCCACGTACTTGGATGTCCGCTTGCGTCCCTCAGTCGTCGTAGTAGCTACTCCTTCTCCGCCCTACTCAAACCCAAGTTGCTTTAGTTCCTCACGCAATTTGTCCATTGTCATCGCTGCGTACTTTTCCGCGAATTTCTGTCCAGTCGCCATTGCAAAGCCGATCACTACTCAGGAAAACGATCACTACAGAAGAAAAACGACGAAATTCACAAGAATCATCCGATCGCGTTAACAAGAATGTTCTCTTTTTTTCAGAACGGCACTGCCAACGGTTCCGATGTTGGCCCACAATTTTTTTTTCTCCTCTTTGCTAGGCTATTGTTTCTAACCCTCGGTGTCACTTGGGCAGGTCACTAGAAGAGACTGGGTGCTTCCGCTGCTGGCTGATTTTTGACTGACTCGAAAACGCTGATTTGCTCCCGCGTTTTAATTTATATTTATTTTTATTTATTTATTTTTAATTATTATTATTATTGTTTATTTAATTTTTTTTATTTTTTTGTAGAAATTCCATTTCTGATTTGTAGAGAGAAAATAATATTTAAACTCTACACAAGCGATCTTATAGGTTTTCTCAGCCATTTAATAGCATATTCATATGATTTAGTAGCGTATAGGACAGGTCCAAAATTGCGGTCATCAATACAATGCTGCAGTCACTTTGATCATATTTTTTTAAATTAATTATTCGAAAGCACATGATTGGCCGTGACTACTATAACCTGATCTCCAAGGCTTGACACCCCAATTATAAATACCACGGGAGCCATTCCGATCGGGCCTTATTCCCCCAGAATCATTTCTCCATACTGATTCCGAATGGTTAGCGCAAAATAGA
This sequence comes from Merodon equestris, assembly GCA_958301585.1. Lineage (NCBI taxonomy): Eukaryota > Metazoa > Arthropoda > Insecta > Diptera > Syrphidae > Merodon > Merodon equestris. The sequence goes on along the minus strand of OY284417.1, from coordinate 5,628,556 downwards.
GATGGTAGTCCCGGGCGCCAGGAACATGCGGCTCATCCACCACGGGTACGTGGATAGTGCTCATAAGCTCATACGTCATAAAAGGTTACTGACTGCAAATCACCATGGTAAGATAAATTATTGAACAGCACGTCCAAATGATAAAACTTTATTATCAAAATGAGTGTTCGCCAGTGCAAATGTTTCCCCTATTTTACGGTAGACGAAGTGGTTCTTCATAATCGACTCTTCAACGCTAGGTGGCAACATTTGGGACATCAGGTTTGGTAATCAATCAGCCAATATTCGTACGTAAAAGGAAAGCAAGATCGGCGGAGAACATCGTCTTGGTGCGTGAAAGTTTCCAGCACAACCCTCGTCGTGCAGAAGAACTCGACCTTCCGCAGAGTTCAACGTAGCTAATTTCACGTACGGACTTACGCCTACACTCGTAAAAGATCCAGCTGACCCAGGAGCTTAGTTCATGACCGTAGACACCGGCGTTTGTTCACTGCCTGGGTTTCGAAGATTTGAAAAAGGACCTCAATTTTGGCCGAAAAATCATCTTTGGCGACGAGTCGCATTTTTTGATGAATGGCTGTGCTAACCAGCAAAGTTGCCATACATGGGACGGCACCAAATCACACGAGGTTCACTAGATGACAATGCATCCTCAAAAAGTTACCGCTTGGTGTGGATTTTGGGCCGGCGACGTCTTTGGTCCGTACTTTTTCGAAAACGACGTTGGTGAGACGGTCATCGTCAATGGCGAGCGTTACAGAAGGATGATAACCAATTTCTTATGGCCCAAATTGAGCTATATACCTATAGACCTAGACGATATGTGGTTTCAGCAGGACGGTCGTCAGTACGTGCCACGAATGAACGAGTTAAGCGTAAGGTTGTCTCTCGAAGAGGTGACGTGAATGGTCGTGATTTGACTTCACTAGACTTTTTCTTCTGGGGTTTCCTGAAGTCACAGGTCTATGCGAATAAACTAATATCGATCGATGCCCTTAAAGAAAATATAACACAAGCCCTTGCTCAAAATTGGACTAGTCGCATCCGTGCCACCGTAAGAAGCCCAGGGGGACATTTGAACGATATTCCATATATAATGGCATACATGGGCCTTTCCATAAAAAATAATTTTGGTAATACCTCACACACAGCTTGTTTCATTCCATTTCAACATCTACTCGCACTTATTGAAAAATCCTTTAGTACCGCAATGGTGGATTGGGATCCTTGCTAAGCACGCCGATTTTCGGTGGTTGTCGGGTGAAAACGCTTCCCAGAATAGTGCTTTGTTATGATCCTCCTCACCTCTTAGTTTATAAGTTATGTTAAGGTTCGTTAGGAGGTCTTTTGGAGACTGGGTGCGTCATCATATTCAAATGAACCTGAGAACTGACTGAGGTCTGCTAGCCTTGGTGTGGTCTCGGGCCTAAAGAGTGAGCAAGACGACAAAGCATACTCACTAGAAGATGCAATCAGGGGGAAACGAATCACATGAGGGCCAGCCAAGCTGATTATATTTAAGATTATAATTAAGCAGCTTGGGAGAGGTTAAGCTGCTAGAATTTTAAAAATTCAATATTGCTGTGCGAAAAGATGCTTAATGATGATCATAAGGAGTGTGGACTTCGAAAAAAGGTTTGCGAGTGTGTATCGATCCGGACTTATCATGGACCACTGCAACGATAGTTGAGTTCAACAATGCCGTAATGACATCCCTTATTGGATTTATTTTTCAATAATTTAAAACTCGCTCAGGTTCATAGAGTATACGGAGCATATTTTTGTATTTCAGAAAATAATTGAAAAACAAGGTAAACTCAGACGACCTGACCCTTAGTTTAAGAATGGAATTTAAATTTAAATTTTCCGGAAGTATCGGATATTTTACGTGCTGTGGGATGGTTCACTCATAGCCTGGATTACCATTATGTACACAAACACATTCCGAAAGCCAAGGTATTTTCCTAACGAACTTTAACGTTTTTTTTTTTAATCAACAACCGTCGACAGTGCTTTGCTCTGAAATACAAAACCAAAACTCGCACATAAAACACCCCCGCAGTTGCACGGAAGTGGTAGTTAGTAAAAGTGTTACGGATTCATCTCTAACCCCAGTAAAAAAATATATAAAAACCAGAAACACATGCTGATAGACATCAACCGACTAATGTACATTACCCAGACACTTAACTCGAATTAATTTGAAAACGTATTTACCCCACCCGCTCCGAACCATCGCCGATTAAAAAATAACCGCACATTCAAGCGAAATTGTTTCAATTTTTTCCAGCCATTCAATTTCCCATCAACTTGTTTTCTAACACCATTTCAAAATTGATACAAAAAATGATATTAAAAAACAACATGCGCTCGAATAACAGCTCTTTTTTAATTCAAATAACTTCAATCTGCCTATAGGCATGAAACGTCAATTTTCCGCTGGTATCATCCGAAAATACTTAACAAATTGCACAAAATCTATTCCAACACACTGGCCGTTCAAGCGCTAGAAAAACGACCGAAAAAGTGTGTCAAAAAACCAAAATCTCTTCCAAAATGAACCTTGGCGCCATAGGAAAACGAAAAAGAGACGAGGATCCGCCGTCAAATCTAAATCGCCGACGATGCATTCAGTGCGTTCAGCTAACCTCGTTTTTATGTTCGAGCCTTTACAGGAGGCGAACAAAAATTTCGTTTTTTTTCTCAAGCTTAGAGCCGTCCATTTGTATTATGATTTCCAGGTCGGTTGAAACTGAAATTGTTATCGCTTCGAACTATCGAACTCGCGCTGGCACTTGTGCGTGGCTGCCGTACGGTTCGTACCCCGTGGCGCTGTCCACATGAAGGTCTTTGCGGATGCGAGGTGCCGGTGCAGTGGTAGCAAATATGAAATTGCTTACTTGTGCCAACTTAAAGTAAAAAAAAAGGCAACAACACAACATACGAGTTCGAGTAAGTGCATTCGTATTCATTGCCAGGACCTCGTGCTTCAGAGGGCAGTTGTTTTGCTGTTTTTTTTATTCCTTTTGATTTCCTCCGCAGCTCGGGGGTTCTTGTGGGGGAGATGGCAACTATAGAATTGATGACAGTATGGCATGTTTGTGAGCTGTTTTCCCATGGTGTAGGGTGACACAACAACAACAAGAAAAAACAACAGCGAAACAGAAAAAGGAAACACAAAATAACATCACACTCAGCACAACTTTAGTTGGGCGAAAAAATATTTTCCTACTCGAAGTTCATTTTGAAGATTTTTTTTTTTCATTTCGTCCTTGTTTTGTTATTCGCGTGGCCGCGGCGGTCGGGGAAAAGGAGGAGGTGGACGACAGACAGTGGGATCGTAATACAGAAGACTTGGGACACATATACTGGACTGGATCTCGTCGGGGTGAATATATTGCGGAATTATCTTCGTTTTGTCTATTTTGTTCTTTTCCCAACATCCGCTTGTACATATTCTCCTTTTGCTAGGAGTCTATTATTATTGTATGTTTTTGCGAGCTTGCTAGGCTCGTACTTTGAATATATACATATGTGGACGATGGATGGTATCTCTTCATCCTTGTAGTGGATATTTTATTTTCGCGTTTTTTACTTCAGTCCCTCTTCATCTGTATCCTTCCTGAAGGCAACAAATTACGAGTCCTTTTAAGAGAAATTAAAATGCAACAAAATATACTCCGGGTATGTGGCAGTTGCTTTTTTTCTCCAGCCATCATGAGGCGAAATAGAAGCGCTTCTCGGGGGCAGGAACATAAAATCGGAAAATTGAATACGAGACTATCTTTTTGCCAAATTGAATGACAAACGACAGGATGAAAAGTGAGGCTGTATGCAATTATCGACAAGTCAACAGGACATGAAATCGCCGACACTTTCGAAGCTCTTAGTAAAGAAAGCAAATTGCAGTGGAAAAGAGCTTGATTTCGGTTTCATGTGGCAACTCGGCTTGACAGACGTATGAAAGGGTTCAGATTGCATGAAATCATTGATTATTCAAAGCTTAGTTGGAGTGAGGTGTCAGTTTCATGCAATATGTGAACATTCGAATGGGGCAAGTGCTTTAGATGAGAGATACGATTTTTTTAGGGTTCGTGCAGGTTCTAGAGTGTCACTCTTATGGAGTTTGTCACACAACCTGGACGGGGTTCAGATGGTTTGTGTCGAAGATGTTCGTTCACTACATCCCGGGGGTGGTTGTCCTAGATAGGATTTGAGAGATTCGGCTGAATTTGCCGCGTTGGTTGTAGTTCACAGTAGCTTTTTTGTTTCCACATAATAAGGTATGTTGGAAATGCACACATAGAGCAAGAATTTTGAGGTGATCATATACTGTGAGTGTTATGCCTTCGGCAGCACTTTTTTTGATCATCTCTCATTCGCAACTGATGTTGTTTTTTAGAGCCCGACTGTCTAATATCAGAAACCAACAAAACGGAGTTTAGACATTGAGCGACTTTACATAGCCAGAGACTACAGGGCGTGGCTGGGCAAATGACTCTTCCATATGCCACAAGCCCAAACAAGCGCTAACAACATGTGGTTGCGCTGCCGTACTACAGGAGTAACTGAAACCGTTCTAGGCTACGGACCACCCAGGCTAGAGACCCGTGGTAAATGTGCGGACACGAAGCAAGTTATGAATGAAGCATATCAGAAGGCGCTGCAACGGAAAACAAGATCAACGTGGAAAGAGTACATAGCCAGGAAAAGAGAGGAAAAGAAGCTACTGCGAAAAATAAAAGGAAAGAGTCTTTGCAGCCTCCCAGCTCAAGGATATTGAAGAGGCCTGGGATAGACAGAAGGTTAGAGACCTATTCCAAAAAACCTAAGCCCTTGTATCCGGCTTTAGAAAAGGCTCTTCAAATTGCGAAGGTAATCTTGTCACCGTCTCGCAGGAAATAGTGAAAGTGTTAAAGCTACAGCTGCTTAGCGGGCATGACCAAGACAGAGTGACAGGAACAGAAGAAAACCCAGCGCCAGTCGAAGAACTAATCCCCCCATCCAGCTTAGAAGGAATCAGCTCAGCTATATACAAGTTGGCGCAAAATTAATCACCCTCTCGGAAGATGTTTTAATTTTTGCAAATGATGTCGTACGTTAATCATATTTGATATTTGTAAACTAAACTGCTGCAGTATATAAAAAAATAAGCAATGGAGCGCTATACTTTCCGAGAACGTGGAATACTTGTGTCGATTATTTTTTACCCAATAATCGGTCGGTGGTGTCAGCGCAGCGTGAATTTCATCGTCGATTTCCTAACCGTGTCATCGAAGGAACATCGATGACGGGCCATGCAATTGGACATCACCAGACGGACCCTACAGTGAATTTTAGTGAAGAACTTACATATATTCCCCTACAAAGTGCAAACAGTGCATCAGTTAATGCCTGCTGAGTGCTGACCGTCAGTCGCGTGTGTATTACTGTCGAGTCATACTTAATCTCAACAACGAAGGGAACGATTTTTTGTGTCGAAAATCATCATCATCATTAAGCGGTTACGTCATCAAGCAAAATCTTCATTTCTGGGGTATTGAAAGTCCGCGTGTAATGTATAAAGAGCCACTGTGTGGTGCGGCATTCACGCGAGAGGAGTGATTGGGCCGCTTTTTTTGACAACGTCATCGATAATAATACGGTCACTGTTACTGGCGAACGCGGGCTATGATAAACGACTTCTACTGCGGGATTGGATGAGCGGGGCTTGGTGAAAATGTGATTTCAACAAGATGGCGTAATCGTATACACAGCACGAGCCACAATGGAAATTGTGAAGAAAGCGTTTCCTGCTCGCGTAATTTCCTGTTTTGGTGGGATGGCCAGCAAGATCACCCGATTTAACCATCCCAGACTTCTTTCTTTAGGGCCACTTGAAGTCGCGGATTTATGCGAGCAAGCCTCAGACAATCACAGCCCTTAAGGAGAATATTCGACAAGAACGCGAACAGGTATCACCGAAAGTCTTGCGAAATTCATGGAAAATGCGATAAAACGGCTACAAATGTTTATCCACACAGGCGGTAACCACTTGACGCATATTAAATTTTCAATTTAACAGAAAAATTGCAAAGAGTCCAGATAAAGATTTCCATCACTCAAAATTATTTTTTTTCGTTTAGTAAAAAAGTAATTCAAAAACAAAAATGGATGATTAATTCTGCGCATTAAAACTGCTGGCCCAGGTGGTCTTCAGACTGAGCTCTTTAAAACTTGCGGTGATGTTCTGGCAGGGATCAGGCGCTAGATCATCTGTCAAATTTGGGAGGATGATACCGGCTCTATCTGCCTCTTATTCAATAAAGACGATCCTATATCTAGCATCAACTACCGAAGCATAACCCTGCTCATTGCCGCCATTCAATCCAGAGTACTATGTGAACGTTTTAAGCCCACACTAATAGGCACGTACCAGTGTAAATTCCGTCTCGGCAAATCGACTATAGACATGATCTTCACATTACGAGTTCCAAGTCGATACTCACTATCTTTCGATCGAATTTAAAGCCGCACAGGACAGCATTGATCGTCAAGAGCTCTACAGGACGATGGCCGATTTCGGAATCCCGGGAAAATTGATTCGAATGTGTCGCCCTACACTGGAATACTCGCGATGCACTGTGCTGTTTGGACCCTTTCGAACCTTTCCAAACATGGACCGGATTTCGGCAAGGAAGTCTCCCATCGTCTGATTTCCTCAATTTAGTCCTTGAAAGAATAGTGAGGCAGGTATTAGCACAGAAGGCATTATCTTCAACCATCCATCCAAAGGACGACATTGACATTGTAAGCTCCCAGCGCGCCATAGAAGAGGCAGTCACGGTAATTGAAAAAAAGGCAAGTCTCGTTGGTTTAAAAGTAGCAAAAATGAGGATAAAATAAAGTATACTCGTATGCTCTTGATTAAGAACCGCTCCGTCGAAAACTCCTTGAGCAGAATGTAACCATCGATAGATCCATAGATAAATGTTAATCCACAAGTGACAACTTCCTGGAGATCCGACAAAGAATCACCCTTGGCCGGTGCTACTTCGGTTTGTCAAAACAGCTGGTATAAAAACTCCTAACAAGGAAGTCCAAAATTACTCTCCACGGAACACTGATCTTGCCAGTCCTGATTTAGGGAGCCGAATGTAAGCAAGAAAGCAGAGAAGATTATAGGCTCTTTTGAAAGAAAAATTCTCTGTCGGATATATGGCCCTGTCTGTGAGGAAGGCGAATGGAGGAAATGACGCAACCGCGAACTCTACAATGATGTGGACGTTCTTCGGAAGGCAAAAATTCGTTGTCTAGATTGGGCTCGGCATCGAGCGCATGGACGACAGCGTTCCAGCAAAGACGGTCTTCGAATAACAGCCACCTAGTTCGAAATCGCAAGGGAGACCAAACCTCCGGTGCAGAGACGAAGTAATCGCGAACATCAGGGAACTGGGACTCTCCAATTGGAGCAGCGTGCCCGGCTGGCCTGGTAAGTAGATAAGTAAGTACAAGCATAAATAAAAAAATAAATTGCAATAACTCATTTCAAGAAAATTGTATGGCACACGAACTAATGAGAATCACAAAGAAGGAAAATAATAAGAATATCGGAATAGATCCTTTGTTTTCTGTGTTCTCTTAATTTTGTTGCGGAAACATTGTTTTTTCCATGAAATAATTTTTTGTTCGTCTTTAATCGTGTCACCGATGCTTTAATAACAGATTGCTTAAGCCAAGACTTGTCCACATTAGCCTCGTATTACTTCTCGGATTGTTCGTTTCTAGTAATCCGATAGTTCTGCTTCAAATAATTCCCTATAAACTCAAGGTGGTATACACCCACTCCTAGCTCCTTCTCTCAATTTCATTAGAAACCAACTACTTTCGCACTAAACGTTTTCCATTTCCACTGCATCCGCCACCGACACAAATAATTTGATTGCATAAACTTTCTCCTCCAACTATTTTACATGTTATCCCGGGTATAGAACACTGGCTTCTGGCTTCTGGCTCCAGACTGCAAACAGAAACCTCTCAGAGCAGTATCTGAAAAATATCATCATCGTCATCGTCATGCAGGAATTCTCAATGAAGTCACAAAGTGGAACAGAAAAAAACAACAAAAAAACATATAAAATGTACTCAGCACACGAAAAATAAAACTAAACTTGCAAAGCCCTTCTCTGGTTTTGTTTTTTTGTTCCCTGCTTATTGCCGAGCTAACCCAACCCCGTTTTTGGGTAAAAGTTCCGTGGGGTGATGGAAATGTTCACCAGATTAGGTCAAGCAAATGAAATGCAGATTAGTTTTCAACGAGTTTTACTTCTGTTATGCGAATGTAAAGGAATAAAGCGAACTGATACAGAGAGGATAGACCGTAGGGGTGGGCAAGGACAGATTATGTCCACCTCAGACCTGCTAGGTATGAGTTTACAGTGGCAGAAAAACCAATTCTTTTACCTCCGCCAATCTACACATTAGAGTGGCCCTTTTTAGCCATTTTTAGGGGTGCATTAGTTGAAGGTTTTTGTTTTTTGCCGCCACTGAATAAGGCGATTACATTTAGGCTTAGTGAACAGGAAATATGGATTAAAAATCATGTTCTTTTAAGCATGGTATTGTTGTTGTACTGCAGTATCCTTGGGTAAGAGAATCCTTTCAAATGCGTGGTGATACAGGACAGACTTGTGACTAAACTCCTTTCGGAATAAATAAAAGTCTAGAAAGGACTAAAACACTTAGAAGACAAAAAACAAGAAATTACCGTGTATCCTTCGGAATCCTTCGTTCGTTTTCGGTGCTATTAAGTGAATTAAAAACTTTTCACTAAAACTTATTCTTCCCGACGACGAATTATAATAAACAGAATATACAAGCTCTGGTTACTGCCCTCCCATCTACGTAGGATGATGTCTACATAGATTCAGCTGATCATCCGTAACTATGAGCATAAAACATGCCTTGCGCTCCTTTGAGTAATCGAATAAACAGTTTCATTCTGTAGTTATGCCCGTTAGTTACGCTAGAAGCAATACACCATTCGGAGTGGGCGAGATTGTATACTCTTTATTGAAAACATGAATTAACTCAAGGACCCTTCCCTTCTAAGGATTAAGAGGTAAGAAGGAAAAAATGAAGAATAAGATTGAAGAGAAAACTCGGCAGCATCGCAACTAGTACCAGCTTCAGTTATGGAGTTGTTTAACTTTTTAATATTTTTTCTTTTGTGTTTCAATGCCAAGTAAATCGGTGTGGGGAAGACGCACGTAAAGTTGATAGTTAATCGAGACTACGTTGGCATCTGGCCTTGGGTACTGCCATTATTATGAAATTCGTTATTTGAAATGCAATTCTTTTCATCCCTTCAAGTGGAGTTGCAGTTGCTAAGTGATGTTATGGACAATCGTCATAGTTGGTAAGGTAGAAACGAACTTTCTTGATTTTTCCACTAATTGTTAAATGGTTGACGACTTTTCTAGTTTTATTATTGAGTCAACTTAGCGATTTAATATTTTAAAAGGGAAATTGCCAAAGCAAGCTCTATTGTTAGGGCAATGAGCAGTAGGAACGACAATATTCCAGCTGCTGAATACGAGGCGGAATAAATAAAAAATAGAGGAATCTCAACGGTATTCTAATAGAATTCTATTGTACATCACGGACGTACCAAATTGTAGGTAAAACAAGTAAAGCAATATGGTACCATAAATAATGAGAATCAAGAAGAAGGAAGATATTAAAAATGTTTGAAATTTTCCTTATTTCCTTGATTTTTCTTTTATTTAGGGACACTGCTTGCACCGAGCTCTGGAGCTCGGTCATATTTTTTATTCAGTTGAGAATTTAATTCAAGAAAATTGCTTTTAAAGCGCACGTTTCTCCATCCACACACTTCAAGGAGAAAATCCTTCTCTACACTCAACTGAGAATAAATGAATTTAATAAATTACCATGCGACACGGAGTTCATAACTCAACTGTTGTATTACTATTCCCGCCAAAAACTGCACACTAACATGCATTCCACCACATACCCCGCACGCATTGCATCCCGTGCTCACCTAGAATTTCTCACTCCAATGGACTCATGTTTTCATATGAATCATCTCAATTCTATTTTGGTTTTTACCTTTCCTCTGTGTTTACAAAATATGTGCATATCCGTCGGTGGGAACACGAAAATGCTAGACGTGGCCCACGGGAGTACCAAAAATGAAGAGGAAAAACCGAAGAAAAACAGCTGAAGAAAGGTGTACCATATTTTAGGTTATCCTGATGCATGAGCAACTCACACTGATGTCCTGTTTGAGTTGGTTTCAGTTTTTCCAATTTGTTCTTGTGCTCACATTCCGGTGTTGTGGAATAGCTACAGTCATTGGGCTATAATGTGAATGTATTTTGTTTCTATCCTCAGTAGCTTTAGCAGTTCCAGAAGACGATAAATCATTCGAAGGATAAATGGACAAATATCGTTTCGAGGGAGGTGCGCCCTTATTTATACACATTTCACGGATTTTTTTTCTGGTTTCTTTCTTTCTTTCGTTTCCATGTGAGGGATCCCGTTTCGAGTTGGAGATTTGTTGATTTCGGATTTTGGTCTGATTGTCATCTATGTAAATAGTTTAAAAGATTTATGAAACATTATCTGCTCTCTTTATAGAGTTGTCAACATCCTTCGCGTGACATCACGTTACGTCACGTGATATCCACAAAAATCCACATTGCTGTTATCACTTTTCGATCATAATGTCTCTACTCAAAAGTAGTTTTAGAAAACACCTATCCAAAGCATTCCGGATGTCCTTGATTTACTTGTTAAACTTTATAACCCACAAAAAAGAAAAACTTCAAACTATCTAAACTGGATCCTTTGCAGTTGCAGGTACACCACAAAACTGCCATCTACATTGTTTGCCACCGAACTTTTTCATAATGTATACATCCTCAGCCAACAATAACACTCGTTTGTGTGAACTTTGAAGGCATTTTCATCCTCTAGGACATTTTCGAAAACTTTTTTAAGGTACACATCTGCACGAGTCATGTTTTGTCTTCTCACATCAATATGAGCACCCTCATACCATCCCATCTCTACCCTTTATCCTTTGATGAGATTTAAAATTTGACTCTGGGATGCATGCTGGAATGACGTTCGCTTAGCATATGCTACATGTTACGCATCCTTTTTCGGTTGATTATTGTTATCCTTGGGTGGAAAATAACTTCATAGATTTTCTAAGAGCCAGGAATAGACCTTATTCCATATAAACACTTAAATACTATGCAAGCATACACATGCCCCCATACATGTATGTATCTCTCTGCAAGCTCAGATTTCGAAAGGTTGAGAAATGTATGATGTGAATTCTCCTCAGTTTTTCGTCTGAAATCCGTTGTTTTTGCGAGTGAAATATGAATAGAGAGGAACACAAGTGAGTGTTGGGAAAGGAGTGCTTTTCAGTGGAGTATTCGTACATTTATGGGGCAATTTTTTTTTTTTTTTTTTTGATAATACGGTTTTCCAGAATGTTGTGGGGAGTTCATATGACGCCGGGAGACTCTGAGGATTCTTTCGTTGGAGTAGTTGGGGGCTTGATGCTCTTGGGTCATGGAGAATCTCGAAACATTTTGGGTTAATTCGGGATATGGATAGGAGTTGGTTGAATGTTGTTTAAAGGGTTCTCCGGTCGCTTAAGTGAGTTGTTTATATTTATTTTAAACCATTTTTGCCTTATATAGTTCTTGGTTATTAAGAGCTTTCGTTTTATCCTCGTTAGGGATAATATAAGGATAAAAGTATCAAACTTATGTTCATTGCCTTGTTTTAGTAGCCTTTTATAGTTGCATAGGTATATTGTTTTGCAAGCTGTAAATGTACCTTTTGCTTTCCTTGTTGCAGTTTGTGTTTTAGTAAGTTGTTTAGAAAATGTTGAGTTTTGTAATTTTAGGCCTTCTGAACTGACACCGGTCTTTTTGCCAATAGAGTAAATGAAAGAAAGCATTCCTTGTAGAATCTATGAGCTAGATAAAGGGCTTAAAATAATGAAATAAAACACTTTTTGAAATCATTTCTTTAGGGCGTTAACATTTTAGATCCGAAAAAGTGTGGTAAATTCCAATGAAAAAGCGAAAAGTAAATAAAAATATTTATTTCCTTGAAAGTATCATTGCTCAGTGGATGGTTGGTTGGTCTTTGATGCCGCGTTTGGATCCCGGCAACATGTTAGTTTCGGAAAATATTCAGGCTATATAATACTTGTTCTCGTGACCCATGTTTTTCTTGGACTTATCTTAAGATAATTGGGACTTGAATCAAAGGTTTGCTAATATTTTGTTGATAATGATAATTGCGATGAATAACGTGAGGCTCGTTTGGGTTGTCATATATTATAAGTAACAAAAGTTTGGAACACTTATCAAAGGTTTCCACAGTGAACAGCAGAGATCGCTAGTATTTCTTTTATTTTTTCCTGGGCTTTTTCAACTTTCTAAGAACAAGAAGAAACTTAACGTCAAACTTTTCAAAAACGATTCTCCTTTTCTCTGACACATGTTGACTTGTCGTGATTATAGTCATACAACAGCCATGAATTTTTTTTTCACAAAATTTGACTTTTTCTTCGTATTCCGTCACGCAAACGGCGCATAACTTTAAGGTAATATTCTTTATTAAATTTACGATGTTGTTTTCAGTCTAACCTTTTCTGGTCGCTTCCGTTGAGCTGCGATTTTTTAAGTGTCTTCTTTATCTTGAAAAAAATTCCATCTTGCACAGCTGGTCGATGTTAAGCAGTTTCGCATTGTTGCTGTTCTGTTGTCGACTGTAGTGCTGTCCTGTCTTTACGTGGTGATCATTTTGTGGATTCTTGTTTGTATATGCTGTAATGACCGAATCTGAGGCGCATTTCCCTATGCCAATATACCATATTGTACATGAGATTCCACTAAGCACTCCTAGACACTTGTAAGTTGACACATTTTCGATAAATGTTTCGCAGCTGTCATCTTTTTCAAGTATTCTAGCGTTCTTTGCATTATGAAGGCAGTTGGTGTCACGTATTTTAATTTTTAATACCTAGTCAAGTCATAAATACTGGTACACAAATGATTATGCTAGGGTTATTCAATGGCTACAAATCTTAGAACAACTTATTCGAAATGACTTCCATTTGCTTTCCAGCACGACTTGAGGCGATCTGGTCACTCATCGATTGCGAGACGCACTTCATGCATGGGGAAATTGTCCACTGCACGGACAAGGGCTCGCTTCAACGACTCAATATGTGTCGAGTAGGTCAGGCTATGCCCTCTAATACGGACCCCAACTTGGGTTGAGGTCTGGACTACCAGCTGGCCAATCATCCGTTGATATGAAGTCCGGAACGTTGTTTTTGAGCCACAGTTGAGTCGCTTTTGTTTTGTGGACTGGAGCAGAGTCTTGCTGGAAAGTGCACGGCTTGTTGGCGAATATTGATTTGTTGAGAGGCTTCACAATGGGTTCCAAGACGCTCGATTGATATACTTTGGTCGATGTTTTCACTCCTTTCTCGCAAAAATGGAGCTTGGAAACGCCATCGTAGCTCACTACCCACCATACCATTACAGACGCGGGCTGGTGGCCTCTTTGAATCCTCGGGATGAGTTGGGATGCTTCTCTGGATGACCGAGCATACATACGTAGATACATAGATTTTCTCGTCAGTAAACATTTGTCTGTGAGCGTTCTTCGCGTACCGGCTGCGTAACGCTTTCGATTTTCGCTTGCGTTTTTCCTTCAATGCGGCCGTGAGCAGGTGTCCAGTGTGTCGCTTGTACGCGCTGAATCCCAAATCTTCTTTGATAATGCGAGATTTGGATTTTTGCGAAATTTGCATTTTTTTTCAAAATTTTCTGTTTTTGCAGCGGTTTTCGGTCGATTCGTTTCTTCTAGGCTTTGATTGCTTTTGGAGTGTGCGGACGGTCGGATCTTTAACGGTCTCGTACTCCAGCAGTATTCTCAAACAACTTCACAGCACGATACACAAAATTGCGAGTGATTCCAAGCGATCGCAACGCCCTAAGGATATCGCCTTTTTCCAGTTGCATTTTAGTAGGCCAACTACAACAATACGATTTTCGATGTCGCGCCATTCCATGATTGTAAACAATTGATGTCAAAAATATTTTACGTCGCAATGAGGCATAAAAGGCAACTGTCAAATCGCAATCCATACGAAATGGATGCGCCCAGTGTTGCATTCGTAATGAGTGCGTTCGGGTGTGTAACAGTATTTATGACTTGACTAGGTAATATTTTTTTGATATGTGGTAGGCGTGTGTGCATTATTTTTGTATTTTTTGCATTGATCAAGAGATCGTGATCATGGCATCAGGTTGCAACCGCGTTGAATTCCTCTTGCATTATTTTTATTGCCGTTTCGGCACATCTGTGATTGATAACTATAGCTGTACGTCTGCGTACGCGTAGCCTCTTCTAATAATAAGAGTCGTGGCCCATCATAAACAAGCGAAGCACAAAAGGAATTCTTATTTAATCTGTCAAATGAGAGTTGCTTGGATTGGTGACGAACCCTCAACCAGCGGGATGATTAGTCGAGCTTCTTGAAGCCAATGTCATTGGCGTATTCCCTGAAGCATTGACGGCAAAAGTTCAGTCCATATTTCCTGATAAGACCATGTCGGTTTGAACACGCACGGCAGCAACGAGAGCCCATGTTGTCTACTTAGATTCACGATATCAAAAGAAGGGATAATATTACGGAATACTCGAACACTAGAAAGCATGTATAAATATGACTCGAATTTCGGAACCAACATGTTAATTTTAATACTATGCGCAAACGATCATTCCTTGCTGCTGTGCCAAAGCCAACACTTCAAGCCGGTTCAATGACCAAGTGTAGACAACTAAAAGGTATCCGTAGCAGCTCTCTGGAGTATACATTGTGTTTTTCATTTATTGATTTAGTGATAAATACTTACTTTTGCTATAAATTATTTTATAATATTTTTAACATCATTATAATTCAATTAAAATGTTTAAAGTTTCACCATGTCGAAAGTAATTAAACAGCTCCGGAAAAGGAAAGTCATCTCTTTAGAAACCAAAATTAAAGTTCTTGATCATATATGTAATGTATCGTCTATGTAATGTAATCGTATTCCATGAAGGAAGCCACAGTAAGAAGCATTAAAAAAAATTAAAGCTTCATCAGAGAGAGTGTCAGCTGGAACTGGTACGAGTAAAGGAACAACTTCTGTCGTAAGGGATATTGTAATTGAAAGCAAAACCGTTAACCAGCTGGAACTGGTACGAGTAAAGGAACAACTTCTGACGTAAGGGATATTGTAATTGAAAGCAAAACCGTTAATGATATGGATAGTAGACCAAGCTCAAAAGCGAATACCAATTGATACCAACGCCATCAAAAATGAGGCTTTGCGGATTTATGAAAAAATGAAAGGTGTGTTACCATCTACTTCCTCAGCTGAAAATAAGTCATCCTTTTCAGCTAGCCACGGTTGGTTTAAAAGATTCAAACAAAGGCATTCTTTACATAGTCTAAGACTAAAAGGGAACTAGCATCTGGTGACGTAGACATAGCGCGAGAATATCCAGCAAGGTTGGCTGAAATTATTGCAGCTAATTCATACACTCCTGATCAGGTAGTCACTGCTGACGAGTCAGGATTATTCTGGGAAAAAATACCAAAAAGGACTTATGTATGTAACTAGAGCTCAGAAATCAGCTAGTGGCCATAAACCAGCGAAGGATCGTATAACAGTTCTTTTTTGTAGTAATACTTCAGGGCATTTTATTATTGACCAATCAAAAAAGCCACGTGAATTTAAAGGGATAAATAACATCAACCCGCCGTTTTATTGGATGGCCAATAAGAAAGCATGGGTTACTGCCACGGTTTTTAACGAATGGTTTCATAAGATGTTTGTCCCCGATGCCAAAATTTACTTAAGTGAAAAAGTTTTGACTTGTAAAGTGCTTCTGCTAATTGACAATGCTCCCAGTCATCCTCAAAATGTACAACATAAAAACGTACAAGTTGTATTTCTACCAAAGAATACAACTTCTCTATTACAGCCACAGGATCAAGGAATAATTTCTACTTTCAAGGCACTGTATATCAAGCGAACCTTCAGGTATATTTTGGAACAAACTGATAATAATGCATCTTTCACAGTAATGGACGCTTGGAAAAAATTTACAATTTTGGATTGTGTTATGCAACTTATTTATTATATTCCGAAATTAAGCAATCAACGCTGAATGCTTGTTGGGAAAGAGTATGGTCAGAACTAGTTGAAGGTGAAAATTTTTATCAACCATTAGAACATGAATATTCTCAGATAGTTAAGTTGGCGCATGCAGTGGGAGGAGGAGGTTGTGAGAATTTAACTGAGGCAGTTATTGACGAGCTAGTGGTTGATGAAGAATTAGACGAAAATGATTTAATAACCATGATTGATGATACAACTGATCAAGACGACGGTCCTGATGAGGAGCCTGAACCAATTGCATTCACAGCATAAGTCACCTACGAAGGACGAAATTTAGGTAATCTATTTTTACAACATGACGCTAATGTTGAGCGGGCTCTCCCGTTGCAGCGAGATATCAACAATTAATAAGCTCAATATGAGGAGGTATATAAAGATCTTACCAAAAACAGAAACAAATGTTAATTACTGATTTCATTACTAAGTCCCTTCCATCTGAAATTGTCAGTAATTCATTACCCAACGAATGAGAATCGCCAGAAATAATATCTAGTGATGAAAGCGAAATCTCATCAACCAAGAAGAAAAGATTGATTGGCAATGATAGTGATGAATGTATGTAATTAAATCTTATCACTAGTTTCTTACGAATTTTGTATTCTTAATTTTTTAAAACAATTTCAACAACAATTATCAATTATATGAGTGGACTTATTATATTTGCGTTGAAATAAATGAATTTGAATAAAAAAACTGAATAAATTCTGTGCGTTTTAGTTTTTTTTCGATTTACACGGTTTTAAATACAAAAATCTGAGATTTCAATTTACACGATATTTTCAGGAACCGGTCTTCCGTATAAATCGGTTCGATCCTTGCGGTACTTCATTTATTGTTATTTCTGGATTGATATAGTTATCTTTAATTTTAACTTTAAAGCTACGGTTTTCTAGGTAATTTGCAAACCACTTTAATATCACTCTGTCGTAATATGTATATTTTTCTCTTCAGGCTGAACTCTCCCAACAACTAATTTATGTTTCTGTTCTTCCGAAACCCGAATTGTTTTTTTTTTAAATATTGTTTCTTTCTAGGTATTGATATAGTCTTCCTGCGATTATCCCTTTAAGCACTTTATCGGCTACTGACAAGATTGAAATAGGTCTGCAGTTGAGATTGGTCTCACTCTTGTATACTGGACTTTAAGCATTTCAGCAACATGAGACTGTGATAGAATTACAGCGAATTCCTTAAGGTTTTTCGGTATGCCATCTATTCCTGTTGATTTGTTGTAACTTAGAGTACACAGTATATTCTGCACTTGTCTCATAGTCACTTTTTCCAGACATATTAAGCATACTGCACTTGATGATGTGCCGATAAAAGTTTGCCGACTGCACTGGTGCACTATGTTGCTAACCTCACGTGACAGTTGATCTGGCAACTTGTTCGCTAGACCTTCTACGTTGGATTCATTCGCAAAGTTTTTGGACAAGGTGTCATTCAGATTTAGAGGTACTTTTCCCAATACGCGGCTTATAAGCTGCCATGTTTGTTTTGGATTTGCCTTGTTTAAGATGTTTCAAAAAGTCTTGTAGTCCGTTTTGTTTCTTCCTTGGTTTCTTCTATTGTTCTTGTATCTTCTGTATAATCTGTCAACCATCTCATCCACTCACACTCGATATGTTTTCGCTTTTCTTTTTTTGTCATCTCTTCATTATGTCCATGTACCTTTTTCTAAATTGTTCATAGATTTCGTTTACGCAGTCATATGCTTCAATTTTATCCGTCATTCATGCCGTTCAAATGCTCCTAAGCGATGGACTAGCGACGGTTCTTTTGGTCACAATTTAGCAATTGTAGAACAAACTTTGCTAGCACATGTTACATGCATAAAATATCTAAAAAAAATCATGGCATGAGGCAATCAATAGAGGCCAATTGCTTCCGCAATTTCTCTGAGAGTGATTCGACGTTTCTCTATAACAATTTTCTTAACTGACGCTTTAATCTGTTGCCGATGTGCTAGAGTGTCCAGGGCGGGCATTGTCATTAACATCTTCTTGGACTTCTGTGAAGAGCTTGTACCATTTGTTAGCTTTTTTGAATAAAACATTGCCAATTGGTTGTGAATCTGCAATCGACCTAGGAGGAAACATGTGAGCTGATACGATTGGTGGTTTTCCGAATCAAATATTTCTTCTTGTTTTAAGGCCTCTAAAGTTACTTAGGCGTAACTACTTAGTGAAATGTTCATTAATCCTATGACAAGAACCTACAAACTGAAGGAGTAGGACGATGTAAGTATAATACATGCCAAATGGGAACTTGGTTACTAGGTAGAATAGACACACCCATAAACTTATTTTTTATCCATTTTTCGTCCCGATATAAAGCCATAAAACATGGCGTCTAAACGATAGTCGTGGATTATGCTCTAAGCAGCGAAGTACTTGACCATTGTTTTCCTTCGGATGAATAGCCTATGATTTTCTGAAAAAGTTTTATTTTCTAACTTTTCATAATATATCAATTCAATCAATTTTCAACGAAATTCACAGTTTCAAATATTTATTGGGACCTTGAATAAGTTCTTACTAGAACTTTATGTAGAAGGTTAGGTTTTTTTAAAACACACTCTTCCATATCATTACTAGAGCATACTGCAACTCAGCTGCATGTGAGTTATTACAAGCAGCCACTAAACCGAAATTAGGAATTATGTCATAATCAGACAGGATAATAAGAAAATAATAAATAAAATAAGAAACAATAAGAAAACCTGAAGAAATATCATTAACTGGATGATGAATGCAAGAACAATTAATATTACTAGGGTTATAAAATATTAATACATTAATTTATGGATTTAAAGGAGAATTTAAATTAAACGTATTATTTGACATTATGTATTTAATTATAATAAATGTTATTGATTTTCAGGTTTAAAAAAAGTTTTCGAATGAATCAGTTTTTATAGCACAATTTCTTTTTTATCTTTAAAAATAAACAAGAATTTCTAATCCATACGAATTTACATATATTTTTAGCCTTGAGTTCTCTTGCCTTGTTAAATAACGATCTCGAATAACTCGAGAGGCAATTGTTCACGTAGATCTTGTAGCTGCTGACGTTACTATTGTTGATGTTGCTAGCCATGTTTCCATGTTGCGAATCAAATAAAGAAAATTTGTTTCTTCTCACCCACTTTTTCTTCATCAGAGTTTTTTTGTGTGTAATTGAAGAGAACTTTAAGCACACGATCTTTGGTCTCACATTGGAATCACTCGGTTTGGAACTTTTCACAAAGCAGGAGACAATATCATTTTCACTCACATTTTCTCCAATGAAAGTTGTTAGAAATGCATTTACCCTCTCTTTTACGTTAACAGTGGTCTCATTAGGAATGCCAATAATGTCAACTGCACAGCGTTTCTCTCGCTGCTCTACCGAATTTAGCTTCATCTGTAAAAAATCGACCCTTTCTTGAAGAGAAGCATTGCATTGTTCAAGAGAGTTAATTTTTGCGGACCCCACAAGCGGACCAGTAGGAATGCAGTTAAGTGGGAAGGTTATGGTCCTACACTTCTGACCATAACGACGCCGGGATAAAAAGGAAAAGAAGAAGAGAGTTAATTTTTGCGAGCATTGCTTCCTTCATCTGAACAAATTCTTTGTACACAATTTCCAAAGTAACTGGGAGGAGACTGTTAGAGGAGAGGATGTTGATGAGGTGGTAGCTGCAGTTTTTTTAACGATTTTTGAAGACAGATTGTTGGATAAGTTGGGAGCGTCGACCAATATGGATTTTTTCCATTAAGTGATATAACTATTACATTTCCCATCAAATTTTAACGTCTACCGCGATAACGATTTCAACCGACCTACCGATAGAAGCCCTTGTCGTGGCGTTTTAATAACCGTCCTTAACTCAATCGACCCATCCCTTATTGCAGTATCCTCTTCCCCGTATCTCGAATTTGTTTCAATCAAGATTGTACTGCCCCATAAAGCACTCTATGTCATCTGCTTTTATATCTTGCCATCTCAACCTATTGAATCCTATGAACTCGCCATTAAAACGATTGATAGCATAAATGATTTACGGGATCCCCATTATGAAATCGTTCTCTTTGGTGATTTCAATCTTCCTTCTATTAAATGGGCTCCATCACACGATCAATAATCATTTTACATTGCCACTTATCCTTCTGCGGCCAAAGAATGTCTCTTCTTAGATTGCCTAGCTTATTGAAACCTTAGCCAACCTAGTGGCATCACAAATTATATGGGTAGACAGCTAGACCTGGTTTCCACAACAGACCCCCTTAGGTCCTCTGTTTCACTTTTTCTCCTTTCCCTGTCAACCATCGACAACTACCATCCTCCCCTTCTTCTTTTATTTTTTTACCGACTCTCCATCACTGAATACTTGACCCTCCGCTTAAGTCCTATGACTTTCACAAAGCAAATTTCAACCTAATCAATGAATACCTCAATAATAAACGACTCTTTTTTCCACACAGAAATATTCAATTCCATTTCTCTTTACGTTCCCCTTTCCCGATCCAAATATTTATCTACCGCCCCTCCTTGGTTCCGTTCACTAAGAAACACAAGAGACAAAAGAAACATAAGAAACAAACTGTGGGCAATCTTCCTACTCAATCCCCCAATGACTTTTCTAACTACATTGGTATTTATCTGCAATTCGAGCTGCATAAGACTCTCTATGAACGCCATTTGATCGAAACGCAAGCCATTTTTATTAACGATCCTAAGTCCTTCTTTCAGTTAGTCAACTACAAAAGGAAATCTGATGGCTACCCAAATCCACTCTCCTTCAATGGCGAAACCTCGAATGATCCAAAAACTGTCGCCAACTTTTTCAAACAATCTTTCGCCGATAACTTCTGGACACTACTTACTTCGACTACTTACCAAATTTCTCCCTTGGACCATTTCTCTCACGTACTATTGACCCCCATATCATTGAAAATAAATTGAATCAATTGCATGATTAATTTACTCCTGGGCCCGATGGTCTCCATACCATATTACTAGAAAAATGTTCCTCATGTTGCTAATCCCTGTCCGTTGGAGAATTTCCCCAGATATAGAGAACCGCTTTTATAACTCCTGTTCACAAAAAAGGTTCGAAGAATGATGTTAACAACTACCGGCTCATCGCCAAACTGTCAACAATACCCAAACTTTTCGAAAGTATCTTGTATGACCCTCTAAGTTATCACTGCAAATCTCTAATCTCTTCTAAACAACATGGCTTCCTCAAATACAGGTCTACAACCACAAACTTTGTCGAATTTGTGCCCTTCACACTCTCAGCATTAGAGAATGGCAAGGAAGTCGACGTTATTTCAACCGATTTCAGCAACGCTTTTGATAAAATTTTCCACAGATTATTACTTTTCAAATTGTCTTGCCTTGTCTTCGATCCCTTTTCTTTGGAGTGAATATCTTCATGCTTGGAAAATAGCTATTACAGTGTTCGTTTCAGATTTGCCTTTTCTAACACATTTTAGCTTCCTCCGGCGTCTCCCAAGGCAGCCACTTAGGTCCACTACTTTTCATTCTTACCATTAACGATATTGAAATGGTGATTAAACATTCCCACATCTCACTATATGCCGATGACACCAAATTCTTCAATATCATTTTCTCCAGTCATGACTCTTCCGTTATTCAATCAGATCTGGAGTTCCAAAAATTGCTTGGAGCTTAGCATTTCCAAATGTCAATTAATCACGTAAACGAATCAAAACTCCTCCTCGTCTCTAGTTCCTCAATAATCAGCCTATCTCCACCGTTCAGGTTATCCGCGATTTTGGCATACTATGTGACCAGGAGCTCAATTTTCGCGCACATATCGACGATATAATTCATAAAGCCAGCTCTGCACTGGTTTTGTGAAACGTTGGTCTAAAGAATTCTCCAATCCCTACCTGACTCGATTCCTCTATATTACCTTTGTTTGCTCCCTTTTCGAATACGCATCTTAAGTGTGGTCCTCTTATCAACAAACCCACATATATAGAATCAAAAGCATCCAACGTCGGTTCCTACATTTCGCTCTCCGAGGTCTGCCCTGGAACAATCCTTTGCCCTTTTCGCCCTATCAAGACTGTCTTAAACTAATCAACTTGAGTACATTGGAGGATCTGACGTCATCTCCATTCATAGACTTCTTACAGGTACCATTGACTGCGCCACCCTTTATAACTCCATATCTCTACACTAACCTTCGTAATAAACGCAATCCTCGTCTCTTCTATCAATCCACCCCCCGCACCTCGTATGGGTCCAATGAACCCATTTCCCGTATGCTGGCAAGTGTTAATTCGAATATTAACTTTGATTTCAACCTCAACTCTCCATGCCTAAAACTCCGTCTTCTCAATAGCCTTCCCTCCATTCTAGTCTTAGTTTCTAAGGATCGCGCCCCCTCACCCGTTCTCATTAGTTCTTAAGTTAGATTAAGTTTAGCTTTAATTGCCCCCACGAAAATTAAATTAAAATTAAAATTAATTTTTTTAATTTTTATTTTGAATCACTTAATCAGAATCAGTGGTAAACTATTTTTTTGTAATTTTTAATTGCGTTACTTATACCACATCTAAATGCTTGTATTTCATTCTGTTTTAATTCCTAGCAACTTTTTCAAATTCAAATATTCAAATATTCCTTTGAATCGTAACTGACATATGCGTAACTGATCTCTCATTACAAATGCAAGCAAATACGCTCATATTCGAACATGGCCTGACTGAGTGAAAAGAATAAGTTCGAATTGTGTGGTTAGTTCTCGTTCGATCGTTGTGAAGTGTGAATTTGTGTTTTTCAAGTTAAATTTAAAATTGAAATATCTGCACGAATTAGATGGTGTACGGGTATTTATGTGTATGTGCATTCTTAAATAAAAGTTCTATTTTCAATTAAATAAAAGGTAACATCGAAAATATAATGGGTAAGTGAATAAATTCCATTTAAAATTTTTCTTTGTTCTGGTAAAATCCAATATGGCCGTCATAAATAAACATTTATTCTATTTTTTTCGTGTTTTGTCGTGATTTGGTCAAATAATTCTTGAAAAATGTTCAAATATTTCATATTACAGCTCATTATGTACGTACAGATGTAAAATATGTACATATATGCATTTTTTGCCAAATAAACTGCCCGAAAATACGTGATTTGACGAAGTTGGTCTTTCTGCAGCTGGCACCGTTAATCCCGTTATAAGTGTGCAATTTGAATTTTTTTTTCGTTTGCGAAACTACATTTCTATGAAAAAAAAAATGCAAAAAGCTAAACGTTTTATATGTTTTATAATACATGTTTACGTGGCTTCATTCTTGTCTTTTCAAGATGGCATACGCCATTCGGGTTTCTTGAGGTTCCATCAGGATCTTAAGCAAAATTGTTGCAAAAAATACAAAAATATTCATATGCTTAAAAACATTAAAACAAGATTTTGAACAACTTATTTCACAAAAAAAATATTTTCAAAATTAACTTGCCGTGGAAAGCAATGATGGTTTTGGGTTTTCTGTTAAAAGATGTAGAAGGTGAAAGGGCGAGCTTATTCATCGTTATTCATAATTGCTCTACAACCACAATAGCATTAGCAGACCTCAGCCTTTTTCTGTTATTTTGTTTTTATTTTTATATCCGTGCTGCCTTTTTAGAGCTATTCTATAACTGGCTCGGCATATAGATATGTGTACTAAAGACTATAGTAGCTAATTGGAAAATTCTTGAAGGTCGACACACACCCCCCGTGGCCTTGTAAGTTGATTGTACATCTGGATGCAGATGGTGAGAGGGTGAGAATGTCAATGTGATATTTATCTAGAAGCTATTTATTTACTGCTACCTCATAGCCTAACATATCGGTGTCGTATGTGGGAATGGTAGTGACCTCTGTAAACATTTCAAAATCATATGCACCAGTATGAGTGATAAATACATATATAAGAAACGTTTGAATATAACAACATGCCTTATTCCTTATCTTCCCATGTTTGCGTGGTTTCAAGCAACGCGTTGTACACCTCTCGGCTGGGTTCTATACCGTAGCGTGCTCGCACTTTTTTTAAAGAACTCCAAGTGCGAGTAGCATGAGTTTCCATTATGAGGAACGTAAGTCAAGTCCACATAGATTGGATTTGATTTTTTAGTTTTGCTTGGCGATTTCGAGCGTTTCCTGAGAATTTTCTCGTTATTTAATTTGATTTTCGCAGCCATCATGCAGAGTTTATTTTTGGTGTCGTACGACGTCGTTCTTAGTTGGAATTGGAGCAGACGACGGTAACCCTAGTGGCTTGCCCCATTCTTTCGTAGGGTCCTTGTTCTTTTTTTTATCATCAGTACTTGATGCGGAAGGGCCATCGGAACTTTTAGCCTTTTGAATTGTACCAAGGGGGAATTTCGTCTCAGTTATAGTCTCTTGCACTGCTGATTTCGACAGTGAATATGTATATTTTGCTGTCACAGTAGACATAACTTCAGCTCCACGTAGTTGACGATGTTCGCTTTTTCAAAATCTAAATCAGCTTCATCTAAGAATTTGTGGTAACCGCTGTGGCGCAAAACCGATGTATGACTAGCATTTTCGCTTTCCGATGGTTGTACTCATAGCATCAATAACCCGATGTGGCATTGGTATTGAGAGAGCCGATGAGTGCTCTACACTTTCGTATTGCGGTGGAATATCATCTTGGCTGTCATCAATATCAATATCTGATGCCCAGGTACCCAGCACAACGTTACAGTGTATCTGCTCGATATCTCATTTAGAGACGTGCGGCAGTGCCTGATCTTATTATTGGTGATTGGAGCTTGGCTATCTGTGTAGATGACGATATCTGTGTTGTTCATCGATCTCACAGACAGCCGGTCTGCGGCCTCACGAATTGCTGTTAATTCAGCTTGGAATATGATGCAGTAGTTCGGTAGTCTAAAGGATTGGCTGATTTTTAGGGTCGGTGCATAGACATCGGCACCCACACCATTGCCTGTCCTGGACCCGTCTGTGTATATTTCCTTCTTTTTTTTTTTTTTTTTTGAAAATTCATTCCCCTCCCATGGTTGTCGGCTGGGAATTGTTGTTTTATAGAGAATTTTGAAGTCAAGGGTTGGGATTAAATAGTCCGGGACTTCACTTAGATCATTGCTTTGGCGAAGAATTCCAGCGTGCCCTATTTCGGAGAACTTCCAGTGAGCGGTTCCTTAAGTCACAGCGCCGATTTCTTTGCCTTTTCCTTGCCAAAGAGATCCAAGAGGAGTAGGTTAAGCATCGTTTCAAGGGCTGCAGTGGGGGTTGTTCGCAGTTATTGCGATGCACGCCATCCTTTTAACTCTGCTTAGGTGTTTGTATTAGATAGATATGCACAGTGCCGGCCACCAGACAAGACGTCCGTACATTAGTATAGGTCTAAAAACTGTGGTATAAAGCCAGTGGGTAAAATGGGGTCAATCTGGTGCCCAAAGATTTTTTGAAAGTGTATAGCGCATTGTTGCTTTTTTGATGCGTGATCGGCGAATCTAACGTAAATCCCATTGAGTTTTGGTGGAGTGAAGTTTTCTTGTGAATACAACTTTTGGAGGGATTTATTCCTCATGGTGAATTCTTTGTTGCAAAGTGATTTTTCAGCGATTCAAACTATCGTGTATAGAGTTGTGTCTACTAATTTTCCCTTGCATTTTGCGATTTCGAAACCATGCTTTTTGGTAAGATTTTGCGAATGTACAGGTCCACTAGTCTTTCTAGCGTCTTAAGAAGAAAGGAGGAGAGACCGAGAGGTCTGTAGTCTTTTGCAGTAGTTTGGGAGGTTTTACCTGCTTTTGGTATAAATGTAATATTTGCTTCCTTCCAGGATAGTGGTATGTAGCCCCAATGTAGACTGGATGAGAATAATACCAAATGTCACGGTTCGAGAATGCCGTAAGCACGTAGCATCTCTACCGGGTAGATTCCATCCGGAACTGCGGATTTGTATGGAAGGAAGCTATTTACTGCCCATTGAAGTTTCCTATTGCTTACTACTTCCTTTGGATTGAATGAATGGAGGACTCGGTATGAGTTGTGCAAAATTACACTTACTAGCCTTTGCCTTGTCGGGAAAGTGTGTACGAGGTTTAACGACTCTCCGCTAGTCACCCTTTTGGTACCATCTGGTTTGTTAATAAAGGCGGGTATAGCGGGAGCCTTTGACAGTATCTTCTTCACTCTACTGGCCTCATTATTCGCAGAAATTGCGCCAAGATGTCCTTTGCGCCTTTCTTATCTCACTTTTATATAGCCTGAGGCTGTTCTTGTAGCCTGTATTCTTTTTTGTTTTCTTGCTTCTAAGGGTGCCAATGTCAGTAGACCACCATGGAGATTTGGTCCTCTTTGTACTACTTCGGCAAGAACTGTTCATAGCTCCCGTAACTTTAGTCGCCAGACGTTCAATGTCTGCATGCGACTTGTGGTTGCTTAATTGAGCGGGGTCAAGGGCGCCTTTAAGGTTAACCTCATATTTATCCCATTGATCCGTTTAGGATTCCTAAAGGATGTTTTAGTTGGGATCTCAAAGTTTAGATGGATGCGAATGTAACGGTGAACAGAGAAGGAGTTTTTTCTGATACCGACCAGTTTGCAACCGAGATATTGTAAGAATTGGATACCAAGGTTATAGCCGAAAATTCCTGCTTATTTCTTGCTACGAAGGTTGGACTCTTGCCCCTATTACAAATAACAAGGTCAGTTTCAATAATATACGCAAGTAATACCTCATCTCTTTTGTTGATGTCGCTACTGCCCCAAATGGTGTGGTGAGCGTTCGCGTCACATTCTAACAAGACCGGTGTTTTGGTCCGTTCTGCCTCACTCACTATCGTTCTGATTTTTGTGGATGGTATTTGCACCCTTTCTTCGGATATTCCCACAGCCTCGGCTATCTCAATCACCTTCACTCGTCTAAAGTTTGACACGATATCATGCATTTTTTGATGGTTTCCAATATAGTTGCGTTATTTTGCCGCTGTTGAAACTTGTCATACGAACTAATGATATTTCTACCTAGGCGGGAAACAGACATTTTTGCTGATTGTAACGCTATCTCTGTGCTGTTTCAACTTGGACATGGGAGAAAGTGGAAGAAATGGAATTGTAAAGGAAGAAGAGCGGAGAAAGGTCGATTATTCCTTAGGTTCTGGTTTATCTGGAGAACAAATCTCGAGCATCTTTACTAGGGGTTTAAGAATTTTCATCTATTTTCATCATTTTATAATCTTAGTTATTGCTTGTATTAATACTTTCAAAATTAAATTGTAATGAAGACAATAAGACAATAAGGTTTGCAAAGAGGCAATTCTAAAAGACCATAGTTTACCTGACGAGGCACTGCATTGATATAAAAGCAAATGGATCAGATAGAGATCCAATAACATCTGGCCAGAGAAAATTTTCCTTCGAACATTGATTTATACTCAAATCTTCCTACTCATTTCCCTACCTGTTCTATGTTTTATCGCATGCCCCTCAATTGATTTACCTAACCGAGTTAAAGGACAATTTCAACAATCCCTTCATCCTGCATCGTCTCCCTCTTTATCCTCCTTTGATCAATTCGATCAATTTCGAAACCAATAGGAAGAATAAAATGATTCAATCTAGATTTCCGGAGCGTTGCAAGACCTCCCCAGTGCGGTACAAGTGATTGGTGATAATTCACCAAAAGATAAATCGTACCCCGAGCCTTCCCTCTGCATTTACGGATATTAATTGAATCATCAATGTATCCTGGCGACAGATAAACCATTCAACCTCCTATATGCATCTAGTCGAAAAGCGAATACAGCGCCATTCATTCTCATTCTTATAGCATTTGGAAGAAAAAGTGAAGTTCGAAAATTTCCAAACACGACCGGGAGCAACACACAGTCGTTCCGAGTGCAACCAAACGGAAAATGATTGTGATCACAAACGGCTACAACACTGCTACACAACAAACACAAAACACAATCTTAAGGAAAAAGTGGGATATAAAAAAAAAATCGGGAAAAGACCTCGAAAGGAATTGTTGTCAATTCAACTAAACTTAACCACCCACAATTGAGTAAACAATACCTTCGCAAGGCAGTTGCCGACCAGGGGACATGGACGAACACAAAAGCATCGAAAAAGAAATAAAAGAGATACCACCACCGCTACCGGTCATACAATCAAAAGGAGTAAACTACGGCAAGGATACGTCGGAGAGAGGCGACCCACAGACAAAATCGCATCGAATTGTCGGAAAAGAATTTCACTTCAAATACATACAAACGGTCGAGTATAAACGAACGAACGATCTGTTGGAAAAGGACAATTTGCAGCAATGCAATGAACGAACAATGAACGACATCGTCGACGTCGACAATAAGGACAATAACAACGATCCGAATAGGGAAGAAAACGAGGAAAGAAAAAAACTTGCCAAATGCTAAAAAATGCTGAACAGCAAAGCGCAAAGGGTGCACCCAAAGTAACCAGGAAATAAAGGGAAAAGGACGAAATGGGTTGATGTCTCCACCTGGTTCCTGTTCGATTTTGTTTTTGGTTTTATTTCGTTTCTACCTCAACCATTTTGCAGCAATCAAGGAAATAAAAAAAAATAGGGAAAGGGGGAGGAGAAGGATGGGGTGAATTAGAAGGAGAATCAAGCAAGGGAAGAAGGAAACTAACGTTTCTATGTCTAACAATTGCACCTGGACGTTTGCTCTTTGAAAGATATTCTCGAACCATACCCACCACCGCATCACAACCGAGTATGGGCGTTCCAATGGTATCATCTGCAGCAGATTCGGTGGTGGTGGTGGTGGTGGTGATGGTGATGGCGGTAGCAGGAGCTGATAACATATCTACGAGCTCATAGGATATTTAACACAAAGTTGTTGCCACTCGAAAATGGAGAAAAGTCTGCGAATTGTTTTCGTTTTTTAGCCCGCATTTGTGTGACCTGAAGAGATGCAATGCGATAAATATTTACTTCCTTCCCTAGTCTTGCGTTGTTTTTGCCTTCGGCTTGATTTGTTTTGGAGTTCATAGAAGAAAGTTCATTCGTATGGTTAGGCGGGGTCGATTGGGGTTAGCTGGAATAGGATACTGACTGGCAAGGGTTTTATTTTGCTGCAGAATGAAACAAAAAAATGGATAAGAAATATAATGCTTTTGAGTTTGTTTCTCTATGTGGTCTTCATGGGGTGATTTTAATCCACAAGAAAACCCATAAGCGAGATGACAAAGACTACAGCACTTGATTAGGGGGAATATGACGTTCAGTAATGATGATGAAAATTGAGTCGAAATTGATCGGAAATTCGAAGACCAAATTGCTCTGTACCAGACTACGGGAGCAAGGTTGAATTTTGCAACCGAGACTTGAAGTCGTTTATAGATCACGTACGACTTAATAAGTTGGAGATGAAGTGTACTAGTATAAAATAGATGTTAATAAAATGCCACAAGCTAAGACGGAGTAAAAATAATTTACAATCATGCGAGCCACAACAACTCTTTTCGTGGTAAAATGGCAATACTTAGTGAGTATGCTCAATTTTAATACATGTCACGAAGCAAAATCGCGCTATCAAAAATAGAACATTGGAAAACCTAACGGTAGCAAAATCATTATTAGTATTTGATAAAATTTCAATATATTGCTTGGATCTTGCCGTTGTGACTGGTATATAACATCATTCAAATGTCCTCCATGGGAGCTCTTAGGGCTCAATTCTGAAAATTTTTGTAATTTTTGATGACTTTTCGAGCAAAAACTCGGCTATAATTTGACGCATATTCGATTTCAGAATTTGCGGGTTGTGTGCATAAGCACGATCTTTTACATAGGCTTATAAAAAACAGTCCAACGGCGATAAATCACACGATCCTGGTAGCCAGTTCACGACACCAAAACCTGAAATAACTTTTCCAGGAAATTTTTGTTGATCCAAAACTTCTGCTTCCACAGCGCTATCTTCGATTTAAGGCCAACAAAATTCGGTTAACATGTGGCTTTAAGGTGAAGTCGAATTGAACCTTTTTCAACCCTTTCACTAACTACATCCGTATTTTTTGCAAAGTGCTCATTTCGATGACTGTCACAGAGGCGGTCTCTGTACCCTGAGTACCCTGAGGTGACCTACATAATGGTCACCATAATTTTCCCGTAATGCACCAAAGGTAACTATACAGAACCACTATTTTTATGATTCATATATAAAAATGATAAACCTTAAGCTTAATACTAATAGTTCCGAATGGTAGCTAATGTTGACATTTATGATTAAAACAGGAATGCAAAATTCGGACCACGAATTGGAAATCCCTGTAGATAGGGCAGAACAATTGTATGGCAGTTATTCGAAAGCCCCTCATTTTTCGTTGGACTCCACGTTCCATTTTCAAAACATAGCTTGAAGCAGTGTCCTGTGATAACTCCGCTGCAAAATCTGTTCCAGTGCTCCAGGCATGTGCTGCTGCAATTATTCCTTGTGAGTCATGATGAGTTAGTGTATTCTCCTGTAAATGCCTTTTTTGTTGTGTTGGCTGCGCTGATGTTCATGTGAGACTTTCTGTCAGCAAAATTTGACTTATGCTAGCTGACTTACTACAGTAAGTAACCATACTTCCTCACGGCCTTTGATGACTCTTTGCCAAAGTTGTGGTACCGAATTTCTGCATGTCAAAAAAACCGCCATCTCCAAGTGATCCAGGGAAACTCAATACATATTTAATATTTTTCTTTGACGATGAATGTCAGATAAAACGCCATTTACATAAATATTATCATAAATAGCTATTCGCCTTTAGAATAAACACAGAGCGGTGTTCAAAAAGTATGGGGAATGTTGTTATTTCACAGACCGTATTGATATTATACATTTGAAACTATCATATAGTGCTGAGTAGGCCGGTTACTTGATTTTTTATCAACCGTCAAAGGAATTATATAAATTTTAATTCGATCGATACTCAAATTTTGCCATGAGAATGGAATAATGGACAGTAGGGTTGTAGAAAAGTTCAATATTGCTTTGGCAAGTTTCCTTAAGCTAAGGTTAGGGCTATCGAATGCTATTACACAGGTTTTTACAATAAGGATATAGACACATCTCAGATTTAAGTACATATGGAATTCGATCTTGTTCATACGGTTACCGCAAGCCCATTTGCATAGTTCGATTCCCTGGAGCCAATTTGCGGCGATTTTCTAGACATATCGGCTGTAATGTTGGCAATTTAGTGTTTGATATTGTCCAGCAAGCCAACAATGCTGACATAAACGATTTAACGTTACCCCATAAAAATCAATCCAACGGCTTTAAATCGCATGAATAAGGTGGTTGTTTGACCGGACCATTCCTCGAGATTAAATTTTTACCCACCTTCTGCTGTGTGACATGTGGCACCAATTCATTTTGTTGGAACCAGAAATTATTGATATCAAGTTCATCGAATTCAGGTCAACATGGCCCGATTGAGATCTCTATTAACCGTAACATGGTGGTCATTGACATCGAAAAAAGAGCGGTCCAAACACACCTTGTGGGTTTGTTGCCGTCCAATAATCCATATTTTGCTTATCGATAGAGCTATTAAGCCAATACAGACCTTCACCGCTAAGTATGAGATTTAGGACTTTCAAACTTTTGTAGAGAAGTTTGATCAAGGGGCTTCAGTTCTTGAGTTATTTTTATCTTGTAAGGGTTTAGCTAAAAATCTCTACGCAAAATTGCTTACAATGTGGACTGTGAGTGTAATGAGGAAAATGCCTTCTCATTCTTTTCTATTCTCTTTAAAAAAAAAAAAAAATAAATTGCCGCGAAGCCACTGTAAGACAAAGTAAATTACGTTCTTATTACGAAGTGTGGGTTGTGTGGTCCACACCAATTAAAGCTGTCACTCTTGTCGAAAAGTGGGTTTTAACCCGGAAAATTAAATTTCTAAAATTAAAAAAAAAAATGTAGGCCCTAAAAATAAGACAGTGGGAGCCATGGCTCTGATTTAACACTAACCTTAGCCAATCATTATCAGTTAGTGTCCGGACTAGGGTTTTTAACTGTCAATGCGAGAGGGCCGAAGGGAGCGATCGGGGTACCACTACGAACAAGTGTCCCGAAAGGGTTACAACCTAATAATAGAAGGACAGAGTAGTGTGGTCGTTGGACCGACACAGAAAAATAAATTTGTGGTACGGATCTGGACCCGGTGAGCAGACCTCGGGGAACTCGTCTCATTAGCTGAGGAAGGTTCAATAGTGAATGTATCAACTCCGATTCATCTACTATATCATGAAAAAAAAATTGGA
Organism: Merodon equestris; assembly: GCA_958301585.1. Lineage (NCBI taxonomy): Eukaryota > Metazoa > Arthropoda > Insecta > Diptera > Syrphidae > Merodon > Merodon equestris. Next base: position 5,595,984 of record OY284417.1, on the reverse strand, counting down.
CTAAATGCCTTTAAAGTTGCGACCAGTTTTGTTTTATTTTAATTTTTGAACGTTACTCATCCGAAAAGTTTATCCCTATAAAAATACAGACCTCGATTGAGGTATTGACATTCACATTTTGTAAAAGAAGTTTAAGCGTGTATCCCTATTGTCCCTACTGAAAAACTCTGTGTAAATGTTTCTAGGAACACAGAATTTCAAAAGGTTTTCCTTGATTTAAAGAAGTGTTTGGCATGAGTAGGAACCGTTCTAAGGAATAGGACATTGATATTGAACAAGTTATTAAGTTCTACCCAAAAAGTCAACTTTCCTATTATTTGTTGAGACAAAATTTCTGTCGAAAAAGTGCAGTGATTGAATTTTCAGGCAGCTACTGTTGATGGTATATCTATTCAAAGCAAAGGTAAAGGTAGACTGATTGGTAGAGACAGTCAATGCCAACCTGGAACAAAAATTAATTCAAGAACAGAAAACGAGCAAAAAGTGGCGAAAAGGATGCCTTCACAGAGGCGATTGATTATTCAACAGTTTGCCATTGACTTGCTAATTTCGTATGGTTTTATTGTGGTCATACCGATAACGCTCAAATTAATATGCATATTCTGGCTCTTCTTAAATTTTTTTTTGGGAAAATGTTTTGAAACCATTTGCGCTATCAGGGTGTCGCAACGAGGCAGTTGAGTTGAAGGAATCGAAAACGTATCACCAGCTTTTTAAAGTAAAAGATCATCCAACAACTGTGAAAGTTTGTCTCAAAAAAACCATGAAAATGTCTCGAAATTGCTTCAAAAAGTTTTCACTGCTTTTTGGTCATCTTTGAGTGTCTCTCCTCAAAACTGTAGCAGATAATACTGAACCACTTTTCAACCTATTTTGACTACAAAACTTGACCTATACATATCCCTAAAAATTCACATATGTATTGAAGTTAGCAGACCATAAGTAACGCTATACTTTCGTTGATTGACTGCTGGAATTTAGTGAACAAGAACGATAGATGGCACTAGTGGTATATTCTGGTCACAAATGGCAGATCAAGAACGAAATGTCGAATTTCTAACTAAATAAGCTTCATTTTTAAAAAAAAAAAAAAAAATTTGCGGTTGAGGTGCATAAAGTGATTATTGAAATGTACGGTAAAACTCCTATTAATGAAGAACGTGTCCCGAATAGGACTATTTATTTCGAACTGGTAGGCAGTGAGTCTTTTGGACCGGTGAAAATGAAAAATCGAATTTGAAGCATTACTAGCTTCAAATCCATATAAAATTCAACCAGATTCGTTGGCCGTAACTCAACAAGAAAGTCTTGGGAGTGGTTCAAAAATAAGGGAATTTGGAACCTCGCATGGCGCTAGAGGTTTTGGACGGCGTTTTTTCACCAGCGAATTATTGCTCGATGGGCAAAAAAGGAAGAGTTTTCCGAATCGTATTGTGAATGGGGATGGAAAGCGGATCTATATGCCAAACCGGAAAAACTCATCGAAAGGTCGCGGCCATGAATTAAAATTGAAGGCCTAGCTAACGGCCAGTCCCTCATGATATATTATGTATGAGTAGTTGGAACCGAATGAAACCATTACAGGAGCATGCTGCAGGACATAAATAATGCCGAACATTTAAGGAAAGGGCAAGTCAAACTGACTTTGCAGCACCACGATGCTCGGCCACATGGTTTTTTAAACTTAGTTGGCAATACCGAGATGGGACCATATCTGATCTATTCTTTATAGACCACCTTTATCAATCGATGACGCATGGCATGGCTGAGCAGCAGTTTCAAAAAACGGCGGCTTTCCACTTCTGATTCGCTGACCCACGATTATTCTGAGTGATGAGTGAATGAGTGATGACTCTCATGGTGGAATAACGTATCCATCTAAAGGAAGTGACAGTCTGGGGTGGTATTTGGGCTAGGGTTATTGGGCCAATTTTTTTTTTTCAAAATGATGAGGCATTTGGAAGATATTGTACATTGTATATACTCGTACTACGAGCCTAAAGCTTATACTTCGGATTAATTAATAATATTACTTATTTTCTATAAAATGTTTTTTTCGATTGATTTAATGTGGCACCTCTTATTGGATCATCCTATATATGACACACAAAATAAAGATTGTCTTTATCTCAGGTACGTAATCATGCCCCTGGTATTTAAAAACAATATATCTATGTCATACATGTCATGTCCGTTTACGACGTCACGAATTTCCTTCTCGCGTTTCTGTTTAATATTTACCTCTTAATAATTCTACCACAAAAATGAAAGTAATACCGAGCGAAACCGTATCCGTTTATTACTACAAGCGTTCATTAAACATAGCCGGCTTTATACCGGCGATAATACTCAATGAAATATTATCTCTTCCCAGCAACATACAGCGGAAATTTCCTTAACAACATTTCCTCACTCCAAAAATACGACCACACACCGATTACGCAGTACACTCGGCCAGCACCAAACAGCAGCCATAGCAGTAACAATACGATAATAAATTATTGTTCCCTAATAAAAATAAACGCATAAAGCATTCATATTCCGAATAAAATTGATTACCCTCGGAGTAAGGGTAATATTTCGACAAAAGTAAAACACAAATGACTTGCCGAAGCCAACTTTCGTTGCTGCGCCCCCCGACTCCCGACTCCCAATAAGCCAGGAAGCGAATTCGCTCAACAAAACAATCGTTTCGTATTCCTATTATGCGGTTATCCTATGCTGCTCCTATGTGTAAAACGTGGTAAGACTTGCGTGCCAAGCTGATATCCTTTTAAGAGACTAAAGGCGAAACAACAAAACAGAAAACAACAATTTCGAGTTGTAGCTTTATTGCACTTTTGGTGGTGTGCTCCGAGGCATGAGGGAAATTTATGTTTTTATTACCAATCCCACACGCATGGGGAGATAGGATATCGTAAGTCATTATATGGCAAGGAGGCGTGGGGAAAGAATTTAACACCTAACGTGCAACCCTTAAACGATAACGATAACAGTAATCGCGATAATGTGAGTATCCAGAAAAAGGATGTGTCCCCCCCGTGTTAATCTTCCTCCCCTAAATGGTGAAGCAACGTTCGTTCTTTCGTTTTTCTAACTCCAAGTCGATTATGCGACATTATGTTCTCGCCCCCGACAGTTGTGTTAATAATTTCACTTGGATATCTAAATAAGGTCGTTAGGATCTAACAAACCGACGAGACTAAGCACGAGGTTCGAGAGGATCTGACCGCTGACCTTATTATTTCAATTAATTAAGCCTATTCAGTGACTTTCTCACCTTCGCACTTCAATGAAAAATAGAAACGAAGAGGGGAAAAAACAAAATTAATTTAGATCATCCTAAGTTGGACGGCGTAACGAAATTACCCTCTTCATCCCCATCGTAAGGGAAAACAAGGAGAGTTCCCCTCTATTTACCCTAGACCTCAACCGTCTTTCTTCTCTTGGTAGTACGATCTCGCCTATGAAAAAGGTAAAAGCAAAACGCAAATAAACTCAACAATTTCCACGTGAAGTGAAACAGCTCGAAACTGGAAACTGTCTATCTTAATTTGATTTCTTTAAAACGCTTCACACCAACTTACGTTGAAAAACAAAACAAAATAAAATGAAAGAAAAACAAAAACAGAAAATGAAGACGAAAACTTTTTACATTAGCTTACCACGACGACGATGACAACAAGTGAACGAAGCGAACTTTTCCATTAGACCACAGACTCTTAGCTCAACCTTCGGGTCAAGTTTCTCTTCTACCACTTTTATGCCCATCAGTGGTTCATCGTTGACACTAACCAAAACTATACAGAAAAGAACAACAAAACTAAAAAAAAAAAGGGTAAAGCGAAAGGACATTGTCCTTCGGAGGCAGTGAAATGTGACTTGAATTAAAATATCAAATAACGCTTGTGGTGGAATCTATTGCCTTAAAATGTCCACCTGACACATGAATATAACCGCAAGGATTTTGGTATACGGCAATGACGTGAGGAATTGGTGACCTTTTGGTCTTTCGAATCAAGATGTAATGGGAAGGGATGTTGTCGACCTAGTTTAGTTCTGGAAGAAATTGGGTAAGTGAGTGTGCCTATCGGAAATGTTGTTTTTCGGAAAGTTGTTTGTGCTATCTCGGAGGCAGATCGGGTGACAGACGGTACGATGGAGCTTTCTGCGAGGTGAGTACTGTCCTACAGGGAATCAGATTTTATCACCAAGTATTGAGTTATTTAAACCAGACTCTCTTGGAATTTAAATTGTCTTTAGTGTTGTTTAGGGAGTTGCGGTTAATAGTTGGGCTATATTTTACATAGACATGATAGACATACGAAGTATCTATTTGATAATGAGAAAAATCAGGCGAAACTATTTTCTCCTACAGGCATTTCAAGGCCATTAAAAGTGAAGTGGTAATGCTACATTAAAGATATCGACTTCATGACTGACAGAGTTTCTCCAGTTTTATGAAGTGTCAAGAATTTGGTTTGGTTTTTAGTGCGCTTTCTCTTGGCTTCGTAGTCATATCCAGCTATAGGCAGTAAAATAAGGTCACTAGCATACTTTTAATAAAATATGAAGGAATCCATCTCCATCTTTCTTAGACCGACCCCTCGCTTCCACGATCAAATTTACCAATAACCATGAGAGAAAGAAGAATCTACGAAAATGTTCATTTCTATCTTGCCTTTCACTATAAAACTGACTACATCTGCATTAAAAACAAAACCTAAACTAATGTCATCGGAGAAAGCCTCGCAACTGACTGTCACGAACTGAAGAAAACTTTAATCCGGTTTTACGAGAGCCTCAATATTTCACCCTTTGACCTAACAAATAATCTCTTCTCACTTGGTGCCCACATTAGCTCCAATCGCCTTTCACACCCGCAGGGAACCCATTCTAACTTCAAAAACGATTTTCAGTCCTAACCTAACCACGGTTATATTCCTCCACTTATCGCTCAGTTCAGCCAGATTGATCTCATTTTATTACTTGAATGCCAGAAAGCTGCGCACCAAAAATTTCCAAAAATTGCTTAACGAGATTTTTGCCCTAACTGAGATTAATCTATGCCACAGGAAGCTCTTCCTTGCTTGCTGTTACATCCGCTCCTAACAACCCACAAATTGTTATCGACTTCATATCATTATCATCTTCTGTGGTGATTTTAATTTTCCGTGCTTGAAATGAATCACATCGTCTGGTAGGGAAATTCCTTTCACAGATCGTCTCTCCGACTCTGGTCTCCTCCAACATCACTAACAATATGAATCTATAACTTGACCTGATCCACCCGTCTGCCTTATAACTCGGTGCCCACATTAGCTGCCAGTAACCATCTCGTCTCTAACTTCGAAGCAATCCGCTCTATCCACCATTCGGGTGGACCACCACTTTCTCTCGATAATCACTTCACCATTCTCTACTCCGAAGATTGATATTGCTTTAATTTTTAAAAAGCAGTCTTAGTAAAACTAAATAACCTGCTCAGTAATACTGACTTTAATTTTCTTAAGTCCTAACACGCACGAGTCTCTAGATGGCACTCCTGCCCTATTCTACTCAAAAGTCACCAGTTGTCTTATAATATCCGTCCCATATTCGCCAAAAAGGAACTGAACATCGTCTCCAACGTGGTAACCCAAGGAACTGAGAGGTCTACCCACTCTGCTTTCAAGCCTTGTAACGGCTTGCATTATTATACGAAATTCGTACAGCTATGTGAGTCTATCTTCCTCTGATATCCGAACCGAGTGCAATCCTCTCTTTCCACTGATTCCAAGAGCTTCTAACACTTTATAAATGCTGACAATTAAACCCCTATTTTTAATTTTCTAAATACTTCTGCTAACGATCCGAAAATAATTGCCAACTTTTTTCCCATTCATCAGCCAGTCGTTCATCGAATAGGTCCTTCAACCCCATCATGACTCAACGTTAATGAATACAATTCCTGCCTTGGCCATTAAAAAAAAAAGTAACTTAAGGCACGGTTAATTGTCTGGTACTGATGCCTCCCCTCCGTAGTTTAAAACAATGCGCCAAGCATCTGCCCCTATCCCTCACGGCCTTAATTCAAAGTTTTCAACTAACAAAAAAAAAGAAAAATTACAGTGAACTACAATCAACACGAACAAATTCAGTCGAATCTTTCGATTCGGATCTAGGACAACCACCCCCGGGAAGTATTGAACGAACATCTTCGACACAAACCATCTGCACCCCGTCTAGGTTGCAGGAAAAACACCATAAGAGCGTAAACCGGTGCGAACCCTATCAACAAAAAAAAAAAAACACTATTTAAAAGTATCATCTGCGATAAAATATAATTTCACTGCAAGTTTCCCTCCTCGGTTTTACCCTATTGATAAAATTCTACCTCGAATGCCATTGTTTTAATATCATTTTCAGAACTCATATTTCTGATTCAATTAATGCCGCCTCCATAATCCCCCAAGGCAGCCACCTTGGCCCAATGATATTCCTTCTAAACATCAATGATTTAACAGTGTCATTAAGAACACAACGTATACGCTAATGATATAATAATCTGCAAACACGTATCTTGCCCTGCTGATTTTTGTTCCCTCCTATCTGACCTAAATGCTCAATGCTTACCAACATCAAGCCATCACTTACTAACATAAGCGCTTTCCCTGTTACGGTATCCACACTGCGCACATTGAGGCCGTCCGACGTAGGTTTACTGGTTTTGCCATTCGTGTTCTTCACTGGGCTGATATCTATAATTTATTATACTTTAAGTGTCGCGTCAAACGGAACAACATATAACATCTAGAAGAATTACATAATATCGTAGACATACTTTTTATCCATGACCTACTTGCCGGTAATATGGACAGTCCTTTACTGCTTCAAATAATTCCCCTTGACATCAATAATTGGAACTTTCGGCCAAGCCTCTCTTCCATATCAACTCCCATCGAACGAATGGGTTTGGTTCCTTAAGGGAAACTGATTTCATAGGATCAGTAACAATAGGCAACAAATCCCGAAAAAAGTTACGTATAGTGCGAGATGTCCAGCAGCCATTTCCAGCCTCAACAAGCTTCGCACTCGCGTTGAAATTACTGAATTATTGGAGCGAGCTGGCGTATATTCGGATCTAAAGTGTGAGCTAAACCCTAGAATGCGAAGCATTGGTGGATGGTCGTTGTGCAATGGTAATCATCACTGCCGACTGTTGAGCGAAAGGTCTTCAGTTTAAGTTTGTCCATAGCCAAGAACAATTCCTATACAGAAAAACTGTGCAAACCTATACAAAAAACATTCTGACGAAGACACAGCACTCGCAGTAAGAGATCACTTCAAAATTCATACTCTGTGTGTGCATTTCCAATATAACACCTTAATGACATGGAAAAAAAAGTTACTGTGAACTATAACCAACGCGAGGAATGCAGTAGAATCTCTCGAATCTTATCAAGGACAACCACATCCGGAGAGTAGTAAACGAACGTCTTCGACACAAACCATCTGCACCCCGTTCAAGTTATGTGACAAACACCAAACAGCGAACTCCGACCTTTTCGAACTATATTCCACGAAAGCCTGTCTTAGAAATTTCTTCTATGGAGCGTCAAGAGTTAGAAACAAATTTTTATTTTTTGAAACAAAAAACCGTTCAATTTCAAATAATTTCTTTTTTCGTAGTATTTTAAAAACTGACTCTATATTCTTGGCTTTTATTGATTGACATTTTTTGGCTTGTCCCTTACCCATGTTCTTTTAACGTGGTGCCAAATTTGCTTATTCTTAGAGGAACATGTCCACCACTATTTAAAGTAAGATGTCGCTGTAGTCAAAGAGAGACGCGCAATAAAAATATCAAACTTATTTGAAACTAGGGAATAACCCTGTTATATTGTCCATAACTACATATGTGATCGAGTGGATTACTAGAATTATTCTCGACTTACAAACAAAATTATAAGCGCACGTTTGGTGATCACGAGTGCCTCGTAGGCACGTACCTGGATTCGGTGAGAATCAACGAGAAGGAACACCATACATTTGATGTAGTCTGTACTTTAAAAATCAAAAACTCTCGTTTTCCGACAATCAAAACATCAATAAAATTCATTTTCTTGTAAATCCAAGGAAGTACAGTACGTGTGCTTGTAATTTATGTCAGAAAATCTGATTTAAATCTTGATAACAACATACGAGGTACTTGTGAGCAATATTTCACATCCGCGTAAGGGAGGACAGATGAATATGAATAACCCAGTGATTTGTCGCTTACTCCAAAACGCTATTAATCTGAAACGAATGTATCCGAATCAAAATAACGCCACACAAAGCATGCCATCATATCCGTACCCGTATGAAATGTAAAGCCCATTCACTTCAACGCCACTACGTTCTGCATACATTTATCATTTACCAATCTGCCACTCACACTCTTCCCATCATGGCAGCTTGTACGTGTAATTCCCCCTATCTCGCACCCTCAAATTGTCATGAGAACGAACACTGTTCCTCGAAATCCTCCTGTATATTGCTACTCAAATTAAGATTTAAGCCACCAGTAGTATGAATAATTAAATGTATTCTCCAGATACCATCGTGAAATCATGTCACGACCAACAAGCTCTCTGTCTTACTCCCACTTGCATGCTGTCCAACTCGGTCGGTGTTATACTCACCCTCACATTATAGCAAACCGACAATAAATTAATTCAATAAATTCAAATTAATAACTCCGTCCGTAGCGGCACCTTTACGAATCCGCAAATCACCCCTACAGTCCGAACGCCATCCAAAATGTTATAAATAAACACAGCTTTCTCGTTTCCATGTCTTTCTTCGTTCCTCGTTCCCCTAGTCAGGCTGAGGCCGGGTATAATGCGTAGAACAAGAGCAATCGAGGGAGCATAAACTTTGCTTTACTGCGCCGGCAAGTGGTGTGTGGGAATTTATTGCTCCTAGGGTTGGTTGGGTCAAACCCCTGGTTGATCTTATGGCGTGCGCACAACCTGCAACATTTGACTTAGTAGGCAACGCCTATTGGCGATGTCAGCGATCGCAATGACACACTCACTTAGTTGCAAAGTTTTTCCGTCGACCTACACGCTGTTCGTCCTGCCACCTTTTGCCATTTGCCGGCACAGAGTCTACCATTCGCCGTCAACCATTTACTTTTGATTAAGTGCGATGCCTGGGTGGAGTTGTGATGACCTCGACCTTACCCCCGTCGACCCTCCGAACGGACCTTGAAACAAAAAAGCGCGAAATCTTTGACGCTTTATTACGATGATAAAGGGCAGCACATTATGCGTCTATAATTATGCTATAGTCATGCCCATGATGGCGTACATGCAGCCGAAGCGACAAGCAGACATTTTAGATGGAAACCCTTTTTATAAATTACGCTCCATGAATTGTTACTTTGTGTGATGGGAATATTACCTGCCCGTTGCCGTTCCTTTGTGTGGCTTTTTGCCTTGTTTGTTTCCACGCGACTTCGAGCAGGCTTCGACGAATTTGGGTGGGATGAACGAGTAATTTATTGACCTACTCGTATCTGACAGGTGAGGGTGGTGATGGTGCTTGATGTTAAGTGTGATGGGAATGACGGATGGAGATTTTGGAACATCGACCATAATGCTGGGGGCCAATTTAGAGGGGAAAAGTGTTAATCAAAATCCATCGTTTCAAGATTAAAGACTTTGAAGTCAAACTTGAATTTATGTTTTAAAGTCACTTGGCCTTGTGCTTGTTCCAAATTATCGTTATATTCGGCCGAAGTAGTGCCATTCCCAGGACAATACAAATAGCCAAAACGAATGTATCGCATCCGGCACAGACCTGCCCAATCACAAACTGTCACAACAAGATGTTTTATTGGTGAAGGATGGAAATCGAATAAAGCCGTAACCGGTCAGCAAACGAAAAGTCATTATCACAGACTCGCACACGCAGCATCCTCAGTGAATGGATCACCTTCACTCGCAGGCCGCTTATCCATTCGACCGAATATAAACGTGAAGTGAAAGTCTATTAATTTCATCCGAAAACAGTTTGCAGCTCAGTCGATACTCACGCTCATCCAGGCTCGTCCTGGCTCACAGTGACGCAGCATCCACGCACGCACACCCATCCACCGCCACGTGGTCAATGGAACCCACTATACTCCGGCATCACACCACGGCGTAGCTTGTCAATTCGTTTTTATGGGTCTCGCGGGCGAAATTCCATCTTTTGTCTCGAAACAAAATCCGAATTATTATCAATTTTTATTTGGAAATAGTCGGATTGTGGATACTCAGTCTCATCCACATCCTCATCCGCACGCGTCCCATCAAATTGGTAATCTTTCTCCGTTTGGCAATTGCCAGTTTACTCCCCCGAGGGGATTCACCTGCTCGTTGCTGTGCTGTATTGTCGACTTCGTTGTAGATAAATTGAGTTATCTCCTAATTCGACGAACGTGTCCGTAAATTTTTACGCCTGCAGCCGGAAAACTTTAACGAAGAATTTAAGCCCAAACGGGAATTTCATTTGAATGTCCTTGTTCGGTTATCTTCCAGTCGTTTTCTATTGGTCGGGTTGCTACCCCGATGGTTGTCTTTATCTTGTGGTATTCTCGTGTGATGGCGTATGAAAGTTTTATCCTATTTGCTTGGTCCAGTTTGGAGTTGGGGAAAGGATCTGGGGGAAAGAGGAGAAAAAAAAATCGAAAATAGAATCCGATAGGAGGAAAGTCCTGATGACCTTAGATTTTCGAATCAATACTCATCGTCGATGATCCATTGCTGTCGAGTTTTCAGGAATACATACAAACCGACAGAGAGGCAGTTGTCCTTCTTGGCAGAGTAAAAGCTGTAAAAAGCCGTATTTGAAATTTGTGGCAGTTCTGGAGGGATTGTGTGCATCATCAAATGGTAAGTGGACAATTTCTAAATTGCTGTCCGGAGATAAGGATGTTCGTTTGGTTTTGTGTGAGGATTTTCAAGGTTGAGAATGATAGGTTCGATTTAACGGATGGTGTGGGGGAGATCTGGAGATTTATTGAATGATTCCGGAGAATCATCAAGGATGTCTCTAGGGTTTCTGGGTTATTGGATGGTTGAACTTTTGACTGCCGGAAGTACGAATTTTTCTATTTTTTTTAAGAGCACACAAAGATTCGTTTATGCATTGGACTTTAGGAGGTTTTTTTGGCTCTGGAATAGGCTTTTGACTGCGTTTTAAGAATATGATTGAGTTTGATGATCGAAATTGTTACCACCTTGACCTCGTACGAAAAGTTAACAGTACGAGCTTACACAGGTTGTCGGATCCTATTTTAGGCCAAGGTTTCCTTACCATCAATGCAGTTCTTGTGAAAAAACTAAATTTGAACGTTCACTTTAGATCGACAGGTAACTCATTTTCACTAAGATTTAAAACAACGCATGGTCAAAAAGGGAGTTGCTATGGCCCCGTTTCTAATTTGTTATGATTTTGCAGTTGGACTATTGTATATGTTCAAATAGTAAAAGGAATTATATACTCTTGAGTATGAATATGAAATGTCGATTTGATAATTGTCGCCCTGAAGAGAGCCCTGGGAAAAATCCGACAAATTATTGCACAGTTATCATGACACCAAATTGTTACTGCTTTGACCTCTTTTTGCATTGTGACCGCAGTCTCTTCAATGCTTTTGCGACTAACCACTATCGATGTGTCGTCGGTACTTTACTTTGATATCGACAAGAAATCGTTTGCATATGTAACAAAGCGAAGGGGACCCAGTTTCGAACCCTGCGGCACGCGGTACAAAACATATATGTATCTTTTCGCTCACTCTATCTGCAATTTTTGCTCTTAAAATTCTGTGTCTTGGGTCAATGAGACGTGAAGCCAATTCTTCCTAGACTTAACGTAGTTCTCCAGCCTTTTCCATCCGAATTTGGTTAGCACCAGAAAGATTTTATGAAAATCGTTAAGCGAGTAAGACTCGACATTGTAACTTTTCTGTGAAGACGCCTGCCCTGACTACGCAATCCAACTCCCGGAAGTTAAGTATTATATGAAATGCCCCTTCGTTAGATATACATTATCCCACCTGTCTTATAAGGTAAAACAGTCATCGAGCCACTTTTGTACTCACTTTTACCAGTCACTTTTAGGTGAAGCGCAAGTGCGTTTCCTATCGATGGAAATAAGTAATAATCGGACGAGTTCAATAAGCCGCATGCGAATATATTGTATTTCCCAAATAACTCTTCAATCGTTTCCTTGATCAGTTTCTGTCTGTACGCCAGCTTTCTGCAGTGCATCATAGTTCACGTCCTTCTAATCCCACCAAACACAGCTCACTATCTTCCGTCAATAGTAATTTGGCCTTTTCTTGGCCATGATCTTTGTGTTTAGGATTCCTAAACTCCACATCATCAGGCACAACTCGAGGGAGGAATGACTACCTTTTGTACCTGACCAGTAGCTTTTGGCAGGCGATTCATCGGCTTTCATGCTGTCTTCTATTTAGTTAATGCGAAACAAATTTTTCCTTCTTCTGGACCTTCTCCTTTCACATTTAATTGATGTTGATGCATTTGAACAGCATCCTTCTTCAACAATGAATGTGATAGGTAAGCGGTATTCCAAGTTATTGGTTTCTCTCATTAAAATCGCCGAATTTTTAAAACCACAAAGAACACAGTGATTTACCAAGAGCATTAGCTTCGATACGATATACTGCAGACATTTTCTTTTAATGAAAACAGATAAGCAATGCTGTCCACAAATCATAGCTTCCGGGGCACATTCATCACATTTAAACTCTGTTGTTGTTCAATGTCAGATGGCGCCAAAAACGTGGTTTGAGGGTAACTATATAAATAATTAGGGCCATCTATCGGCAAATTCATATTTTTCTGGTAAGCCTCGCCTCGGCAGAGAAAGCGATATGCTTGATGGCAAAATTAAGAAGTAGCAGGTATGAGATGATTGTTAATGTGCATGAATTACCAGCCTAAATAGACTGGACTCATGTCGTCTGCTGACCATTTTCCATCAATGTTGTACTTTTTACTTTGGACTTTTCTACTCCCCAGATATTAATGATACGTACGACGTACAACAACCAAAGGCCCCATTTCATGTAATCTGAGTCGCTGGCATGCGCAATTTGAATACCCTGCTGGTTTCCTTCAGGCATACAGAACTAGGGCTCACCTGGCACTCTACCCGCGCGACCACGGCTGAGTATTACTTCGTGAGACTTATAAGTGCACCGGTGCTCTTACTGCCTTCCTTGCACTTTGGCTCTCCTTAGTACCCGCATCCACCATTCATTTAATTAATGACGCTAGGTTCATACTCTACCGAATCTTCATTCCTTGAAGTGTCTAAAGTCTAAGAATGCGTATTCAGACACTCTGACCAATAAGAGTGATGATAAGACCAAATACGACCAAGTCGGCAGACATAGTAGCAATTAACTCACTCATCCGTGTTTTATCTTTACATCCTAGCGGTAAGGTTGTTGTAGACTATCCAAAGCAAATATTCATCTTTGCGAGTGATCTTCTTTTTTGATTAGTCTGCCATCTTGTTATTTGGACAGTTAGCCGATTTAAATATATTTTTAATCTCTAACCGATGAAGCCTCGCCAAAGTTCATTCAAAGTTATTGCTGGGATTTTTCCTCCATCTATTGGGCTTTTAGTCTGGTTATAACCATCCTACAGGCCGTGCCCCATGCGTTGCCTTCTAAAGGCCTGTTGTTTTCTAGTCGGCAAATGTTGTTTTCTAGTCGACAGTTCACTATTTGATCTCTAACAAAGCATCTAGTACAAATGCTTATCACTTGACCACTTAGCTTGGTAGGAATAAGGTCTTATATCTTGGCATGATTTTAGGCCCGACTACAGTTCGTGATTAACCTAGAGTTCTCATGCTTGGACTTATTCGAGAGTCACTTTACCTTCCGCATATCCAAATATTAGGCCCGTCCAATCTCACTAAAATGTTGTACATAATCAAAAGAAAAAAAATATAACTCCCCTTTCAGATATAGTTTTTGTGATGTTGCTGTTACCTGGAAGTGTGCCTATTTTCAGTTTTTTTTTTTTTTTATAGGGTTCGTGCAGGTTCAAGGGTTATGTTCTTATGGTGTTTGTGACACAACCTGGACGGGGTGCAGATGGTTTGTGTCGAAGATGTTCGATCACTAACCTTCGGGGGTGGTTGTCATAGATGTGATTCGAGAGATTCGACTGAATTTGTCGCGTTGGTTGTAGTTCACAGTAACTTATTTTTGTTTTCATGTCATTGAGGTGCTATATTAGAAACGCACCACAGAGTACGAATTTTGAAGCGATCTTATCATCTCTCATTCACAACTGATGTTGTTGCATATTTTTGGGCTATGGACAGACTTGAACTACAGACTTTCCGCTCAATCGTCGGTGATGATTACCATTGCATCACGACCATCCCCCTATATGCCTATTTCTGGGTATACTCTGGACTTCGAGAGGGATAGCTATTCTTGCTGAGGTATGAGCGTTATTGAAAGTCAACCAGAGTACGAGTACAATACTTGTATTAACCAAGTTCTCCTATTTGGAATTGCGTCATGGATCCTCTCAAAAGCGAATGAAAAAGCCTTTGATGTAGCTAATTACTGGGCGTGATCTTCAGTTCCATTTGTATTGATAGTGAATTAATAACTGAGTACGAACACGAACTGTAGAGTAGAGGCCCACTTTGAGGAATCGATATCACAGATCTGATCTGGAGCCTTTAATTCGGTCCTTGATGGACCGCATCTAAAGTGGTAATTACAGACTGAAACGGATCTGGGGCTGGCTGTAGAGATCGATCAAGAGACAAGTGAAATAAAATAAACAACACACAAGCAGACGGCAATTTTTTCGGCATGGATGCCACAGGGGTTGAGACTCAATCTGATTAGAGGTTGCGGATTCTTAGCACTGCGGGGCGTATGTGTGACATTTTGCTTCGTTGCTGGTCGAATGTGCATGTTTCAAATCTGGCATCAGGTTTAATCCATGCTCTAGAGGAGCGATGAAGGAGTTTTAGCTCGCGAAGCTCATTCTTAAATGAGTCTATGTGGCTTCTGCCAAAAAAGGAAAAAGTTTATTGGTTAAAATGAGCTTCAAATAGTCAGGCTACACCACGAGTCGTGGAACACCATTTAAAAAAGCGAGATTCTGTCTTAAAAAAAAAATTAAACCCCTCCATCTGCACATGCTTCCGATGCAAAGCACTCATTTAATCGAGAAAAATCTTCCGAAATTCCTGGATTTCCCATCCCATTGTTTGCTAAAGCTCAGAAGCATTTCGCTTTACATCTCGCTCAGTTCAGCTCCCTCATTCCATGTTCTTTCCTCATTGCATTTTCCTCCATTTCCGTACTTGAATAATAAAATTAATTCATTTTTTCGTCTATCCTACAAGCCCCGGCAGCCTCACCTAAAGGATTTCAGTGCTCTTGGTTACAGAAATACCCAGCCTCCCGCGTCGTTAGTTCCACAATATAAAATTTTAATATCAAGATTGATTACACTGGTAGACAAGTTCTTCAAGCATACCTCAACCCTCTTTATGTATGAGTAGTGCATAGACACATTTACTGGCAAAATTTCATTACTTTAACCAATAAGCCGAGAATATATGTACCTAGGTTGTCGGATGTAGATATTAATTCGGCAAGTGCAAGCCAAGAGTAGGGAGCTTACGGCGAATAGTGCAACTCAGTGAGGAACTATAAATTATGACATATTTTTCATCTTCCCGTATGCCAAGGATAACAAGCAAAAATCCTTACCGAACATACATTCACTTCAGCAATTTCTTATGTCAATTTACTGAGTGATACACTCACCTCAAATATGCTGATGCAATCCACACACACACGCAGGGGCTATGGGTAAGATCCTGCTGTACAAGGCTATGAAACGAATAAATGACAAGAAGGAAGAAGGTACACTGTTCTCCTGTCATCCGATAGTGGTATCAAAATTAATTAACTGTAATCAAATTATCCTCTTTGCATGGAAGACGGAAGGCAGTAGAGACAGGAGACAGAAGGCAGCTCGACAAGTAGATGGATGGATTGATGAGCAGATGAACGGGAATAGAGATGGAGATGGAGAGGGAAATAGATCATTGCTGGGAACAGTCCAGCGACCTACACGCATATTGGTCATGTCGGAACGAGGATGGATGTGCAATTTGTGTCGACAATTTGATCGAATACACACAAACGAACGCAATCGGAATGGGAAATTAAGGACCAACCTAGATAAGATTTCCACTCGGTCGCCGCAGTCCATATGATGTCCCCTCGACAATCAAACGAAATGATTCGGTGCAATGTAGTTCAGTGACATGAAGAGATTGACCTCCTTCAACGCGACTCTTTAAACCAGTTAAGGATTAAACTATAATCTCGTTCGTCCTTAATGAAATTATTCACTAACTCCAGAACACCACATTGTTGTAGAGCCAACGATAAGTTTTCAAGTCTCTCGAGTAGATGTCATTCCTTTTGGTCGTTCTCGGGTCTCTGTGGCACTGTATAACTTTAATTGCGCTTAAGCGACATTCTGACACTCGTCGCCCTGTCATGGTCCTGCACACCATCATAAAATCTTCAATTTTCTGCAGAGCACTACTAAGGATTAGGTCAAGCAAATGAAATGTAGATTAGTTCAACTCGTTACCACCAACTAGTGGATACCCTCGAAGCGACATCACGAGAGGATTAATTCAACACACACACACACACACAGGCGCGTATACCCGCCCTTGTTGTAGAAAGGGTAGTGACGAGAGAAAGGAGAGACAGAAAAAAATAATAAAAACGAGCAACCCTTTTGGCTATGATTGGATTTCGGCGAAATTGAATATTCAATGCAACCATGCAGACAGACAACTCCAGCGGCATCACCAACACCATGACTACCACTTCCAGCATCACCACCAGTCCCATCTCGCAAATGCTATAGCCGAGAACAAAAGGGATTCGGCGATCTAAACTCTGCCAAAGCGGCTAATGCCGCACTCACCCTGTCCTGGTGACGAAGTGAAAGGATTCGCGATTTAGAATCGTTGTCTCCACCCTAACGACCGTTCCCTGCCTTCGAGCCATTCTCGTAGCTGTCGCGGAACAACGTTTTTGTATCTCCCCAATGAGAGAAAACTGGAAAAAAAAGAACTAAGCGCAAATGGGTGGGCGGTTTTTGACATCTCGACAAAGTCCGCGTCAACAAGGGAAGCAGCATCAGAGCATTGACTCTATAGCTGTTGCTCTTGGTTTGATGTTAGCGCTGTTAGTCTCCTGCCAGAATCCCGCCAGAATCCTGCGGACGGATTCAATTTAGATACAATGCCAACGCGGACACAAGACCAATGAGATGGATATTCGTTCAAAATTTGGCACTCTCATGTGTGTCCCCGACCGAGCTGGACTTGTGACAGACAGACGATGAATTTCAAGTCGATGCCACCCCAATCCAATGGTCGAACAGTGGTGGCGGAATCCTGGTGATTTGTTTTTATTTTCGGGGCATTTCAAGTGAGCGGGAGGCAATCAGTTTAATTTTTAAATCACTGGGAATGGATTGCGTGAGGCGGATCTATTGTTGTTTAGACGTTAGATGCATGCATTCATGAATTTTGGTCGCTTTGTTCGTTTCAGACCAAGTGCGGATCACTCAAAAGCTAATTGAATCAGTTGGGACGGAGAAGAGAGATATTCGATTCTGGGTTTCGATTTCCGGTTGATGGATTGATTTCGAATGTATTTTCCTTCCCTTTTAGCTGTCCCCCGGCTGTCTCTGCCTTTTCGGTGTTCACGGATTGGAGAGCAAATAAACGCAGATAGATTGGTGTTAAAAGCGCTTAGAATTTCAAATGACAGCTTTTCATACGGTCTAGATAGTCGGGATGGTGTCATCAAATAGTGATATGAGTTTTCGCTGGCCGTACACGGTTTTTGACGATGTGCGAATTCAATTCTGCGAGGTGATGTTGCAGTTCTGTGACTTTTCTCGGAAGTCTGGAATCAATCATTTTCATTCTGTCACGCCATTGAGGATTTCAAGAACATAAAGCTTCTTGAATAGACAGGTATTAAAGTAAAGTGTTCATTGAATATTCGTGGGCTTGGGAAGCAAAAGTTGGAAGCAGACTACAATCCCCATACTATGTCACTTTCAACATATAACAGAAAACAGCTTGAGGAGAAGGTCTGCTGCATATTTGTATTTTTTCGTTTAGAAGTCATGTATTTATATTTGACTTTCTGAATCAAACATTTTGACATATCTCCACGCATTACGGTTCCTAGGACTGGAATCCATCGTTTTTTGAGGGACATCTGCGTATACGCACATTCATAAGTTGTTTTTCGTCTCGTGTATCTCAAGAACGAATAATGACATCGACTCCAGGTTAATTTCATTTGACGGATAATAACGTACTGAACATATGATACAAAAAACAATTGATGGGTCTTTTATTTTTTATAGAAACTTAACTACTCTAATGTTGTTGTAAAATGTTCCTCGTCTGGTATATCACGATAACAAAGTAGTTTGGGTAGACCACTAGCACCCATGACCCCAGTTTCTTGGTTTGAAATAACTCACGACATGCGTCAATATAAATTAGGTGCTTATTCGACATGCAAGTGGCGTGATACAGTTGTTGATTTATTGAGTTCAAAAATTGTATATACTTTCAAGTTTGGAGGTCTTTGAGCTTCCGTCTTTGGTTGTTAAGGAAATATATGAGTTTTGTTCAAGATGTAAGGTGACTTTTTGAATTTTGTGAAGCAAGTACATTCGATATTCGATTTTATTTTTTGTTATGTTGGTACACACGTCTCCTAATGTAAGTTGACATTGTCAGCTATTTTGCGTATTTAGTTTGCTTTTCACAGATATAAAGCTTAGACACGTTTTTGTGTGGTTGGCGATTTTTTTGCTATTGAAAAATGGTATCAAAGAATTTTCTGTCGTAAATATAATTAAGTGTGGCCGACTGTTGCATTTAATAAGTGGCACAAACTTTTTATAGAAGGCCAAGAAGTAGTTGATGACGATCTCTGCTTTGAACGCTCTAGCACGTCAATGGATGAAAACCGCAACCGCTTAAGTGGACATGCGCCTCGCCGCTCATGGTAATTTCGACACAAAATCGTCCTCCTCGTTGTTGAGATTAAGGATGGCTTGACAGCAATTCACACGCGACTGATAGTCAGCAAGCATTAACTGATGCACTGTTTGCACTTTGTACGGGAGTATGGGTAAATCTTTCACTAAAATTCGCTGTAGGGTCCGTCTGGTGATGCCTAATTGCGTGGCCGGTCGTCTGATTGATGTTTCTTCGGTCTCATTTTTTTTGACATTAGTCAAAAAATAGACACAATTATTCCACGCTATAGCGTGGCTGGAAAATCATATTGTTCGTAAGCTGTAAAGTTTGAAACTGAACAAACCGTTGGTTTATTTTTGTTTTTTTTCTAGGGTTCGTTCAGGTTCAAGAATGTGCGCTCTTATGGTGGACCTCATGGTTACCATTGACCAAAAGTCACTCGACCACATCCGCAGCAGATCTGGGATGCATCAAGTTCGGGCTGGGAACCCTGAAGGTAAGGCTCCTCAATGAACGCGGCAAGTCAAAGGAGGCTGCTAGTGGTGCAAATTAATTTATACCACTGCAAAGCAGCCACCGACGACTTGATGATGTACATGCTGTAGGAAAATGTGGATCTAGCCTTAATCCAATAACCTTGGCTCCTTAGGAACAAAATTCAGGGATTAAGGTCTAAGGAGTATAATTTATACTATCCACATACCGAAGGTAAGCTACGAACCTATATAGTCGCCAAGAGATACTTAAACATTTTTCTCCTAGGTACATACAGCAACGGAGACCTCACGGTGGTAACGTACGAACAACAGGACAAATCAATTTTGCTCCTCTCGTCCGCATACTTGCCATACGATGAGGAGGATCCACCTTCAGACGCAGTCCGAGCACTCGTGCGACACGCCGAGTTACGCGGACTGTGTCTATTGATAGGCTGCGACGCCAATGGACACTACACTCACTGGGGAAGCAGCGACATCAATAAAAGGGGTGAGTTCATTTTCGATTTCATTATCTCCACCAACCTCAATATTTGCAACAAAGGTAATACACCCACGTTTCGCAATCGGGTTAGGGAAGAGGTAATTGCCCTCACTTTAGTGAGTCCGACTCCATCCGAGTAGAGAATTGGAGAGCGTCCACTAACTGTTCCTTTTTGGATCACAGCCGGATACTCTTCAACCTTAACGTTAATAAAGAAAAACCGAAACCTTTCAGAAAGTTAGAGGGCACTCCACTCAAACTCAAAGCGGAAGCAAAATATCTAGGCATCATTCTTGACTCAAAACTCTCCTGGAAAAGGAACCTGGAGGAAAGGATGAAAAAAGGATTGAACGCTTTTTATGCATGCAAAAAGACCTTCGGAAAAAGATGGGGCTTGCAACCGTACATCATTCATTGGATGTACACAGTAATCATCAGACCCATTTTTACTTATGGGGCCATAGTCTGGTAGACTGCTAGCAGCACAAAAAGCTATATGAACTTCTTCTTTCTTCTTTTCCTTTTTTTATCCCGGCGTCGTTATGGTCAGAAGTGTAGGACCATAACCTTCCCACTTAACTGCATTCCTACTGGTCCGCTTGTGGGGTCCGCCGGTTTGACCTCAGAAAGTAGCGGCAGGCTTCCCGGTTTGGGATTACTTCATCGCTGAGGCCAATCAAATGCTGGTGTTTTTGCATTTGTTTGCACCAATTGTTTTTCGGCCTGCCTTTTTTGCGTGTTGAAATTGGAATGTTGATTGATAACGCCTTTTGGACGGGGTTCAAAGGATCTCTCCTTTGAACATGGCAATACCAACTGAGTCGGTCGCGCTCTATCTTTCTTGTGATGGTTTCTTTTACGTGGAGGCTTCCTCGGATCTTTGAACTTCTAATTCTGTCACGCTTTGTTACTCCCGCTGTCATGCGAAGCATCTTCATCTCAGCTGCCGTTAATTTGCTCTCATACTTTTTGTGCATTGTCCAGCATTGTGAACCGTATGTGAGCGCCGGACGTACAACTGAAGTGTAGAGCCTTCCTTTCAGCTTAGGGGGCATTTTTCGATCACAGAAGATGGCGGAGTTTTCCCGCCACTTCATCCACCCTACGCTTACGCGATGTTTGATGTCGTCATCACAAGTTGCTTCTCTATTAATCATAGATCCCAGATATTTAAACTTTTCACACTTGGGAAGCACTCTTCCATTCAAGTAAATGTCTGGAATAGGCTGATGAGGGTCAGAGAACGGGCAGCACAGATACTCTGTCTTCTTTGAACTAATACGATACCCGTGTCCCTCAAAAATGTCCACCCACACATCAAGTGCTCGTTGTAGGGACGCCTGATCATCACTTATAATGGCCCCATCGTCAGCAAAGAATAGCTGGTGCACATTGGGGTCCGTCACTTTTCCTTCAAGCAAGCAATCAAGGACTGCTATAAAAAGCAGTGGGCTGAGGACGCTCCCTTGGTGTACACCGACTTTGATTGCGAACTCTTCGGTGACTCCTGCGGTGCATCTTACTCTTGTCGTTGCTCTCTCGTACATGTCCATAATCACTCGCACGTAGGTTTCTGGAACTCCTTTTTGTCTTAGCGCTACCCATAAAAGATCTCTTGGTTGCCGGTCAAAGGCCTTCTCGAAATCAACCAACACCATATGCAAGTCCTTTGAAGAATCACGATGCTTTTCCATCATGATCCTTATACTTTGGATTGCATCTGTTGTTGATTTACCCGAGACAAACCAGCACTGGTCATCAGATAGTCGTATTATTTTCCGCAGTCGGCTATCTAATACCCGTTCAACGATCTTCATGGTGTGCGACATCAGCTTGACAGAACGGTAGTTATCACAATTTCGCGTATCACCCTTTCCTTTGTGCAATGGAAGAAGATAGCTTTCCCTCCATTGATTAGGCATAGTGTCGCCTCTCATAAGTTTGGAGATAAGAACCATGAGCCATCTAGACCCGATGTCTCCCATCTTTTTCCAGAAATCAGAGGGTATCCCGTCCGGCCCAACAGCTTTTCTTTTCTTGGAGTTTTTAACCGCGTACCGAACTTCTTCGACTGTGATGTCGGATATTTCGGCATGATTCGGGGCGGCTCTTGGAAAGTACACTCGGGGAAACTGTTCGTTCAGAAGTTCCTCGCAATACTGTCGCCATCTGTGGAGAATTTTTTCGTCTTCCACAAGGAGTTGGCCTTCAGCATTGTTAATAAACTTTGGGAAACGAATCTCCTGAGCATTTCTTTTTCTCTGGGCGGCTATCTTAAAGATATTTGCTCCTTTGTTCAAATTGTTTTGTCGAAGCTCCTGGGTAGCCTGGTTCCTGTCAGACGCGGAAGACGATATTTCTTCCAACTCCTGATAGAGGCCTTCCATGCTTTTCGCTTTGAATTCGGCGCATTTTTTCTTCGCGATACCTTTGCAATATCTGTATACCTTTTCACGGCGAGCTTTTTCCTCTCTATTAGTAGAAGAGCACTTTGACCAAGCTTGGAAAGCCATTTTCTTTTCGTGTATCACTGCTTTGGCTTCGTCTGTCCACCACCAGGTTTCTTTTGCGTGTTGGCAGGGGCCTTTAGATGTTCCGAGCAGTGATTTGGCTTTCTCCAGGCCAGATTGTTGTAGGGAATCCCACATGTCTTGTGCTCTGCACTCCTCATTACCGACCTCATCGATAATGGAAGAGAGGTAGTTTTCCATGATGGTAATAAAAGCTTCGCCTTTTCCTTTATCCAGCTTATACCACTTGATTCTCTCAGACACCTTCGTTTGCTGCTTTGACTTCTTACTCGCCTCCATAAAAAATTCAGTCAGGAGGAGACGGTGTTGAGGAGCGATCGCGTCTCCCAGGATCACTTTGCAATCTTTAGCTCGTGGCTTCATGAAACTGGATACCAAATGATAGTCTATTTGAGTTTCATTTCCGCCGCTGCTATAAGTGATCAGGTGCCGGCTTTGTTTGACGAACATGGTATTTAGCACTATAAGACCGTACGACTTGCACATGTTTAGGATATCTTCACCTGAAGAGTTCATGGTGCCGTATCCCAGCCCTCCGTGGTAGCCTTCATAGTCTTCGCTTGTCTTCCCGACATGTCCGTTTAAATCTCCCCCAACAAACAAAAGCTCTTCCTTTGGGATGATTTTGACAAGGTTGTGGAAATCTAGCCAGAATGCATCTTTTTCTTTTTGTTCGCATCCTACTTGAGGGGCTTATGCGCTTACGATGTTCCACACCTCACCATGCATCACCAATTTGAGAGCCATCAAACGGTCACTGGACTTTGAAATGGTTAAGACGTTGCCAAGTAACTCTGCCGCAAGGATGATGGCGATTCCGTTTTTTCCTTGTTCCAATCCATAGTAAAACATCTTGTAGGCTTTTGTTTTAACGTCCAAGAAACGTGCCCGATTACCGGTGTTTCGCCATTTCGTCTCTTGTACGCACAGGATGTCTACTCGCCTTCTAACCATCATTTCTTCAAGCTCATAGCTGCGACCACTCATGCTTCCAACGTTCCAACTCGCGACTCTTAAGTGTGGCTTACGCCGTTGCATTACTTTGCTATCCCCCGGAAAACCTATAGCTCTGACCCGAGCATTGCTGCTCGTCCCAGGATCACGACCATTAGTAGTGCCTGGCGGGGTAGTGCTTTTCCTTTTAGCGTTCTTTTCCATAATGCTACGGTTTGACCGTTTTCTTTCTTCCCTTCCTTTTTGACACGGGCATGCTCCAGATTTTTTATTTTTTTTTTTGATTGATCTTACTCTTACAACACCGGTGATCTCCAGTCGTGTCAACCCACTGATTTGCATGCACACTTGTGGGGCAGTTTAATGGTGGTATATGTGTCCCTAGGCTCACCTTGGTGTTTTTTAAATTGCCTAGATGTGAGTTTTGTTTACCTTTGTTTAGTCGCCTTTTACGACAAGCGATAGGTATCGCTGCAGGGATATTCTTTACCCGTCCCTGCACGAGTCAAAAAGCTATATGAACATGCTCAACAAAGTACAAGTACAAAGGTCAGCCGCTGTTTGTACAACGGGAGCCATGAGAAGCACGCTGCAAGCAGGGTTGGACATGATTCTTCATCTCCTCCCCCTAGATCTATTCATAAAAGGCTGCGCTGCAAAGAGCGCTCTCAAACTAAGGGAATCCTCTCTGTGGAAGCAAGCCAACTATGGACATGCGGCCAAACTTAAGATAATAGACGACCTGGGAAGGAGACATGGTTTTAGTAGCCTCGCAGCTACGACCTATATTTCCCCCCAAAATGACTTATCTTCAGTATACCTATGCTTTTCCCCGACAGAGAAGAGTGGCTATCAAACGCCGTAATCAACGACCACGAGATTACCCTCTTCACCGACGGATCGAAAATGGACACAGGCACTGGGCCCGGGTTCTACTCTGATACTCTCCACAAACAGGAATAATTCAGACTCCCTGATCTGTGCAGCGTTTTTCAAGCAGAAATCCTGGCAATAGAGAAAGCAGCCGAACACCTACAGGTAGCCGATATCCCACCATCTGATATCACTATCTTCGTAGACAGCCAGGCTGCACTGAAGTCAATAGAATCCTGTATAACGAGATCAAAGGCTGTCATGAAATGTCGCGACTCACTGAGGTCCATCAGACACCAAAAAGTTAAACTCTGCTGGGTCCCGGGCCACAGCTCAATCGCAGGGAACCAAAGAGCAGACGAACTGGCCAGGCAAGGTTCTGAAATGGACATCAGCGAAGCGGACACGTCATTGCAACCACCGATCAGCGCATTATACCGGATCATAAACGACACAATCATCAAAGAGGCCAACTCGTCTTGGCTTACAAGAAACGACAGCTACACGACAAGATCATCGTGGCCTGAGCTCAATGTCGGAAAAACAAAGAAGCTCCTGGCGCTGGACCGTAACTCGATCCGTATGCTCGTCGGAGTGATCACAGGATACTGTCCCATTGGAGCAATACTCCGGAAATGGGACTCGGGATCCAGCGATCTCTGCCGGAGCTGCGGGGATGAGGAAGAAACTGAGACGATCCAACATCTGCTTTGCCTAGCTCTCCAGAATCGACGCCTAGTGTCGCTAGGCCAAAGATTCTTTACAGAGATTGCGGACGTGGCTAATGCAGATATATCGAATCTTCTAAAATTCATTAAGAGCCACCACGTGATAGGACAGGTTAATTTTACGTGTACCCACACAAACGAAGGGAATCACAATGGGCCTCTTGGCCTCCGAGTGGAAGTGATGTCTAACCATCACACTCCCCTTCTCTAACCTAACCTAACCTATATTGGAAATGCGCACGCAGAGTATGAATTTTGAAGTGGTCTTATACAGCGAGTGTTATGCCTTCGTCAGTATTTTTTCATTCATATGTATGTTGTTGCACAGTTTTCCCGTA
Organism: Merodon equestris; assembly: GCA_958301585.1. Classification (NCBI taxonomy): domain Eukaryota; kingdom Metazoa; phylum Arthropoda; class Insecta; order Diptera; family Syrphidae; genus Merodon; species Merodon equestris. Next base: position 5,570,439 of record OY284417.1, on the reverse strand, counting down.
CCGTATGGGAATTGTTCTTGACTATGAACACACACTTGAACTACAGACCTTCCGCTCAACAGTCGGTGAGGATTACCATTGCGCCATGACCACTCTCCGTCATGATAAAAAAAGTGGTGTGGCCATATGTGCATCAATTTTGTTTTTCCACGTTAATTGTGAGCCCTTTATCGTGCGGCCATGTTATGATGACATCAAGTTCCCTTTGCATAGTTTTCGTTGCCACATCAATATCTCTATGCGACCCAACGATTGTGTCTGTGTCATCTGCGTGTGCAAAATCTGTTTTAGGGCTTTTATCATATCATGTGCGCATGTCATATATAGAAGAGGACCTAATTTCGAGACTTGAGGCACGGCATATGTTGTCTTTATTCCATCTTTTATAGTCGTCACTGATTTTGACCCAACACGTTCGAAGTTTCAGATAATTTTCTTTCCATTTGAAGCATTTCCCAAGTACTCCAACTATTTCCGGAAAGCATATTATGGTTTCGTCTGACAGCTTTACTAAAATCGGCAAATAGGGTTAAGGAATGTTGATTTTTGCTTAAGTTATGGATTTAATCTCCACGATTCTTTCCAAAATTGTTTCGATAGCCGGTAGGAAGGCTATTGACCTTAACCTGAGACTCGGTTTTTATAGTTTGGTCGGACTATCAATACTTTCATTTCGGAGGAGATTGAGCAAATAATTAAAATCCAAATCACTGGGCGTTCAGGGCTATACCAAAATGCGAATTTCATAAGTGCTTCGAGGATTGGAAAGACTGCTTGCGCAAGTGTATTATATATGAGAGGGGTAACTTTGAAAGAATCCCTCTCACAAAAGAATAAACTCCGTTAAATCAAAAAAATAAAATGCTTTTTGAAGAACCAAACAATTCTGTTAATTTTTGAACACATCTCAAAGAAAGAGTCAACTCTGGCTTAGGTGCATATACGATGCTTTAACGTTGTCGGCTGCTATCATTGGGTACTGTGGAACAACAGCCGGGGTATTTGGCCGTTGAGAGATATAGAAAGAAAAGTCTAAGACTTTTCAAGAAAAGGAAAAAAAGCTGATAACGCAGGGAATAAATGAGGTAGAGATAATGGTTCAATTATTGTTGTGCCAGAGTCGAGACTGATAATATTTTGTTGACTAAAATTGGAAGCTCCTGCACAAACCGATCGATGAGAGGGCTGGTTGCCTAAACAACTAGTGTCGTATTTTCTGGTTCCGTGAAATGTTACGAGAAGTACTTCGCGCACAAATTTTTTTCTAAAAATTATTGATCCAAATAGGGACCTTGAGAGCTTTAAATATTCGGGTCCATTTTGACACCTTTCGAGTACTCAAGAGTTCGACTCTCTAATTTTAAGAAATTCTGTGATGTGGGTTTGTGCTTTTATTTACATAAAATTGAATTTTTGATTAATAATAAAAACGTTTTAATTCATTCATTCATTCCGTCTTTTCAATGGGGAGTTGAGAGTTTAGTTAAAAGTCTAGAGAAATTTATCTTTAATTACTTGAGTTGATTTGCAACCTATCGCCTAATAGCTTGTTGACTTCAAATCAATGGCCTTTAATAGTAATTAATTGATTGAATATCTAATGAATGATTGATAATGGCTTCCATTTCCTTCATATACTGTTTAAGGACTTAACATTATCATTTCAAGAGAAACTACTATGTTTTCCATATTCGCTGCGGCAGGTGCCAAACTGAACCAAAAACTCCATCTGCATTGCGATCAATTTAAAGTGTCGTTGTAATTAAATTTTCTGCATAATCCCACTTCAAAACTTAGTTAAACGGGTTACTATAACCACCTCATCCGAAACACCTGCCAATCAACCGCAAGCAAGCACGACAAAATGCATTTCAACGGTCAATTGCATGCATCAAAGCAAGTCTAAGCTCACCTTTCAGTCAAATTTAATTAAAACACACCCAACTTCAATTCGACCCGGACCCTCTCATCAGCCCCCCCATTATTACATGCCTCACCGGAAGTCAAATGAATTCACCGCATCGTGAATTTGCAAACAAAACGAATTAGCCAACCAAACAGGTCAAAACACACTACAGCCAAATCACGCAATCGACAACTTCGACCTTTTCGCCTAAAGTCCCTTTATTTTTAATTAAAATCCATTTCGGACACACACGGATACGTGGCGCCCGGTGACGGGCTTCTTCGGAAACAGGAAATTGAAATAAAATATCTCGAACGAGCTTATAAATAAAATCAATCAATTTTACGAAAATAGCAACTGCAATTCGAACCGCACATCGGATATGTACCGAGCGATATGCCACCGAGCGATGCATGTATATTTGTATCTCCAGGTGAACGGATTCATTCGTATATAGTATATCTGCGTTGGATTAGAGTTATTGAATGCAAATGTGTTACATTGGCGGTGGCAGATGTTGCATCGGCAAATATTAAATAAATTTACTGTGGCTGCGGCATATTTCTGGATTGGCAACGGTCGCCGCGCGGACGAACTTAAATGCCACCTCATAAAACTGAAATTAATGGATATGCTGCGTTCGTAATGTACACAGGTGCGTTGATGGTGGATGTAGAGTGATGGGCATCAAATTTATTAATGAAATGATGTGCATGCGGACACGGACTACTAACCGCAATAGATGCGATCGCCCTTGTCGATGTGCCTTGATTACGAATTGATGCTGACCATGGGTTTGGTGGGGGGGAAACGGCATGTACCAGTTTTGTGTGGTTCCATAAACTGGCAAATTGGTTTTGAGCTTGAGTTTTTTTGCTACTTTAATATAAAATGGCGTTGGGTTGATGTTCCCTAAGCCATAGTCTGGAAAACATAGACCAATGTGTTTTAAAGCTTTGCCCTCAAAAGCTTTTTGTGATCTGAATTAGAGATGACGAGAGTGATGCAAAAAGTGAACCACCATTAAATCAGAAGCAGCGTCCAGTGTTCGAGTGAGTAAACTTACTTGGAGTACTACTCGTACAACTTAATTTTTTGTCGACTATATAGCGAGCCTCCGATGCTAAAAAAGAATTCAATAGTAGACAAGATTTATTTCAGGTCTACATCGCTTAGACCTGAATTTATAGCAGATCTGTGCGCTACTTATAAGTTGCATAAGTAACTGTGAGATTATGATGTGATATTGACACCTGGCAACACGGAGCGTATACGTAACATTTGGCAATGATTTGCCCGACGTCAGTGAAGTGTTTAAGAGTATTAAAGTAGAAGAGCTTAGTGTAGATAACGAGGGGAGACCAAATAACAAGTGATTATCTAATTGTTTGCTTTTTAATTATAAAAAAAAGTACAAAAAAACAGAAAAACATATAATATATACCCAAATACAAATGGGTTTATAAAACAGTTTTTGCCATTTTTTTTTAAAGATTATTTTATGTAAATGTTGACCATAACTACGTTTTGAGCGGTCCATACCGGGAGTTTAATTTTGAGTGAATTTTTTAAGCATATTGGTTGGTTTAGCTCGTGCGTTTTAAGCAAGTTCAAAATCATTGAACGATACTGGGCGTCATTGATGGTACACAATTTTTCGTTGCTAATTTTTTCATAAAAAGTTCATCTTCCTCTTGTTTTTCTAAGGTCCACCCACACTGGCGGATATGGCAGCAATATTATCCTCTGAATACACCCTCTGCATACAGGTGCTTGGTTTGATGTCCAATAGCGTGAAATTTGTGAAAAATTTGGTTACAATGGCTTGAATTGCCTAATTTGTAGGTCGTTATGATATAAATATCGAAATCGAATATCGAAAGATATTTTTTACAAAGGTCGAACTTTTATAATGAAATTTAACAAATTGTAAGTACTGTTTGGATATAATTCCTTTTGTAATAAAATGGCAATATAGAGTAAGTACGTCTAGTTCTGATACATATCACAGCTCATGCGTAGACTGTCAAAAATAGAACACTGAAAAAGCAAATATTAGAAAATTCACCCTTTATGTAATGTAATCCAAGCAAACTCCCCGACAACAACGTCTGGGCCAACACGTTACCTTTCCCATCCACAACTTTGAAGTAGACAAAGACTTCGCTAACCTTGCCTAATTTGGGAAAAGCGAAATCAACACTGAAATCAGACGTCAATTAACTCTTGCCAACCGCTGCTCCTTGGGGCTCAAGAAACAATTGAGAAATTGAGCTCTCTCTCGAAATCAATGCAAATATTTACAAAACCTTGACATCTCGATGCTCCCCTACGGCGTAAAGGCTGGGGCATTATAGATAAAAAGTTGGAGGGATGTTCAGTGACATCGGCAGTCTTCGGATCAAACGTTTTCATTTTCTTTAGTTCTAACGTCTGAGTGCTTGGCCTAAAGGATTTTCTATTCCGCCTCCTAGAAACGACGCCGCAGGAAATGACCGCATTTAAGACGGGATACATAACATAGGTAAAAGAGACCACAATCGACTGTGCGATTGGTACTGGAATCAGCTGGCTAAAAATCGTGCCAATTTCATTAAATTCAAAAAGTCACCTTATTTTTTCACCAAACCTAGTAATCGCGTAACTTATGCAAATGCTTCTCCTCATCCACCAAACATTTCTGGAGCTTGGACTTTGGGCCACCACTAATGTCTTGAAAGGAAAAGCCATAGCAGATTTATACGAATTCCTTTCTCACCAATATCGTACTTTCGTATTCGATCATCCCTAAATATATTTCCCTTGTTACCCTTTTAAATCTTCATCTAGTCTCCGGCTTGCTACAATCAGACAGTATTGTTGTTGCTTGTTAACTTCCCATTTGTTGGGAGTTGCAATAGCTTTGATTTTTCAAATTAATAGATTAAATATTCTCACTGCGGCAGCCTTGGAGAAAGCCCACGGTTGACCCTTATATTTTGAAATTCCTATTTAAGTCGTGAGGCTGTGCAGCATGACGATGATTCATTAATTTCGGTAATGAATTAACAGAGACATTCGATGTTAAAAAAAGATTAAGGCACATTATCATGTGATTTCTTCAATCTCATCCTTGAAGAAATCATGCGAAACTCACTCGCTAATATACGAAGCGCGACCTAATTTGAGTCTTCACAATTTTCTGCATACGTACATAGATGATCTGGGGGTGGTCGTGGTGGTCGTGGTGGTGTTCAAGTCTGTCCCTAACCAAGAACAATTCCTATACGGAAAAACTGTGCAACAATATAAGTTCTGAATGAGAAATGATAAAAAAAGGCGGATGAAGGCATAACAAACGCAGTATAATATCACTTCAAAAATTTATACTTCGTGTGTGCGTTTCCCATATAACACCTTAATGATATGGAAATAAAAAAGTTACTGTGAACTACAACCAACGCGACAAATTCAGTGGAATCTCTCGAATCCTATCTTGGACAACCACCCCCGGAGAGAACTGAACGAACATCTTCGACACAAACCATCTGAACCCCGTACAGGTTGTGTGACAAACACCATAAGAACGTAACTCTTGAACCTGCACGAATCCTATACAAAAAAAGTTTTAACTTGTGACGAAAACTGCGAGATGTTAATGAAGCAGGATCGACTAAAATATGTGTAAAGTTACTCGGGGGCAAAACCTTATATGAATATGCTGTCATCAAAGAAAAGCGTACAACACCAACATTTCGCCCAAAATGTCAATTTTGGCAACTAAAGCTGCAAAGTATTCACGCAGTTCGTCTACCTTGGCGCACTAGTGAGAAGTGGCAACAACACCAGTATTAATATCAGGAGTAGGGTAACCCATCAACAGACTTCTCTGCCTAACTAGAGGCCAATAAGTTCAATAAGTTTCAGTTATGCCATTCTCTAAAAATTATCACTTTTCGTGGTGAAAAGCATATTTTAGAAGTTTCAAGCCCTAAAGTTCTATCGCCGATGTGTTGGGTTAGTTGGTTTCAGTAATAAATTCGACATAAGGCAAGGGTTGGGACAGAAACAGCTTATGGATTAGCAGATGTCGATAGTCCAGCCCTACGCTCCTAAAGGGTTTTATTTAGGTTGTTAAATACGGATACTGTTCAAAAAGTGAGAGGAATTTCGTAATATTGCGAGTTGTATTTATCCGGTTGGAAGATTTTTTTAGTTGGAAAGTACGCTTAGCCACATCGGTTGTTAAGTCTGCCAATTGTTCTAAGGATCAGAAAGAGAGAGCGAAATTCTATTCCAAAATTCGCACTTTAGAAGTGCTTAAAAAATTGAAAGAAGCGCAGAGGCAAGTTTATACTATGTAATGGTGGTTATGGCTCCTATTCATCTTAAAAATAAAAAATTCTCTTTATTTTTGAAAGGTGTAACTCCAGTTACATCTAGTGTAGTGAAACTAAGAATCGTGCTTCTTAGCGATGACAAATTTCCTTCGTTACAAAATATTTTTGGTTTAAGCCCAACTCTCAGTCCACCCGATAAATATGTGAATTTTCTCTGTGGAGACTGATGCGCTTATTGGGGATATTCTGGTTCTTCTAGTCGTAATTGTTGGTGTCGTAAAACTGTATCCTAAAAGTCCATAAACCATTGACCGACGCTAGATCACTATCTTAAATTCGCTTAGATATTGCAAATCGATGAAGTCCAACATCCCAAAAAACCAACGAAGAGAAGAAAGCCTCTTAAAGCGTGCTCGCATTCGTAATAAAAGTAGGTAATAAAATACAAAGACGTCAGGCCATACATGAGCTACGCCGAAATTCGGCACGTTCGTCTACCCTCAAAATGTATTTGCCCACACCCACTGATAAGCAAACTAGAGACCGTTTTACAAGTTTTAATTATATGGTAGCCACTTCAAGTTAATTGATTGGACCTCAACTTCTCGGACCGATTAGTTCGAAAATCTGCCCGAAACAGACTCAACTGAAAACCAATCGCATGCGGCACGAATCTGATTTTAATCGCACTTTAAATTTCACTCAAACAAACAACTACCCGTGGTCCGAGGGCACCTTCGTGCCTGCCAAAAAAGCCGATTTAATTTGTTTTTATTTCCCCATCATAATTTAACATAACGAAAAACAGAAACGTGAAAAAACAATTGACTGCAAAATTTATGAATAATTGGGCATAGTCTATTACCCGTACTCGTCTACCCTTGTTTTCAGTTTTTGTTTATGAATCTAGAAAAAGTATTTTAACGGATATACAGGACTTGTGCATCGAAAAGGGACGCTGCAAAAGAAAGTGAAAAACTTTTGCATATCAAATGAGGGAAAACATAAATTACCAGTCCAGCCTCGCTCGCTTATTCCTGGTCATTTGATATATGTTTGTACGACCAATGTCCCACCAATTGTAGCGCCCTCTACCACACGTTCTACACCCTGTATGGCCTGTCAACTACAGGATTCAAACGCATACATAAACAAGTATTTTTGTGATATTTTTTTCCATTCCTCGTCGACCATTCATTTGCAATAAATTCATAAATTCATGAAAGGAAACAGAGACGGAAGTAGAGTGCAAAAGAGATTTAAAAACATAAAAAATAAAAAAGAAATGAAAACAAGGACTAAAGCAAACGGGGCCAAAATGAATATCGTATCAAGTCATCTTTCAGCCAAATGCATCGCATGGAAAAGCAAATAAACGTATCTGGGACGCAGATTGCACGCGTCGAAGACAGGACGACTAACCTAATAGCAGAACTAGAAGGAGAAACGAAGTGGGATATTGAGGGAAAGAGTGGTCATACTGGTGGCGTAGACTAAGCACGACATAAAAAGTCGTGGTTCGACAATTTGTTCGAATTGTTTGACTTGACTGCGTATACGGCCGTATGTTTGTCGGACCGACCCGGGATTGAGGCAGAAGTGGCAAATCGTCAACTCGTACTACTAGTAGCCGCGCTTATGGTTCGGGTGACGGTGACGATAATGATTATGGCTATGACTGAGACTGTGGTGGAGATGGTGGTGGCAAGTTTAATTGGAGCGTAATTTATGGGTTTTTGATCAAAAAGTTTTCTCTCAGCGCCGTTTCCTCTTCAAATGTCACTATACACCACCAAGTTGGCTGTTGGGCGCTTGCTGTTTGGCTGTGGCTTCTGGCTGCTTTTTGCTGCTAGCTTGCAGCACTATACTATTTAGTTATGTAGACGGAAAATCAGGTCAGGATAAAGTCGACTCGAGTTATTCACACAATTTTATCGAATTAAGCTCGGATGTGGGCACACTAAATGAGTGTGCAACGAGTCCTTATTTCACTTAATTTCTTTTTTTTCCCTTACCCGGTTTCCTTTTTTTCGTTTTATGTCAAGCAAATAATTTAAATTAAAATACGAAATGGAACAGCAGTTGTTCGGTCTTTCGAGTAACAGGAATATAAAGAGCAAAATGCACTTAAAGCCAATCGTAGGAACTTGCCATTCAGAGTTACATCCATCATCTGTAAGCACAGCATCGTCATAGTCCCTTGTCAGTGTATTCCAATCAAAGTTCCTCTATTTACCCGACTCGACGTACAATCCTCGAGCGAACCTTTTTCCTGCATTAACTGAACATTTTCGAAAAAAACAAAACAAATTGCATGCAAGAAACTTCTGCTTATCCCCAGATATCACCATGTGCTGGCCGAACTCCGCCGCGCCGCCCCGACTGGGATGGAGAAAGTGTCTGAGGCGCAAGAGTAAATTTCACACTTTGCCACTTTGCTGGCTTTCTAATGCTCGTTTCTCGCTTTTTTGGAATCTCACAGTCCAGCCTCTAAGTCCTTATACACAATTTTCTTGTTAGCACGAGTTCGACTTAAGGACTACATCTACTCATGTTCCGAGTTGCTCGAGGGGAATCCTACGGACAGTAGAGCTGCGCTTTCATTTAAATTAGAAATTAGCGAGCAAGTTTGATTGGGTCTTCACCATCTCATATCCGTTGTAGGGAGATAGGGTAGAAGGATATTGTTGTTGATTCTTTTTTTTTTTTTTTTGAAGCAGAAAGCGAGTGGGAGAAGTCGATGTTGTTTGAAAGGTTCTTGAATTAATGTGATAAGTTTTGAATGCATGCAGTTGGAGCATCAGACGTACTAGTTTGGATGGAAGTTTTGTAGCTTTGAACTAATCCTTCGGCTGACGGCTTTCGGAGTTATATAAAAAGTGGGTATTGAGCGCTTTTTAAGTCCTTTTAGAGGCATTTAATGGGCGGCAGCCCTCTTCGATGATTGGATAAAAACAAAGTTTTGGCAATGTTCACCAGTTGCTTATTGCAGATGGGAAACTTACAAATTTGTTAATGAAAATAGTCAGAAGACCCGATAGGCAATAATGGGTTCTAAAACTTGATGTCGCTAAGAGCTCGTGTCTTTCCAACAAAGATGTAAGGAGTATTTTTTTAGAGCTATACAAATTCTATATGAAACAAAACACTTGAAGCTAACGTTAATGTCTATTATATTAGCCTTTTTAATAGATAATTTTATGCCATTATCTATTATATTATTATATAATTTTATGCTAAATATAACCTTGGCATGTACGTGCCACAGCTAGCGCACATGTAGCGCAATTATGAAGTCCAATTTCCGACACTTTTATCGAGCAACTGGGGGCATATATCAGCAAAAACACGGCGCATGTTGACTTCCAAATCGTCCAACATCTCCGGCTCATCGACATAGACTAGCAATTTCACTAAAACTCCTAAAGGTGTGAGATCACAGGATCGTGGAGGCCAGTTCACTGGTCCATTACGCGAAATTATGTGTTCATCACATGTTTCCCGCAATAAATTGATGATTGCGCACGCTGTGTGGCATGTTGGCCGTGTGGCCATCTTGTTGAAACCAAAGCTCTGTCACGGCAAAGCTGTTCAACTGAGGAACGAAGAAGTCAGAAAGCATGCTCTATAGCGCTCCCCAATGACGATAACATTCTGGCCCGCATTGCCCTTAAAAAGTATGGGTCGATGATTTTACCAGCCCATAAAGCACACCAAACAGTGAGTTTTAATGGCTGCAAGGGCGTCTTGACAAAGGCTTCTGGGTTTTCTTCACTCCAAATTCGGCAATTTTGCTTGTTCTCATTGGAGAACAAAATTTTGTGTTGAAAACCAGGATCAAGCTGAATAATGTTTTCGGCCCATTCACCAAACCTACGACGCGTGTAATGGTCATGCGGTTTTAACTCTTGCACAAGCTGGATTTTATAAGCTTTTAAACCAACACTTTTTCGTAAAATCTTCCACAAAGTAGATGGGAATAGCTCCAATTGCTGTGCACGATGGGTATTCGACTCGTTTGGATTCTCCTCAACACTGCGCCCTACGCAGCAATAATTTCCTCTCATCGCACTGTTTGTCGTCTTTGGGGATGCTTATTATCCACTAAACTGTTCGTGGTGAAAAAATTATTCATCGGGTCACGAAAGAGGAAGAATCGCTTCCATCGGATCAGCAACTGCTGCCAGTGAGTGTGACGAAGTATATACCAGCTGCTAGGCCATCAACGTCTCCGGAGTCTGTCGACAAACTGTAGAGAGTGAGAGGTGGGGCTGAAGCCGAAGACCTCGTCCTGCTACGCGCCGAGTTACAACGGTTTCAGGAGATGGTCGCCGAGCTCACGACAGCACGGGCACGGGTGGCTGGAAGTGGTGCGGCTGGTGTGAAGGCAAGGTGTTGACAACACAGTCGGGTTGAATGGGCAGACACGCCGGTATGTGCCTGAGGATAATGAGGTGAGAAGGGAAAGATACTGCCCTCGCAACATATACTCTGTCCGGGACGTTACGGAGATGATACCACTGTTCGATACCAAGGCGTAAGATGGACTGTCCTCCGATGGATGGAAACGAAAGATAATCGATACGCAAGAGGTCTTGGATGAGAAACTGGTGCTCATGGCCAGGCCTGCTAGACTGGTGGGAGCAGCAAAGTTGTGGAGCCGTGGCACAACGATCAAGTCCGTAGGAGAACTATTCTCAGGACTGTGCTATAACTTCATAACTTCCTGGCAGTGGACAACAACGCTAAGGCCAACATCGGTCAACGACATTCTCAACAGGGTTCGCTGGGTGATAGGGTTAAGGAGCAACGGGCGGAGGGCAACCACGCCAGTGTGTGACGAGCCCCTCGACGGCGGAATATGAGGAAGCGGGCCAAAGTGTTTCGTGTGCCATCAATCCGGCCACTACAAGAGGGATTGCCCACAAAGGGATGGCGGACGAGTCGGGACCCAGCCAGGAAGGCTCATCCTGCTGCTCTTAAAGGAGAGCAAGTCCGAATACATAAAGGACGCAATGGTGAACGGGTATCAAGTCACAGCATTTATTGACCTGGGCGGTGACTGTCTCACCCTTTGCCGCTCGATCGCAGAATAGGGCGGAATCAAATACGTAGACGATCAAAGGCGACTGAGCGGGTTCGGAGGAGGGGCGTTCTAAACCGTAGGTAGAGTGTACGGCGAGGTAGCAGTAGACCAACTCCGATCGTGGTATGAGGTCCTCATAGATGCTAATTGGGCGGAGTTACTGGACCAATCGCAGGTGAAAGTGGTGAAAACGCACAAATGCGTATCGATCACCGACTGCATGGCGGAGGCACCCACCGAAAAACTTGCTCAGATGGACGATTATTTTATTATTAAAATGCGTGTTCGTTAGTGCAAATGTTGGGCGCGTTTTGACAATTTTACGGTAGACATTGTGGCCCTTCACAGTCGACTCTTCAAATTTTAGTCGACCGGTTCGGTGATCAATCACATTCGTACAAGGATACAGCATTCGATTTTCCGCCGTGCACAAGAACCCGGCTTTTCGTAAACTTCAACTTGGCACATTTTGCGTCGGGACCTGGCCCTACACTCTTTCAAGATCACAGTTTGTTCGCTGATTGAGCTTTGGAGCGATTGGAAGAGGACCCAAATTTTGGCTAAAAAATCATCTTTAGCGACAAAGCGCATTTTTAGATGAATGGCTGTGCTAACAAGCAAAATTGGCGTATGACTATATGGGCTTAAGCCAACCCACACAAGGTTCATCAGGTGACAATGCATTCTCAAAAAGTTACCGTTTGGTAACTGACCGACGGCGTCATTGGCCCGTACTTTTTCTAAAACGACATTGGTGAAGCGATCACCGTCAATCGCGCTACAGAAGGATGATAACCAATTTCTAATGCCTCATATTGAACCATATGGACCCAGACGCTACATGTTACCTAGCGGACGCCACGACTGACATCCTGCGTGAACGATTTGAGGGTAGAGTTATCTCTTGCAGAGGTGACGTGAATTTTTCTTCTGTAAGGTTCGCGGAGGTTCAAGAGTTACGTTCTTATGGTGCTTGTCCCTCAACTTGGACGGGGTGCACATGGTTTGTGTCGAAGATGTTCGTTCACTACTTTTCGGAGGTGATTGTCCTAGATAAGATTCGAGAGATTCGACTCAATTTGTCGCGTTAGTTATAGTTCACAGTAACTTTTTTTTGTTTCCGTTTCATTAAGGTGTTATATAGGAAATGCACTTTTGTCAGCATTTTTTTTTTCGATCATCTCTCATTCACAACTAATGTTCTTGCCATTTTTTCCATATAGGAATTTTTCTTGGCTATGGACAAACTTGAACGAACTACAGACCTTCCATTTAACAAAGGGTGATGATTACCAATGCACCACGACCACCTGGCCACCAAGTTCATGCGGCTTGACACCGCTAGACATTTTCTTGTGGGGATTGCTGAAATCGTAGGTTAACATAAAATGGTACATCGCTCAAATTCAGATCCGGCTCGGAAAAGTCATTGAAAATTAGACCGCTCGGATCATCAGATGTTATATTTCATACATAATGGCATATATGGCTCTTTCAAATAAAAGGAAAATTTCGCTGAGACCTCACACGCAGATTGTTTTATTCCACTTCAACATCTACCCGCCCTTATGGAAAAACCCTTTACCTTTAATCCTCAAACTGTCAGTAAAGTTAAGATCTTAAGATCTCAAATGCTTAGAGCTTTAAATGCAAAAAGTTGAAACTCTTTGTTCAATCTTCCCCCTCTCCTTACTAGCTTCGTGAAGATTATGGGCACCAGGGTTTCCCTAAGCGGTGAGTTTATTCATCTGTACATAGCCATGGAACTCGATTCGAAACTGAATTTCCAATAACCTCGTACCGATTGAAGGATTTCGTTTTCATCCCTTATACACATAAAATATTTTCACACAACCCCTGACCAATGCAACATTTCGCTTCTATTTAAATCCCCCCTCGATCCCCAAACAAACCTTATGCCCCTCGCACAATTCTTTTGTGCTGATGAGAGCACCAACAAATGATAACTTCATTCTTCCACCACAATAGCTTCAAAGAGCATAAATGACACCTAACAACCTTTGCGGGGAGCATTCCCCTACATATGACACGCATACTTGTCCATATGCTCGAATTGAGCATAAGATCCCTGCACAAATGTCGTTCATCAAGATTTATGGATGGGAATCATGGGAAGGGTGGCAGCTGATTTGGAAAACACGCACCCCGCGCAGCACAGCACGCTTTGATGGATTATATTCCCTCAATTTGATCCGTTGCCGTCACTGTTTCCCCGACCTCCAATGCCATGACTACCATCACCACAGACATTATCGCCGCCCTCGTTTCTTTCCATGGCTTGTCTACGCTTTGTAACAGTCATGCCACATACTCGTTCGCGTATCCACGAATCCCTTTGCCAATTCGCTGATTAATGATAATACACATTCTCGTATCTGTATCTGAACTGCACTCACAGGCAGTTTAACAAAATCAGTTTCTTTTTTTTTCATTACGTTCCTTTGGCCTTAAACGCCACTTCCGGTTGGTAAATGAGCAACAACATGAGCTTTTCATGGTGATGTTTGCGGATCCTCGATGCGTTTCGTCTTGACAGTCGTACGATTCATTGACGTTTCGTATTTCGATTAAAATTGCAAAACGAAATGTCAGATTCATGAGCGAGCATTAGATCGCTTTTCGGTCTAATCAAAGTTCAATTACAATAATTTCATTGGCAAATGGCAAATTATATACCGAACATTGTGATTGATTGAGGTATGTGGGGGGGGGGGCACTGCTGTCGGTGACTGGTGACTTCTAACTATTGACTGGCGAACGAGCCTTTGATGTGTTGTGGGTTCGATATGGTTTTGGGTTAAATTTTTTTCTTTTTGTATTTTCATTTGCTATTTTCGGATTGTTTTGTGAAGAAGTGTCAGATGCATTTGACGTGGAAGGACATGTGATATGCGGTCAAGGTGAGTGTGACGATCTAATGGGGTATGTGGCTAACCACAGGCAAGGCCTTTGGAAAAATATTTTGACATGAACTAAAATGGGATTTTAAATTTTGTGGTTACCATGTGGTCGGATTTCTAAATTGAGTCGGGAGTTTTTGTAATACCATGACATCTGGTATTAAAATATAGTAAATGAGTTTCTCCTCGTGTATGTCCTTTTTGATTGTAAAATGAGGGTTAAAGGTGAGGAAGTATGGAATTAATAGCAAAACCGGGTTTGAATAGGAGGTAGACGTGACCTACACATATGCAAACACAACATTGTGTAGGCGGAGCATCCGCTAATTAAATAGTACGGGGTAATCCAATAAGAAGTGTCATTTTAAATCAAGGAAAGAACGCGACATTTTCATGAGAATTGGCAATTTTTTTTTCTATTAATATACAATATCTGTCTCGACTCTTCTTACAAATAGTGATATCCGATGTGACTCTGATTCCTCGCGTACTGGCTTCTGATTTATGTTAATAAGCCTAAGCCTGACATTTAAACCGTTCGTGAACAGTCTGATGGGTTCCTATCAGGGTGGCTTTATAATAGGTAAATCTATGATATGAAATATTCACAATACGGCAAGACCAAAGGTCGACACACACTACCTTTTTGGCGACCTTAATGCTGCATATGGCAGTGTCTATATAGACGAGCTATTCAAAGCCATGCCAAGTCATTACTAACCTCATCGGGCTGTTCAT